>JAIFGZ020000311.1:0-1200000 GCA_019925245.2 Oryza australiensis
GTGCCAAGAGAAAAGAAAAGAAAAAAAAAAAGAAAAAGAAAAATAGGGAAAAATTAGGAAAAATTTTGGAAAATTTGGAAAATATTTTGGGAAGACTTGAGTAAAATTTTGGGCAAAAATAAATTATTTTCTTGCATGTTTTCTCAGTGCAAAGTTTGAAAATCGAAATCGGACTTTTCCGGAATTTCGTTTCGCGTCGTTTTTAATCCGGACTTCGTTTAATTCTTTCTCGCCATTTAAATAGGCTTATCTTTTGTGCTCAAACCTTCAAAACCTCGAGCACGAATTTCCTCCGCCGACATTTCCAAACCTAATCTCTCAAATTGTTACGATCGTCGTCTTTGCGAAAACCCTAGGACATCGACTCGATTCCAAAACTCGGATTTTCCTAGCGACCCTTGTCCTAATTCAAGTAGAATCTTAGGCAAAACTTTTGGAGTCGTTTTCATGGCTTTCATGGTTCTTTTTGATCTCTCGGTATTTTATTGAATTCTAATTAAATTCAATTGATCTTTCGCACGTACGGGTAGCACCTCGAAGAAACCGGCATCGACCCGTTGAAGACACCACCCTCAAGCGTGCGAGCAAGGCAAGTCATCACACTCTTTGAACATATTGATCCTACTTTGTGAAATGATGTTGATTTCAAATTACAAATTGCATGCTTTCCACAAACAAGTACCTATGCTTGATATACCCCGCTTTGATATTGATCACCATTAGAATTTATTCTTTGTAACCTTCGATGTGATATGACCGGAGGCTAACTTCGGTAAAAATGCTTAGCCCCGCTTACACTAGATCCCTGCATACTCATGATTTTGCAAGAAAGCTTTGTGCTCGGGCAACTACCTTAGGGGGAGGTAGTTGAAATACGGCCCGTGGAGACATGAGCGCCACATGGCCATTAGAATGTTGAACTAAGCTTGATGAAAATTGAAAATGCTATACAAATGTTTTAGATGGGGCGGCGGATGATTTGGGTGGATTCGAATAGCCGTGCTCGCGGATATCGAGCATCGTGACAAGACTTTCGCTTGGCTAGACTTTTAAACTTAAAACTCTGTTGGGATGGGTTTGCATGATGATTTCATTCACCGGTGGATCAACTTCTCGAGATGCAAGAAGGGTGGGTTCCCCAAAATCATGACGAATCGGGCGGGAAGCCATCCTTGGAATCACGATGGATGGTAGACAGAACCGTCGCGGATTAATGAACTATGGAATTAAAACTTGTTTTGGCTAGTTGTTAGGCTGTGAAAAGAATTGTAAAAATTGGCTTTATGCAAAAGAAACTCCAACCATTCCTTGAATAACCTTATCATGTGCATCAATTCCGTGTTGGCTTGCCGAGTACGGTTGGTACTCACCCTTGCTATACGCACAAACCTTCGGCTGATGGAAATGAAGAGCCGGAGGATCCATACGCGTACTACTGTGAGGGTGAAGGAAGCGATGGCGCATACTAGATCTTAGCTTCGGTCGTTGCTCGTGGCAAATGACATGCCGCTGCCTCTATTCCGCCGCCGTATCTAATTTCTCGCTTTTGGTGTTGTACCCGGACCATAAGGTCCTGTGTGTTGAACATTGCCTTCGGGTCTATTGATGTAATAATGTCGATGTAAGACTATTCGTGCATGTGCACCTGATTATCCAGTACTGTATTCGTGGGTACCAACTACTCGATCCAGGGAAATGGTACTAAGAACACGAAAGATTCCCATCCCAAAAACGGGGGTCCACAGAGCTGGTATCAGAGCCATGCGACCGTAGGCTAAGACCAAATGGCGCCCTACCCTCGACTAGGATGCTAAAGGGAAATATCCCTACATAGGATCATTTTTTAAACTATTATTTCCGAAAATACAAATATACCTTTTCTACATCTGTATTTCTTTTTATTTACCAAATGATTATAATGATAGCTCTCTCCCTCTAACCCTAAGTTGCCTTCAAAAGCAGATGTCGAACCATGACGGAGCCTGGGAGATCACTATCCCACGAGACGAGGGGTTTGTGGCACAGCTTCAGTCCCTGCTGTGGTGTTTAAGATACCCGGAACCACCCACCTACCAAATCAAAAGGCATGGCTCCGAAGGATATCCAAGCATGGGAGGCGGCCGTTTCCGTAGAAGCCCGCATGGGAAGTGAAACATCTTTCGCTTCCACACCCGCTATCACCGGGATTTAGCGGAAGCGCCATCAAGATGCGGCCCGCGAAGCATTTCTTCGCCTTAATGCGATACATCGTGCTGAACTCAAAGTGACAGAGTTCGTGCACCATCCCTATCGCGAGGAAGGCAACCCGGCTTGCACCGTGGGAGGCCACCCGCCGCTACAACCCGATGGTCACACGTCTATCACGCCGGGGAGACGCGAGATGACCGCTACGAAGAGGCCTTGCTTGTGATCAACGACCGCCAGTCACGCCTCAATGATCCGGTCGAGAGCCATCGTGGTGTGGGGATCGAGATAAACATGCCGCACTCCTGCAAGCCAATGGTGCCCAATATGAGCAACTCTCTGACCGCTACATGGCCCATGGGGAAGCCACGGTAGAGCTGGAGGAGCAGCTCAGAAGAGCAAAGACAAGTCGACCACTGGAGGAGCAACCGCGCACTCGCCCGTCCACGCCGCTGCAGTACTTCTACCGAGATCGTACCAACACCTCCCGCTCCCGTGCCCGATCACTATTACCTTATGACTCCAGCATGCTTGGATACCTTTGAAGCCATGATGGAGCAAGCTTTTATGTTGAGCACGAGCCTACGCCGCACCCGAGCAGACCCCACCGCCGCCACGTCCATGGGACCCACCTCAAGCTCCGTAACGGTGCCATCCGAGCCTGGATCGGGAGAGGAGAACCCCATCCAGGATCCACACCGACTCGGAGTCCGAGGCGGAACCTATGGAGGTCAAATGGGAGTCCAAACACACCGATCCAATGGAGGAGGAAGCTCCCACTCGTCGCCCGACTCACACGGAGATCCCTCACCCGCCGCACCGCCCGCAAGAGTACGCGGCCACCGAGCGAGAAGATTCGACATGACTCCGGCCACCACCTCCGAGCCATGGGGCCTCCGATTTGCCAAGAACGGACCACCCACTTCCCGCACTCCGGCTCTTGCGATGGTTGGACGACTAGGCGGGAGGACCACCCTGGCTTGATCTCGCTCTGGACGGCTCCGGCAAAGAAGGACCTCACTCTATCCCCCTTAATAGTTAATGCAGAAGACGATGTAGTTGTGGTATCATGGCTTAAAGGATCATGTGCATGTACAAATTCGTGTACCCCTTTTATGTAATATGATGGACCTAAGTATCGCTTTGTGGTATCCTAATTAATAAGCTTATTATTATTATTTACCATGCTTGTCAAATGAAGATCATTTAAAAACAACTTGAAGAAAATCTCCTAGGAACCATGACCCTAAACAGGTCCGATCTCTTAATTCATCTATCTTCTTCGATGGCGCATCGTCGCAGAGCCGCAAAGAACCAACGAGAACCCGTCGGAACCAAACCCCTCCACTCTGGCGGAGGTTATGGATTTCACAGACCCAGCTACTCCAAGCAATTGCCAACAACCAGTGGAAGTCGAGGAGGATCAAGTTTAGGAGAGTTCATGCGAGCTAAGCCACCAACCTTCTCCACGGCCGAAGAACCCATGAATGCCGAGGACTGGTTGAGGGTGATCAAGAAAAAGCTAACTCTCGTCCGAGTTCGAGAAGCCGATAGAGTTGTCTTCACCACTAACCAGCTAGAGGGTCCCAGCAAGTGACCGGTGGGACACCTACAAGGAAACGCTGAAGCTGAAGATGCCGGAGAACCGACATGGGAAGAATTCACAGTGCGTTCCGTGAGAATTTCGTGCCACTGCATTATGAGGATGAAGAAAAATGAGTTCCGCAGCTGCGTCAATGAAACACCTCGCACAAGAGTACTCGAACAAGTTTACCCAGCTTGCCCGTTACGCCACAAGTGACCCGATGACGAGGAAGAGAAGATGGATAAATTCATCGAGGGACTAAATGACGAGCCGAGAGGACCGATGATCGACAGACCACACCGGTTCCAAAGCCTCATCAACAAGGTCGTTCGGCTTGAACACGACCAAAAGATGATAGAAAATAACCGCAAAAGGAGGCTCGCTATGGCCCGCCCATTTCGTGGAGCGCCACAACGTCCCAAGGGAGCCACCCCGTCGGATGGAAGCCAAACGTTCGGCAGGCCGGCCGTTCCCCGCTCCCGACCATGTCGGCAGCCGCCCGCACCTCGCCGTACGCCAACGCCAACCCTAGCCGCTCCAGAAGAAGGAATGTGAGCGCTTCAGGCGTGGAGAATTTGGGCACTACTCCAATAGCTGCCCAAAACCACGCAACACTCCCTGTGCGCACCGGCGCCAATGCAACGCCCGTCCGAGGAACCCCACCCTCGCTGTGGGACGCGGTCTGCTCCTGCACCGCTACCCAACGAGGCCGCCAAGGGTTTCGACGTGGCCGGAGTGAATCATGTGCGGGCGAAGAAGCTCGGGAGGACCGGAGCGCATCGATGGGTATGTTCTCTATCAACTCTACCCCGGCTTAAAGTTTTATTCGATTCTCGGAGCCTCGCATTCATTCATATCTTCCCAAGTAAGCAAACAACACCACCTACACCAAGTAGCACTTAAGAGGCCTATGTTGGTACACTCACCTGGGGAGACATAACCGTACCCCATGCTTGCATCAATGTGCCCATACGGATTAGAGACGTGGTGTTTCTTTCAAACCTTATGGTGCTAGCACCCCAAACCATTGATGTCATACTCGGGATGGATTGGTTGACCAAGAATAATGGAATCATAGACTGTAGTCGAAGGGAAGTCACGGTATCCACCCCATGGGGATCACCGATGAGCATAACTATGGATCAAAACCCGAAGCTATGCGAGCAGGCTGCGGGAGTATTCACCATGCTACCTCTAGGCGGGATGCCCGTAGTACAAGAATACCCGGACGTATTTCCCGAGGAGTTGCCCGGAATGCCCCGGATCGCGACATAGAGTTTATCATCGACCTAATGCCTGCACGCCCCCATATCCATGAGGCCTTATCGAATGCCGGCCAACGAGTTAGAGGAACTCAAGAAGCAAATCCGAGAATTACAAGAGAAGGGATTTGTACGCCCCAGTTCTTCTCCCCTGGGAGCCCCAAGATTTTCGTCAAGAAGAAGGATGGGAGTATGAGGATGTGTGTGGACTACCGATCGTTGAATGAAGTGACTATCAAAAACAAGTACCCACTACCTCGAATCGATGACCTATTCGATCAACTTAAGGGTGCGCAAGTGTTCTCAAAGATTGATCTTCGGTCGGGATATCATCGCTGAAGATTAGAGCCGGAGATATTCCTAAGACGACGTTCTCTACACGTTACGGCTTATACGAGTTCACGTAATGTCCTTTGATTGACCAATGCCCCGGCATATTTTATGAATCGATGAACAAGGTATTCATGGAATACCCGGACAAATTCATAGTGGTATTCATCGACGATATACTTATCTACTCCAAGAACGATGAGGAACACGCGGAGCATCTATGGCGGTAATCTTGGAAAACTACGAGGGCACCATTGTATGCAAAGTTCAGCAAATGCGAGTTCTGGCTCAAGGAAGTCGCTTTTCTTGGCCACGTGGTTTCCGCCGGAGGAGTAGCGGTAGACCCCGCCAAGGTCGAAGCCGTCACGGAATGGAAGGCCCCCAAATCGTGACGGAAGTTCGAAGTTTCTTGGGCTTGGCCGGGTATTATCGACGGTTCATCGAAGGGTTTTCCACCGTAGCCCGACCTATGACTCAACTTTTGAAGAAGGAAAAGAAGTTTGAGTGGAACGAGAAGTGTCAAAAAGCTTTCGACCAACTAAAAGAAAAGTTAACCACCGCCCGATCTTAACCTTACCTCGACAAGGAAGGATTTCGTGATGTACCGTGATGCATCTCGGCAAGGACTAGGAGGCGTGTTAATGTAGGATGGGAAGGTCGTAGCGTATGCCTCGCGACGCTACGACCCCACGAGGAGAATTATCCCACACACGACCTGGAACTAGCCGCGGTTGTTCACGCATTGAAGATCCGGAGACACTATCTCGATCGGAACCACCGTGATGTGTATACCGATCACAAGAGCTTAAAATATTTCTTTACTCGGCTGATCTCAACCTACGACGAGACGATGGTTGGAGTTGATCAAGGATTACGATCTAGGAATCCATTACCATCCCACAAGGCAAATGTAGTGGCCGATGCGCCGAGCCGCAAAGCCCAATGCAACCACATGGGATTGGGAGGTATGGCCATGAGCTCCAAGAAGAAATGGCTCGACTTAATCTGCACTCCGATTCCTCACGGAGAAGTGAACTCACCGGAAATCCAACCCCTTTTGAGGACTCAAATAGAAGAGGCCCAAAAAGGGAATGAGGAAACCAGAAATCAAGGAACGCATGGCGTGGGCGCGCTAAGGAGTTTTCGTAGACGACAAGGGAATCTGTGGTACAAGAAAAGAATCGCGTGCCTAAATGAGGTGGTTTGAGAGGATTGATCTTAAAAGAGGTCGTGAATCGGCATATTCGTTACATCCCTAAGCACGAAAATGTATCGAGATTTGAAGGGAGAATATTGGTGGCCCAATATGAAGAGAGATGTAGCCGAATACGTAGCCGTGTGCGATCGTGCCAAAGGGTGAAAGCGAGCATCAACGACCGCGAGGCTTGCCTGCAGCCACTCAAGATTCCCGAATGGAAATGGGATGAGATAGGCATGGATTTCATAGTAGGACTACCCAAAGCTGCGATCGGTTACAATTCCATTTGGGTAATAGTAGATCGGCTCACCAAGACCGCCGATTTATTCCCGTAAAACTAACTACAACAAAGGCCAAACTAGCGGAATTATACATGAGTAGGATTGTATGTCTCACGGTGTACCAAAGAGGATTATATCGGATCGTGGTACCCAATTCACATCTCATTTTTGGAGCAAAGTCCACGAGGCACTCGGAAGTCACCTCGCCTTCGCACCGCTTACCACCCACGACCGACGGACGGACCGAAAGGGACGAATCAAGTACTAGAAGATATGCCGAGAGCACGTGCGTTGGATTTCACCAAGGATTGGGAGAAATGTTTGCCGTACGCCGAGTTCTCCTACAACAATAGCTATCAAGCCGGTGAAGATGTCACCAAACGAAGCTCTATTTGGTCGCCGATGCCGAACCCCATTAATGTGGTCGAAACCGGTGAACGAACCGTATTCGGGCCCGACATAATCAAAGAGGCCGAGGAAAAAGTTCGCCTAATCCGGACCGATTACAAGTTGCACAATCACGAGAAAAGAGCTATGCGGACACCACTGGAGAGAATTAGAGTTTAAAGAAGGTGACTACGTGTATTTGAAGGTCTCACCACTACGGGGAACTCGGAGGTTCAAGGTCAAAGGGAAACTCGCACCAAGATACGTGGGCCCATTCTTGATAAACGCTAGGAGAGGAGAAGTGGCCTCACCAGGTTGAGCCGCCCGAGAACCTCTCCGATGTCCACCCAGTATTCCACGTGTCGCAGTTGAAGAAATGTTTGCGGTATCGAAGAGCAAGCTCCTTTAGAAACCATCCATGTCCACAAGTGATCTTACCTACCCAGGAGCATCCAATCAAGATACTAGACGAGGCGTAAAAGAAGACACGGACCAAGTCATGGTGCATGTACAAAGTACAATGGAGCAATCACACGGAAGAAGAGGCTACCTGGGAGAGCGAAGAGTTCACGAAGACAGAATACCCACACCTACTCGGCAACCGTAAGAAATCTCGGGGACGAGATTTATTGTTAGGGGGTAGGTTTGTAACATCCCGAAAATCGAAGAAACCGAAATCGGAACGTAAAATTGGAACTTTCAAAAACCTTCGCTTGTTGCTTCTTTCTCGGGTTTGTTGCTTCTTATTTGCCAGCTCGGTTGCATAAATTTTGACGCGATCAATTTTCCTTTCGGTGTTTTTGGATAATTTGGGGTTGTCGAAATGAAAGATGCGAAAGTCCGAACCGGGATTTTTAAAAAAGAAATCGGGAAAGCGCGGGTTTATGAAAACGCGATTTGGAAAATATAAAATGAAAATTATGGTTGGAAGAAGATAAATTAGGGCACAAAATAAATAATAAAATATTCGGAAGTCGCGCTCGAAATCCCAGAAAATTTTGGAAATAAAGGGAGAATATTGAATTTTGAAAAGAGGGATTTTAAATAAATAAATATGAAAAATAATGTGGGAAAATAAAAGTGGAGAAAAGTTGGAAATATTATATTAAAAATTATTTTTGAATTTTATGAAATTATTTTCGAATTTTTAGAAGAAAGAAAAATAGAAATGGAAAATTAAAAATGGAAAATCGGAAAAATCGGAAATGGCACTGTTCATTGCGCGCCAAGTGTTCGACGCCGTACATACTGCGCCGCCCGCCCGCGCGCGCCACGCACGCTGCGCTGCGCACGCCCAGCCCTACCCCGCGCGCACGCCAGCGCTGGCGCGGCCGCTGCCGCTGCGCACCGCCGGACCCGCGCGCCCGCGCCGCCCGCGTCGCCGCGCCCGCCCGCGCCCACCCGCCCGCACCGCCCCGCGCCGCGCACCGCGCGCGCCGCCACGCGGCCGTGCCGACCCGGACCCCCACGCCGCTCGACCGCCGGTTGCACGCCGCTGCATCGGCCCACCCCGTGCACCGCCGCGTGTCTCTACCCCGCGCCCGCGCCGAGCCGGCCCCTCCTCTTCCACCCCACGCCCGCGCGAGCCCCTCAGCCGCGCCTATAAAAAGGCGGCGCCCGCCCATTTTTGCCGCACCGCCGCCGCTCCTTCTCGCCGTTCCCGAGCGCCGCCGCCGAGGCCGCCGCCGCAACCCACGCGCCGTGAGGCGCAAAGCATCCCCGTGCCCTCGCCCCACCACGAGACCGCCGTCACCACAGTATGTCCCCTTCTCCGCCCTTTCGTCACGCCGCCGCCGCTTTGTTTCGGGACACCGGCCGAGCAGTTGGCGGCCAATGAATAGTGCCAAGAGAAAAGAAAAGAAAAAAAAGAAAAAGAAAAATATGGAAAAATTAGGAAAAATTTTGGGAAGACTTGAGTAAAATTTTGGGCAAAAATAAATTATTTTCTTGCATGTTTTCTCGTGCAAAGTTTGAAAATCGAAATCGGACTTTTCCGGAATTTCGTTTCGCGTCGTTTTTAATCCGGACTTCGTTTAATTCTTTCTCGCCATTTAAATAGGCTTCTCTTTTGTGCTCAAACCTTCAAAACCTCGAGCACGAATTTCCTCCGCTGACATTTCCAAACCTAATCTCTCAAATTGTTACGATCGTCGTCTTTGCGAAAACCCTAGGACATCGACTCGATTCCAAAACTCGGATTTTCCTAGCGACCCTTGTCCTAATTCAAGTAGAATCTTAGGCAAAACTTTTGGAGTTGTTTTCATGGCTTTCATGGTTCTTTTCGATCTCTCGGTATTTTATTGAATTCTAATTAAATTCAATTGATCTTTCGCACGTACGGGTAGCACCCGAAGAAACCTAGGCATCGACCCGTTGAAGACACCACCCCTCAAGCGTGCGAGCAAGGCAAGTCATCACACTCTTTGAACATATTGATCCTACTTTGTGAAATGATGTTGATTTCAAATTTCAAATTGCATGCTTTCCACAAACAAGTACCTATGCTTGATATACCCTGCTTTGATATTGATCACCATTAGAATTTATTCTTTGTAACCTTCGATGTGATATGACCGGAGGCTAACTCGTAAAAATGCTTAGCCCCGCTTACACTAGATCCCCGTATACTCATGATTTTGCAAGAAAGCTTTGTGCTCGGGCAACTACCTTAGGGGATGTAGTTGAAATACGGCTGTGGAGACATGAGCGCCACATGGCCATTAGAATGTTGAACTAAGCTTGATGAAAATTGAAAATGCTATACAAATGTTTTAGACTCGGGGCGCTGGATGATTTGGGTGGATTCCGGAAAAGGCAAGTGCCGACCCTGGTCAATTAAGGACCGAGCCATGAGATAGCGGAAACGAGCCGCACAACCGTACTTCTCGAATGGGTATAGACCTAGCTGACTAGATAGCCGAGCGGAGCGAGTATCCTTGCATAGATGGTTCTCTATGATGTGGCTTATGTGATGAGAATGAGGCTATGGCCTTTGTTGTGAATGGTGGAATTAAATCGATATTAATTAAACTTAAAGATTGAGGAAGTTTTCCCTTACCCTGGTACGCTTAACTCCTCTCACCGCTAGAAAAGGACGGCTAGAGTGCATGAGGGCTTAAGTTCATGGAGCAGTGCACGCAAAGCAAGGTTATCGAAAGGCTTTGCCGCGACCGTCTCATGAGTTGGGACGTAGGCTCATTTGTTGGGCTGTCGCGGAGTACGGGTAAAGTGTACATCCACCTGCGGTGTGAGTGAATCAATCTATTCGAATAGCCGTGCTCGCGGATATCGAGCATCGTGACAAGACTTTCGCTTGGCTAGACTTTAAACTTAAAACTGTTGGGATGGGTTTGCATGATGATTTCATTCATTGGTGGATCAACTTCTCGAGATGCGAGAAGGGGTGGATTCCCTTAAAATCATGATGAATCGGAGGCGGGAAGCCATCCTTGGAATCACGATGGATGGTAGACAGAACCGTCGCCAGATTAATTTACTATGGAATTAAAACTTGTTTTGGCTAGTTGTTTGGCTTGTGAAAAGAATTGTGAAAATTGGCTTTATGCAAAAGAAACTCCAGCCATTCCTTGAATAACCTTATCATGTGCATCAATTCCGTGTTGGCTTGCTTGAGTACGGTTGGTACTCACCCTTGCTATACGCACAAACCTTCACTGATGGAAATGAAGAGCGGAGGATCCATACGTGTACTACCGGAGGGTGAAGGAAGCGATGGCGCATACTAGATCTTAGCTCCGGTCGTTGCTCGTGGCAAATGACATGCCGCCGCTATTCCGCCGCCGTATCTAATTTCTCGCTTTTGGTGTTGTATCCGGACCATGAGGTCTGTGTGTTGAACATTGCCTTCGGGCCTATTGATGTAATAATGTCGATGTAAGACTATTCGTGCATGTGCACCTGATTATCCAAGATCTTGTATTCGTGGGTACCAACTACTCGATCCGGAAATGGTACTAAGAACACGAAAGATTCCCGTCCCAAAACGGGGTCCACACCTGCAAGGGCTTCATATCTATCTAGGGAATGTGAGGTCACGGTACACTATCCCCTTAAAATAAAAGGCTGTCGTTTGGAAGAATTCGGAAAACAGGGGCTTAACTCGCCGGAGAGTCTCAGGTACCCTTTTCGTGTCAAAATGGTAAGAATGGAGCTCAGCGGTCAATCAAGAGGGGCGGTAGGTTTAATCGACCTCCATTCTTGGCATCTAACAATGTGTCCTTGGGCTGGAAAACCTTTGGTGACTTTTGCGACGGCGGTGCCGCACTACAGGGAACGTTTTGGGCAAGTGCCGAGGTACTGGAAAATGAGGGCTTACTGACTCTACTGGTCTGCTTGGGCTAGTTCCCAAAGGTACAAAATTTGGGCAAAAATCAGGGAGGTAGGTAAGTAAGTTTGTGAACTACCTTAGGAAAATCAGAATTTTATCTCCCTGGGTTCTGTCTGTGCAAATTTAACAACCTACGGTAATACCGGGTTTCAGATTTTTATTCTCCTGGACTATGTGAATTTTTAGGGCATGTTACAGGGGCTCAAAAATTTGAGCAAAACTCGTGGGGAATACTGGGTAAGTCTGTAGGCTACTACCAAAAGGTGTATATTTTTGCAGGGATGGCTTGGGCTATAGGAAAAGTTAAAGGCAGCCGTTATAATTTTCAGAACAGGCATAGGCTAGTTAAGTGGATTGTTTCATCCTGATGCAAGAGCTTAAAAATTCTACTAAAATTCATGGGGCTTCCAGGGCGTGTATGGGAGCTACTGACGAAAGATGAATATTTTACTATGCATGGTATGGTCTATACAAAAGATGAAGGCTGTTGTCTACAGTTTTCCAGAACACAGTTAGGCCAACTAATTGATCTATTTCCCTATGATGCAGGGGTCTAAAAATTTAGCAAAAATTAATGATGCCTACTGAGGTAGCATACATGTTGTTTGAAAAATTTCTCAGCTTTACCATCTACGGTTTAACCTATGCAGGTTTTTCAATCAGACCGACTCCAAATCACAAAATACGAACATCCGACACAAATCAAATCTTTATTCAGTTTTAGGTTAGCTAAATTTACCATCTTTTAAATACGTTATGTTAGAGTGGCCCAGAAGCTATATGATTTTTGGGTGGTCCATCTAAGCAAACAATCTAGAGGTTTAAGCATCACAAATTCTATACTATACCAAACTACCCGTTGTAGGCCACATCGGTAAAGTTTTGAAAAGTGGGGAAAGAGGAGTTCAAATTCAACCCAAATCATTTTTGATGCAGAGGCAACATAATGAGATGGAAACCTTATAATGTCTATCAAGTTTTAAATTTTAACAACCTATTTCAAAACCCATTTACTAGAGGCTTCTTCTAACCCGATATTTTGTAAATCCGAACTAGCACATAGGTATAGTTCGCAAAGAGGGTTTAAAACTTTTCAAAAGCTCCTTGGTACTGGTTTGGTGTGATAATCAAGTGTTTGCAAACTTCCCTTTTATAGAAACACAAATTTCCAAAAGGCATCGGTCCTATAGAGGAAGAGAAGGGTTTTAAAATCGAAATAAAGGCATAGAGAAGATTAATCTTTAGAGAGGATGAGATATAAGATTGAAGAGAATTTTCACAATTATTTTATAGCTGAGAGCAAAGCCCTCAAAATAACTTTTAAGAATCAATTCTAAACGACCAACTTAAGGGTCTCCTATAGTCGTATTCGCTCTCGATACCATGACTTATCGGGGACGCCTCGGTCCCCGTTCTATTTGCAATACGAGCTGAAACGGTTCAGCTCATACGACAAGTAAAACGTGACAACTGAAGTCCGAGAGAGGGATAAGTGAGACATCGCTGGGCCTTTAGCCTGCCAGTCAACTTCAGCATGAAGTGTGCCCGTCAAACCACTCAAAGGCGCCGACCGGATGTGTTACACCT
The DNA here is from genome assembly GCA_019925245.2 of Oryza australiensis. Taxonomy (NCBI): domain Eukaryota; kingdom Viridiplantae; phylum Streptophyta; class Magnoliopsida; order Poales; family Poaceae; genus Oryza; species Oryza australiensis. Next base: position 13,163 of record JAIFGZ020000311.1, read on the forward strand.
TCGAGGAGACTTGACAAAATGGCTAAAGATCTACGACACCTCAATTATTTCTAACTCATACTCATGTGAATCTAGCCCCCAGGATGTGTGCTAGATTCACCCTTTCATCACAAGCATGATTATACATAGCGAATGCATTTAATTGAGCAACACTTAAAAGATTACAACAATTAAATAGTTAAAAGATTACAACAATTAAATAGTTACATAGGCCGACCAGCCAAATAAACATATCGAGAGAGCGAATAATAGCAAGTGGCTAACTACCCATTCCACAAGCACACGACTAGTGGTTTACCCGTTAAGTTCTCATCCTAAAAGACAGTCAATTACCCGCATCACTCAAAAGTCTAAGTCTACACTTGCAAGCAAAGTGGATATTCCAGTGGCAAGGGTCAGTACATTAAACAAGTTAATGTACTGGCAAGCACCAAGGCAAGCCTAACACTCTACATGTATGGCTCATAATCATGGTAGGCTCAATACGGTTCATCTTTGCATAAAGCAAGTTTTATTTGCATAAACATTTTCAAAATCCGTTTAACTTCAAAGTAAATTTCAGCAAGCTGATTCTTTGCATATGGGCATCAACGTAGTCATTAGTCATGTACAAGTATACTCCTCATTTGGCCTCCATGGCAGCAAGGAGCTCATTCATAAAATTCAACATAATTTGAAGGAAATTTCAGCATTTAGAAGGGAAAACACAAATCTATACTCAATACATATTCACATGTCGCTCGTGACCGTGAGCACAACTAATCGATTAGTTTAGACTCTGCAGAGTTTGTACACTTTACCCACATGATGTGAATCACTCACATAGAGTGATACGTTTATGTTAGCATGCATGCTTCTTTATGAGCTTTGTCCTAGGTTGTAAATGAAAAGTTTGATTTTCGTTCCAAAATTTTGTTCATCATACATAAGTCTAGGTTAGTCTCACCTAGGTTTGTAAAAGAAAATTTTTGGTTCGAAAAATTTGAGAAAGCTTTACTTTTATTTTATCTGACAAAAATTTTGTTGACCCTAGAATTTGGGTATATGACAACCCATCTACTAAAAATGTGGGAAAACCTTAAATAGTTAGCTTAGGTGCCAAACGCAATAGGTAGATTAAGCACTATGTATATGCATGCATAAATGTGTATATAAATTGTACCCTAGCTTAAGTAAATCTAATAAAACTTGTTAAACCAGTGGAGCTATGGTTCCAACTCCACTCACTAAGATTTAGAGCACTTAGCTCATATATCACTTCCTAGGTTAATATGCTAAAGAAAATTAACTTAGAATCCTCGCTAGTCTACACAACACATGGTAGAATGACCTAAATTCTAAAATTATGAACTAAGACTAAACAGGTGAACAAAATCATTCATTTTGTTCATCCATAGCAAATAAAACAGGTTCTGGACCAAAAACCCATTAGACCTAGGACCCGTCGTAAATTTGTAAAATGCGTAAGAAATTCATAATAGCTCTAAAAATTATGAAACCAATTGTGGTAGTCTTAGAAATCACTTCTCCACCCCTTCGTGAAGTCAAACTAATAAAAATTTAAGTTTATAAGCACTGTCCAAACAGCACCTAACCCAAAGCCTATAGGACCCGATAAAACTTCTAAAAAATCATAACTCTCAACTGGGATAAGATAAAATCAAAATTCTTTCACCAAAAATCATTTTAGATCAGTACCCACTCAATGTTTAAAAATCATGCATTTTAGAGCATTTTGGATTTTCGCCTGTTTTCGGTATTTTGAGTGCCTACCGTATATTTTGTTTAGATGACTGCGTAGACGGTGATGGAGTTGATTAGGTGCTGACATTGCTCAACCAAGGCAAGTTCTTCCCCTCCTCCCTTTGAACACATTGAATCCCATGTTTTGAGGGATGAAAATATTTGTTTGTGAACTTGCATGTGAATTTAGGTTATATCGGTATTTTAAAACTCGGGTATGATAAATGTAACCTACTTGCTGCATTTCCTTCCTTGATAATTTAATCCCTTGCTGTTTGTACCCCTAATAATGGTTAGAGTACATCTTTTGTGCTCCAATGGGTTTAAAATGCTTTATACAACCACTTGCTTAGCCTCGCCTAGTACTTTGCAAATACTTGTTCCATCTACATTTAAAATATGAATTTTTGCTAAAGTGTGCCCTTGCTGAAAAGGGGCCTAATTTGATGGGTATTTGCAAAACAAAATGTGCAAAAGTATGATTTTAACTTGGGCGACAAGTGGTGTGCAATTGATGTATTTGCATTGCCGATAGGTGGAGTGTTTGTCCGAGTCCGTAAGGACCGAACTTGTGTCACCAACTTAAAGTTTACCGTACATCCACATGTGCTAGTATGGGATAGCCTTAGCCAAGTAATCTATTTAGCACCTAGCCTTGCATTATGGCAGGCTGAAGTGTATGGGTTCGGATAACCTGGAGGAACTTCCTATCTACTCGTCATGGTAGTTTAGGCAACTAAGTCTGTCCAATACAACGGTATCGTGCCACGTGGATGGGTTTCTGTCATGTCCGTCACCACGGCATTAAGTTAAGGCGTGGGCCCGCCACTTAACGGTTCTAGGTCTTATTCCAAAGATGTCCTAGGATGGAGGAAACACGTATCGTGTTGGTGCAAAGCTAGGGACTAAGTAGTGTAAAGGCTATGTTATGACCTCTAGATCACTCAACGTGAAGAGTGTGATAGAGTCTTGCAAACTCAAAATAAACTAGAGTGTTCATATAATGTGGGTAAAGCAGTACAAACTCGCAGAGTTAATAAAACTAATCGATTAGTCATGCTCATGGTCATGAGCGACATGATGAAATGCTATGGGTATAAATTTCATATTTTGTGTTTTTTCGAAATGTTCTCGAAATTAAATGTTTTGTGCTGAATAAGATGTTGATTTATACAATGAATTTGCCTTACTCCCGACGTGGGTAAGGGATTATTATCTACTCATTTATGTTGTAGCCATGCCATGTTTAGTGAAAATTTTATACATTGCTAAAAGTGCCTTGCTTAAATACGTTGTGAATGGTTTTTGAACTAAAACTTGCTTTATGCTAAAAAATCGAGACCACAAATAGCCCTCCTATGAATTAGAGCTTTCATGTACTTAGGTTTGATTGTGCGCTTGCAGTATATTATTTCAAATAATGTACCGACACTTACGATTGAAATATCTATTTTGTTTGCGGGATTTAGAGTTAGTCTTTTGAAGAGATTGAGTGTAATCGATCGCTTCTTTTAGGATTGAACTTAACGGGTAAACCCCTAGTCGGTGTGCTTGTGGGTGGGTACTAAAGCCACCGCTGTTCACCGTACTACGATTATATATTTATTTGGCCGGTCGGCCTATGTAATTATCTAATTGTTGTAATCCTTCATGTTCTACTCAATTTAAGTGTATTCACTATGTATATTCATGCTCGTGGTGAAAGTGTGAATCTAGCGCACATCCGGAGTTAGATTCACACGAGTATGAGTTAGGAATAATTGAGATGTTGTAGATCTTTAACCATTTTTGTCAAGTCTCCTAAGTGTGTAACACATCAGTCGCCACCTTCGAGTGGTTTGACATGCACACTTGAGGCTGAAGTTGATCGGGTGCTAAAGGCCCAAGAATGTCTCACTTATCCTCTCTCGGGACCTCGGTTGTTTCGTTGTACTTTTCATATGAGCTGAAGCATTTCAACTCGTATTGCAAATACAACGGAAGGTCCGGGTGTGCCCCGACACATATGTTAGTAAAAAAATGTCTTCTCATTTTAGAACCAAGCTTATTGAGTTGTTAAAGGAATATAAAGATTGCTTTGCTTGGGAGTATTTTGAGATGCCAGGTCTTAGCCGATCAATTGTCGAACATCGGCTCCCTATTAAACTGGCTATTGAGGTACAAACGGCCTCCTAGGAGATTCAAAGCCGATATATATGATGCAATTAAGGCCAAAATCACTCGATTGTATGATGCTAGTTTTATTCGGCCATGCCGATATGCTGAGTGGGTTTCAAACATAGTTCCGAGTTATCAAGAAGAATGGCAAGCTTAGGGTGTGTATTGACTTTTGAGACCTAAACAAAGCTACCCCTAAGGACGAGTACCCCATGCCGATTGTCGATTTGTTGGTGGATGCTACTTCAGGGCATAAGATTATAGGTTTTATGGATGGCAATGCTGGATACAATCAAATTATTATGGCCGAGGAAGACATCCATAAGATCGCTCGCCGTCCCGGTGCAATCGGCTTATATGAGTGGGTTGTCATGACATTCGGACTGAAAAACGCCGGAGCTACATAACGAGAGAGCCATGAATTATATTTTTCATGACCTAATCGGCTTCTTGGTTAAGATCTACATTGATGACGCTGTAGTAAAATCCAAGGAAGTTGAAGCTCACATAGCCGATTTAAGGAAGGTGTTAGAAAGAACAAGGAAATATGGCTTGAAGATAAACCCCACCAAATGTGCTTTTGGCGTATAGCCTGACAGCTTCTTGGGATTTCTTGTTCATGAGAGGGGATTGAAGTGACACAAAGGAGTATTAATGCAATCAATAACATTCAACCTCCACGAGACAAGAAGCAGCTTGCAATCTCCGATCGGTAAGGTAAATTTTATCGAGCGTTTTATTGCTAATTTATCTATGAAGATGGAGCCATTTACGCCTTTACTAAGGCTAAAAGCCGATCAAGAGTTTACTTGGGGGGCAGGGCAGTAGAAGGCTTTGGATAATATCAAGGATTATTTGAGCTCCCTTCAGTTTTGATTTCTTCACGAAAGGAGTGCCTTTTAAGCTATATCTCGTCACCGATGAGAAGTCAATCGTTCGATTTTAATCCAGGAGTTCGAGGGCAAGGAAAGAGCAATATTTTATCTAAGCAGGAGGCTTTTGGATGCAGAAACAAGGTACTCTCCTGTGGAAAAGTTGTGCTTATGCTTGTATTTTTCTGCACCAAGTTAAGACATTATTTACTATCCAATGAATGCACGGTAGTCCGCAAGACCGATGTAGTTAAATATATGCTATTGGCTCCCGTGCTGAAAGGAAGAGTTGGTAAGTGGATTTATGCTTTAACAAAATTTGATCTGAGGTATCAAGCACCCAAGGCAGTTAACGGTCAAGCTATAGCCGATTTCATTGTTGAACACGGGATGATTCAATCGGCTCGTCGACATAGTGCCTTGGATGTTGTTTTTCGATGGATCAATTTGTAGACATAGTTGTGGCATCGGTTTGGTCATAATATCACCTAGGGGGCGAGTTTTGAATTTGCTTACACTATCGCGCCTTTGCGACCAATAACCAGGCTAAGTATGAGGCCGTCCTCAAGGGGTTGCAACTTTTGAAAGAGGTCGAAGCCTATAGAGATCATGGGTGATCCGTTGTTGGTCATCAATCAGCTAGCTAGAGAGTATAAATGCAAAATTGATACGTTGATGACATACTGCGAAAAATGCCGAGAGTTGATGGAAAATTTTTGGCTAGTAACCTTGACACATATTCCTCGAGAGCAGAATGCTCAAGCTAATGATTTGGCTCAAGGGGCATCGAGATACAATCCGATGGTCAAGGACATCGAAGTTGAAATTGCTGCAATTGCAGCCGATGATTGGAGGTATGATGTTTATAATTATCTCAAGAATCCCTCTCAATCAGCTTCAAGGAAATTGCGTTACAAGGCCTTAAGATATGTTCTATTCAACGATGATCTATACTATCGGACGATTGTTGCAGCGCTACTAAGATGTTTAAGTACCGATCAAGCCAAGGTTGTGATGGGCGAAGCGCATGAAGGAATATGTGGTACTCATCAATCGGCTCACAAGATGAAATGGCTGCTTCGACGAGTGGGTATTTTTGGCCGACGATGTTGGAGGATTGCTTCAAGTACTACAAGGGTTGTTAAGATTGTCGAGAAATTTGGAGCAATTCAACGGGCACCAGTGTCGGCTATGAATCCCATAATCAAGCCTTGGCCGTTCAGAGGTTGGGAATTGACATTATCGGCCAAATCAATCCGTCCTCAAGTAAAGGACACAAGTTTATATTGGTAGCAACCGATTATTTTACAAAATGGGTGGAAGCAATTCCCTTGAAGAGAGTTGATTCGGGGACGCGATCCGGTTTATTAAAGAGCACATTATCTATCGATTCGGTGTTCCTCGAAAATAACAACCGATCGGGATCTATCTTTGGATCGAGATGAGTTTGTCCAGTTTGCGAGAGCATGGGGATCAAATTGCTGAATTCTTCACCATATTATGCATAGGCTAATGGACAAGTATAGGCATCCAATAAAAGTTTGATCAAGTTAATAAAGAGGAAGATATCTGATTATCCAAAGCAATGGCACAACCGATTGGCCAAAGCATTATGGTCCCATCGGATGGCTTGTCATGGGTCGATTCAAGTTCCTCCGTACAAGCTAGTTTATGGACATGAGGCCGTCTTGCCATGGGAAAGTGTCATCGGCTCAAGAAGGATTGAACTACAAAATGAATTGACAACCAATGACTATCACAATCTTATGGTAGATGAATCGGAAGACTTGGTCCAATCCAGGCTGCGTGCTTTGGAAAAGGTGGCTAGAGATAAGGAAAGAATCACTTATCATTACAACAAGAAGGTTGTGCCAAAATAGTTTTCAGAAGGCGAGTTGATTTGCAAGTTGATCTTGCCGATTGGTACTCGTGATAATAAGTTCTGCAAGTGGTCACCAAATTGGGAAGGGCCCTTTAAAATTTACAAGTGTGTTTCCAAAGGGACTTACATGTTGCAAGGACTCGATGGATAAATTTTTGGAAGAGCTCTCAATGGGAAATACCTAAAAAATATTATTTAAGTGTGTGGATCAATTCATGATTCGGCTATGCCGAGCCGATACATGGTAGCCGATGTATTCAGATCGTCTTTAGATGGCCGATATGACACATATCTCCCTTAGTCTTCTTATTCTTGGTAGCCGATGTGTTCACATCGTCTTTAGATGGCCGATATGACTCATATCGCCCTTAGTCCTCTTATTCTTATCGATAATCGCTAGTTCTCCGATGTGTGATGGCCGATATAAGTTATATCGCCTTAGTCTTTTTATTCTTATCATAATCGGTTATGATTTTGCTCGTACATAATGGTTGATTTCGCGTGTTGTGCTCGAGCTATAATTTTATCAATGATCGGTTGACATTGTAAAATTAGAGGGGCATATATACATAAACAAATGAAATCAAGTGGTCTTCAAAATTTGTGTGGGCTTCAAAAAGTTTTTCAATGTAGAATAGATACAAGTACTACTGCGGGAGTTTACAAAAATTAGCACAAAGGTTATATTACGTGAAGTTCAAGTTCACAAGTGATCAAAAGTTCTAGCCCTATTACATAAATCAGCTTTACCGGATATAAAGCCGTTGATTGCTGATATTGCTTTTTGCCAAATTCGGTCAATTTCCTCAATAGCTTTGAGATCGGCCGTGTTGTTCCTGGATCACCTTCAAGGCTTTAGTAAGATCCGATAAATTCTTCATTGAAGCCTTTAGTTCGGATTTCTATTCGATATGATTCTTGGGAGATCGACAAGACTTTGTTCTTTAGAGGCTATATCGGCATCACACTTAGCGAGTTCGGCTAGCAGCTCTTGTTTCCTTTTGCGCACCGATCAAGGTTAGAAGTTGGCACGACTATCATCTCGTCAAGTTTGGCTTTGTCTTCTAATATGGATCGCCGATTGGCTTCTATAGTAGCTTCAAGGGCTGTCCTTTCACGCTGATCGGCTATTTGTTGCTTGGCTCTCTCAAACTTGTGTTGATGTTGTTCAAGATATGCAGCTTGAGAGATGGCGTCGGCTATGTGGTCTAGGAGCTGATCTTGAATGTCTTCGAATCAGCTCGATTAACCCACATCCGTAACTAGGAAGTCTAAAGAGCCTTCTAGCCGACAAGCCAAATCTTGTAGTGTTGTCTTGGATCATCGGCAATGAGGGTAGGGTCTTGTCGGTGATGTCCTCTCAAGAGTTACGCGGAAGCTACGATAGCTAATAACAAAAAAAAATTCTACCGTGCAAACCAGAACACTTGCAAGTAAGGGTCGATAGATCATTACCGATTGGAGTATGCATAAAATAGTCAATCAGAGCTATCCGATCCTGAAACGGTGCTGCCCGATCACACGATTCGGCGACAACCGATTCCCGAGCATCGATCCGACGTAGCTGATCCGACGTAGCCGATTCCCAATGCCGGAGCCGATCCAACCTCGGCCGACTCGCCGATTCGCCGGGTGCGTTCGCGGTACGCCGATCCATTGCAGCCGCCTTGCTCCGATGCGCCGTAGCCGAATTGTCCGATCGCCGCCGATTCGTGGTCGATGAACATCACCGCAATGTAGCAGCGCCTCTACGGAATCCACACGTCCGGGGACGAACGCCTAACACCCGTGTGCTAGCACAAGATGCAAGGCTAGGTTTTGGCTTGGAGGTGGGGGCGTTTCCGTGGACAATGACTTTGTCGACTTCGTTGCACCAAATTAGATTGATTGGTTCCAATTCGATGCCGCAACTCTCCACCCCTTGCCCCTTTATAGAGTTGGCCGACGGGACTAGTGGCCAATCGTGACCATATTTTGAATCGGATCCCATCCGAATCTCACGAGTTGGCCGCCCATACGTCGTAAGCCCATAGGACTCTATCCGATCGGATCCCTATCCGATCGAACCGTATCCGAGTTCAACTCGAATATCTATTCTATCCCCTTAAGCGTGCGACCCCGTAGGTTCAGGTATAGTTGGTTTCGGCTCGAGTCTAACTTAGCCGATCCGTCAACAAAGTGGCGCCTAGCAGACATATTGACACCATAGCATACAAGAATATAATATCGGCTCGAAACTGTGATGTGTACACAAATCCCTTTGCCTCACGATACCAATTAAGCTACATGCAAGATGTGTGCCATCCCTTCAATAGCTTAACCATTCACTCGAACCGTATTGTTGATTGACTCCTCAATCAACTTCGCATGGCCATGCATTTCCATAATCCATTACCTCGATGGGCCTAGAGATATCTCTCCAAAGGAAGGGCAAATTCCATCTTGATCACTCACATCCCACTCCATGTTTCATAGCAAACCCGAAAACTACTTTTATAACTATCCGAGCACGGAATAGCGTTTGGTAGTCCCAAAGTAGGCTACTACACATGTTGGAATCCATGATGATCTCGAGTCTAAGGACTTTGTACCAACACTTCCGAGACCAACTAATGGTACATTAAATCCCGTAGTGTCTCATGGTGGGTCTATCCAACAATGTGTTCTCTAACACATGTGTCCATGTTTATTGATTTGGTATCTCCATACCCATGATCTATGAGACATGATCATCAATCAATAAACATGCTGATCTTAGAAGCATATTTGTTCCAACAATATGACATATGATCAGGGATCGTTTAGAAATAGATTCATGCATAAAGAGTCTCATAAATAAGTCACGTACTTATTGATCAATACAAGATGTCTATTTCATGGAACCGAATAATACTTTATTCATTTATACATAAACATTGACCATGATATCCAACATCTCCATGTTGTCTCTAGGGCATATCACTAACATGAGCATCGCTGCTCTCATATTGCTTCTGAAGCTCAGAGGAAATTGTAGCTAGCATGAGACAACTTATGTCTAGGGCATCATTAGTATGCTTCTCATAAGATCTCCGTGCAGTAGCAGTAGCATTATTAGGCAACTCATCAGGATAGGGTACTTCAAGAACATACTCCTTGCGCTCTTGCTTGAGAACAATTCTCAAGTTGCGATACTAATCCATAAAGTTTGTTGCATTCAATTTTTCCTTTTCGAGAATAGATCGCAAATTAAAGGTACTGGGTGTAGTATTAGCTGCCATTATTTTACAACAGAAAAAGCAAAGTTTATCACAATGTTTATGCTATGTCTATTGTTAAACAATTTAACATAAGACTCCCATTATGTATTTTACACCTTCCCTTTAGGTTACGTATTGGGTCAAGATCCACATGTTAATTAATTTCTAGTGAGCTTTGGCATCACGGCTAGAAGATTAATAACATTGGTAAGCAACTCCTTGCTAATCACATCTCTATGTGACTCTTGTTGTTGGTGTGGCATCTCCATGCCCCGGCGCCAACCTATGCCCCAAGGCCTAAAACTGTTTTGATAGCCTTGTTAAGTAAACCAAATGCTCGTGTTGTATATGTCCGACATATACCCCCTTTTGTTATGATAGAGAATGGCACTCTACTTTGACAGACCCACCATTGACGAGCATAACAGTGACGGGTGCAACATTTGGAAGGACATCACTACCACTTAATTTTATGAGGGATACTATTCTATCAAACAAACATATCAACATATATGAAAGCAGGTAGAATAGCATATAATGAAATAGTATGGCCCCCTACTCATGACGATCTCCATCTCCATGCCGGTGTAGAGGATCTCCATCTTTCATTACCGTTCTTCCGAGTGCCGAATGCTTGATTTCTTCAAACTAAGCTACTACTATAGAAGCTATAATTGAAGATTACATCGACTCGTAGGTCATGAAAGAATATTACAAGCATTGCACATAAGAAAGAATATTACAGGGATTGCACAAATGAAAGAATATTACACGCATCACATGCATCTCATACATGCAATAGGGTCATACCATCTCAAAGCATTCTCTGCAAAAACAAGTTAGGCGTAGAACGTTTTCTGTCTATCGCAGAGAAACGGTATCGAGATGACATAAAAGAGGGCATGCACACGGCAGTTAGCGGGCGGGGGGTCGAGGGGGAAGCCGTCCCCTCACGGGCTTCTGGGCAGCGCCCGGAACACCACACTAAATTCATAGATCCAATCTATGAAATTGCTTACGGAAACCATATCGGAATAATCAAATTATGCCATCCCGATACACTATCAAGGGAGATGGTTTGCGTAGGCGCGAGGCAGCAAACAAGGTCGGACTACGAGACAGCTTCGGCATAATCACATTATACCGTTCCGATACACTATCAAGGAACACTATCTCGAACCCAACTCAAACCGAGTTCTATGGAAATTGCTTCGACGTAATCACATTACGCCATTCCGATACACTATCAAGGAACGCAATTACCATCTGCTCTCCTCTACAGATCCCGTAAAACCGATTGATCTAATCAACCCTTGTGCAAAACTTGTTACAGATCCAATCTAAAACCCGAACTAAGCAAGATTAGCTCTGATACCACTGAAGAGTCACACGGAAGCTACGATAGCTAATAACAAAAAAAAAATTTACCGCGTAAACCAGGAACACTTGCAAGTAAGGGTCGATAGATCGTTACCGATTGGAGTATGCAGCGGAAATAGCCAATCAGGAGCTATCCGATTAGGAACAGTGCCAGCCGATCACAGCCGATTCGCTGACAGCCGATTCCCCAAACAACCGATCCGACGTAGCCGATCCGACATAGCCGATTCCCAGTGCTGGAGCCGATCCAACCTCAGCCAACTCGCCGATTCTCCGAACCGCGTTTGTGCAGCCGATCCGTCGCAGCCGCCTCGCTTCGATGCGCCGCAGCCGAATTGTCTGATTGCTGCCAATTCGTGGCCGACAAACAACACCACAATGTCGCAGTGCCTCTACCGGTATCCACACGTCCGGGGATAGAATGCCTAACACCCGTGTGCTTGCACAAGATGCAAGGCTAGGGTTTTGGCTCGGAGGTGGGAAGGGTTTCCGTCGAGATTGATCTTGCTGACTTCTGTTGCACCAAATCAAATTGATTTGGTTTAATTTGATACAACAACTCTCCACCCCTCGCCCCTTTATATAGAGTTGGCCGACTTGGTCCAATGGCCGATTGGGACTCTATTTTGAATCGGATCCCATCCGAATCTCATAGAGATGGCCGGCCAGACTTCGTAAGCCTATAGGACTCTATATCAAATCGAAGCTTATCCGAATTGAGCCATATTCAAGTCCAACTCGAATGCCTATTCTATCCCCTTAAGCGTGCGACCCTGTAGGTTTTGGTATACTTGGGTTCGGCTTGAGTCTAACTCAGTCGATCTGTCAACAGCGGCGCCTAGCAGATACATTGACACCATAGTATACAAAGAATATAATATCGGCTTTGAACCTGTAATGTGTACACAAATCCCTTTGCCTCACGATACCAATGAAGCTATAGGCATGATGTGTGCCATCCCTTCAATAGCTTAACCATTCACTCGAACCGTATTGGATTATCAGTCTGTTGATTGACTCCTCAATCAACTCGGCATGGCCATGCACTTCCATAATCCATTACCTCGAGGGGCCCAAAGATATCTCTCCAAAGGAGCGGCAAATTCATCTTGATCATTCACATTTCAATCCATGTTTCATAGCAAACCCGAAGACTACTTTTATAACTATCCAGTTAAGGAATAGCGTTTGGTAGTCCCAAAGTAGGCTACTACATGTCGACCCCCGTTTTTGAGGACGGGAATCTTTCGTGTTCATAGTACCATTTCCCTGGATCGAGTAGTTTGGTACTCACAAAATACAATACTGAATTATTAGGTGCAAAGTGCACGAATAGTCTTACACCAAAAGTATTACAATAATAGGCCTAAATGCAATATCATTACATGTAGGACCTACTGGTCCGGATACAACCGAAAGCAGAAATTAGGTAAGGCAGCAGACTTTGAAGGCAGCGGCTCGTCGATTGCCACAGGCAACAACGGGGTACTAAGACCTCGTAGGCGCCTTCTTCTTCTTCGCCCTCTTGGCGGTAAGCATAGGAGTCCTCCAGGTCTTCCACGCCTACATCTGTAGGTTTGTGCGTATAGCAAGGATGAGTACCCAACGTACTCAGCAAGCCAACACGGAATGATGCACATGATAGGGTCATTCAAAGGATGGCTGAGGTTTATTTGCGCAAAGCCAATTTTCATAAATCATTTCACAAACCTAACTTCTAGCCAAGTCATGTTTTAGTTCCAGAGTATATTAAGTCGGCGACGGTTCTGTCTACCATCCATCATGATACCAAGGATGGCTTCCCGCCTCCGGATCGTCATGGTTTTCTGGGGAGTCTACCCTTTTTCGCAATTCGAGAAGTTGAGTCCACCAGCACACAAAATCATTATGCATACCAACCCATCATTTTAAAACTTATGAGTCTAGCCAAGCGAAAATCGTGTCACGTTGCTCATTAACCGCGAGCACGGCTATTTGAATAGATTGATTTACTCACACTACAGTGGATGTACACTTTACCCGTACTCCATCACTGCCCAACGAATGAGCCTATGTCCCAACACATGAGACGGTCACGGAAAAGCCTTTCGATAACCTCACTTTGGTAGTACCCGCTCCATGAACTTTAACCATCTTGCACTCTAGCCGTCCTTTCCTAGCAGCGAGAGGAGTTCTGGTGCTCCCGGGGTAAGGGGAAACTCACCAAATTCTGATTCATTACTCAAACACGTAGGCCGCAGCCTTATCTCAACAATCAGAACCACATCTCCACACAAGAACCACTATGCAGGGATACTGCCTCTGCTCGGCTATCTACTCCACTAGGTCTATACACCGTTGACGAGAAATTTCTCTCACGCGCTGGCCAGGAGATCCGCTTAGCTCCGGTGCAGGGTCCTTCTCTTGCTCGTGCAATACAAGGCGTGCCACTTGGTTTGATCTGCTAACCAAAAGAAAAAACAAGATATATGTGTTAAGTGTTAAGTTAGATCCCCACTGGATCGGCTGAGGGAATCCATGAGCATATATATGCTATCCTAAAGTATATTTAAGCCAAACGACTGAAATGGATTGGCTATACCGAGATAGCATCAGCCGCTTAACCCAAATACAGTAAAGGATAATAAATATATGTATTGATAACCTAGCTGATACTGGAAAGCTAACTATGGATCGGCTAGTACTCCGATGATTCTTATAAAAAGATACCATCCTTGAACCAGCTATGCTTAGCCTGGGAAACCGGCCATCGACTGTTGATAGCAGGCTGATTTTGGCTTGTGATGTCCGACAAGAATGAGATCTAAATATAAGAGGCAGTCCTAACATAAATCTAATAATAAATATACTAAAAGAAATATATTAGGGCAGAAAAGGCCAGTTGAAACCCCGGCACTGTCTCTAAACATATAGATGTAACCAAACAGATCATTGGAAGTTCTAAAAAATGACTTAATAGTTCAATGTTGATGCAACATTAAGTATAAAAAGAACAACCTGATTTGTTGTAGCTGATTTGTACCTCTCGAGACAGTGGATACCGCATATAAACTAGTCCAACCTTTAGATCTAGCCCTATTGGCTACAGGTTCTAGATAGAATCGGCGTGGCAAGGGATAGATCTAAACATTGCTCAGCTTATATGCGATATATAGTAAATAGCGCAAGTATAAACCCCCGAATCTAATGTGTCATTACGATGGAAGCACTAGAATCAGCAGAACATACCGCTAATGACAAGCATTTACCTTTCACTTCGATTGAAACGATCACGCTTTCAAAACCCACTCAAACACTTCGTAAGCAAGCTTTCTTTTACTCTCTCCTCTTTGGCAATTCACCGGCGCCCTTCATCAGATCCGGCGCTCTTCGCAAACCAGAATCCATCTTCATCTCCGACGACTCCAATGGCTTCCAACACCGCTGCCGCATCGAACACCACCGTCGCACCGGCTGCTGCTGTTGCACTGGCCGCCGCCGCCGTCGAGTTCCTTGAGGTACACCCGTCGGTTCAAAACTTTTTCTTCAGATTTCTTCTCCAGCCATGCCTCCTAGCGTTGTTGTATTCATCATGCCTTTAGCCATTCTTGATTAGCATTTTTTCCCTTTTCAAACCGTAGCACCTGTCACATCAAGTGGTCATCCCAAGTTTGACCCAAGAAAAGAGGTACTTTCTCGCCCCATCGGCAACACCGACCCTGCCCGATGTCATCATAGCTGAAACTAACAGAATCCCCTACAACACCAATAAGCCATCCCTAGCCCATTGGAATGGGACTTTCAAGTCATGGTCGACCATAGACGCAGCTGGATTGAATGGTATAAGAGGGTGCGATCGGCCAAGTACGCTCAGTGGGAGGATACCGTAATAGCCCAGTGCTTGGCCTTGTCCGTCGCCAGCACGGAGAAAGATGAGCCGCTGATGTCAGCTGCGACGTATTTTTGGAATGATAGCTTCAACTCCTTCATATTCCGGCAAGGGCCAATGATGATCACCCTAGCCGACGTATACATGACGACCGGACTGGACATCCTGGCATCGACTAACCCTGGAAACCTGAACCGGAAGGGGCAGCACCAATTCAAAACCAAAGCCATCGGCGGGTGGAGCGGCTTCATTTGCTCAAAACATGAAGGATGGATCACTCGCCACAGTGGAACACACCGCATTTCTTATGATGTGGCTTGAGAAGTTCTTGTTCTGTGGATCGAGCTGCGGGCCGACCGCCAACTGGTAGGTCGTAGCCGAACTTTTGGCCGATGGGAGCAAGTTTGTGCTAGGGAAATATCTCCGCGGCTATCTGTATCAGATGCTGCATCAAGCTGCCGCAAAGATAGCCGCCAATGGCCCTGTCAACACCGACGGCCCCTGGTGGTTTTTATAGATCTGGTTGGTGCTGGCGACCCAGAAAATAGCCGGTCGGCTCCCCCTGACTGAGGCTGTTTTCTCAAGATTGGAGCTGATCGAAGACGAAGATGGCAATACGATCACCACTACCAGATGCATGAGCTATGGAGAAGCAGTGGCTGCTCATGCGGGCTCAAAGCAATCGGCCAACCTACTGGCCGAATGGTTCATCGCCCTGTACGACGGGCTGTCACGCGAGAACCGCGCCTGGTACTTTTACCGGGATTGGGCACTATTACGACCCAAAGTGCAGGGAGTTGTTCATCGCTTCTCCGTCCCCTTGCATCCTGTCCATCGAGATCCACCAGGGCCGATCAGTGGCCAAAAGCTATGAATTTTACTACCCGGTGTCGGCTGCGAGACAATTTGGTCTTGAGCAACTGCCCGTCGGCTTCTATTATGCCGACAAGATTGAGACGAGGGGAGTGGTGAGCCAAGAACTGATAATGCATCGGCTGCTGAACATAGCTGGCCCTCCCCTCGGCAGCATCGGCGAGATGACCCAGGCGCTCAAGAAAAGCGCGGCCTACGACCAATGGTGGGCCGAAATCAAGCGACACATCTTCCACCAGCGGTCATCTTATTACATCGATCTGCTCCTGCCCAAAGAGATCCCCTTGGTAAGCTTTAAACTCCAAATGATTTTCCTTTTTTAACATCGGCCGATGTCGCCGATTAACACTTGCCCCTTGACTTGCGGGAGACAGAGACGGAGCGACCGACGGTGAGCGACTCCGGGATCCCCATGGAATACCGTCTAGGTGTTCTGGATGGGGGCGGCCTTGCTCCTTTGGTGATCGGCTGGGGAGCGCTGAAGCTGGCATCCTTGCTACGCGGGCAAGTGTGCGAGCCGATCACTCACAAGAAAAGGGCCACGTCTCTCACGCCCATCGGCCACGCCCGCCTCCAAGAAGTGAAGGAGAAGAAACCGGCCGTGCACCCGATAGCATTTCCCTTGGACCCGAGCGTTGCGCAGCTCTTGACGCCGTCGCGCCGAGGAGATGCCGGCAACTATTGGAGCGCACTGAACCCGAGAGCTCTAGTCATGAATCCGTCAATGCCCAGCCCGACGTCCCGCCGGTTCCAAGTCCCCCGCTAAAAATCGGCTGTAAGCACCCATCTCATCAAATTCGGCCTTATGATGATATCACTTGCATCTGACCAAAAACTTCTTCTCAGGTCAAGAAATTGGCCGGCTGCACTCCGCGTCACGCACCATGGGTAACCGTCCCCTGCAACTTGATTTATAGAACTTTGCCGACTTGACCGCTAACCCTTTCTTTTGCAGCCCGCACGATCTCCGTCGGCTGCCCCCAGGCGTCCAGTGAGCACGTTATGACTGCCGCGGGTGGCAACGGCGCCGATGATGAGGCCTCGACGGCTGCAGGCGGCGAACCAGCCGAGCCAGTCACTCTGACCCCGGTGCCCACGGTGTGCCGACTGAATTTTATGGTCGGCTCTGCCAGGTCAACACTCTCTAATCATCTTTCTCTTTACAGAACATAGCCGACCTCCTTAATTTTGACCTGTCGGAGTTTGAGGAATCCGGTGAGATGGGTGAGGAGGCACTGGTGACGCCGGCCGAGGACCTGAGGGCCAGCTGAGCTGACATCGGCAACCGGCCGGAGGCCTCGCCGGACGCGCCGGTGGTCGACGGCAGGCTCGATCCGCGCGCGCTTCAAGGAGATCCAAGGCCGCCGCCGGAAGCTCTAGCCGATGCCATCGTGCCGCCATCTTCTTGGAAGCCCACCAATTCAAATATGAGCGGGCACGACAACGAATAGCCAACCGCCGCGAGAACCAGATACGGTCGGCAACCCTCCAGTCAACCAAGGAAGCCATCGAGAGCCAGAAGGCCGCCTTCGACCATCTGAAGACCGAGCCGACGGCCAAGCTTGAGCAGCTTCTCTCACGCCAAGACCAGCTCATGGCCGATCTCATTCAAGTCACGAACAAGATCGATGCCCACAAGGAGTACATGGCCGGGTTGCCGCTGAAATCAACGCTAGGCGTCAAAGTATCAAGGCGGCTGTGGCGCATCTCCGGGACCTGGTGAAGGGCATTCGACCGGTGGCTGGGTCTGAGGCCGACGAAGTCAAGGCCATCGAGGAGGTGGACCAGATCAGGCGGATGGCGCTGTCGGCCATAGTCGATTTCCTGAAGCAATGAAGTTTGTAATACTTTAGCATTCTGAAATCGGCTACTGCTTCATGTAATATGTTCATCGAACTGCTGTAATGCGCTTTAACTGATCAATTGCTCAAATCATGTAATTGGCTCGGCTCTTGTGTAATATAGTTTGTCAATCTTTTGCAACTATGCTTGTGGATGAGATCGGCTCCGCCGCATATAGTATCCCGGTATGACCGTCAATTCGAATTGCTTATGCTGAAATCGGCCCTAGCCGTCCGTGTTACGTCATGTTTGCCGATTCGAAACCACACCATGACCATCGACCTCAACACCCGACTTATGGCCGCCGATCCCAATCATTTAAAATGCCTTTATATCGAAGCTTAAAAAATCTCAAATTTTTACACCCAATTTTGTAATCGGCTTGTGTATGTATATGCCCCCCAAATTTTGTTGATAGCTTTGGTGTTGACAAAATTGTGAATCCAAGCCATTCACACCTCATTGCCGTCGCTATCGGCCAATCATTAGCCGATCAAAGAAAACCTAGGGGAAAAAATGTTGCATAAAAATGCCTAAAGGCGATGCCTTATTGAAACAAGACATCGGCTGTCATAAATCGGCTAAGCAACCAGAGCCGAATCATGAGTTGACCCATACACTTCTGTAGTATTTCTTCAGGTATTTTCCATTAAGAGCCCTTCCAAATACTTCTCCGTCCAACCCTTCTAGCATATAAGCTCCTTTAGAGATGCATTTGTGGATCTTGAAAGGCCCTTCCTAATTTGGTGACCAATTGCCGAATTTGTTATCCCTAGATCCAATCGGCAGTATCAATTTCCAAACGAGTTCACCTTCCTCGAAAGATTTAGGCACCACTTTTTTATTATAATGTCCGGCCACTCGTTCTTTATCCCTTGTAACTTTTCCAAGGCCCTCATCCTCGGATAAAACTAAGTCTTCGATTCGTCTACCATCAAGTGATAATAATCATCAGCTATAAGTTGATCCTGTAGCTGAATGCGCCTTGAGCCGATGATGCTTTCCCACGGTAGCACTGCCTCATGCCCATAGACCAGCTTGTACGGAGGGACTTGAATTGATCCGTGGCATGCCACCCGATATGCCCACAGTGATTCGGCTAATCAGCTGTGCCATTGTTTGGGATACTCATAGATCTTTCTTTTAATCAATTTAATCAAACTTTTATTTGAAGCTTCGACTTGCCCGTTGGCCTCGTGCGTGGTACGATGAAGAATTAAGTAGCTTGATCCCCATGCCGTCGGCAAACTAAACAAACTCATCCGATACGAAGAAAGATCCCTGGTCTGTTGTTATCGTTTGTGGGACGCCAAACCAGTAGATAATATGTTCTTTGACAAACTCGATTGCGTCCTTAGAATCCACTTTCCTCAGGGGAACCGCCTCCACCCATTTTGTGAAATAATCTGTCGCCACCAGAATAAATTTATGCCCTTTGCTTGAGGGTGGATTGATCTCGGCCGATCATATCGATGCCCCATCCTCCGAACGGCCAAGGCTTAATAATTGGGTTCATAGCCAACGCCGGTGCTCGTTGTATGGCGCCAAATTTCGACAATCCCGGCAACCCTTGTAATATTTGAAACAATCCTCCAGCATCGTCGGCCAGAAATATCCTGCTCGGTGAAGCAGCCACTTCATTTTGTAGGCCGACTAATGCATGCCGCGGATCCCTTCATGCACTTCTCCGATAGCCACTTTGGCCTCGACGGCTCCTAAACACTTGAGCAGCACACCATCAATCGTTCGATAGTATAGATCTTCATCGAGCGTAACATATCTTAATGCCTTGTACCGTAGCTTCCTTGTAGCCGATTGAGAGGGTTTTTGAGATAGCTATAAACTTCAAACCTCCAATCATCGGCTATAATGGCGGCAACCTCTATGTCGATCTCTTTCTACATCGGCCTATAGCCCGATGCCCCTTGAGCTAAATCATTGGCTTCTGTGTTCTGCTCTCTGGGGATATGTTTCAAAATAACTAGCCGAAAACCGTCCATTAATTCCCGGCATTACTGATAATAGACCATCAATGCATCGTTTTTGCATTCGTATTCTCCTGATAATTGGCTGATGACCAACAATGAATCTCCCATTATTTCGATGGCGTCGGCTTTAACTTCCTTGAGTAGATGTAATCCTTTAAGGATGGCTTTGTATTCGGCTTGGTTGTTTGTAGCGTGGGGGTTGATGGCGAAAGCAAATTCGAAACTTGCCCCCCTGGGTGAAATAATGACTAAGCCGATGCCGCAGCAGTTGGTGCAAACAGAGCCGTCAAACGTCAAAGTCCAAGGCATAATTTCCACTGAGCCGATCGAGTCATTTCTGTGCTCCACAATAAAATCAGCAATAGCTTGTCCTTTGACTCGCCCGGGTGCTCGATACCTCAAATCAAACTCGTTAGCGCAAAATCCACTTCCCAATTCTTTCTTTCAACACCGGAGCCGATAGCATGTACTTAACTACATCGGCTTTGCAGATTATTGTGCACTCGTTGGATAGCATATAATGCCTTAACTTTGTACACGAAAATAGAGGCATAGGCATAGTTTCTCCAAAGGCGAATACCTTGCTTCGTCTAGTAACCGTCTCCGAGATAGAAGATGGCTTTTTCTTTGCCCTCAACTTCTTGGATTAAAACGGAGCCGATTGACTTGTCGTCGGCCGATAGTTAACTTAAACGGTATCCCTTTCGTGGAGACATTAAACCGGAGAGAAACTCGATAATTTTGATGTTGTCCAAAGCCTTCGTTGCTCTCGCCCCCATGTGAATGTTTGATTGGCTTTCACCTGAAGCATGGTGTGAACGGCTCCATCTTTTCGAGGGATTGGCTATGAACCGCCTGATGAAATTTATCTTGCCGATCAACGATTAGAGTTGTTTCTTGCCCTTTGGAGGCTGAATTGTCTTGATAGCATTTATGCTCCTTGGTGTAACCTCAATCCCTCTTTCATGAACAAGAAATCCCAAGAACTGCCCGGCCGATACACCGAACGCGCACTTAAGTGGATTCATCATCAGGCCATATTTCCTCGTCCTTTCCAATACTTGTCTCAGATCGGCTATGTGGCCCTCTATCTCCCTGGACTTGACAACCACGTCATCAATGTAGATCTCTACTAGTGAGCTGATCATGTCATGAAAAATGTAGTTCATGGCCCGTTGATATGTTGCCCCAGCATTCTTCAGGCCGAATGTCATTACTACCCATTCGTACAAGCCGATTGCGCCAGGACACCGAAAAGCGGTTTTGTGGATGCTTTGTCGACCATAAATATTTGATTATAACCTGCATTGCCATCCATAAAACTAATAATTTTGTGGTCTGAAGCAGCATCGACGAGCAAATCGGCTATCGGCATTGGGCATTCATCCTTAGGGGTGGCCTTGTTTAGATCCCTGAAATCGATGCATACCCTAAGTTTACCTTTTTCTTCAACACTTGAACAATGTTCAAGACCCACTCCGCGTATCGACAAGGCCGAATGAATCCTGCATCGTATAGCCGAGTGATTTCGGCTTTGATTGCATCGTACATATCGGCCTTAAACCTCCTGGGAGGCTGCTTGAACGGCCGATAGCCCGCCTTAATCGGCAGCTGATGGACCACTATTAATCGGCTAAGGCCGGGCATCTCGAAGTACTCCCAAGCAAAACAATCTTTATATTCTTTAAACAAATCAATAAGCTGGGATCTACAATGAGGAGATAGATTTTTGCTAATATACGTTGGCCTCGGCTTGTCACCGAGCCGATGTCAATTTCTTCAAATTCGTCGCCGACGTGAAACCTAGCCCGAGCTTGCCATCGTCTTCATCTGCGGTGTCCATGCCGAAGACGCTTGAGCCCCCACCATGTCTTGTTCAAAGCAAGCAATGCACTCGTCATCTTCAATCGATCGTATTATGGAATTGGACACATTTAGAAAATCGGCTTGCCAGATTTTCCCTGACAAACAATCGATGCCTTCGATTTCCCAAAGCGGCAAATCGGCACCGACAATGCTAAATGACCTATCGGCTGGTATGATCTCAATTTTGTCGCCGTCCCATTGGATCAGTTCTCGTGCATTGTAGAAGGAATGCAACAATTAGTGTGTATCTAGTCCCTTCCGAGCAAAGCATGCTACAAGAATGTTGTGGGCACGGTCTTATTGCCGATGATCGGTTCGACGTTCGTAACGCCTTTGGTTTCGATGGGTTGCTGCGAAGTCTTTGTGCACCATATTGGTCTTTATCGTGTCTTCGGCTCCTTTGCCTAGTTTTCGAATGTTGCGTAAGGCATGAGGTTGACTACGCTCTCCCATCGACTAGCATCTTGGACATCGGCTTGCCGTTGACGAATCCTTTAACGTACAACGGCTTCCAAGTGCCGATTTTCGGCCTCTCGGGTTTGTCGAAAATAGCTTGGTCCGGTGAGATTGCTAGTTTCACTAAGTCGTCCTTGATGGTATCTCGACGGCTTCAGGAGCATTGAATTCTGGCCGAAGTATGAACACCATGTTGACCGATGCAAAAATTTTGCCTTTCCCTTTGGCTGCCCTTCTAGCTTGATCGGCTGGACTCTCTTGGGTTTGCTCTTCGTCGGCCGTGGTGGTTTTCTCTTTGGGAACCCATCGCCTTTTGATTTTACCCAGTCGACGACGCTGTTCGTGGATCATTTGCCAAACTTTATCTTCTCTCCCTTCACGCTTAAGTCGTTGGATTCTTCTTTTCTCGCGTCTTTGTGAAGAGATCGGACGGCACCATTGGGGATTGGCCGATTCCTCGTTGTCGGCCTCTTCGTCGTCGCAGCTTGTTGACGTTGCGGTCTTCATCGATGAAGAAGTCTTGATGGATCGGGCCGAACCAATCATGGACGGACCGTCGCCTCCGGTTTAGCTGAACGGCTCTAGGGATGAACCGGGCTGGGCTTGCAGCCGATGAGCTCCTGTGCTCGTCGTCGCGACGATCTTTGCATGTTGGGCGGTTGTCCAGGTGTCGGCAGCCTCATGCCGGATTCCCAGCACCGAAAATATCACAATGCCAATGCGGATCGACACCGTTGTGGCTCCACTCGTACTGATGGTTTTGGGTTTTCGGCTCGCGCCGATGAGGTGCTTCATCACGAGCTTCTTCCCGCCGAGACCGGTGCTGAGGACGGTGTCAGCTGTCTTCATAGATCGGTCGTCGGTCAACTGATCTGATGACGGGGCGCACCATGTTGATCGGCGCGGTGTGATGTTCAGTCAGCTCGTCTTTTGCCTTGACCCCGATTGATGTGTTGACTAAGCCATGCGCCATTCTGTTCTGTCGATCGGCTCGCCTGGGGCCGGCTTGAACTGTGTTGACCGGGAAAGGGTTGCTGTCTACCTTCATTGGCCGACTTGAATTGGCAAACTTCAATTTCCCGGCCTCAATTGCCGACTGGATTTGCTGCCTGAAGACTTTGCAGTTGTTAGTGGCATGGGATGTGGAGTTGTGTCACTTGCAATATTTCTTCTTCTTTAGTTCTTCGGCCAATGGGATCACGTGGTTTTTAGGGAGCCGGATCTGTTTCTCCTTGAGCAAGAAGTCAAAAATCCTATCGGCTTTAGTGATGTCGAAGTCATATCTTTCTTCTTTGGCCGTCTTCAACACCATTGGTAGACGATGGCCTTTTTGTTCTTGGACCATTTGGCCGCCGCCACTTCGTGTCATCATCATTGGAATCGTAGTCCGATTCAATGACAACTTGAGTTATGTTTTGACGGCCTTCCCGGTGTCTTGGAATCGCTGCTCGTGGGCCATCACCTTCTCGCGCTGCAAGTGGGCTAGGACTGCCGAAGTCCCGCGAAGAGAATCGCTCTCGGATCGGCGCGATCAAGCCATGAAAGGCCAAATCGCCAACCGGGCGTTCGATAGCACCAAGTCAGTAGCATCGCCCACATTTCTCGAAGCATTGGACGTATTCTTGAACCGATTCGTTGTGCTTTTGCCTCATACTGGTGAGGTCCGACAACTCCATTTCATGGTTGCCGGAGTAAAAGTAACTGTGAAATTGTTTTTCAAGATCGGCCCAGCTCTGAATTGAGTTGTAAGGCAATGAGGAGAACCAGGTAAAAGCCTATCCTGAAAGAGACAGAGGGAACAACCGGACTTTCAAGGCGTCTGTAGCCGATGCTTCGCCACACCGCGCCAAGAATCGCCTAACATGCTCGTAGGTTGATACGTTGTCTTGCCCCGAGAACTCGAAAAATCGGGATCTTGTATCGGTTGGGCAACGGAATCCACTCGAAATGCTCGGATAGGGATACCGATACATGTTCCCTCGCCTTTGGCTTGAGGCCAAATTGATCGCGCATGACATCGCAATCGATCGGCCCAAGTCCGGTTGTCTCCGTTGTATCGCTCATATGGGTCATATGGTGCGGGTGCATGCCGATACGGCGTGGTGGTGTCTCGAGGCTCGTAGCGATGATCTTGACGACCTCCTTGATACTGGTAGTGGAGTGGATGATCGGCGGGAGGCGCCGATGCACTAGTGGTGGCGTTGGTGGTCTCGGAATAGCCGCCGCCAACGGCGTTGTATGCGTCTGTCCAAGTTAATCTGGGCAACCGGCTCGATCGCGATTGTTGTTGAACATGTTAGCAATTTGATCCCGGGGCAGCGGTTGCCGTCGGTTCAGCATGGTAATCACCGGCCTTGTAGCCGATTCGCTTGGATTCACCGGCCGAGGACCTCCCGGCGGCCCCGGTTGTGTTGGCGGTGGGATCGCCAATTTTGGGTCACTAATGTCGTGTAACCAAGAAACTGGCCGTCCGTGAAGTACGTCGGCCACCGTTGCATCTGGTCGGCTATCTTGGCATCGACCACGGTAGCGATCATGTTGTTGAGAGTGTTGACCAGGATGATACTTTAGTTGACCAGCACATGGTGAACGGCCGAATCAATTTGGTCTTGCAAAGTATGCAGGGCCGAATTGTCTTGTTCCTGAATCGGCTCCTCCAACTTCTATTTGCCTTTTGATCCGCCGGAGGAGGATGCCTTGAGCTCATCCATGCTGAATTTATACTTTTGATGCATGGCCTCGGACGGTTTGGGTGAACGATTGTAAGTAGTTGGCCCGGAGCTCTTCCACCATCTTCTTGTAATCGGCTTGCCGCCGAGCCGAGAGCCGCTCCATCTTCACAGCATGATGTTGTCCTCGAGAAACATTGGGGCTCTTGGAGTCGACCATCTTGTCGGCCGAGTCGATGCATCCTAGCCGAGCCGACGGAAAAGTCCCACTGGTGTGCCAAGAAGCGTGTTGACGAGAAATTTCTCTCACGCGCCGGCCCGGGAGATCCGCTTAGCCTGTGGCAGGTCCTTCTCACGCCCGTGCAATACAGGCATGCCGCTTGGTTTGATCCGCTAACCAACAAGAAAAACAAGATATATGTGTTAAGTGTTAAGTTAAATCCCCACTAGATGGGCTGAGGGAATCCATGAGCATATATATGCTATCCTAAAATATATTTAAGCCAAACGACTGGAATGGATCGGCTATACCGATACAGCATCAGCCGCTTAACCCAAATGTAGTAAAGGATAATAAATATATGTATTGAAAACCTAGCCGATACTGGAAAGCTAACTATGGATCGGCTAGTACTCTGATGATTCTTATAAAAAGATACCATCCTTGAACCAGATATGCTTAGCTTGGGGAACCGGCCATCGGCTGTTGATAGCAGGCCGATTTCGGCTTATGATGTCCGACAAGAATGGGATCTTAATATAAGAGGCAGTCCTAACATAAATCTAGTAATAAATATACTAAAAGAAATATATTAGGGCAGATAAGGCCGGTTGAAACCCCGGCACTGTCTCTAAACATATAGATCTAACCAAACAGATCATTGGAAGTTCTAAAAACGACTTAATAGTTCAATGTTGATGCAGCATTAAGTATAAAAAGAACAACCTGATCTGTTGTAGCTGATTTGTACCTCTCGAGACGGTGGATACCACAAATAAACTAGTCCAACCTTTAGATATAACCCTATTGGCTGCAGGTTCTTGATAGAACTCGCTGGTGGCAGGATAGATCTGAACATTGCTCCAGTTTATATGCGATATATGGTAAACAGCGTAGTATAAACGCCTGAATCTAATGTGTCATTACGATGGAAGCACTAGAATCAACAGAACATACCACTAATGACAAGCATTTACCTGGATTTGGGGATCGAAACGATGCAGCCCGTAGCCAAATCAATTGCTCGTCTGAAGAAAAGGTTTGGCGATGCGCCGAAGGTTGTTTGATTGATTGAATTGTTTTTTTTATAGGGGGTCTCGGGTCCTATTTATACCCAAGATAACATTATCTGTACAGACCCTGGACTCTATCTAAACTACTATTTAAAAATACGACGATATCTCGGGAAGGACCCACGCCGCATTACAATAAACAGTTCAAACAAACTCCTAATTTACGATACAATTGCCATTACAGACTCTATCCATAGATAGCAATATCTTTTAACGCGCAATCTGATAACCAAATTTTCTATTTATCTTCAAACATCTGCACCAGAAACGGTTTTATATTCTCTGATCGTAGAATCGGCTATCGACCACTCTTGTCCGATTCAACCTTAGCCAACCGGCTTCGCAGCCTCGATCTCTCGCCGATGCGGCTCTCGTTTCTCCGTCAAACCGCCGATCCGATTCTCGTTTCACCCTTGCCAGACTTGGGGATTCAATTACAAAATTTAGGTGTTAACAATACCCATTCGAGAAGTACGGTTGTACCGGCTCGCTCTCCGCCTATCTCATGGCTCGGTCCTTAACTCGACCACGGACGGTACTTGCCTTTGCCGGAATCCACCCAAATCCATCCAGCCGCCCAGCCTAAAACATTGGTTTTTTCATTTTTTTGGTTTTCCGGAAAACTCGCTCATCATGATCGGGGCAATGTGGTGCTCATGTCTCCACATGCCATATCTCAACTACCTTCCCTAAGGTAGTTGCCCAAGCATAAAGCTCTTTATAAAATCATGAGTATGCATGAACCTAAGAACAACATGGCTAAGCATTTACCGAAGATTTCTTCGGTCATTCCATATCGAGGGTTACAAAGATTATATTTAAGGGTAAGCAATATCAAGGCATGGCATATCAAGCATATGTATTTCGTGTATAGCATGCATATTTGAAGTTTAAATCAATATAATTTCGCAATTAGGATCAACATGTTCAAAGGGGAGTGATGACTTGCCTTGCTCGCACACATGTTGGTTGGGGTCTTCCGCGTACTCAACACCTTCCTGACGCTAATCGTACGTGAGAGAGAAAAGATTGAATTCGGTCGAATTCAATAAAATCCAACAAAACACAAACAAAAATCATAAAGCACTTCCTAATGTTCTAAGGCGGTTTTAGATAATGTTAGGTTTGATAAATCCGGATTTGGAAATGAAAGGGAGTGATAAAGAGTTATAGTGTTTTTGAAATCCGGGATAACACCGAGTCAAAAGTACATATAAAATATAAACTTAGGAGGACAATATCCAAATTGTAAATACTTTTGTGTCTTAGGCATACAAAAATCCTGCACTTTGTACCAACACTACCCGAGACCAACTAATGGCACATTAATTCCCGTAGTGTCTCATGGTAGGTCTATCCAATAATGTGTTCTCTAACACATGTCCACGTATATTGATTTGGTATCTCGTCATCCATGAATTCCTTTATGTCAAAAGGAAACATATCGGCTAGAGCCTCGCAAAGAGAATATTGGAATTGATAAGTGTTGAAGCTATTAGTCATTAAAACTTAGATAGCAAACCGATATGAAGAAAAGGACTTACAGGATGACGGGAGCCGATGTTGTTTCTACCTCAATGTTGTGGCTGCCCCTAGCCAATGGAGTTCTCTCGCTTGATGCTTGAGGGCAGGCGTGGAGAGCGGGAGGCTATGCTCAAAGATAGATAAGTTTGATTGAGCATCGATTAGTTAAAAACTAAATAGAATTCGAGATTAATGTTACCAATGGAGCCGGAGCCGATTTCTTCCTTGAAGATAACTTATTCTTCCGCAAGACAAAAATTGAATGAGGGGCTGCACGTGAATTTAAAGGAAGAGAATTTTAGACAAGTACATACCGGATGAGGTCGAGGTTGAGGCCGACGTCTTGCGGACTTGGCGTTCCGTGGGGTTGGTCGTCGCTGGTGGTGTATGTGTGGTTGCTCTTGGCTCGCTTACTTCAGGAACGACATAATCAAATGGCTTCTTCCATTTTCTCTTGATTCAGGAAGGCCTCTAGGTCTGCATCTATGCCCGGTAGATCGTCGGTTGTGGTTTTCTTTTGTTTCTTTGAAGGTTTCTTCCGCACGCCAACGGATCGACGCCGATGGTTTGGCCCTTTTCTTCCTTTGAAGTGTCTCATGGGTTTGGCCATGCAAAATGTGAGGTCACCTTTGGCGCATTATAGCCGATTGCCTAAGGGGCAAGGCCACCACTTAGGATGAGTCTTGTAGCATATTGGATGGCAATCCCGGTGTTGGTGATATGTGGGGAGATAAATCGTTAGTCTCAGTAAAGAAAAGAGTTAGTCAAATGATAAAGAAGGACAACCGACAATAAATAATAGGTGACAAGGAGAAGTGTTTACCTCTGGGATCAGCTCCCGATATATGGTGGTAAGGTACATGGAAGCCGATTGGTGAAACATATGTTTTTTCCATTCACTCCACTATCTACCAAGGTCGCAATCCTTGTTATTACCAACTCAATGTTATCTATACCGCCAAGAGGGGGCCTTCAATATTCAGTAGCTTATCCATCATGAGGCCTAAGCTAATTTCGCCTCTGGTTTTGATTTTATCAATAAAGTACAAACCAATCGGCAATGGCTCCATGCCCAGTTGTCTGGCGGCGCTCATAGGATGATAAAATTCGTTTGTAACTTGTACATTCCTGCCTTGATGGATGCCGACGGAGGATGCAAGGCGAGATAGCCAATGTGAAGATTTCACTAGACTTCTCAAACTTCTTAGAGTTTATTTCATTGAATCTAAAGTCACTTTTGGGGTCGACTTTTACCTTGTTTTCTTCCTTGCCATACAACTCGGTTCAAAGCGGGCCGATCTTGAGAAACAATTCCACAGCCTACTTCTACTCCGGTACCCATGAAATGAAGTCGTCGGATCTTACCGACATCAGTAGACACGAAGAATCGGTTCAGACTACATCCCGCATTTCAGTGGACATGAGGAACCGATGCTACAGCTTGGTGTTATTGGACTCGCAGTAGCCGATTTAGCTTTTCATGGCCTTTTTGGCCCCAATCCATGAAAGGTTTTTGGCTCAAGACTTTGACGACCGGCCCACTTGGCTCAAAAGGTGACGGCTCACGAGCAAAGATTTCAAGAACCCGGGAGGGTCGTCAAGAAAGTTACCCACATCGCCCGCACAATGATTCGACTCAAGTGATAGCGACGCAGAGGTAGTAGTAGCCGAGTGGACCGAAACAAGAAGGCCATAACCTACCAATGGTTGAAAAAGTCGGCTAAGGAGGAGAAATATGACTTTGATATAACTAAAGCCAACAGGATTTTCGATCCGCGCCGAGGGAGAAGCAAATTCGGCCACCGGACAACCACATTATCCCATCGGCCGACGAGCTCAAAAAGAAAAGGTACCGCAAGTGGCACAACACCACACCTCTCACAAGACCAACGATTGCAAGGTCTTCCACCAACAGATACGGTAGGCCATTGAGGCAGGGAAAATAAGTTCAAGGAATCGGCTAAGCCGATGAAGGTTGACAAGCAATCCCTTCCTCAATAGCGACCAAGCCGATCCCGCGCGAGCTGATCGACATAACAAAATGGCGTATGGCTCGCCGAGACCAAGCAAGAGCCGACAAGTGAGAGTCACGCCAATCAACATGGTTTACACCAACGGCCGATCGACCGGTCGTCGCCCGTACATACGGACAGCCGATTGCGATTCTAGCGTAGGGTTCAAGAGGAAGAAGATAGTCGGCGTGGTAAGCCGTGCCGGAGGGCACCCGATCGGCTGGGTGTAGCATATTACCGCTGCCACGATGGCTGCGATCCACATTGGCACCGCGAGTTTTTCGTGTTCTCTGGGAGCAGGAATGAGGCTACCCACCCTTGAAAATTGCCCAACATGCAGCGAGTATAGGGTGGACGAATACAGGGGACCACCAATGGAAAGTTCTAGCCGATTCATACCCCGAGCCGTTCAACTTAACCAGTGGAAACCTTTCATCCATGATCGGCTTGGCCCAATCCACCAAGACTTCTTCCAAGAAGAGGACAAAATGGAGGCTGATGAAGAGCATTCGGCCAATCCCCAATGTTGCCCTTCAGACCTGTTCACCAAAACGCAGAAAAGAAAAATTCAGAGGCTTAAGAGCGAGGGACAGGAAGAAGAAGTCCAGTGGATGATCCAACATCAATAACGTCGGTAGGGCACAAGGCAATGGCGTGCCAAGAAACAGGTGGCCCCAACCGATGAGAGCCCAGTCGACAAGGCCACAAGGACGGCAAAAGGCAAAGGAGTGGTCTCTGCATCGGTCAACATGGCCTTCATATTTCTGGCCGAATTTGAGGTTGTCGAAGCTGATGCAGACAGAGTGGAAGAAACCTTGGCTAAGCTGGTACTATCCTCGGAACAAGCTATCTTCGAGAAACCAGAGGGGACCGAGAATTGACACTTGAAGCCCTTATACATCAAAGGATTTATCAATGGGAAGCCAATGTCCAAGATGCTAGTTGATGGAGGAGCCGCGGCCAACCTAATGCCTTACGCAACCTTCGTGAAGTGGACAAAGGAGCCGAAGATTTGATCAAGACAAACATGGTGCTCAAAGACTTCGGCGGCAACACTTCAGAAGCCAAAGGAATTTTAAATGTCGAGTTGACCGTCGACAGCAAAACCAAGCCCGCAACGTTTTTCATCATCGACGAGAAGGGGTCGTATAGCCTGCTGCTTTGGAGGGACCGGATCCATGCCAATTGTTGCATCCCTTTCACAATGCACCAAAGCTTAGTGCCAGCCAATAGGTCATATTGATTGCTGATTTGCCGCTCTGGGAAATCGATCGTATTGATTGCCTGTCCAACAAAGTTTGGCAAGCCGATTTTCTAAAGGTGTCGGATTCTAACATACAGCCCATTGGAGACGAGGAGCTTCAGTTACTACTTTGAAGGCATCGTGGAGGGCTCGAGCGTTTACAATGAGGACACCGTGGATGACAACGACGGTAAACTTGGGCAAGGTTTTATGTCAGCTGACGAGTTAGAAGGGGTTGATATAGGTCCAGAGATAGGCCTAGGCCGACATATATTAGTAAAAATTTGTCTTCTTATTTCGAACCAAGCTTATTGATTTATTAAAGGAATATAAAGACTGCTTTGCTTGGTAGTACTTTGAGATGCCTGGTCTTAGCCGATCTATTGTTGAACATCGACTCCCTATTAAGCCTGGATATCGGCAATACAAACAGCCTCCCAGGAGGTTTAGAGCTGATATGTATGAAGCAATTAAAGCCAAAATCACTCGGCTATATGATGCCGGATTCATTCGCCCGCCGATATGCAGTGGGTTTTAAATATAGTTCCAAAGTGATGAAAAAAACAACAAATTTAGGGTGTGTATCGACTTCGAGATTTAAACAAGGCCACCCCTAAGGACGAATACCCAATGCCTATAGCCGATTTGCTAGTAGATGCCGCCTTTGGCCATAAAATTATAAGTTTCATGCATCGCAATGTAGGTTACAATCAAATCTTTATGGCCGAGGAGGACATCCACAAGACGGCTTTTAGGTGCCCAGGAGCAGTCGGCCTATATGAATGGGTCATCATGACTTTCGGCCTGAAGAATGCTGGAGCTACATATCAGAGGGCCATGAATTACATCTTTCATGATCTGATCGGCTTTCTAGTGGAGATCTACATGGATGATGTCGTCGTCAAATCCAAGGAAGTAGAAGACCACATAGCCAACCCGAGGAAGGTTTTGGAGCGAACAAGGAAGTATGGCCGAAGATGAACCCTACAAAATGTGTGTTCGGCGTATCGGCTGGACAGTTTCTGGGGTTTCTTGTTCACGAAAGGGGAATCGAAGTCACGTAGAGAAGCATCAACGCCATCAAGACGATTCAGCCTCCAAAGGACAAGAAGAGATTGCAATCTTTGATTGGCAAAATCAACTTCATTAGATGGTTCATAGCAAACTGTCAAAAAAGATGGAGCCATTCACACCGTTGCTTCTGAAGGCCGATCAAGCGTTACTTGGGGGCAAGAAGCAGAAGAAAAACTTTGGACAACATCGAGTTATCTAAGTTCCCCTCCACTCCTGATTTCTCCACAAAAAAGGGTTCCATTCAAGTTATATCTGTCAGCAGACGACAAACCAATCGACTCAATTTTGGTTCAGGAGATCGAAGGAAAGGAGAAGGCAATCTTTTATCTCAGCCGACGGCTTCTGGATGCAAAAACAAGATATTCACTAGTAGAGAAGTTATGTTTATGCCTGTATTTTTCATGCACAAAGTTAAGGCATTATTTATTATCCAACGAGTGTTTGTGGTATGCAAAGCCGATGTAATAAAATACATGCTATCGGCTCCAGTTCTAAAAGGACGAGTTAGAAAGTGGATTTTTGCCCCAACGAGTTTGATCTAAGATATCGGCACCCAAGGCAAGAAAGGGACAAAGCTATAGCCAATTTTATAGCGGAACACGTAAATGATTCATCGGTTCAGTAGACATCATGCCTTGGACTCTAACTTTTGATGACTCGGTTTGCACAAATGGGTGCGGCATCGGCTTAGTAATAATTTCCCCAAGGGGCA
The DNA here is from genome assembly GCA_019925245.2 of Oryza australiensis. Lineage (NCBI taxonomy): Eukaryota > Viridiplantae > Streptophyta > Magnoliopsida > Poales > Poaceae > Oryza > Oryza australiensis. Next base: position 45,856 of record JAIFGZ020000311.1, read on the forward strand.
AGCTTTGAGTTCGCCTTTTCAATCACACCCCATGTGACAAACAACCAAGCCGAATATGAAGCCGTGCTAAAAGGACTACAACCGCTCAAGGAAGTCAAAGCCAACGCCATCGAGATAATGGGAGATTCACCGTTGGTCATGAGCCGCTTATCGTGAAAATATAAGTGCAAAAATGACACGTTGATGGTCGACTATAAAAATGCCGAGAATTGATGGACCGGTTTTGGCCGGTAATCTTGAAACATATCCCTAGGGAGAAAATTCAGAGGCCAATGACCAGCTCAAGGGGCATCATGCTATAAGCCGATGATGAAAGAAATCGAAATAGAAATTGCAACCATGTCCGCCGACGACTGGAGATATGAAGTTTACAACTATCTGCAAAATCTGTCCCAGTCGGCTTCAAGGAAATTGCGTTACAAGGCTTTGCGATACGTTTTGCTTGATGAAGATTTATACTATCGGACGATTGATGGCGTCTTGCTCAAATGCCTGAGTGCCGATCTAGCCAACGTGGCTATCGGAGAAGTTCATGAAGGAATCTGTGGCACACATCAATTCGCTCACAAGATGAAATGGCTGCTTCGGAGAGCAAGGTACTTTTGGCCGACCATGCCGGAAGATTGTTTCGATATTACAAGGCTCGCAAGACGCTAAAAGTTTGGAGCCATCCGAGGGTGGCGCATCGCCTATGAACACCATTATCAAGCCTTGACCATTCGAGATTGGGGAATTGATATGATCGGCCAAATTAATCCACCCTCAAGCAAAGGACATAAATTTATATTGGTGGCAACCGATTATTTTACCAAGTGGGTGGAAGCAATTCCATTGAAGAAGGTTGACTCCGGGGACGCAGTCGAATTTTTGAAGGAGCACGTTATATACAGATTTGATGTCCCTCAAACTATCACCACGGATCAGGGATCTATCTTTGTCTCCAACAAGTTTGTTCAGTTTGCGAATGGCATGGGGATTAAGCTGTTAAAGTCTTCAGCATACTATGCTCAGGCTAATGGGCAAGCGTAAGCTTCCAATAAAAGTTTGATCAAGCCGATAAAGAGGAAGATCGCCGAACACCCAAAGCAATGGTGCAGCCGATTGGGCGAATCATTATGGGCTTATCGGATGGCTTGCCACGGATCAATCCAGTGCCTCCATACAAATTGGTCTATGGACACGAAGCAGTTCTGCCATGGGAAACATCATTGGCTCATGAAGGATTCAACTACAAAATCAGGTAACAGCCGATGATTATTATAATCTAATGGTAGATGAATCAGAAGACCTAGTTCTGTCAAGGATGTGCGCTTTGGAAAAAGTGACTAGGGACAAGGAGCGAGTAGCCCATCATTATAACAAGAAGGTGGTGCCTAAATCTTTTGAAGAAGGTGAGCTCGTTTAGAAATTAATACCGCCGATTGGATCAAGGGATAGCAAATTCGGCAAGTGGTCACCAAACCTGGAAGGGCCTTTCAAGATCCACAAATGTGTCTCTAAGGGTGCCTAAATGTTTGAGGGATTGGACGGAGAAGTATTTGGGAGGGCTCTCAATGGCAAGTATATGAAGAAATATTATCCCAGTGTTTGGATCAACTCATGATTCGGCTAAAGTTTTGCTCATTCACGCTAGCCGATGTGTTGTAAGATACACACATCGCCTTTAGAACATTTCTATGCTAAAGTTTTTTCCCCTCTGATTTTTCTGAATCGGTTCAATCTAGCCAACGGATGCGAGTTATTTGGTTTACTAATTTTTATCAATGTCAAGAATGTCATTGACAAAATTAAGGGGGCATATATAATACAAGGTCAGAAATCTTAGATGTAAGACTTTAAATTTAAATTTTTGAGAATATTTCAAAATTTTCGAGGCATTCAAGACTTGGGAGTGACTCGAATCGGCAAAACAACGTGTGGTTGGATTAAAGACGCATAAAGCCGATTGCAAAGTCATATATACACAGCAAGATAACGAGCACAGATTACAAGTGCTCGTAGCTCTGAAAGTTTTATCCTATTACATCCCCAAAAAGTAATCTATGGCTGCTATTGCTGCATCTCTAATGGCATGAACTTTATCAACTATGGCCCTGTCTTCTTGCTCGGTTCCAAGGACTGCTTTGGACGATTGGTTCAGTTTTCTCAAGTGTTTTAGAGTGGTAGTCACCTTGCCCCTTTGACTTTCTGTAACTTTGGGGAGATCGACCAACGTTGTTTCTTAGCGCTATTTTTGCCCCGCATTGTTCAAGTTGTAGCAACAGACCGCCTCTTCCGGCTCGAGCTCGGATCTCGCCTTGTGTGGCCGATGGCCCAGCAAGGAGTTCGTCTAATTTCGTTTTTTCAGCCACCACATTCTTCACGGCGGCATCAATCCTAGCCGCCAGGTCGGCTTGAGCCAGACGCTCAAGCATCATGTGCATTGCGCGTTCCAGTCTGGGCCGATGCTGGTCGATGAAGACCGCCTTTGAGATAAGTCTGGATAGATCATTGGGGAGCTTGTCTTCAATCTCGAAGAAGCGTGATCGGGCCGATCCACACTTCACCACCAGCCGGTCGACGTCAATGTCTAGCCGGCGACGGATGTCTTGTAGCTTCTCTTTGATCTCATCGGCTACCATGGTTTTGTCCAGGCTGGTTGCTTCATTTTCTTCCTCGCCGACAAACTCTTTGATGTCAAAAGGTAGCAAATCGGCTAGTGTCTATGAACAAAGACGGAGCACTCAGACAGGGGATAGGATGGCTGATTTTCCATGTTCTAAAATAAAAGGGAAGAGAAGTAAAGCTTACTCGTACGACAGGAGCTGGAACGGCCCCTTCCTTGGCAACCGGGTTGATTGGGGTGGCAATTTCCTCGGCATCAAGGCTGCCCATGGCCGATTGAGTACATTCACTTGAAGCTTGGGGGGCAACCGATGGAGATCGAGGGGGCTATACAAAGACAGGTGTTAGTAATGATCGGCTAAGTACAAGGACACAAGCAAACAGAGAGATAAGTTCAGAGGACTATTGTTGAAGCTTGGCAAGGAGTGCAACCGGCTATTCGTTTGAACTAACAAAGAGGATTTGGTTAAGGCTTGAGTAAAAATAGTTTGAAAATCAAATTCTAGAAGATATGGTGCTTACCGGTCGTTTTTGAGCAGGAGGGCTTGGTGGGGATGGAACGTCGGCTGTAGGGCTGACCGAATTGTTACTGGTGTCACTTGATGCAGCTGCATCCGCAACAGCTTGAGAGACCTCTTCGTCCATAACTTCTTGATTGAGGAACTCATCGACGCTTGGATCGATGGACGGGAGGTCGGCAGCACCTTCGGCTTCTTTTTCTTCTCGTTTTTTGCGGGAGCAACCGATGGTTGTGCAGCAGATATGGCAGCCCTTTTCTTCCTTGCCACCGGTTGGCGTGTTTGCCCGTGCAGCAAAGTCCTCAATTTTGGAGCTACCCAGCCTCGATCGCCGACGGGCAAGCCCACGCCCGCTTGGAACAACTCCCGCCGCATTCGACGGCAACCCTGCAGTTGCTCACCATCGGCGGATCTGTCTCTGTCATCTGCAAAGAAAAGGATTCAAGTGTTAGCCCGTGAAGACAGTCGATTCAAAAGAAAGAAATACTAAGGGTGAGGAGCTTACCGAAGGGATTTCGTCGTGCAATAAAGTGGTGATGTACATAGAAGCACAAGTGATGCAAGACGTGTCTCTTTATTTCCACCCACCACTTGTCGTAGGCTGAACTCTTTTTGTGAGCCAACTCTATGATCCCAATGCCGCCGAGGGGTGGGCCTTCTATGTCCATCAACCTGTTCATAACCAGTGTCGTCCACCACCCTCGGGTTTCGATCTTGTCGGCATAGTAGCAGCCGATGGGCGCTGCTCCAATCCAAATTGCCTACCACCGACACCGGATTGTAAAACTCATAAGTCTTCGAACATTGCAGCCTTGATGGATGTCGGTCGCAAGATACATGGGGTAAGTGCTGTGGTGAAGATCTCTCTCGCATTTAGGGAATTCTTCCGAGTTTATCTCGCCCCAATTCAATTCAATCGGCAATTCAAATGTATTTCGGTCTTCATAAAAGAACCATGTCCGATTGTCTCTTGCAAATCCATCATAGAGGAGATAAACCAATCACCAAAGAACTCACTGATTGCTTTGATCCAAGGTAAGCGGCTGCGGCTTCCCGAAAGACTAACACCTCCCGGTGGTCACTTTGTTGCCCCTCGCCATCCTCATGGCTCCGGAGGGGGAAGTGTGCATCAATCAGCTATGGCTGACCAGAAATGTTTTGAGTCATTAAGACCAGCCACGCTGCGTAAACCACCAAGGTCCTCTAGTGTTGATGTTGGCATTGGCAGCTATCTTGGAGATGGCTTGGTTCAGAGTTTGGTAGAGGTAGCCGAGGAGGAATTTTCCTAGAGGTAGTTTCTTCTTATCAACTAAGGCCTCGTCTACTACTTGCCAGTTGGTTGTTGGCCCGCAGCTGGATCCGCAGAAGAAGAATTTTTTGAGCCACATCATCAGGAACACGGCATGCTCTCTGGCACTGATCGGCCAATCTCCCATATTCATCGACACATAGCCGTTCCAGCCACCTATTGCTTTAGTTTTGAAGGAGAACTGAGCCTTGCCTTCTAACCTGTTTGGGTTAGCAGATGATAAAATATCTAACCCAGTAATCATGACCACATCGGCTAATGTAGGAGTCATGGGGCCTTGTTGAAAGAGGAAGGCATTTATGGTGCTATTCCAGAAGTATGTGGCGACCGATATTAGTAGTTCGTCCTGACCATGTCTGGCTACTGACAAGGCGAGACATTGGGCTATCCCAACTTCTTTCCAGTGGCTTATCTTGGCCTGGCCGCATTCTTTTGTACCACGCCGGCCAAGATTTATCCATGGATGGCCGTGGATTTGAAAGTGCCGCACAGTGACTAAGGTTTGGGTTCCTCATCCTATAGGGCATCCTATCGGTTTCGACTATTATGAAGTATGTGGGATCCTTACGCGATAGGCCCTAAAAAGTATCTATCGTCATTCAAAGAACCGGGAATTATTACTTGATGGGCGAGATGCAACAATCGGGAAAAAGGAAATCGAATTTCAGATTTATAAACCCTAGAATTCAGATTTACAATGGGGAACAAGCAAGAAAGGATTTTTAGCCGATTGGGGCGTGCCTCTGGGAACTCAGCAGAGACGAAGCCGATGGAGCGGCGAAGGATGCCATTGAAACGCCTTGGGTCGTCGGAGCAGTGGATCGTCGTCGCAAGCTTGAGGAAGCCGAGGATGTAGCCGGAGAGCTCGATGGCATTTGTTGCGGAAGGATTGCTTTAACGGCGTGAGTTGTTCGGGCGGGAAGGCGTTATTTAAAGAGTTTTTGTAACGGCCGAAACATATTCAATCTAGGGTTATGCTTGGAATTCGGATTGCACAAAATCCGCAACATTTTCATATTGCGGACTTGGGGGGCATGTGTTAACGGCCAAATTTGGTAAGCAAATATCCAAGTTTGAAGGTGAGATTGAAGCGGAATCGGAGAAACATGATCTCATGGGAGAAACAAAGGCCGTGTCGGCTAAGTCCGACCGGCCGCGGAGCGCCGGTTGTGTCCGAGTTGGACTAGGACAGCCGATAGCCGATTCCGATTGAAGATAGAAGTGAAGCCAATCCCGAAAGGAAAGCTTGAGGATAAAGTGTTAGATTCGGTTTCGAGAGTACGTTAAAGATGTTGCCATCTATGGATAAGGTCCTACAACGGCAATTGTATCTGTTAAGTTAGGATATTTTGTATAGTTTTCTTTTGTGATAACGTTGGTTTGTTTAGAGATTTAATCTATAATAGGAAACGGGTCCATCATGGACTCATTGTGTATACGGGTATAAATAAGACCCGAGGGCTTGTAAAACAAATATCAACAATCAATACACCTTCGGCGCATCGCCAACCTTTTTGTTTTACTTTTTCTCAACAAGTTCTTGCTCTTGCTTGGGCTGCATCGACACCAATCTCCAAACAAAGTAATTTCTTGTTACAAGTGGCTTGTATCGTCGGAATTAGTGCTTCCATTTTCGTGATACTCTAATTTTGATGCTATAAATTGCTTAAGTTATCATACGCGGCATATAATCTAGAACAATGCCTAGATCTATCTCGCAGTCGGCTGAGTTCTCTCTGATGACGGCAGCCGACAGAGCTAGATCTAGGTGTTGATTTAGATTATATGGCGTGTCTACCGTCCCGAGGGGTTCTCATTGGCTCATATAGATCTAGTGTCTCTTTTTGTACTTAATGCTGCATCAAATCGACCTCTTAAGTCGCTTTTAGAGATATATAGATTTTTTCGACATAATGTTTTCCATGAGAGACAGTGCCGGGGTTTCAGCCGGCCTTACCTATTTTAATCGTCTTTTTAGTATTAATTGCTATTAGATGTATTAGAGCTGCCTTTTATATTAAGATCTCAATCTATTCAAATGCCCTAAGCCAGTATCAATCTGTTGAGTAACATCAACAGCCGATTGATCTAGGTTTATCGTATTTAATTCAGATTGATATCTTTTTTTAAAATATATCGGAGTACTAGCCGATTTAGATCAGATCTGCGACATCGGCTGGGTTATGAATGCATATAATTTTTATCCTAATACACTTTAGTATCTGAGTGATTTATACTGTCTCGGTACATTACCGATCTATCCAAATCACTTAGTCTAAATATGCTTTGGGATAGCGATTATATGTTTATTAATTGCTTTAGCCGATTGAGTAGGGTCTAATCCTAACCAAAACGCCTATTTCTTATTTTCTTGTTCGTTATAGGATCAAACCAACTAGCACGCTCAAACTTCACCAAAGGCGACCAACGTGGACCTGCACTAGAGTAAAGCAAATCTCTTAGGCCGGTGCGTGGGAATTGAATTTCTCATTAACAGCCAGTTTATCTACGTCAATGCTGAGCTGACGATGGATGTCTTGAAGCTTCTCCTTGATGTTGTCTCGCTATGGTGGGTCGGACTTGGCTAGTGGCCTCTTCTTCCTCACTACGAACTCTTTGATGTCAAATGAAAGCAAATCAGCCGTAGTCCGCAAAGAGTTTCACAATTAAAACAAAGCATGACAACCAATTCCAAACTTTTGAGAAAGAAGAGAGGCAAACTTACTCGTACAGCAGGGGGTGCGGTTGCTTCTTCGGTGTGATGGCTGCCCTAGCCGATAGAGTTCGTTCGCTCGATACATGGGGGGCAACCGATGGAGACCGAGGAGGCTACAAAAAGCGTAAGTGTTAGTACGAGTCGGCCAACGCAAGCATAAGTAAAAAGATAAAGGAAGAGATAAGTTCAGAAATTACTCGTGAAGTTGGACGGGGAGGTCGGCTGGCTAGTCTCTTGAACTACAAAGGGATATGATCGTGGTTTGAATGATTATAATTTAAAGGCCAAATTGAAGAAAACAAGATGCTTACCGATAGTTTCGGAGAGGAGGGCTTGGTGAAATTCGATCATCTACGGCGGGCCGACGGAGTTATGGGTCGGAGTTGCTCGATTCGGCCGCTTCTTTCATAGTTTCGAGATTTCCTCATCTATGACTTCCTTTGTGAAGGGCTTCATCAATGTCGGGTCGAGTGAAGGTAGGCTATCTCGGTGCATCGGCTTTGATTTCCTTTGCTTCTTCACGGGGCAGCCGACGGTCCCGTAGCGAATGGGGCGGCTCTTTTCTTCCTTGCCACCGCTTGGCGAGTTTGGCCGTGCATCAAAGTCTTTAGTTTTGGCACATTCCACCGATGGCCGATGGAGCATATCTCGCATCCGTTTGTAAGAACGCCCATGCGATACTCAATGGCAATGCCGAGTTACTCACCATTGGGGATCCGAGTCTATCGTCCGCAAAAGGAAAAAATGTTTGAAGTGTTAGTAAGAGACGATAGCCGATTGGTCAAAGAGAAAAGATGTGTAAGGACCGAAATACTCACATAAGGGATTTCGTCGCGGGAGGATGGTGAGGTACATGGAGGCGCGTTGATGGAAGATGTGTTGCTTAATCTCCACCCACCACCCGTCACAAGCCACTCTCCTCTTGTGGGCCACTCTAAGATCCCGATACCGCCGAGGGGTGGGCTCTCTATTTCCATTAATTTATTCATCATCGACTTGAGTCGACTACCCTGGGTCTCTATCTTGTTGGCGTAATAATGCCTCGATCGGCAGCTTGTCCGAGCCCAAACTGTCTTCCACCCAACATTTTGTAGTAAAATTCATAAGTCTTTGTTACATTGCGGCCTTGATGTACCCCATTCGACAAGATGCATGGAGTGAGTCATGTGGTAAAGATTTCTCGCGCTTGGGATATTTGTGTGAGTTGATCTCATCCAAGTTTAAATCAATCGGCAACTCGAATTCCATTCGGCCTTCATAGAAGAACCAAGTCCGATTGTTTTTGGCTGTGCCATCATAGAAGGAGATGAACCACTCGGCCCGTAGCTCACTCGATTGCCTTTATCCAAGATGAGTGGTTGTGGCTTTCTCGAAGGACATACATCTTCCGTAGCCACTTCATTTCCATCATCATCTTCGATCGGCCCGTGAGGGAAAGCGGGCGTTGGCTAGTCTCGGCCGACCGCATACTTTTTGGGTTAACAACACAAGCCGTAGTTGCGTAAACCACCAAGGGCCTCCAAGCTAATAGTGGCATCACTGCGATCTTGGACATGGCTTGGCTCAACATCTAATAAAGGTAGCCGAGGAGGAATTTTCCTAAGGGGAGTTTTTTCTTATCAACCAAGGCCTCGGCTAGTACTTGCCAGTTGGCTGTGGAACAGCAACTTGACCCGCAGAATATGAACTTCTCTAGCCTCATCATCAAGAAGGCACATGTTCTTTGGCATTAATCGGCCCGTTCCCATGTTGATGGCCACATATCCGTTCCACCCCAATGGCCTTGGTCTTAAAAGAAAATTGGCCCTTGCTATCCAGCTTGATTGGGGTTAGCCGATGACATGATGTCAAGACCCGTTAGCATAAATACATCGGCTAAAGTTGGGGTCATGGGACCTTGTTGGAAAAGAAAGGCATTCAAAGTGTGTTGTTCCAAAAATATGTGGCAGCCGATAGTAATGGTTCATCGTTGGGCATGTCGGCTATGGATAAATTAAGGCATTGGGCTATTCCAATTTCTTCCCTGACTTTGTTTGCTAGCCTCGCATCCTTTTGTACCATGACGGCCATGACTTGTCGGGCTGAGGTTCAAGATTTAAAAATGTCATTCCAAGGCCTAGGTTTGGGTTCCTCATTCTATAGAGCACTTTGTTGGTCTCGCTATGACGAACTCAGTGGGATCCTTATTGTCGATAGGCCCTAAGTAATATCTCTCGTCATTGACTAGGCTTGAAATTGCTACTTGATGCGCGAGATGCTACAATTAGGAAAAGAGGCAGATTTCAGATTCAAAAACCTAAAATTCATACCTACGGCTAAAAGGCGGAAAAGAAAAGGGTTGGCCGATTGGGCGCACCTCAAGGAACTCGGTGGGTGGAGAGCCCGGTTGAGCGGTGGGGTCGCCATTGCTGCGGTTGAGGTTGCCGGAGAGATGGGGTTGCCGCGGCGGAATCGAGGAAGCCGAAGAGGTCGCCGGGAGCTCGAGGACGTTTGCTAGTTTGTGGATCGTGTTGACGGCGTGAGTTGTTCGGCATGGAGAGACGTTATTTAAAGGGTTTTTCATAACGGCCGAAACATACTCGACCTAGGGTTGTCGCCGGAAATAGGATTGAATAAAATCCGCAACATTATCAATGCCGTGGACTTGGGGGCATGTGTTAACGACCAAATTTGGTAAGCAAATCCCCACGTTTGAAGCAAAGATTGAGGCGGAATTGGCGGAACATGCAATCTGCGAAACAGAGATTGCAAGGCCGAGTCCGCATCGGCCGGGAGCGCCACGAGTCCGAGTCAAAACAGATAGTTGATAGCCGATTTCGATTGAAAGCCAAAGGAAAGGCTAATCCCAAAGGAAAGCTTAAGAGATAATTATTGGATTCGGTTTCGAGTGTATTAAAGATATTGACATCTACGCATAAGGTCCTACAACGGCAATTATATCTTTTAAGTAGGATATTTTGTATAGTTTCCTTTATGGATAATGTCGGTATGTTTAGAGATTTAATCTATAATAGGGATCATGTCCGTTATGGACTCACTATATATTCGGATATAAATATGACCCGAGATCTTGTAAAAACAACTACACACATCAATACAACTTCGGCGCATCGCCAAACTTTCCTGTTTTTACTTTTCTCGATGAGTTCTTGCTTTGACCTCGAGTTGCATTGAGTTCGATCTCCGAACATGGTAACTTCATGTTGTAAACGGCTTGTATCGTCTAGATCTATAATCTAGATCAATGTCTAGATCTATCTCACGATCGGCTAAAGTTTCTCTAAAAAACAAGAGCTGAGCTAGATCTAGAGGTTTATTTAGATTATATGATGTGCCTACCATCTCGAAGAATCCTCATTAGCCCGATAGATCCCATGCTTATTTTGGTACTTAATGCTGCATCTAATCGACCTATTAAATCGCTTTTAGAATTATGTAGATCTACTCGACTTAATGTTTATTATTAGAGATAGTACCGGGGTTTCAGCCGGTCTTACCTGTTCTAATCATCTTTTTATGTATTGTTACTGCTAGATGTATTAGAATCGCCTTTTATATTGAGATCTCAATCTACTTAAATGTGCTAAGCTCGGCATCAATCCGTTAGGCTATACTAACAACTGATTGATCTTAGTTTAGCACATTTAGTTCAGATCAATATCTTTTTATAAAACATATCAGAGTACTAGCCGATTTACATTAGATCTGTGACATCGGCTAGGTTATGAATGGGTATAACTAATATTCTAATGTGCTTTTGGATGCAAGTGGTTCATACTGTCTCGGTATACTACCGATCTATCCCAACCACTTGGTCTAAATGTTCTTTGGGATAACAATTATATATTTATTGATATCTATAGCCGATCGAGTAGGATCTAACCTTAACCAAACGCCTATTCTCTATTTTCTTGTTGGTTACGGGATCAAACCAACCGGCACACCTATTCAATCACCAAAGGCGGCCAATTTGGGCCTACACTGGACTTAAGCAGATCTCTCAGGCTAGTGCGTGTACAAAATTCACACCAACAACTTGAACAATGGGGATTCATGAAGGACTACACATGTCGAGTGAAGCATGGAGAGATAGAATTGGGTAATGGTGCAGCTGCAGACATCATCGGCGCAAACAATCATGAAGATGAAGATTAGCGTGACATGTTTATTCCATCTCCATTGGGCGGTGAAATGGATAATGTGGATCTTGATATGCTGCAAGAGATGTTACGTGATGTTGAGGAGCAAGCTCACGATCACAATGAGAGAGATTCGATGAAGTTCAGCCGGTTGGTCAGTGACTCCGAGACACCTCTATACGTCGGATGCAAGGCAAAGCACACAAAATTGTCAGCTACCTTCGACCTAATGAAGCTGAAGGCAAGTAGTGGATGGACAGACAAAAGTTTTACAGAACATTTGGGAAATTGAAGGCCATGCATCGTGAAGAGAACACATTGCCCGAGATGACATATGAAGCAAAGCAGGTTCTGTGTCCCCTAGGGTTAGAGGTCAGTGGAATTCACGCTTGTCCAAATGACTGCATATTGTACCACAAGCAATATGCAGACCTAGAAGCTTGTCTTGTGTGTAAGGCTTCTCGATACAAGCGAAAGAGAAGTGCGGGGGAAGGAAAGATGTCAAAGCGGGGTGGTCCGGCGAAGGTTGTGTCGTATTTACCCATCATTGATCGCTTCAAGAGAATATTTTCCAACCCGAAGGAAGCAAAGTTAGTGCGTTCGCATGCCGAAGAGAGAACGAACGACGGTTTGCTAAGACACCCTGCGAATTTGATTCGATGGAGGAATATTGATCGAAAGCACAAAGACTTTGCTGCCGATCCTAGAAATATGAGGATATGTCTGTGTACGGATGGCATGAATCCTTTTGGAGATTTGAGTAGTTCTCACAGCAATTGGCCTGTCCTTATTGCGAACTATAACCTCCCGCCATGGTTGTGCTTCAAATGGAAATATATTATGTTGTGCTTGTTAATCCAAGGTCCGAAACAATCGGGCAATGATATCAATATATTCTTGGAGCCTGTTATCGATGATCTTGAAATTCTTTGGAAAGAAGGTGTGGACACTTGGGATGCATATGGTCAGGAGAACTTCAAGTTATAAGTTCTACTTTTCTACACCATTAATGACTATCCCGCACTGGGCAATCTTTCTAGACAAACCATGAAAGAAAAGAAGGCTTGCTCCAATTGTATGGAACATACACGCAGCAGGTGGCTGAAGAAATCCAGAAAGATGGTTTACATGGGTCATAGGAGATGGCTCCAGCTACGCCACGCCTTTAGAAGAAAGAAGAAAATTTTCAACGGTAGGAGAGAACTTGGAACTGCTTCCAAGGATTTGTCTGGAGAAGAGGTCTACGACATGGTCAAAGACATAACTAATGAGTTTGAGAAGAAAAGAAAACGTGGCAAGGAAAATGATAAGGGTATGTGGAAGAAGAAATCCATATTTTGGCGCTACCATAGTGGAAAGACCTTGAGGTCCAGCATTGCATTGATCTAATGCACATAGAGAAGAACGTTTGTGATAGTTTGCTTGCGCTACTACTTAATATGCTTGGAAAGACAAAGAATGACTTGAATGCTCGCCTAGATCGCTGAAATTGAACATTCGCAGTGAGCTTCACCTGTGCGTATGAAAAGACAGAAGAGTGTACCTCCCACCGCTTGCCACACATTGTCAAAGAATCAAAAGATCACAATGCTATCATGCCCGGCCGATATTAAGGTTCCTTCGGCTATTCAAGCAAGAATCGTAAATACGTTAAATTGGAGGATCTAAAATTGGTTGGAATGAAGTCTCACGATTGCCACGTGCCGATCACACAAATCTTACCAATTGCTACCGATGTATTCTACCACCCAAAGTTCGTCACACAATCCAACGGCTTTGTGCCTTCTTCAATGCAATCGGCCAAAAGATTATAGATCCCGAAGATCTAGATCGATGCAGCCGATATTGTCAATACCCCGTGTCACTTGGAGATGTATTTTCCACTATCTTTCTTCGATATCATGGTTCATCTCCTGTTCATCTAGTGAAGCAAACAAAAATAATGTGGCCCAAGCTTTTCTAAGGGAGATGTACCCGTTCGAGAGGTATATGGGAGTTCTTAAGTCGTACCTTCAAAATAGAGCAAAACCGGAGGGAAGCATCATTGAAGGGTACACGAGGGAGGATGCTCTTTAGTTCTACATCGACTTTATGGCGGAGACTGATCCTATCGGTGTTCCTGCGTCTCGTCACTAAGGAAGGTTGGCAGGCCTTGGCACAATAGGTAGAAAAAGAATTGTTCCCGATCAAGCTACCTATCTGCAGGCTCATTTCGCTATGCTACACATATGGCTGAAGTAACTCCATATTTTGAGGAGCATCTAGCGAAGGTCCGACAGGACAACATGGGTCGATCAGACATGTGGATTAATAGAGAACATAGTACTCGATTCAATGAATGGTTCAAGGATCACATCGCACGGTCGACCCATGGCCCAAGTGAGATAATATGAAGGTTGGCAAGGGGCCCAAGTTGGGATGTTGACACATGGCAAGGGTATGATATCAACGTATACACATTCTACACCATCACACAAGATGAAAAAAGCACAGTGCAAAATAGTGGAGTCTGTATAGATGCATATCAGGATAAAGTTGGATCGAACACATATTATGGCTGCATAGAGCAGATTTGGGAGATAAACTACATGAGCTTCAATGTCCCTTTGTTTCGTTGCAGCTGGGTGAATACCCGAACCGGTGTTAAAGTTGACAAGGAAGGATTCACTTTAGTGGACCTGGCCAAGGTTGGATACACAGACGAACCATTCGTCCTAGCCAAGGTGTCGAGCAAATTTTCTATATAAAAGACCCCGCAAACAAGAAGCTGCACGTTGTTAGGGATGGCAAACGAAGAATTGTTGGGGTTGATAACATCGTCGATGAAGAAGAATACAACTAGAATCTTCATGTGAGACCTTAGATCGACCTTGACGATGATCTCGAAGACGAAGTGGCATACGCCGCTCGACCATTCGGAAGGCATATCCTTGTAAATAGAGTCTTTGTTGTAATATAATTTGTAAATTAATGTAAGTAATGAAGTATTTTGTACCAGTGCCATAATGAATGATCTGCATATCTTTCATGCCTTAATTTCATATGGGTTTTCACATTTAATGGCAAATCTACACTATTTAAATAATGCATCTGTCAATTATAATAATTTTTTAAAATATAATCTCAATTGTAAACTAATTTAATAAGGCATATTTTAATTTCAATTGGTTATTAAAATTTAATAGCAAATTTACACAATTTAAATAATTCATCTGTCAATTATAATAACTTCTAAAAATTAATCCCAATTGTAAACTAATTTAATAAGGCATTGGATGCGGAAGACACTCATCCGTATCGGGCCTACTGTCAATGACCGATGCGGATGACACTCATCCATATAGGGCCTAGTGTTAAAACCCGATGCGAATGACATCATCCGTATCGAGCTTACTACAATTGCCCGTCAGACATGACTCATCCGCATCGGGTTGTAGTATTACGCCCGTCAGAGATGAGATTGACTAGGGTTACTTAGTCAATCCCTCTCTCAGATCCAGATCCATTCACTCCATCGCCTCCGCTCCTCCACACCGCTGCCTCCTCTCCTCCATGCCGCCGCATGCTTTCCTCCATGCCTCCTCCTCCACATCACCGCTACCTCTCGATCCACGCCGCCGCCTCCACGTCGCCAAACACATCGTCGCGCCCCTTTCCTCCTATCCTCCACGCCGCCTCCTCTCCCCCTCTCGATCCACGCCACCGCCTCCTCTCCCCCTCTGATCCACGTCGCCGCCTCCTCGCCTCCTCCTCCTCCACGCCTCCTCCTCCCCGAGCCCGGCCGCCTCCATGTTGACCCCGAGGCTGCCTCCTCGCCGAGCCCGGAGGAGATCTTTTCATGGGTTGCCGCGCGCACGAGAGCCAGAGGAAGAACGAGAAGACGCCACAATCCCCTCCTCCAGGTTCGTGTTCTTGCTTAATCCCTATGCACTTGCCTTGGCCGCCTTCTTGCTCTTGCATGCATGGACAGGTGCGGCAATACTGCTATGATATACTGCTATGATATGATGTTGAATGATATGGCTATATGGCTATGATATGATGCTTGAATAATTTGGCATGTCTTTGGGATTATATACTGTTGATTGTTTGGGATTATATACTCTTGAAACTATGTCAATCTACATGCATGCTATTCTAAAATTGTATACTGCTATGATATGATGCTCGAATGATTTGTCATGACTTTGGGATTATATACTGTTGTTGTTTGGGATTATATACTGTTGCTGTTCTGAAATTGTATACTGCATTGGGATTATATACTGTTGCTGTTGATTGTTTGGGATTATATACTGTTTGGTATTAGTGTTTGGGATTATATACTATTGATTGTTTTGGCACTACTCCACTCCCTAAACCTTTCTTCTCTCCACTCCCCGGATTAATTAGGCAATGTCCGTGCTGTTTTAAATTAATCCCAATGCATATGTTTATAATTTTTCCTTTCCTATTCATCTATTGTTCCTTTCCTCACCTTTCTTCAATCCACTCCTCTTCCTGACCAGTGATTGTTAACGACCGAATTTGGTAACCAAATCCCCAAGTTCGAAGCAGAGATTGAAGCGGAATCGGAGGAAGCACATGATCGCGGAGAAATAGAGGCCGCATCGGCTAAGTCCGAATCGGTGCGGAGCGTCGGGTGTGTCCAAGTCGGACTAGGACAGCCCGATAGCCGATTGAAGATAGAAGTGAAGCCAATCCCGAAAGAAAAGCTTAAGGATAAAGTATTGGATTCTGTTTCCAGAGTGCGTTAAAGATATTGCCATCTATGGATAAGGTCCTACAACGACGATTGTATATGTTAAGTTAGGATATTTTGTATAGTTTCCTTTCGTGATAAATGTCTGTTTATTTTGTGATCTAATCTGTAATACGAATCGTGTCCGTCATAGACTTATTATGTATTCTAGTATAAATAAGACCGGAGGGCTTGTAAAACATATATCAACAATCAATACAATCTCGGCGCATCGCCAAACCTTTTCGTTTTTACTTTTCTTGATAAGTTCTTGCTTTTGCTCGGGCTGCATCGAGACTGATCTCCGAACGAGGTAATTTCTTGTTACAAGTGGTTTGTATCATCGGAATTAGTGCTTCCATCGTCATGACACTCTAATTTCGATGCTATAAACTGCTTAAGTTATCATAAGCGACATATAATCTAGAGCAGTGTCTAGATCTATCTCGCAATCGGCTGAGTTCTCTCTAAAGACGACAACCTATACAGCTAGTTCTATATGTTGGTTTAGATTATATAACGTGTCCGCCGTCTCGAGGGGTTCTCATTAGTCTATACAGATCTAATATCTCTTTTTGTACTTAATGCTGCATCAAATCGACCTGTTAAGTCACTTTTAGAGGTATATAGATCCGTTCGGCATAATGTTTTCCATTAGAGATAGTGCCGGGTTTCAGCCGGCCTTACCAGTTTTAATCGTCTTTTTAGTATTAATTACTATTAGATGTATTAGAGCTGCCTTTTATATTAAGATCTCAATCTATTTAAATGCCCCAAACCAGTATCAATCTGTTGGGTAATATCAACAGCCGATTGATCTAGGTTTATCACATTTAATTCAGATTGATATCTTTTTATAAAACATATCAGAGTACTAGCCGATTTACATTAGATCTGCGACATCGGCTGGGTTAAGAATGTCTATAATTTTTATCCTAATGTACTTTTGGATCTATGTGGTTAATACTGTCTTGGTACACTACCAATCTATCCCAATGACTTAGTCTAGACGTGTGTTGGGATAGCGATTATATGATTAATAATTTCTTTAGCCGATCAAGTAGGATCTAACCTCAACCCAAACACATATTTCTTATTTTCTTGTTGGTTACAGGATCAAACCAAGCGCACGCCCGAATTCCACCAAAGTCGATCAACTTGGACCTACACTAGAGTAAAGCAAATCTCTCGAGCCGGTGCGTGGGAAGCTTTTCTCATCAACACGCTTTTGGCATGCCAGTGGGACTTCTAAAGACTTCCAAGTTCGACGCGATGTCGAGACCAAGACTCCAGCTCGACCAAGAAAACGTCATCCCAAGTGACAATGTAGCAATTGTCGGCTCAACAACTAGCCGACTACAAGCGAGATGGTTGAGCATGCGAGCTCATTATCTCGCAATCTTTCACCGCACGATCTAGGGTAGTCCTCCGTAAATTCAAGTTCTCCATTGAAGACTTCGACATGTCTAAAGAAGACAAGAAAGGAAAAAGAAGATGGAGGACGTCAAACAAGAGCAGTGATTCGGGCCCCACACACCTGCAGACCGAATTGATTCGGCTGTCCACCACGCGCTTGTCAACCAGTCTGGGATACTGGTTAACACTCTCAACAATATGATAAGCACCGTGGTTGATTCAAAAATAGCCGAGCAACTGCCAAGGGGGCCAACATATTTTGCCGACGGCCGCTCGCCTTACGGATGCTATCTACTCAAGGTCTCGATCCCGCCACTAGGACAATTTGAATCCTCAAAGAGGGGCTTCGATCCACCAATGCGCATGCATCGGCTTCAAAGCCGCACCCCAGATCCCGGTCCGACAACAGCCTCAACATCAAGGCCGCGGTGTCCCAACAGTGACGTTGGAACATGTGGAGAACATGTTTAACACCAATCGGAGGCCAATCATGTCCAATGAGCCGATTGGCAACATCGCCCGGTGCCACATCATAATCCCGCCCGCAATCGGCTACCTCCTGAGCAATCACGACCAATCGCGTCTCGGGCACCTCCCGCTGCAAATCAGTTCCAATGTCAATATCCGGGAGGCCACTTTGAGCAACACTACCAGCCACAGACGCCACTACTCTAGTATCGGCAAGGACCCGTACAAGTACTAACAAGATGAGCCGATACCTCAAGTTCAAGCTCAAGACAATAGACCTTGGGTCGATCCGATTGCCGACATCATGAGTGATCGGTTCAGCCTCAAACCCAAGGATTCCGCAACATGTACCGGTACCCATATCCGAATACTTCGAGAGGGTGCCGCCGCCAAACCGGTACAAGGTGTCGGATTTCTCAAAATTCTCCGGGCAAGACAACGTGTCCACTTACGAACACGTTGGCCGATTCCTAGCTCAATGCGGGGAGGCGTCGGCTACAGACGCGCTTAGGGTGCACTTGTTCCTACTATCGCTTTCGGGATCAGCTTTTACCTGGTTTTCTTCCTTGCCATACAACTCGGTTCAAAGCTGAGCCGATCTCGAGAAACAATTCCACAGCTATTTCTACTCCGGTACCCATGAAAGGAAGCTGTCGGATCTTATCGGCATCAGGCAGAAGCACAAAGAATCGGTTCAGGACTACATGCAGCGTTTTAGGGACATGAGGAACCGATGCTACAGCTTGAAGTTTTCGGACTCGCAGGTAGCCCATTTAGCTTTTCACTGCCTTTTGGCCCCAATCTGTGAAAGGTTTTCAGCTCAAGACTTTGACAGCTTGGCCCACTTGGCCCAAAAGGTGATGGCTCACGAGCATAGATTTCAAGAATCCAGGAGGGTTGTCAAGAAAGTTACCCACGTTGCCTGCGCAATAGATACAGACTCAAGTGATACCGATGCATTGGCGGCGGCACAGAAGACCATAACCTGCCAATGGCTGAAAAAGTCGGCTAAAGAGAAAAAGTACGATTTTGACATAACTAAAGCCAACCAGATCTTTGATTTACGGTTGAGGGAGAAGCAAATTTGGCTGCCGGATGTAACATCCTGGCCCAGGGCTTAATAGGATTAATAGAATACCCATACCAACAAGCTGCAACTTCTTTTCTGGAAGCTCATCTCCAAAGAACTCTGAGGTTAAGCGTGCTTTGCCTGGGGCAATTTGGGGATGGGTGACCGACCGGGAAGTTCTTCCCGGGTGCGCATGAGTGAGGACAAAGTGCGCAGAAAAGACTGGTGTTGGTATGTGAGGGCAGTCTAAGATCCTAGAGAGCTTCCAGATGTAGGCGGGCCCAGCCAGGGAAGTGTGGGATGTTACAAGTTGGTATCAGAGCCATCTCGACTGTAGGTTGAGCCAAATGGTCAAACCCTAAGGACAAGTTTGCAAAAACCTTATTTGCGAAAATATCTCTTCTATCCCTTTGGAGTCTCTGCGAAGTGATTTGTAAAATTTCTCTCCTTACCCCTCCACCTTTCTTAGTTGTTAAACCTGGAGGACAAACTCAGTCGCTCATCAACCCGTGGAAGTCAAGTCAAGCTCCAAGCTTCAAGCAAGTCGATCAAGCCAAGCAGTCTGAGTCAGCGCTTCTCGAGGATCAAGCGATGTTTTCCCGGAGCTCTCCTAAAACCCAATCTTTCCCGGAAGAGTAGCATCGATAGTTCCAAGCCCATGTGTTGTTTGTTGTGTGCAGGTGTATGGCTCACATCAGTGGTGGGAATGTGACCATACTAGGTTGTTTGATTAATCAACTTGAAGAGTAAAATTCTACCCATATCGATCGTAGATAAGTGGGTTAAGGTCTTATCTTTAGCAACCCCTCTCTTCCACCCTTTTCGTCCGGGCGTAGTTAGTCGGTGCCGAGAAAGTGTCATCAACTCGCAGCACTCTTAGCAAAGTGTGTTGAGGTCAGAACCTTTGGTCGATCGTCCGCAATCTACAACTCGTGTCGAAACCCCTCTCTTGCTCGTTTCTCGGTTCCCCAAGGTCGATCATGAACATGCAAGCAAAGTGAATACAATGTATACAAAGCCGATACGTAAGACATAGCAGTGGTATCTATGGTCACAGATGCAAGCTCAGAATTCAGAATCAAGATCAAATCCGGTACATTCCATTGCAATCACCTATACGGCTACCGTCAATATGTAACAGTGTCCCCAGCAGACCAACACATGTCAGCCGTCGACAACCTCGGAGTCCACAAGCGTTACCTAAGGTGGTTATGGTATACAAGGACAAATTTTGCAAAAGTGTTAGATCACGCTTGGAAGTTGTACGCCAAGACGCCAACTGATGATGACGTGTTAATCGTAAAAAAAAAGAAGAAGGAGAAGCTTTGGATAAACTACCCGAAAATAAAATTTTGGTACACCGCAACCCAACTCTATGAAGAGAAAAGTCGCACATTTCTTGTGTGAGGGAATAAGTCATGTGCTTAAGAAACGTTAACTGAAGTCCATGCTAACAAAGCCAACGAAGGACTAAAGGACACCCTTGCAACCTGCCTGTTAACTCCCGGTCAACAACAACATTAACAATGATTTTCGCTCTCCAACCACCGTGGAAGCCAACGAAGGTTGGATTGTTTTAATGATCTTGAGCTGAGACACCGCCGCAACAACTGTCCGGTTTGAAGAAAGTCAATCCACCGCTATTTCAATTGTGGGAAAGACAAGTAATTTCTTCAAAGGTGGCCCGATGCAAGGTATCAATGTCGTCAAGTTACCGACACTGTTTGTCAACGTCTCTACTTCCCCAGTTGCCTCACCCCAGCACAGAGTGGTCAAGTCTAGCCCCAAGACATCAGGAAAACAAGAGCCACCAATCGTAACTGAAATATGAAGTTTCTATCTCAACAATTTATCACTAAGAGCACCAGCAGAAGCTATATTATTCCACCAGCAACCACTCCGAAGCTACATTACCAACACCAACGGGCAAGTGCGTGAAAGAAGCGCTTGTCCGGTCCACCGCAAAGAAGATAGTACAAATCCCCAACTACACCTACCAAGCAAGGTCTCAAGCAACAGTTCACTCGACTGACGTCAACCCAAGCCAGACACCTCATGTCGTTCCAATTCAACAACCTAACAAGTAATCACAGGAAAGTGGCAACAACAATAGTAAGGTTTTGTCTGCTCACTACTAAGAAGATCGACATTTCCCTAAGGAAAAAAATCAATCGTCAAGTCGTGTTCTAATTGGAACCCCGTCAGTAATCATTAAAAAGAACGAGTCAACCATGTAAGGACCACCAAAGGAAAAAAAACCTTACCAACCGAATTTCTACCAGTAAAGGTCAGCAGTGGTCTACAAGTCTTGGGTGTTCAAGAACCGCTCATGGCACCCAGAAGTTTCATGGCAGTTATGTAATAAGAGGGAACATTGAGTAAAGCATGGATCAATCTATACGCTACGATGGAAAACAAAAAAATCAACTCGGTCGGGATCGGAAGGGCGATTCCATACCGTTAACGTTGTGCTAGCAAAGGGTCAATAGCCGTCTTTAATTATTTGGTGTTCAAGTGCCTTCCTTGTGCACAGAAGACTTATTACAGTTATGTACTTGAAAGAGGAAGCATAATAAGAGTACAAGACAGATAATTTGTTCCTTCTCTCAGGGTTCATATTGGGTAGCAAACAAAAAAGTGGATCGACTTGTGTATCTGACAATGTCACAAGGAACTTATAGTTTCTTTGTCGGGTCATAGCATTTTTGTCAAGACTAAGAATCTAATTGCCAGTAAAGAAAAGATTTGGTCAAACAGTGAAGTAAGAGTGGTTAGACTACAGCGACACTCGACAGGGCGAGATCTCTTTGAAGGACAATATAAGTGATACCTCATGAGGACGAAAAGTGTAATGAAACAGTCGAAAGCAAAATCATAAAAGGGTTGTCAGAGTAATAAGTGGTAATTGTACCCCAATGGGGAGCATTGATTAATAATGGTTTCTTTATTTCTAGACTATCGTTACGAGTCTCCGAAAACCACCTCGGTGTTTCCTAGGAAAAGGACAACGAATTGCTTCATCACCCCCGCCCGGAGTAAATGGATGCAGAGGTCAAGTCATACAATACGTCTGAGAACATGTGATAAGAGAATAATTCCTTATGAATCAACTCTACCCAAGGTATGAAAGTGAGCTTGTTTTGGTCGAGAACGAGAAACTCTAGGCAGATCAAGGGTAGTTTTCGTGAGACGTACTGATTTTGGTATTGTGCGGAGAAAGCAAGCTGCAGAAATTATGGTCTATCAACCCAGAGGAGTCGAGTAAAAGATAAGCAAAGAAGTGGAATGCTATATCGTGGGGTTAACCTTTTGAGCTTGATTCGTTAGGTGATCGTGTTTGTTTCAAGAAAAGAATATCAACTACATGTTATGTTCAGCGAGATGGCACTAAAGTCGTCGAAGCGGAAGAGCCGGTCGCAATTACACCCAATGAAAAAGTCAATCAAAAGTCAATATATTCAAGAGTTACATGAGAGTCATTCTTATGTATATCCTCCGTCATCATTTGAGTGTCGAGTTCCAGGAGTCTCTAGAATGGAAGGGCATAGTCTTTGCTTCATTTCGATTGATCGATGGAGTATCCAATGTTCAGAGTAAAGGTTCTTGATAAATCACAGAAATGCCGATCAACCTGAAAGATAGCAGTACAATTGATTCACGGTCAGGCGAAAGCTTAACCACTAATTTTAAAAGCAAGATCGAAGATGAGTTTAGTTATATCTTGTAACCGTTCGTTTGGAGGCTCGACCACGCAAAGTAGATTGAGTTGTAACCAAAAGAGTCGGGTTGTGAGCCGTTATCGAGGCTATAACAATCACAAGTTAAGGTGTTCGAGTCTAAGGCACACCCAAGCCGTCGTGTCAACGTGAAGTCTAAAGAAGCATCATTTGAGAACAGTGCAATCCGGATGAAAGGTCGATCGAGCGCTTCTTCAAATACTTGATGTTGGATCGAGAGCGGTTCGCGGGAAAAAGAAGATTTAGGGTCTCGTGTGTTCACGAAAGTCGTTACGAGGTCTCGAAAAGTACCATCAATTCGGTCGGCGGAGTGAGTTTTCACTTGTCAAGTTTGTCAATATTAATTGTGCGGTTCGAGGAAAGTAAGCACTTGAGTTCATGAAATCCGGTCGTGTCGAACAGAAGGATCGCGTTTAGCTTAGTTTGTGGAGCCGCATAACACAAGGGTTGAGTCCAATCGGTTCGGTTGTGCAAGTTTAATGAGCCCGGTCGTCGCACGGGTTTTGGTCACAATCGCGTGTGAGCGAGAAGAAACCTTAGAGGTTAGCATGCCAACCCAATCTCACCCGACCTTTTTCTTTCTAGCCCCGAATCTCGGACGAGATTCCTGTAAGGGGGTAGATTTGTCACAGCCCGATTTTCGTTCGGGATTAAAAATCATTTAATAAATTATTTTCTAGAAATTGAATAAAAAGAAAAACAAAGTAAATCAAGTGAATCTATTAAGGAAATTAAATTTTCATTAAAAATCATGGCTGGAAATATTTTTTAAATATTCTCCATGCCCTAAAATACTCTCTAAAATTTTTCATGAAATTTTGGAGCTCGAAATAATTTTAATAAAACAAAGAACAATTCAATAATTATTTAAATAAATAAATTAAACATAAAATGAGCTGGAGATATTTTTATTAAATACTTTGGGTGTTCATATATTTTCAGGATTTTTCTTGGAATTATTTGGGCATTGGAAGTATTTATAAGAATTAAAGGATATTTGGACCGAAAAGTCTGTTTTTCCTCCCTGCTACACTAGCGTCTTCAACCTCCAGCCCGTGCTACAGTGCCGAACAGTGCCCCGTGGCTTTGTTTCCTCCACCAAATCCGGCCTAATCCTTTGCCCAAATCAAAAATTAGTTGCGGAACGGATTCCTCTCGATCTCCTCTACGTTTCCCCATGAAACTCACCTCAATCCCGTGCTAAATCGCGCGAATTTTGGCCCCGTTCTTATCCCGACGAACTCGGGATAGACCTAAAAATCCGGCGCCAAATCCTCTCTTCCCGGTGCGGGACTCTCCCTCCCAAGCCTATAAATAGAACCCCCATGATCTCCTCCTCGGTTTTCCCTTTTTTCTCGAGTTTTTCCCGTGCTCTAGCCACCTTCCTCGCGAGTTCCCATCTCTCTTCCCGTCGGCCGCAACTCCGGCAACCTTTTCCCGCCGCCTCGGCTGCTCCCAATCCGCGCCGTTGCCTTCCCCGCATCGCAGCAGTGAGGAGAAGCCCGGCCACCGGTTCCCTTGCGCCAAACACCACCGGAAGGCCCCCGTCGCCCGTCCTCCACCTCTCCTCCACCAAACACCGCCGGAAGGCCGCCGTCGCCGTGGACCCGACCTCGTCGACGTTTGAAGCTCGCCACCGGCCTCTCCCTTCGTCGCCCGTTCTTGCGTAAGTGCTGGTAAGGAGCGCCTCATCGTTCTCTACCCATTTATGCACTTTGTTTTCGTTGTTGTACCACCGTTCTTCGGCAATCTTTGTTGTCATGTTTGTTGGTGGTATGTTCATGCGACTATCACATCCTCGCCTCATCGGTGCCACATTATCTCTTTGTCTGCGTGGTTGAGTTCATGGCCGCCACCTTAGCACCGTGTCAACTTCTTTGTGCCACGTGTCCGTTGATGTGTATCCATCCCAGCCCTAAACCAGTCAAATCTTGGTCGCCTTAATCCAAGTCGTTCATCCTTATAGATTCATTCAGTTTAATTTGAGCCACTCATCCTTTGTTCCCAGTTCAATCCTAGCCGCCCAAATCTTTGTGAACCTGTGAACCGATCGGAGCTGATGTCTTAAACAATCCTTCTCCAGTTCAAAATTAATTAATAATTATGTAATAAATCATTTTAATTTCTAGAATTCATTTAAATGGTCCAAAACTTCTAAAATTTATATCTACTTCATACGAACTCCAAATTGGGCCATTCAAATTGCAAAATTTATCTAAAATTAAGCTCTACATGTTTGTTTGCTTTTTATGTACTGTTATTTGGTTTTTATTAGGTTTTTTCCTTGTTTTGCGTGCCAGCGTGTAGATTTTGAAGGGTTACGCGGAGGCTACGCTAGCCGAAAACAAAACTTTTTACCGCGCAAACCAGGAGCACTTGCAAGTAAGGGCTGATAGATCGTTACCGATTAGAGTGCAGCGAAATAGCCAATCAGGGCAATCCGATCCGGAACTGTGTAGCCGATTCCCGGAGACAGCCAATTCGCCAATCAACCGATTCGAGTCGTCCGGCCGCGTTCTCACGCCTCGCTCTGATGCGCCCGACCGCAGCCGATTCCACCACCCGATCGCTCCGATTGGGCCGATCCGAACAACAAGCGCAACGTAGCGCGCCTCCACGGTATCCACACGTCCGGGGAGAGAACGCCGTACACCCGTGTGCTAGCACGCGATGCAAGGCTAAGGTTTGGCTCGAAAGTGGGAGGGTTTCCGTGGAGATTGATCTCGGCGACTTCGTTGCACGCGATGCAATTGACGTATCGTAGCTCTCCACCCCTCCCTCCTTTATATAGAGTTGGCCGACGGGACTAGTGGCCGATTAGGACTCTATTTTGAATCGGATCTCATCCGTATCTCATAGAGTTGGCCGCCCATACGTCGTAAGCCCATAGGACTCTATCCAATCGGATCCCTATCCGATCGAGCCGTATCCGAGTCCAACTCGAATATCTATTCTATCCCCTTAAGCGTGCGACCAGCAGGTTCAGGTATACTCGGTTTCGGCTATAGTCCGACTTAGTCGACAGTCGGCTCGAGTCCAACTCAGCCGACCTATCAACACGGCGCCTAGCAGCACATATTGACACCATAGTATACAAGAATAATATCGGCTCGAACCCGTAATGTGTACACAAATCCCTTTGCCTCACGATACCGTTAAGCTATAGGCAAGATGTGTGCCATCCCTTCAATAGCTTAACCATTCACTCGAACCGTATTGGATTATCGTCCGTTGATTGACTCCTCAATCAACTTAGCATGGCCATGCATTTCCAAAATCCATTACCTCGAGGGCCCAGAGATATCTCTCCAAAGGAGGGGCAAATTCCATCTTGATCACTCACATCCCACTACATGTTTCATAGCAAACCCGAAAACTACCTTTATAACTACCCGATTTGAATAGCGTTTGGTAGTCCCAAAGTAGGCTACTACACATGTTGGAATCCATGGTGATCTCGAGGTCTAAGGACTTTGTACCAACACTACACGAGACCAACTAATGGCACATTAATTCTGTAGTGTCTCATGGTGGGTCTATCCAACAATGTGTTCTCCAACACATATGTCCATGTTTATTGATTTGGTATCTTCATACCCATGATCTATGAGACATGATCATCAATCAATAAACATGCCGATCTTAGAATCATATTTGTTCCAACAATATGACATATGATCAGTGGATCGTTTAGAAATAGATTCATACATATCGAGTCTCATAAATAAGTCACGTACTTATTGATCAATACAAGATGTCTATTTCATGGAACCGAATAACACTTTATTCATTTATACATAAACATTGACGTGATATCCAACATCTCCATGTTGCCTCTAGGGCATATCACTAACAATCTCCCACTTGCACTAGAGTCAATCATGTAAGTATCTAATACCCATTGCTCTTGTGTGCGCCTCATGCTTCGGTGAGGGAGAGGTTTTGTCGGCGGACCGGCTATGTTGAGATCCGTGTGCACTTTGCATATCTTGACATCACCTCTGTCCACTATCTCGCGGATGAGATGATATCGCCGAAGTATGTGTTTGGACTTCGATGTGACCTCGGCTCCTTGGCTTGCGCAATGGCTCCACTATTATCACAATAGAGAGACATTGGACCAGTCGTACTAGTCATCACACCAAGCTCAGAAACGAATTTCTTGATCCAAACAGCCTCCTTTGCAGCTTCCGAAGCAGCAATGTACTCGGCCTCCGTTGTAGAATCAGCAACAGTATCCTGCTTGGAACTCTTCCAGTGATCGCGCCTCCATTCAGCGAGAACACGAACCCGATTGCGATCTATAATCATCCTTGTCCGTTTGGAAGCTAGCATCGGTGTAACCACTTACAACGAGCTCTTCTTCACCTCCATAGACTAGGAACATATCCTTAGTTCTTCTCAAGTACTTAAGGATATTCTTTACTGGATCCAGTGACCTTCACTGGATCGACGTATCTGCTCGTAGCACTCAAAGCGTACGAGACATCTGGCGTGTACAAAGCATGGCATACATGATGGATCCAATTGCCGAAGCATATGGAACCATACCCATCTTATTCCGCTCATCATGTGTCCGAGGACACCGATTCTTGCTAAGATTAATGCCATGTGACATGGGCAAGAAACCTTTCTTGGAATCATGCATGTTGAACCTTTTCAACACCTTGTCAATGTATGTACTTTGGCTTAATCCAATTAGCCTCTTGGATCTATCTCTATAGATCCGAATGCCCAATATGTATGCTGCCTCCCTAAGTCTTTCATGGAAAAACTATTTTTCAATGAAGACTTGACGGATTCTAGCATAGGGATATCATTTCCAATCAATAATATGTCATCCACATATAAGATTAGAAATACAATTGCGCTCCCACCGACCTTTTTGTAAACACAGGCCTCTTCTTCGTTTTTGATGAAACCAAACCCTTTGATTACTTCATCAAAACGAATATTCCAACTCCGAGATGCTTGCTTCAATCCATAAATGGATTTCGTAGCTTGCATATCCTTCCGAGCGATTACGGATCGACAAAACCCCGAGGTTGTATCATGTATACATCCTCGCTTAGGTTTCCATTCGGGAAAGCCGTTTTGACATCCATCTGCCATATCTCATAATCGAAATATGCAGCAATCGCTAGGATAATCCGAATAGATTTAAGCATTGCGACGGGCGAGAAGGTTTCATCATAATCAACTCCTTGAATCTGTTTAAAACCTTTCGCCACCAATCGCGCCTTATAGATGTGAACATTTCCATCCATATCGGCCTTTTCTTAAAAACCCATTTACACTCAATGGTTTTGACACCATCGGAGTGGATCAACCAAGTTCCAAACTTGATTGTCGTACATGGATTCTATTTCGGATTTCATGGCTCCAAGCCACTTGTTGGAATCGGGTCCCACCATCGCTTCCTCATAGGTCGGGTGCACGACGTGATCTTTCGGACCTCCATGGGGGTGTGTCTACAACCGGTGGCGCAACACTTTGTTCCTCTGTTGTGGTTACGTGGTCGCGAAACGTTTTCGGTGTTTCTTGAACTTCTTCAAGATGCACCCTGCTCCCACTAACCCTTCTTGAAAGAAACTCTTTCTCCAAGAAGACACCATGTCGGGCGACAAACACTTGCCTTGTTCCCGATTATAAAAGTAATATCCCTTAGTTTCCTTAGGATATCCCACAAAGAAGCACTTGTCGATTTGGGTGTGAGCTTGTCGACGTAAACGTTTTACATAAGCCTCACATCCCCAAATTTTGAGAAAAGACAAACTAGGGGTTGCCCTGTCCATATCTCATATGGTGTCTTTTCAACCGACTTAGATGGAACTCTATTTAGTGTGAGCGCGTGTTTCAAGAGCATATCCCAGGAAGGATAACGGAAGATCACTTTGGCTCATCATCGACCGCACCATGTCCAACAAGGTGCGATTTCTCCGTTCGGACACCCCATTCCATTGTGGAGTTCTGGCGGAGTCAGCGTGGAAGAATTCCACAATCTTTGAGATGATTACCAAACTCTTGGCTCAAGTATTCCCCTCCACGATCGATCGTAGAAACTTGATTGTTTTCCCTAAATGATTTGTACTTCATTACGGAATTCTTTGAACTTTTCAAAGGATTCGGACTTATGCCTCATTAAGTAGATATAACTATATCTACTAAAGTCATCGGTAAAGGTAATGAAGTACGATAACCACCTCGGCCGTTGAGCTCATTGGTCCACATACATCGGTATGTATGAGTGCCAACAAGTCACTTGCTCTTTCACTTGTGTCCCGTGAAAGGTGCCTTTGTCATCTTACCAAGTAAACAAGACTCACATGTCTCAAATGATTCAAAATCAAAAGAGTGAAGCAATCCATCCTTATGGAGCTTCTCCATGCGTTTCTTATTTATATGGCCTAAGCGACAATGCCGGATAAACGTGGGGTTTATATCATTAGAGAGTTGTTTTTCGTATTAATGTTATAGATGGGAGACGCTTCAAGATTCAAAACGTATCATCCATTCACCAATGGAGCATGAAAATAGAACATATCTTTGAGATATATTGAACAACCATTGTTCATTGATCTAAAATCATATCCTTCCGCTTGCAAACATGAAGCGGAAATAACGTTTTGACATAGTGTTGGAACACAATAACAATTATTTAATTCCAAAACTAATCCTGAAGGTAGATGAAGTGGTGCTGTGCCGACAAAGCGTAGCAATGCTTGTTCCATTGCCGACGCGCGGGTTCACCTCGCCCTTCTCAATCCTCTACTTCTTCTCATTCCCCGCAACGACTTGCAAATATGAGCTCGATACGGTATCAAATACCCAAGAGTCGTAGGTGAAGTAGCAAGATTAATGTCTATAACATTAATACAAGGCGAAGTCGTACTTTGCTTCTTTTTGAGATCCTCCATGTACTTCTTGCGGTTCCTCTTCCAGTGGCACTGTCTCCTTGCAATAGAAGCAAACGACATCCGATGCCGCCGACCCCTTCTTGCCCTTCTTTGCATTAGAGGCACTCACAATCTCATCGGGAGTTAACTTCCTCTTGGTGCAAAGCTTCTTGACGGTGGTTTGCGCTTAGCCTTCGCATCATCATCACATGATGACCGTTTTCTGGATACTCTCCTCATTGTCTTTAGCATCCCATGCAATTCAGCCAAGGTCCTATCCATATTGTTCATGTGATAATTCAATATGAATGGCTCGAAGCTCGGAGGAGCGGCGGAGAATCACATTAGTAGCCAACTCTTGGCTAAGGGGAAAACCTAGTTTTTCCGGACTCTCAATGTAGCCAATCATTTTTATCACATGCGGATCGACGGGATTCCCCTCAATAAGCTCGCACGCAAACAAGGACTTTGAGGTATTGAACCTCTCGGCCCGAGCTTGGTTCTCAAACATGCCACGCGATCCCCGAATAATAGTGTGAGCATCGCCGCTCTCATATTGCTTCGAAGCTCGGGGACATTGTAGCAAGCATGAGACAGCTTATATCTAGGGCATCATTAGTGTGCTTCTCATAAGCCCTCCGTGCGCTTGCGGTGGCATTATTTGGCGAGATCCTCCGGATAAGGTACTTCAAGAACGTACTCCTTACGCTCTTGCTTGAGAACAATTCTCAAGTTGCGATACCAATCCATAAAGTTTGTTCCATTTAATTTTTCGAGAATAGATCGCAAATTAAAGGTACTGGGTGTAGTATTAGCCGCCATTTATTCTACAACGAAAAAGCAAAATTTAGCACAATGTTTATGCTATGTCTATTGTTAAACAATTTAACATTAGACTCCCATTACGTATTTTCCACCTTCCTCTAGGTTACGTATTGGGTCAAGATCCACATGTTAATTAATTTTCTAGTGAGCTTTGACATCACTGCTAGAAAATTAGTAACATCGGTAAGCAACACCTTGCTAATCACATCTCTATGTGACTCTTGTTGTTGGTGTGACATCTCCATGCCCCGGCGCCAACCTATGCCCCAAGGCCCAAAGCATTTTGATAGCCTTGTTAAGTAAACCAAATGCTCCTGCATGTATATGTCCGACATATACCCCCTCGTGTTATGATAGAGAATGGCACTCGCTTTGGCGAGACCCACCATTGACGAGCATAACGGTGACGGGTGCAACATTTGGAAGGGCATCATTACTACTTAATTTTGCGAGGGATGCTATCCTATCAAGCAAACATATCACATATGAAAGCAAGAAGAATAGCATATAGTGAAATAGTATGGCCCCCTTCACATGGTGATCTCCATCTCCATGCGGTGTACAGGATCTCCATCTTCATCACCGTTCTTTCGAGTGCCGAATGCTTGATTTCTTCAAACTAAGCTACTACTATAGAAGCTCTAATTGAAGATTACACCGACTCGCAGTCGTGAAAGAATATTATAAGCATTGCACGTATGAAAGAATATTAGGGATTGCACATATGAAAGAATATTACATGCATCACATGCATCTCATACATCTCATACATACAATAGGGCCATACCATCTCAAAGCATTCTCTGCAAAAACAAGTTAGGCGTAGAAACGTTTTCTACTTATCGCAGAGCTACGGCATCGAGACGACCTATAAGGGGGTACGCACACGCCGGTCCGCTTACGGCGGCGCCGGAACACCACACGAAATTCATAGATCCAATCTATGAATTCGCTTACGAAACCATGTCGGCATAATCATATTATGCCGTCCCGATACACTATCAAGGGAGATGGTTTGCGTAGGCGCGAGGCGCTAACAAGATCGGACTACGAGATAGCTTCGGCATAATCACATTATACCGTTCCGATACACTATCAAGGAACGCTATCTAGAACCCAACTCAAACCGAGTTATATGGAAATTGCTTTGACGTAATCACATTACGCCGTTCCGATACACTATCAAGGAACGCAATTACCATTAACTCTCCTCAACGATCCCGTAAAACCGATTGATCCAATCAACCCGTGCGCAAAACTTGTTCTAGATCCAATCTAAAACCCGAACTAAGCAAGATTAGCTCGATACCACCGAAGGGTTACGCGGAGGCTACGCTAGCCGAAAACAAAACTTTTTACCGCGCAAACCAGGAACACTTGCAAGTAAGGGCCGATAGATCGTTACCGATTGGAGTAGAGTGCGCGGAATAGCCAATCGGGCAATCCGATCCGGAACGTGTGTAGCCGATTCCCGAGAGCACGATTCGCCAATCGGCCGATTCGAGTCGTCCGGCCGCGTTCTCACGCCTCGCTCCGATGCGCCCGACCGCAGCCGATTCCACCACAGCCGATCGCTCCGATTGCGGCCCGATCCGAAGCCGATCAACAGCGCGCAACGTAGCGGCGCCTCTACCGGTATCCACACGTCCGGGGACAAAACGCCGTACACCCGTGTGTGCTAGCACGCGATGCAAGGCTAGGGTTTGGCTCGAAAGTGGGAGGGTTTCCGTGGAGATTGATCTCGGCGACTTCGTTGCACGCGATGCAATTGACGTATCGTAGCTCTCCACCCCTCCCTCCTTTATATAGAGTTGGCCGACTGGGACTAGTGGCCGATTAGGACTCTATTTTGAATCGGATCTCATCCGTATCTCATAGAGTTGGCCGCCCATACGTCGTAAGCCCATAGGACTCTATCCGATCGGATCCCTATCCGATCGAGCCGTATCCGAGTCCAACTCGAATATCTATTCTATCCCCTTAAGCGTGCGACCACAGTAGGTTCAGGTATACTCGGTTTCGGCTATAGTCGACTTAGCCGACCGTCGGCTCGAGTCCAACTCAGCCGACCTATCAACACGCGCGTCTAGCAAAGACATATTGACACCATAGTATACAAGAATAATATCGGCTCGAACCTGTAATGTGTACACAAATCCCATTGCCTCACGATACCGTTAAGCTATAGGCAAGATGTGTGCCATCCCTTCAATAGCTTAACCATTCACTCGGACCGTATTGGATTATCCGTCCGTTGATTGACTCCTCAATCAACTTAGCATGGCCATGCATTTCCATAATCCATTACCTCGAGGGGCCTGAGATATCTCTCCAAAGGAGGGGCAAATTCCATCTTGATCACTCACATCCCACTCCATGTTTCATAGCAAACCCGAAAACTACCTTTATAACTACCCGCACGGAATAGCGTTTGGTAGTCCCAAAGTAGGCTACTACACATGTTGGAATCCATGGTGATCTCGGGTCTAAGGACTTTGTACCAACACTACCCGAGACTAACTAATGGCACATTAATTCGTAGTGTCTCATGGTGGGTCTATCCAACAATGTGTTCTCCAACACATATGTCCATGTTTATTGATTTGGTATCTTCATACCCATGATCTATGAGACATGATCATCAATCAATAAACATGCCGATCTTAGAATCATATTTGTGCCAACAATATGACATATGATCAGGGATCGTTTAGAAATAGATTCATACATATCGAGTCTCATAAATAAGTCACGTACTTATTGATCAATACAAGATGTCTATTTCATGGAACTGAATAACACTTTATTCATTTATACATAAACATTGACGTGATATCCAACATCTCCATGTTGCCTCGTAGGGCATATCACTAACGATTCGCCGTTTCCTGAGTCCTGCGCTCGCGAGGAAAGAGTCCAGAAGTTTGTTTGAAGACGCAAGGCAAGTCACACTTCCCTTGAAGCATATTGATCCTATTTTTGTAAATGTTTTACGTTTGCAAATAAAATTGCATTGCTTTGCTAATTACATGGAATGATGGATTACCTATCTGCTTGTTTGTGCCTTATTTACTTGTTATCCGTCCTTTGTTAACCTTGGGTGATGATTTAACTAGCTTTAGTCACTAATGTGGACTTTAGCTAGAATTATATGCTTAGCCATGCTTAACTACCACTAGCTCACTAAATGGGATAATTACACTTTATTCTAGTCTCTAATGAGCTGCAAGCTCGATACACCTGACCATGTCTTATTGGTCATAATTATCTCAACTAAAATATGACTTAATGGTGGGTTGTGGGTGCATGGTTTTGATGGTCGCACCCATGGCAATTAAGGACCGGTTCATGGGAAACCCTGGAAGACATACCGTGCAAACCACAAGCCAGAATGGGCAACGGCTGGATCCGTAGTATAGCTTTCCTCTGGCCGACGTACCCTAGTGAGGGTGGGCGTGATGGAGTTGGGTCGGCCCCGGTTTTACGGGTTGATCGGCTGCCGGATTCACCGTGGCACGAGAGGGGGCTGCCCGCTGCCCTGCGGGGAGTGGGGGCGAAACCTTGGTGTGGTATCGCTTGGTTAGAGGGAGTTATGCGAAAGGTCTTGTCACGATTTCCCCCTTTGCAGTATCATGGTGGTACTTCGGGGCATGGTAACATGTGTGGAATCGTGTCTTGTGGGTAAAGTTGCGCACCTCGATCGAGTAAAACTATTCGAATAGCCGTGCCCGCGGTTATGGGCGATTGACCGATTCACTATGATTAGTCCCACTCTTGAATAATTTGATTTAATGGAACCGGTTTAGTTCGGTGGAATGGTTGGGCCTGTTCAACGTGGGGATAACGTTGTTCAGTGGAAGATTAATATTGCCTTAATTACTCAACTATTTTACTCTTTTTTAAATAATTAAATGTTTGTAAACCGCATTTATGCAAAATAGCTCAAGCCACTCTTGTCTCCCTTGCACGTCCGCATTTCTCGGTGTGGATTGTTGAGTACGGTGGTTGTACTCAGTCTTGCGATTTTCCCCCTTTCGGAAGTGTAGTGCTTCGATGTGAAGATGGAGTTAGAAGACCAAGGCTCGACCCGTTGAGTTCGCCCGTGGAGTGGAGCCGAAGCCCCGCTAGTGTCGTCTTTCTTTTCCGCCAGCTTTTGGGTGTGAGGACTAAGTGCCTCTTCAGTAAGTATTTTTATGTTTATGCTTTATTTTACGTTCGGATCTGTGTATTAATTTGTCATTTTATGTACCCTGGTTGATTCCTGGACAGGGATTTAATACATAAAATAGTCAGGAAATTTGGGATAAATTTCCGGGCGTGACACCGGACAACCACATTATTCCATCGGCCGACGAACTCAAAAACAAGAGATACTGCAAGTGGCACAACACCAATGATTGCAAGGTCTTCCACCAACAGATACAGTCGGCCATCGAGGCAGGGATGGTTAAATTTGAGTAATCGGCTAAGTCGATGAAGGTCAACGGCAATCCCTTCCCTGTCAACACTGTCCAAGCCAGTCCTGCGTGAGCTGATCGACAGAATAGAATGGCGTACAGCTCAGCCAAGGACCAACAAGAGCTGACTGCAGTGAGAGCCACGCCAATCAACATGGTTTACACCAACGGCTGATCGGTCGATCGTTGGCCTAGACAGACGGACAGCCGACTGTGGTTCCAGCGTAGGGTTCAAGAAGAAGAAGAGAGCCGACGCGGTAAGCCATACCAGAGGACACCTGATCGGCTTGGTGTAGCATACTATCACCGCCATGATGGCTGTGATCCGCATTGGCGCTGTGAGTTCTTCACGTTCTGTCACACCCTGAGGTGTTTTCCTTTTTTAAAAAATCGAAAGAAAAATCGCAAGAAAAATAGTTGTAATTTAACCGGAGCGAACAAATAATTTTAAAAGCAAAAATCTAAATGGAAATAGCATGGTAGGATTTTTCTTAAATTCTACATGTCAAAATACACTAACAGGATTTTTAGTCGAATTTTCATAGCACTAGAAATAATTTTTAACTAATTAAAATCAAAACTAAAATTAATAAATCCTCGAATTCTTTTTCTCTCTCCTCCCGTCCTTTCTGCTCTTTTCGGCCTTGGGCCGCCGCCCGAGCCGATAGCCCGCCTCGTCCGTGCGCCCGCACCTCCTCTCTCCTCTCTGCGCCGCCCGCAGCCACGGCCCGCTAAGCCTCGCGTCTAGGAAATAAGTCTATTTCCTCCACCTTTCCCGCGGGACCCCGACAGTGGGGCCCACTTGTCGGCCCGTCGTCCACCTCCGCCCGCCTCGCTCGGTGCCATTCGCTGCCCGCCCGCGTGGATCTTGCGCCGCCGGCCACCCCGCGCCCCGGGATCCCGCCGCCTTTAATCCCCGCGCCTCAGGCCGGCCTTAATCACCCTCGGCCGCCTCTCCCGCTCCCCTTAATGGCCAGAATTGATCGCCGGCCAATATTTCCCCTTCTCTCTCTCTCTTAACTCAGGCGAGTAAATCCTCTCTTATCCGGCTGCCACCAACCTCCCAGCGGCCTATTTAAGAGTCCCCTACGCTCGTCGTCCTCCCCACACTCTCGCTCAAGCTCTCCTCGCTCTCTTTTGCTTTTGCGACGTGCTCCCTTGCTTCGGAGCTCACCACTGGCCTTCGGCCGTGATTTCCCGCCGCCCCGAGCCGTTCCGGACCTCGCTGTCTCCTCCATCTCCATCACCGACGTTCGTTCTCCCTCGGTCGCCCTTCCCCGCGCTCTTTCGCCGTCGTTTTCGCCGTCGCCGTCGTCGTGTTCCCCACCTCCGGCGTCCTCGCGGTGAGCCACCCCTTCCCGCCCTCTCGATCCGAGCCCACGCCGCTTGTGAGCGTGCGGCTCGGCCCGTGCATAAGCCGCGGCACTCCGCCGCCCCGCCCCGTCTCCCGAATGGCGTTGGCCGATCTCCGGCCACCGTGCGCCATCGCCGCCATCCGTGCTGCCCGCGTCTCCTCTCGGCCATCCGATCTGCCTCGGCAGATCGGCGCCGTCCGCTCCCGCTCGCCCGCGTGGTGGCCACCTCGGCGCCACGTGTGCGCCACGTGGTGCACCGCCTCCTTCTCGGCCGTGGACCCGGTCCACCATTGACCGATGCTCCCGTGGCCGATGATGTCAGCATTCGGCTGCTGATGTCAGCCCTAGCCGCTGACGTCATTCCCGGGACTTGTTGCGCAATAAATTATTAAGGACTTTTTATGCTTTAGTAAAAACACGTAAAACTTCTAAAAATCATATCTTTTCAATCCGAGCTCCGTTTTAGCCCATTGAAATTTTATTAAATTCATAAAAATGCCAAGAATACAATAAAAATGGTTTTGTTCCCTGTTTCAGTAGCTTCTTAGCCTGTTTTGTTGAGGTGCTTTGTTTGTCGTGTGGACCCCGATAGTTCCTCCGACCCGGTGTACTTTGAAGTTGTCGCGGAGTTTCCCCAGTCCGAAGAGCAAGGCTAGTCATGCTTTATTATTGATCATATTGCTCCTATTTTTCCTAAAACACATGTTTTATTCTATTAAACTGCATTTATTTTTTAATGTCATCTCATGGGGAATATTACACCGTATGGTTAGATCTAAGCCTTATGCTTGCCACCCTAACCCCTTTGAAAAACTTGGGATAACAACATGACTAGCTTATAGGCCTAGGTTACGCTTAGACCTGCTTAGACTTACTAGCACACTAAATGGGTAATTTCATCTAGACTACATTATATTGGACACATGAA
The DNA here is from genome assembly GCA_019925245.2 of Oryza australiensis. NCBI lineage: Eukaryota > Viridiplantae > Streptophyta > Magnoliopsida > Poales > Poaceae > Oryza > Oryza australiensis. The sequence goes on from JAIFGZ020000311.1 coordinate 83,034, forward strand.
ATGAAAGATATAAACCGAGGACTTTGGTGGACCGGACTAATAAATAAAACATGACAAATGGTGGGCTGTGGGTGCTGTGGTTTTGATAGTGGTGCCCATGGCATTTAATGACCGGTTCACGGGAAATCCTCGGAAGATTAACCATACAAACCACAAGCCAGAATGGGCAACGGTGGATCCAGTAGTGTAGCTCTTCCTAGCCGACGAACCCAGGCGAGGGTGAGCGGGATGGAGTGCCAGTCGGCCCCAGCATAAGGGTTGCTGGGCTGCCGGATTCACCGAGGCACTCGGGGGGCTACCCACATCCCAAGGACGGGAGTGGGGGCGAAACCTTGGTGTGGTTCGCTTGGTTAGCGAGGGGTTATACGAAAGGTCCTATCACAGTCCCTATCCGAGGTACCGTGGCAGTATTTCGGCGCGGGAAGCCGTGTTGTGGGGTTGTGTCTTGTGGGTACAGTTGTACACCTCTGATCAGAGTAAAGCTATTCGAATAGCTGTGCCACGGTTATGGGCGATCAATCGACTTCACCTTGATTAGTCCCACACTGATTAAAACCTGATTAATGGAACATGACTAGTATAGTTGGATGGGTTGGGCCTGTCGCAACATGGGGATAACGTTGGACAGTGTTGGCTTTCAATATGAATTAAATACTGGAACTACTTCTGTTTTGTCGTGTTCAAAACTCCTTTGTTTTGCAAAAACCCTAGCTGTTTGTGCTAAAGGCAAACCCGAGCCAAATCCTTGTCTTCCCCCTTGCATTCATACCCTCTCTTTTCCGATATGACTTGCCGAGTACGTGGAAGTACTCATCCTTGCCTCTTCACTAGAACCTGAGCAAGAAGCCAAAGAAGAAGATGAAGTTGAGTAGGCTTTGTCCTGTACTCTGGAAGATGCCTGTGGAATGGTTGAAGCCACGTGGCCAGCGTCAAGCTTAGGCTTAGGCCCCTTTTCTGTTTCTGCTGCTCTTTTGTAATCTTTTTGTAATGTTTCCAAGACGTAGAACTGTGATATCAACAATTGTCATATGTGTACCCTGGCTGGTCCTGGACAAGGATTTTATTACACATATAGCTTCAAAAATTCTGGTCTGAATTTCTGGGCGTGACAGGTTCTGCTGGAAACAAGGAATGAGGCTGCCCACCCTCGAAAATTGCCCGGCATGCAGTGAATACAGGGAGGACGAATACAAGGGTCCACCGATGGAAAGTTCTAGCCGATTCGTCCCCCGAGCCATTCAACTTAACCAGCAGAATCCTTCCGTCCTTGATCGGCTCGGCCCAATCCACCAGGACTTCTTCCAAGAGGAGGACGAAGAGGAGGTTGATGAAGAACAATCAGCCAATCCTCAATGGTGCCCTTCTGACCTGTTTACTAAAACACAGAAAAGAAAATTCAAAGGCTTAAGAGTGAAGGACAGAAATAAGAAGTCCAGTGAATGATCCAGCAGCAACAACGTCGACAAGGCACAAAGCAATGGCGTGTCAAAAAACAGGCAGCCCCAGCGATGAGAGCCCAGCCGACAAGGCCAAAAGGGTGGCAAAAGGCAAAGGAGTAGCCACTGCATCGGCCAATATGGTTTTCATATTTTTTGACCAAATTTGAGGCTGTCGAAGCCGATGCAGACATAGTGGAAGAAACCTTGGCTAAGCTGGTACTATCCCCGGAACAAGCTATCTTCGAGAAACCTGAGGGGACCGAGAATCGACACTTGAAACCCTTATAAATCAAATGATTTATCAATGGGAAGCCGATGTCCAAGATGCTAGTTGATGGAGGAACTGCTGCCAACCTAATGCCTTATGCAACCTTTAGGAAGCTAGGCAAAGGAGCCGAATATCTGATCAAGACAAACATGGTGCTCAAGGACTTCGGTGGCAACCCTTCAGAAGCCAAGGGAGTTTTAAATGTCGAGCTAACCGTCGGCAGCAAAACCGTGCCCACAACGTTTTTCATCATCAACGGGAAGGGGTCGTATAGCCTGCTGCTTGGGAGGGATTGGATTCATGCCAACTATTGCATCCCTTCCACAATACACCAAAGCTTAATCAAGTGCCAAGGCAAGAATGTAGAAATCATGCCAGCCGACAGGTCAGTCAATGTCGCTAACGCCGATTTGCCTTTTTGGGAAATCAATGGTATTGATTGCCTGCTTGTCAAAGTCTGGAAAGCCAATTTCTTAAATATGTCCGATTCTGATATACAACCCATTGGAGATGAAGAGCCTCAATTATTACTTTGAAAGCATCATGGAGGGCTGGAGCGTCTACAACGAGGACACCATGGACGACAATGACGGCAAACTTGGGTAAGGTTTTATGTCGGCCGACGAGTTAGAAGACGTTGATATAGGTTCGGAAGATAGGCCTAGGCCGACATATATTAGTAAAAATTTGTCCTCTCATTTTAGGACCAAGCTTATTGATTTGTTAAAGAAATATAAAGACTGCTTTGCTTGGGAGTACTTTGAGATGCCTGGTCTTAGCCGATCTATTGTTGAATGTCGGCTCCCTATTAAGCGTGGATACCGGCAATGCAAACAGCCTCCTAGGAGGTTTAGAGCCGATATGTATGAAGCAATTAAAGCTGAAATCACTCGGCTATATTGTTCCAGTGATGAAGAAAAACGACAAACTTAGGGTGTGTATCGACTTCAGAGATTTAAACAAGGCCACCCCTAAGGACGAATACCCAATGCTCATAGCCGATTTGCTAGTAGATGCCGCCTCTGGCCATAAAATTATAAGTTTCACGGATGGCAATGCAGGTTACAATCAAATCTTTATGGCCGAGGAAGACATTCACAAGACGGCTTTTAGGTGCCCAGGAGCAATTGGCCTACATGAATGGGTCGTCATGACGTTTGACTTGAAGAATGCTGGAGCTACATATCAGAGGGCCATTAATTACATCTTTCATGATTTGATCGGCTTTTTAGTGGAGATCTACATCGATGATGTCATCGTCAAATCCCAGGAAGTAGAAGACCACATAGCCGATCTGAGGAAGGTTTTGGAGTGAACAAGGAAGTATTGCCTGAAGATGAATCCTACAAAGTGTGCATTCGGCGTATCGGCTGGAGAGTTTCTATGGTTTCTTGTTCACGAAAGGGGAATCGAAGTCACACCAAGAAACATCAATGCCATTAAGATGATTCAACCTTCGACGGACAAGAAGGCATTGCAATCCCCGATCGGCAAAATCAACTTCATCAGACAATTCATAGCAAATTTATCAGAGAAGATGGAGCCGTTCACACCTTTGCTTCGGCTCAAAGCCGATCAAGCGTTCGCCTAGGGGCAGAATAGCAGAAAGCCTTGGACAACATAAAAGATTACCTTAGCTCCCCTCCAATTCTGATTTCTCCACAAAAAGGGATGCCATTCAAGTTATACCTATCAGCCGACGAGAATTCCATCTTCTCAATTTTGACTCAGGAGATCAAAGGAAAGGAGAAAGCAATTTTTTATCTTAGCCGACGACTTCTGGATGCAGAGACCAGGTATTCACTAGTGGACAAGTTATGTTTATGCCTGTACTTTTCATGCACCAAGTTAAGGCATTATCTATTATCCAACCAATGCACAATGGTATGCAAAGCCAATGTAGTGAAGTATATGCTATCGGCTCCAGTTCTGAAGGGACGAATTGGGAAGTGGACTTTTGCCCTGACAGAGTTTGACTTAAGATATCAGGCACCCAAGGCGGTGAAAGGACATGCTATAGCTGATTTGATAGTAGAACACAAAGATGATTCAATCGGCTCAATAGTAATTATGCCTTGGACGTTGATGTTCGATGGCTCAGTTTGCACAAACGGATGCGGCACCGGCTTAGTAATAATTTCTCCAAGGAGGCAAGCTTTGAGTTCACTTTTTCAATCACACCCCATGTGACAAACAATCAAGCCGAATATGAAGCCGTGCTAAAGGGACTACAACTTCTCAAGGAAGTCGAAGCCGACGCCATCGAGATAATGAGAGATTCATTATTGGTCATCAGCCAGTTATCAGGAGAATATGAGTGCAAAAGCAACACGCTGATGGTCTGCTATCAGAAGTGCCGAGAAGTGATTAACAGCTTTCGGCTAGTAACCCTAAAACATATCCCTAGGGAGCAAAATGCAGAAGCCAATGATCTAGCTCAGGGGGCATCATGCTACAAGCCGATGACAAAAGGAATAGAAGTAGAAATCGCCACCATGTCAGCCGACGATTGGAGATATCATGTTTAAAACTATCGCAAAATCCGTCCCATTCGGCTTCAAGGAAATTGCGTTACAAGGCACCGAGATATGTTACGCTGACGAAGATTTGTATTATCGGACGATTGATGGCGTGTTGCTTAAGTGTCTCAGTGCCGATCAAGCCAAGGTCACTATTAGAGAAGTACATGAAGGAATTTATGGCACACATCAATCGGCTCACAAGATTAAGTGGCTACTTCAGAGAGCGGGATACCTTTGGCCGACTATGCTGGAAGATTATTTCAGATATTACAAGAGCTACCAAGACTACCAAAATTTTGGAGCCATCCAGAGAGCGCCAGCATCGGCTATGAACCCCATTATCAAGTCTTGGCCGTTCAGAGGTTGGGGAATCGATATGATCGGCCAAATTAATCCACCCTCAAGCAAAGGGCATAAATTTGTATTGGTGGCAACCGATTATTTTACCAAGTGGGTGGAAGCAATTCCCTTGAAGAAGGTTGACTCCGGGGACGCAATCCAATTCGTCAAGGAGCACATCATATATAGATTCAGCGTTCCTCAAACTATTATCACAGATCAAGGATCTATCTTTGTCTCATATGAGTTTGTTAAGTTTGCCGACAGCATGGGGATTAAGCTGTTAAATTCTTCACCATACTATGCTCAAGCTGATGGGCAAGCAAAAGCTTCCAATAAAAGTTTGATCAAGCTGATAAAGAGGAAGATCGCTGAACACCCAATGCAATGGAACAGCCGATTGGCTGAATCATTATGGGCTTATCGAATGGCCTGCCACGAATCAATCCGGGTGCCTCCAGACAAATTGGTATGTGGGCATGAAGCAGTTCTGCTATGGGAGAGCATCATCGGCTCAAGAAGGATTCAACTACAAGACCAGCTAACAGTTGATGACTATTATAATCTAATGGTGGATGAGTCAGAAGACCTAGTTTTATCAATATTGCATGCGTTGGAAAAGGTGACCAGGGACAAGGAACGAGTGGCTCGTCATTACAGCAAGAAAGTTGTGCCGAAATCTTTTGAAGAAGGCGAGTTGGTCTGGAAACTGATATTGCCGATCGGCTCAAGGGACAGCAAATTCGGTAAGTGGTCACCTAATTAGGAAGGGCCTTTCAAGATCCACAAATGCGTCTCCAAAGGAGCCTACATGCTACAAGGATTGGATGGAGAGGTGTTTGGAAGGGCTCTTAATGGCAAACACTTGAAAAAATATTACCCCAGCGTCTGGATCAACTCGTGATTCGGCTAAGTTTTTGCCGATGCATGTTAACCGATGTGTCGTGAGATACGCATCACCTTTAGGACATTTTTATTCTAAGTTTTTCCCCTCTGGTTTTCCCAAATCGGCTTAGTCTAGCCGACAAATGTTGGATTGTTTGGATTAATAATTTTATCAATGCTGAAGACATCATCGACAAATTTAGGGGGGCATATACCACACATAAGTCAGAAGTCAGAAGTAGAAGACTTAAGAAATTTTTTGGGATTTTCAAAGTTTTCAAGGCATTCGGACATAAGGACCAGTGAATCGGCAAGAATCATGTGATTAGATTAAGGACACAAAGAACCAATTACAAAGTTATGTACACATGAGCAAAATACAAGTGCTTAAAGCTCTGAAAGTTTTATCCTATTACATCCTCAAAAAGTTATCTATGGCTGCTATTGCTGCATCTGGCAACTGGCAACACGTAGCTGAAGCCCTAGTGAGCAAGAAGCAAGTACATATGGGGAAATATCGCTCGGCTACTGTACCAAACGTTGAGCGGTGCATCGGCTCGGCTAGCCTCTCAACAAGCCGTCAACATAGGAGGGCCCTGGTGGCTATTACAATTATGGCTAAACCTTCATCCCCACCTGGTCGCAGAAAAACCATCCCCACTGGAGGCCGATTTCCCTTTGATCGAGCCCAGATTCGAAGATGATGAAGAAGTAATAATCCGCCGATGCTTATCATATGGGAAGGCAGCGGCAACCTATCCCGCATCAAAACTAACAGCCGATCAGTTTAAAGATTGGTATGGCAACTTGTACAGCGGCTTCCCAAGCACCTCAAGGAAATGGTTTGCCTATACGGACTTTGAAAAATTTGAACTCCTTGATGATCTTTGGCTAGATGAACTTAATTCTAAAACTTATGACAAGCCGAGGGAAATCTATACATCGACCATCACACCCTGCATTCTTCCAGTCGGCATTCACCAAGGACGCAACGTTCAAAAGTCCTACGAATTTTATCATCCGATGGTGGCCGCAAGGCAATTGGGTATGGGTCACTGCCGATCGGGATGTATTACAGTACAAGATCCAGACCGGAGGCAAGATCGAGGGTGACATTATGATGAATCGGTGCTCAATATACCGGCCCCCTCTAGGCAGCATTGAGAACATTGACCTGGCAATACGGAGAACGTCGATCTTCAGCCGATGGTGGAATGAATGGAAGCAACACTTGTTCCACCAATCAGCCTCTATGTACCTGACCATCGTCGATCCAGAAACGACTCCATCGGTAAATATCCTTTTCCTTATCTTACTTTGTTCTTTCAATCCCTCTCTATATCATCGGCTGATTATGCTTCATTTCTTTTGCGACAACCGAATCCTCTCCCCCGCACATAAGCAATACAGGGGTGGCCATCCAGTACACCCCTGGGCTATTGTCTAGCGGTGGGTGCCCCGTCCATCATCGGCTACCAAGCACCGAAAGTGGGTACTTTACTCCACGGCCTAACCATGCATCGCTGCATCAGCCAAAGAGGACGACACCATCGGCTGTGGCTACTCCAGCTGCAGAGAAAAAGAAACGCGCTTCAAAGAAGCCGAAGATAGCCCCAGCCGATGACTTGCCCCCAGTCGATCCAGATGTGGATGCGGCCCTTGAAGAAGAAGTGAGGGATGAGGAGATGGAGGAGGCCGTCAACGCTGCTGTAGCCGAATCAAGTTCTTCCGATAAGTATGCCCCAACTCCATTGGTTAAGAAACCACTGAGCGAACTCCAAGTCCTCCGAGACGCATCCCACGTCCTCAGCTGGTAAGTGTTTTTATTGCCCAATCCTGCCATCCTTTCACCTTTTCACATTGCAACTTATCAGCTTTCGGTGTCCGCGGGTCAAGAGATTAGCTACAAGGAAGAAAACGGCTCCCCCTCCCTCGGTAAGCTCAATCCTCACTTTTTCATTACTTGCACGGCCGAATTTTAACTCACATCTTTTTATAGCCCCCTCGCGCTCCAACACCTGCCCCCGTGCATCGAGGGAGCCGACGTCGACGGCTGCGCGCACCGATGATGATGAGGACGTGGCCACGTCAGTTCCAGCCGTCCGAGTAAGCCTCACTAATCTTTACAAATCGGCTTGTTAGTTATATCGGCTCTCTAACCAATTTCCAATCCTGCAGTCTGTGTCGATCTCATGGACTTCGACCTATCAGAATTTCTGGATCTCGACGAGAACGTCGACAAGACCGTGGTCGTATCAGATGATGAGCTACAAGCCACCTTGGCGGACATAACCAAACGACTGGAGTGCTCTCTGGACTTCTTGGTCACCGATTGCGGTTCCATCCGTAGTCGGTTCGAGGATATCCAAGATTGGCTACCAGACCAGCGGGATGACACCATCGCGCCAGCCACTTTTTTGGAGGTGCATCGGCACAAACTTGAACGAGCCAGACAAAGGATAGCTGATCGCCACGAGAACAAAGCTTTGGAAGCCACCATCAAGGCGAGCCGGCAAGACATCACTGCCAAAAAGCCAAATTTGACGCCCTGAAGACCGAGCCGATTGCGGAACTCGATCGGCTTCGCAAACGCTGGGAAGAGCTGATAGCCGAGCTTGTCACCATCGATGCTGACATTGTGGCCAATGAACAACGCGTGGCCGGCCTGCCGAAAGAGATAGAAGACCAGCGCGCAAAGATCAAGGCAGCCGTGTCAAACTTGTCGGACATGGCCAGGACGATGAAGCCGATCCCGGGGAGCGATGCAGCTGACGCGAGGGCCATAGAAGAAATAGACATGATCCGCCACAGGGCAATATCAGCCATAAAGGACTTCCTTAAGCGCTGAGCTGGCCGTAATGGTTAGGGCCGAACTTGTAAATTCTGTAACCTATCATTTGTAATCGGATTACATTGTCCAACTTCTGTAATCGGCTAACATTGTTTCTTGCTTTACTTGATTCCTGCTTAATGCATGTTTACCGATCACGTTAAACTTGTGAAGATGTGAAAAATTTTGAAAAATTTGCTCTATCCTCGATATCATGTTATTTTGTGTATGCATATGCCCCTAATTTCGTTGATGTCTTTGATGTTGACGAAATTATGAGCTTAATACACTTGTATCTTGTTGTCCTAACCATCGACCACCGTTAGCCGATCACAGGGAACTTAGAGGAAAAAACATGGCTTGAAAATCACCTAAAGGCGATGCGTGCGTCACAACGCATCGGCTAACATGAATCGGTGAACAAACGAGCCGAATCATGAATTGATCCATACACTTGGTTAATATTTTTCAAATACTTTCCATTTAGAGCCCTTCCAAATACTTCTCCATCCAACCCTTCTAACATGCGGGCCCCTTTAGAGACGCATTTGTGGATCTTGAAAGGCCCTTCCCAATTTGGCGACCACTTGCCGAATTTATTGTCTCTGGACCCAATCCACAGTATCAATTTCCAAACGAGTTCACCTTCTTCAAAAGATTTAGGCACAACTTTTTTATTATAATGTCTGGCTACTCGTTCTTTATGTCTTGTAACTTTTTCCAAGGCCCTCATCCTGGACAAAACTAAGTGTTCTGATTCGTCCACCATTAAGTGATAATAATCATTGGCTATGAGTTGATCCTGTAGTTGAATGCGCCTTGAGCCGATGATGCTTTCCCATGGTACCACTGCCACATGCCCGTAGGCTAGCTTGTATGGAGGGACTTGAATTGATCCATGGCATGCCATCCGATATGCCCACAGTGATTCGGCTAATCGGCTTTACCATTGCTTGGGGTACTTAAAGATCTTTCTTTTAATCAATTTAATCAAACTCTTATTTGAAGCTTCGGCTTGCCCGTTGGCCTGTGCGTAGTACGGCGAAGAATTGAGTAGCTTGATCCCCATGCTGTCGGCAAACTGAACAAATTCGTCCGATACGAATATAGATCCCTGGTCCGTCGTAATTGTTTGTGGGACGCCAAATCGATAGATAATATGTTCTTTGACAAATTCGATTGGGTCTTTAGAGTCAACTTTCTTTAAGGGGACTGCTTCCACCCATTTTGTAAAATAGTCTATTGCTACTAAAGTAAACTTATGCCCTTTGCTTGAGGGTGGATTGATCTGGCCGATCATGTCAATGCCCCATCCTCTGAACGACCAACGCTTGATGATTGGATTCATAGTCGATGCTGGTGCTCGTTGTATGGTGCTGAATTTCTGACAATCCTGGCAACCCTTATAATACTTGAAACAGTCCTCCAGCATCGTCGGCCAGAAATAACCTGCTCGACGAAGTAGCCACTTCATCTTATGGGCCAATTGATGCGTGCCGCAAATCCCTTCATGCACCTCTCCGATAGCCACTTTGGCTTGATCGGCTCACAAACATTTAAGCAGCATGCCGTCAATCGGCCGATAGTATAGATCTTCATCGAGCAAAACATATATTAATGCCTTGTATCGCAGTTTCCTTGTAGCCGATTGAGAGGGGTTCTTGAGATAGTTGTAGACCTCGGACCTCCAATCATCGGCTGTGATGACAACAACTTCGATTGTAATATCTTTTATCATCGGCCTGTAGCCGAATGCCCCTTGAGCCAAATCATTGGCCTCAATATTCTGTTCTCTGGGGATATGCTTCAACATGACCAGCCGAAAACCTTCCATCAATTCCCGGCATTGTTGATAGTAGATCATCAACACGTTGTTTTTTTTGCATTCGTACTCTCCTGACAACTGGCTAATGACCAACAGTGAATCTCCCATTATTTCGATGGCGCCGGCTTCAACATCCTTGAGCAGATGCAATCTTTTAAGTACAGCTTCGTATTCGGCTTGGTTGTTTGTAGCATGGGGGTTAATAGCGAAAGCAAATTGAAAACTCGCCCCCCTAGGTGAAATAATGACATGGCCGATGCCGCAGCCATTGGTGCAAACCGAGACATCAAATGTCAATGTCCAAGGAATGATTTATACTAAGCCGATTGAGTCATCCCTGTGCTGCACGATGAAATCGGCTACAGCTTGTCCTTTGACTGCCCTGGGTGCCTGATACCTCAAATCAAACTCTGTTAGAGCAAAAATCCACTTTCCAATTCTTCCATTCAATACTGGAGCCGATAGCATGTACTTAACCACGTCGACTTTACAGATTACCGTGCACTCGTTGGATAGTAGATAATGCCTTAACTTGGTACATGAAAAATATAGGCACATGCATAGCTTCTCCACGGTGAATACCTTGTTTCTGCGTCTAGTAGCCGTCGGCTAAGATAGAAGATGGCCTTTTCCTTGGCTTCAACCTCTTGGATTAAAACTGTGCGGATTGACTTGTCATCGGCTGATAGGTACAGCTTAAATGGTATCCCTTTTTGTGGAGGCATTAAAACTAGAGGGGAGCTTAAATAATCCTTGATATTGTCCAAAGCCTTTTGTTGCTCTGCCCCCCATGTGAATGCTTGATCGGCGTTCAGCCGAAGTAATGGTGTGAACGGCTCCATCTTTTCTGAAAGGTTGGCTATGAACTGCCTGATGAAGTTGATTTTGTCCATCAACGATTGAAGCTTCTTCTTGTCCTTCGGAGGTTGTATCATCTTGATAGAATTGATGCTTCATGGTGTAACCTCAATTCCTCATTCATGAACAAGAAACCCTAGGAATTGCCTGGCTGATACGCCGAACGCACACTTTAACGGATTCATCTTCAAGCCATATTTTCTTGTCCGCTCCAAAACCTGCCTGAGATCGGCTATATGGTCCTCTATCTCCCTGGACTTGACAACAACATCGTCGACGTAGATCTCCACCAGAGGGACGATCATATCATGAAAAATGTAATTCATGGCCCGTCGATATGTTGCCCCAACATTTTTTAGCCCGAACGTCATAACGACCCATTCATACAAGCCAATTGCCCCAGGACATCGAAAGGCAGTTTTATGGATGTCCTCTTCGGCCATGAAGATATTATTGTAGCCTGCATTGTCGTCCATAAAGCTGACAATTTTGTGGCCTGACGCAGCGTCTACGAGCAAACCGGCTATGGGCATTGGGTATTCATCTTTGATGGTAGCCTTATTCACGTTTCTGAAGTCAATGCATACCCTGAGTTTGCCATTCTTTTTCAACACTGGGACAATGTTTGAGACCCACTCGACGTATCGGCAAGGCCGAATAAATCCAGCATCGTATAGCTGAGTTATTTTGACTTTAATTGCGTCGTACATATCGGCTTTGAACCTCCTGGGAGGTTGTTTGAACGGCCGATAGCCTGCCTTGATTGGCACTTGATGAACGACAATGGATCAGCTAAAGCCGGGCATCTCGAAGTACTCCCAAGGAAAACAATCTTTAGATTCCTTTAATAATTAATGAGCTGGGATCTACAATGAGGAGATAGATTTTTGCTAATATACGTCGACCTCGGCTTGTCACCAGAGCCGATGTCAATTTCCTCCAACTCGTCGGTAGACGTAAAACCTTGCCCGAGCTTGCCATCGTCTTCGCCTGTGGTGTCCATGCCGAAGACGCTTGAGCCCTCCACCATGTCTTGTTCAAAGCAGCAGCTGTAGCTCATCATCTCCAATCGGCTGTATTGTGGAATTGGACACATTTAGAAAATCGGCTTGCCAGATTTTCCCAAACAAACAATCAATGCCTTCGATTTCCCAAAGCGGCAAATCGGCACTGACGACGCTAACTTACCTGTCGGCTGGTACGATCTCAATCTTGTCGCCGTCCCATTGGATCAGGCTCTGATGCATTGTAGAAGGAATGCAACAATTGGCGTGTATCCAGTCCCTTTCGAGAAGCAGACTATAAGACCCCTTTCCGTCGATGACAAAGAATGTTGTGGGCACGGTCTTATTGCCGATGGTCAGTTCAACGTTCAGGACGCCCTTGGTTTCTGACGGGTTGCTGCCGAAGTCCTTGAGTACCACATTGGTCTTGATAAGGTCTTCGGCCCCTTTGCCTAGTTTTCTGAATGTTGCGTAGGGCATCAGGTTGACTCCGGCTCCCCCATCAACTAGCATCTTGGACATCGGCTTGCCGTTGATGAATCCTTTAACGTACAATGGCTTTAGGTGCCAATTTTCGGTTCCCTCGGGTTTGTCAAAAATAGCTTGGTCCGGGGAGAGTGCTAGTTTCACCAAGCTGTCTTGGATAGTGTCTGCATCGGCTTCAGCAGCACTGAATTCGGCTGGCAATATGAACACCATGTTGACCGATGCAGAAACTTTGCCTTTCCCTTTGGCTGCCCTCCTGGCTTGATCGGCCAAACTCTCCTGGGCTTGCTCCTCGTCGGCTGTGGCGGCTTTCTCTTTGGGGATCCGTCGCCTTTTGATCTTACCGAGCCGACGGCGCTGTTCTTGGATCATTTGCTGAACTTCTTCTTCTCTTCCTTCACGCTTTAACCTTTGAATTCTTCATTTATGTGTTTTGGTGAAGAGGTCAGAGGGGCACCGTTGGGGGTTGGCCGATTCTTCATCATCGGCCTCTTCTTCGTCGTAGTAGTCGTCGTTTTCGTTTTCGTCGAAGAAGTCTTGATGGATCGGCCCTAGCCGATCGTGAACGGACTGCCGACGCCAGTTGAGCTGAACGGGCCTTGGGACAAACCAAGTTGGACTGGTAATTGGTTGGCTTCTGTGTTCGTCCTCGGGGTACTCGCTGCAAGCCGGGCAGTTTTCTATCGTTGGCAGGCTCATCCCGGTCTCCCAGCAGTGCCTGAAGAACTCACAATGCAATTGGGGATCGGCACCGCTGTGATTCTCGTCATACTAGCGGCCTCGCGTTTCTAGCCTTTGCCAATAAAACCTTTCGAACCGAGCTTGTTCCCGCCAAGATTGCTGTCGGGGGCAGCGTCGGCTGTTCGTGCCGATCGGCCGTTGATCAGCCGATTGGGCAACGGGCGCACCATGTTGATTGGCGTGGCTTGGCTTCTAGTCGGCCCTCCCGCTGCATTGACCCCTTTCAAAGTTTCAACTAAGCCGTACATCATTCTGCGCCGCCGGTCAGCTCGCCTAGGGCCGGTTTGAACCATATTGATCGGGAATGGGTGGCCATCTACCTTCATCGACCGATTGGAATCGGCGAACTTGAGTTTCTCGGCTTCTATTGCTGACTGGATTTGCTGTCTGAAGACTTTGCAATCGTTAGTGGCGTGGGATGTGGAGTTGTGCCACTTGCAATATTTCTTCTTTTTGAGTTCTTCGGCCAATGGGATCACGTGGTTCTCAGGAAGCTGGATCTATTTTTCCGTGAGCAATAAGTCAAAAATCATGTCGGCATTGGTGATGTCGAAGTCATATCTCTCTTCTTTGGCCGTCTTCAGCAGCCACTGGCAGACGATGGCTTTTTTGTTCTTGGCCCATTCGGCTGCCGCCACCTCTGCGTCATCGTCATTGGAATCGTAGTCTGATTCAACGATGACTTGAGTTACGTTCTTGACGGCCTTCCTGGTGTCTTGAAATCTTTGTTCATGGGCCGTCACCTTTTGTGCCAGATGTGCCAGGCTATCAAAGCCTGAGCGGAGAAACATTCACGGATTGACGCGATCAGGCCATGGAAGGCCAAATTGGCTAGCTGGGCATCTGATAGCACCAGGCTATAGCATTGGTTCCTCATTTCTCTGAAGCGTTGGATGTATTCTTGAACCGACTCGTTGTGCTTCTGCCTGATACTGGTGAGGTCCGACAACTTAATTTCATGAGGTCCGACAAGTAGCTATGAAATTGTTTTTCGAGATCGGCCCAGCTCTGAATTGAGTTGTAAGGCAATGAAGAGCACCAGGTAAAAGCCGATCTTGAAAGAGACAGGGGGAACAAACGAACTCTCAAGGCGTCTGTAGCTGATGCTTTGGCGCACTGCGCCAAGAATCGGCTGACATGCTTGTAGGTCGAAATGTTGTCTTGCCCTGAGAACTTCGAAAAATCTGGGATCTTGTATCGGTTGGGCAACAGAATCCGCTCAAAATGCTCTGGATAAGGATAGGGATACATGTTCCCTGAGTCCTTTGGCTTGAGGCCGAATTGATCGCACATGACGTCTGCAATCAAATTGGCCCAAGTTCGGTTGTCCTGCTGTATCGGCTCATATGGATCATATGGTGCGGATGCTTACCGATACAGTAGTGGTGGCATCTAAGGCCTGTAGTGATGATCTTGGCGGCCTCCTTGATACTGATAGTGGAGTGGATGATCAGCAGGAGGCGGCCGGTTCGCCGATGGTGGCGTTGGTGGACCCGGGAAAAGCTGTCGGCCACCGGCGTTGTACTGTCTGTCCAGGCCAATCTGGGTAACCGTCTCTAACTGCCGATTGTGGTTGAATATGTTAGCGATCTGGTCCTGGGGCAGCAGTTGTTGCCGATTCAGCATGGTGATCACCGATTTCGCAGCCGATCCTGATGGATTTGGCTGGTTGAGGACCCCTCCTGGCGGCCCTAGTTGTGCTGACGATGGGATCGGCCGATTCTGGGTGACCAACGTCCTGTAACCAGGAAACTGGCCATCTGTGAAGTACGTCGGCCCCAGCTGCAGCTGGTCGGCTATCTTGGTGTCAACCACAATAGCAATCATGTTGTTAAGGGTGTTGACAAGGATGCTACTCTAGTTGACCACCGCGTGATGGACGGCCGAATCAATTCGGTCTTGCAAAGTATGCAGGGCCGAATCGTCTTGTTCCTGAATCGGCTCCTCCACCTTCTATTTGTCCTTTGATCCGCTGGAGGAGGACGCCTTGAGTTCGTCCATGCTGAATTTGTACTTTTGATGCATGGCCCCGGATCTTGTTTGAGTGAAAGACCGTAGGTAGTTGGCCTGGAGCTCTTCTACCATCTTCTTGTAATCGGCTTGCTGTTCAGCCGATAATTGCTCCATCTTCACAGGCACAATATTGTCCTGAGAAACATTGGGGCTCTTGGAGTCGACCATCTTTTCAGCTGCATTAATACGTCCTAGCCGAGCTGACAAAGAAAGTCCCACCGGGCATGCCAAGAAGCGTGTTGACGAGAAATTTCTCTCACGCGCTGGCCTGGGAGATCTGCTTAACTCCAGTGCAGGTCCTTCTCGGCTATCTACGCTGTTCCAAAGTGTATTTAAACTAAGTGACTAGAATAGATCGGCTGTTGTCGAGACAGTATTAGCCACTTAACCCAAATATACCACAGAATAATAGATACATGTTTTAACAAACTTAGCCGATGTCATAAGTCCAACTGTGAATCAGCTAGTACTCCGATTTATCTTATGAGAAGATATTGATCTAAGCTAAATGCGCTAAACCTAGATCAGTCGGCTGTAGCTGACAAACTGATTCCGGCTTAGGGCATTTAACTAGAGCAAAATCTTAATATAAGAGGCAGTTTTAATAATCCTGATAACGAATATATCAAAAGAACATTAAAATAGATAAGGCCGGTTGAAACCCCGACACTGTCTCTAAGTAAAATACATCTAACCGAATAGATCATAAAAGCTCTAAAAATGACTTAATAGTTCAATGTTGATGCAACATTAAGTATAAAAAGAACAATCTGATCTATTGTAACTGATGTAAATACCTCGAGACGGTGGATATCGCATATAATCCAGGTCAACCTTTAGATCTAGCTCTATCGGCTGCCGATTCCTGACAGAAACGAGCCGATGACGAGACAGATCTAAACATTGCTCTAGATTATATGCAATATATGATAACTAGTGCAGCATAAATCATCGAATTTAGAGTGTCATAACGATGGAAGCACTAAATTCGATGAAATACACTACTAATGACAAACATTTACCTGAACTTGGGGATCAAAACGATGCAGCCCGAAGCCGGATCAGTTGTTCGTCTGAAGAAAAAGGAGGCGATGCGCCAAAGGTTGTATTGTGTTAGATTATTATTTACAGAGATCTCGGGTCCTATTAATACCCAAGAATAACATTATCTGTACAGACCCTATACTCTATCTAAACTACTATTTAAAATACGACAATATCCTGGGAAGGACCCATGCCGCATTACAATAAACAGTTTAAACAAATTCCTAATTTATAGATACAATTGCTGTTACAGGACTCTATCCATAGATGGCAATATCTTTTAACGCGCAAACTGATAACATAATCCTCTATTTATCTTCAAGCACTTTCATCGGAAACGGTTTTATCTTCTCCTCTGACTCAGCATCGGCAATCGGCTATCCTCGTCCGATCCAACCTCAGCCGATTGACCTCGTAGCCGATCGTTACTCAGCCGATTTGAGCATAGCCGATGCAGCCTCTAGTTCTTCGTAGATCACTCCGCCAATCCAATTCCGCTTCAAATTCAATCTTGAACTTAGGAATTTTGGGTTACCAAATTTGGTCGTTAACAATAGCTTGAGACATTTCCTCATACATGACTTATTTGTCGAGGAACTCATTGACGCTTGAGTCAATGGATGGAAGGATGTCGGCTGGTGCAATCAGCTTCTTTTTCTTCTGTTTCTTTGTAGGAGCAGCCGATGGTTTTGCAGCAGGAGCAGCTCTTTTCTTCCTTGCCACCGGTTGGCATGTTTGCCCATGCGGCAAAGTCCTCAGTTTCGGCGCTTCCCAGCCGACTGCCGATGGGGCAAGCCCATAGCCGTTTGGGAGGACTCCTGGCCGGTATTCGATGGCAACTCCAGAGTTGCTCACCATAGGCGGGTATGTTTCTATCATCTGCAAAGAGAAAGATACAAGTATTAGCAGGCCAAGACAGCCGATTGTCGAAGAAGGAAAATAGTCAAGAGTGAAGAGCTTACCGAAGGAATTTCATCAGGCAGGAAAGTGGTGATGTACACGGAGGAGCGATGATGGAAGATGTGCTTCTTTACCTCCACCCACCACTTGTCGTAAGTTGAGCTCCTCTTGTAGGCCAACTCTATGATCCCAATGCTGCCAAAGGGAGGGCTCTCTATGTCAATCAGCCTGTTCATGATCAATTTTTTGTCTACCACTCCTCGGGTTTCGATCTTATCAGCATAATAACAGCCGATGGGCTGTTGCCCAAACCCAAATTTCCTTCCAGCCGATACCGGATAATAGAACTCTTAAGTTTTCAAAACATTGTGTCCTTGATGAACACTGGTCGGTAGGATACATGGGGTAACTGCTGCAGTAAGGATCTCTCTGCACTTGGGGTACTCTTCCCAGTTTATGTCGTCCCAGTTTAGTTCAATCGGCAGCTCAAATGTTGTTCGATCTTCATAGAAGAACCAAGTTTTGTTGTCCCTCGCAAAGCCATCGTAGAGAGAGACAAACCATTCGGCCAACAGCTCAGCCGATTATTTTGATCCAGTATAAACAGTCGATGCTTCTCCGAAAGATAGGCATCTTCTAGTGGTCTCCTCATTCCATCATCGTCTTCGGTCGGCTCTACGACGGGGAAGCGTGCCACAGTCAACTTTGGCCGGCCAGCTATTTTCTGAGTCATCAAGATGAACCATAGCTGAAGAAACCACCAAGGACCTCCAGTACTGATGTTGGCGTTGGCAGCAATCTTGAAAACGACCTGATGCAGAGTTTGGTATAGGTAGCCGAGCAAGAACTTGCCTAAAGGAATTTTCTCCTTGTCCACTAAGGCTTCGGCTATCACCTGCCAATTGGTCGTTGGCCCACAACTGGATCCACAGAATATGAATTTTTCCAGCCACATCATCAAAAAGGCAGCATGCTCTCTGGGGGCAATCGGCCCGTCCCTCATGTTCATTGCCACATAGCCATTCTAACCTCCGATGGCCTTGGTCTTGAATGAAAACTGACCCTTGCTTTCTATCTGTTTGGGTTAGCCGATGATAGAACATCTAGTCCGGTGATCATGACCACATTGGCTAGGGTGACAGTCATAGAGCCTTGTTGGAAGATGAAGGCATTCAGTGTATTATTCTAGAAGTATGTGGCTGCCGACATTAGGGGTTCATCTTTGCCATGTCGGCTACAGATAGTGCGAGACATTGGGCTATCTCAACTTCTTCCCAGTGGCTTTGCTTGGCCGGCTGCATTCTCTTGTACCACACCGGCCAAGACTTATCCATGGACGGCCAGAATTTGAAAGTGCCAGACCAGTGACTACGGTTTGGGTTCCTCATCCTATAAGGCATCCTATCGGTTTCGGCTATTATGAAGTCTGTTGGATCCTTATTGCCGATAGGCCCTAAAAAGTACCTATCATCGTTCAGCAAACTGAGAATTATTACTTGATGGGCAAGATGCTACAATAAAGAAAGAGGAAACAGAATTTCAGATTTATAAACCCTAGAATTCAGATTTATAATGGGGAACAAGCAAGAAAGGAATTTTTTAGCTGACTAGGGCGTACCTCGGGGAATTCAGCAGGAGACGAAGCCGATGGAGCGGCGGAGGCTGCCATTGGAACGCCTGGGGTCGTCGGAGCAGGGATCGCTGTCGCGAGCTTGAAGAAGCTGAGGGTGTCGCCGGAGAGCTCAAGGGCGTTTGTTGCAGAAGGATTGCTTTAACGGTGTGAGTTGTTCAGCGCGGGGAAGGCGTTATTTAGAGAGTTTTCGTAACGGCCGAAATAGACTCAATCTAGGGTTATGCTTGGAATTCGGATTGCACAAAATTCACAACATTTTCATATCGCGAACTTGAGGGGCATGTGTTAACGACCAAATTGGTAACCAAATCCCCAAGTTCGAAGCAGAGATTGAAGCGGAATCGGAGGAAGCACATGATCTGCGGAAAAACAGAGGCCGCATCGGCTAAGTCTGAATCCGCTGTGGAGCCAGTCGGCTGTGTTCGACTCGGACTAGGACAGTCGATAGCCGATTCCGATTGAAGATAGAAGTGAAGCCAATCCCAAAAGGAAAGCTTAAGGATAAAGTATTAGATTCGGTTTCCAAAGTGCGTTAAAGATATTGCCATCTATGAATAAGGTCCTACAACGGCGATTGTATCTGTTAAGTTAGGATATTTTGTATAGTTTCCTTTCGTGATAAATGTCGGTTTGTTTTGTGATCTAATCTGTAATAGGAATAATGTCCGTCATGGACTCATTGTGTATCCGGGTATAAATAAGACCAGAGGGCTTGTGAAACATATATCAACAATCAATACAATCTCGGGGCATCGCCAAACCTTTTCGTTTTTACTTTCTCGACAAGTTCTTGCTTTTGCTCGGGCTGCATCGACACTAATCTCCAAACGAGGTAATTTCTTGTTGCAAGCGGTTTGTATTGTCGGAATTAGTGCTTCCATCGTCATGACACTCTAACTTTGATGCTATAAACTGCTTAAGTTATCATACGCAGCATATAATGTACAGTAATGTCTAGATCTATCTCGCAATCGGCTAAGTTCTCTCTTAATGCGACAACCGATAGAGCTAGGTCTAGATGTTGGTTTAGATTATATGACATGTCCACCGTCTCGAGAGGTTCTTATTAGTCTATACAGATCTAGTATCTCTTTTTGTACTTAATGCTGCATCAAATCGACCTGTTAAGTCGCTTTTAGAGGTATATAGATCTGTTCGGCATAATGTTTTCCATTAGAGACAGTGCCAGGGTTTCAGTAGGCCTTACCCATTTTAATCGTCTTTTTAGTATTAATTACTATTAGATGTATTAGAGTTGCCTTTTATATTAAGATCTCAATCTATTTAAATGTCCTAAACCAGTATTAATCTGTTGGGTAATATCAACAGCCGATTGATCTAGGTTTATCGCATTTAATTCAGATTGATATCTTTTTATAAAACATATCGGAGTACTAGCCGATTTACATTAGATCTGCGACATCTGCTGGGTTATGAATGCATATAATTTTTATCCTAATATACTTTTGGATCTAAGTGGTTAATACTGTCTCGGTACACTACCAATCTATCCCAATCACTTAGTCTAAACATGTGTTGGGATAGCGATTATATGTTTATTAGTTTCTTTAGACTATCGAGTAGGATCTAACCTTAACCCAAACACATATTTCTTGTTTTTTTTGTTTACAGGATCAAACCAATTGGCACGCCCAATTTCCACCAAAGGCGATAAACTTGGACCTGCACTAGAATAAGGCAAATCTCTCAGGCCAGTGCGTGGGAAGCTTTTCTCATCAACACTGATGAATGCTCAACATTAGACCATGAGAACACACCATCTACACTTGATCTTTTTTTGGGGCACTTCACTTGTTCTTTTTACATAAGAACAGACCATCTACATTAATTTGGGTTTTTTTTGTAACTACACTTGTTCTTTTCAAGTGTTGTTCCTTTCCTTACCTTTCTTCTCTCCACTCCCCTGGTTTTCTTCTCTCCTCTTCCTAATGATGAATGCTCAACATTAGACCATAAGAATGGACCATCGACACTTGTTCTTTTTTGTGTGGGCACTAAAATTTATCTTTTATGATAAGAATAGACCAGCTACACTTGTTATTTTGTTTTTGGGAACTATACTTGATTTTTTTATAAGAATAAGCCATCTACACTTATTAATTTGTTTTTTTGAATAAAACAGCCATGAACACTTGTCCTTTTTTTGAGGGCACCACACTTCCTCTTTTTTTATAAGAACAACCATCTACACTTGTTATTTTGTTTTTGATAACTATACTTGTTTTTTTATAAGAACAGACCATCTACACTTGTTATTTTTTTGGATCTACACTTGTTCTTTTTTTGGAAAAAAACAGCCATGGACACTTGTTGTTTTTTTGGTGGCACTACACTTCCTCTTTTTTTTTGATAAGAACAGCCATCTACACTTGTTATTTTGTTTTTGGGAACTACACTTGTTTTTTTGATAAGAACAGACCATCTACACTTGTTTTTTTTGGAACTACACTTGCAAATGATTGTAATCGATGCACAATTTCTGAGCAAAACTGAGGCCACATCTAATACTTTCACTTTCCAATATTGATGTTATGAATATGTAAAAGTTTAGTAATGCTTTTTTTCTTCGATAGAAAATGTCGGCAACTACTAGTGGGACCACAAAGAGCCAGGCTCTAAGGTCCCAGAATAAGATTCCTAACGAAGTGTATAGAATAATAGAGGTGGACGATCAGGGATTTCCTACGGCTCCTGAGAAAGCTGTCAAAAAGTTCTCAACGATCTGCAGAATCCTAGGGAGGCAGAACTTCACAATTCTGGTGGACCACATCAATCGAGTCCCACAGGAAGAAAAAGATGAGGCCTAGAAAGAGTTCAAGGAGAGCTTTGAGTACCTAGAAGAGGCCGAGGAAAGACTGAAGCGGCAGGCTATCCGCAAGATGGGCAACTTGTGGAAAAATTTCAAGACCACCCTCGTCACCAACTACGTCCTCAACCGCACCCAGCCAGAATCATTTGGGAAGTACCCATTCATCACCCAGGCCGTGTGGGATGAGTTCCATGCCGCCAAATCAACCCCTGAGTCTCGGGCAAAAAGTGAGACCTATAGGGCGTTGCAGGGAAAAAACCTTCACCCGCACCGGCTTGGCACGGGAGGATATGCCGGGAAGCAGCAGGAATGGCAGAGGGAGGATCAAGTTGCCGCGGAATCTAACACCCCGCCAATCCTTGCTGATATCCCAACTACCCGAGCAAGGAACTGGGCAAGGGCAAGGGCAAAGAAGAGTAGTGATGGAACACTGATGTTCCAAACCCCGAGGATCAAGCGGTGTACGATAAACTTGTAAGTTTAACACATAAAACATGTTTCAATAGGTTGCATCATACTCTTGATTTAATTCATCCTAACTGTATGGCAGGTCCAGCTGACTGCTGAGAGACAGTCCTCCCAAGAGGTCTGCTCACAAAGACGCGAGGATGATATCCTCACAAAAGCTTTAGGAACGGAAGAACACCGTGGACGAACAAGGGGCATTGGCTCCAATGTCCCATGGAAGAATGGGTTTCCCCAATTCACGTGGCAGTACAAGAAACACAAGCTTTCAAAGATGGAGAAACAAGCACGCCATGAGGAGCAACTTCGGGAGGAGCTTAGAGTCGAGCTCGCCGAAGAGTTCAATGAGAAGTTGGCACGAGTGGAGGCTCAGGTGGCGACATATGAGAACATGATTGCCGAAGCTCCGCCCGCTACAGCTCCCAGAGTAGAAGTGAGCCCCACGCAAAGGCGTAGCAGCTGCACATCAACTGAGGCGGCGGCAGAACAAGCACCAATCCCCGCCGTGGTGGACCACATAATGGTAAGAAAAATCAACAAATCCATATTTGGTATTAACACCATAATACACCCTAGTCATAATGACACGTACGATTCTATTGCAGGAACCCACATCGTGCACCCTAGTCGTTAGGGTGACCAAATCATTTGCAATTCCGACTCTAGAGGGTCTTGTATTCAAGACTACGCCCGATACCCGGGTTCATGGGGCGCAGCTCCTAGCCAGACATGCAAAAGTCCAAGTATACTTAGTGAAGCCTGATTGGGTGGGCTTCGCTCTCCAACACCCACCAAATGATATGTTTCTGACCCTTGGAGCTGCACATGGGACCTTTATCCAATGGCCCAAGTAGAACATTCAGGTTAATGTAACTCCTAGGCCAGTACCAAGTTCTCGTCCGGCACCGTCGCATGCACGTACAAAATTGTAGTTGCCCCTCAAGCCGAAGAACTTGAAGTTGTCCCTCATGCCATTGAAGAAGATTTCCAATTGCAGTATGATACAGATTTTGCGAACGACGGTATAGCGGTGGACAGCAGGCCGCACCAACCCCCTCCAGCCAAAAAGTTGAAGATGGCGAAATCTTCTCCACCCCAGATTGACACACGCAGGAAAGGTTCTGGAAAGGGGAGAGGAGTAGGAAAGGTGCAAGGGACCAATCTGGCTCCGAAGAAGTTTGATCTTGGCAAGGCGCCATCAGCTCCTGTAAAGCCTCCGGCCGATTTCACAATAGGCATGCCATTGGTCGGAGACGACACCTTATCCAAGATGAGGCCTGCATGCAAGGAGTTGCACGGGTACTACATGGAGAAGACCAACGCAAAGAGGAAGCATAGAGATACCTCCATGTTGGGCTACCACGATAGTCAGCCGTTCCTCGGCCCTGATGGCTTCATCGCCGTAGACTTCAAAGATATATGGGACCTCTACAGGGTGCGAGCGATCAACACCAACCTCTTTAAGTGCTACTCCTTGTAAGTATTTATGGGTATGAGATATAATAATAACTGTTTATATATTACGCTGACCCGGACTCTGGTCTTGCTTGTAGGTTAACCTGGAAGCATGTCCAAAAAAAATCACCCTTTGTTGCCTTTCTCAATCCAGCTATCGTCAATGAGACAAATATGCAAAATGATCGAGCCAACATGGTGGAATATATCAAGGACTGCTTATATGCCCATCAAGACAAGGACTTCATTATGTGTGCCTACAATCAATAGTAAGCATGTACCCTACTTAGAATCAAATGCGTGACTCGTATAGCTCTAGTATTTACCTTGCAATTTAATAATGTCGCAAGAGTCATTGGATTCTTCTGGTAACAATGCCGAAGTGAAGTTTGGTACACTACCCTAACTCCAATATCAAGCCAAAAATATACAAATGGTTGGGCATCGAAGCTGTCTTGGACGAGGCATGGGACCTATACGTGGCAAAAGGCGGGAGGCATAAGGATGGGCATCCCAAACTCGGTCACAAAAAAGACTTCCCAATTAAACAACAAGTGGGTGACCAGTGTGGGTTTCACGTCTGCCATAACATGCAGACCTTAGTGGACAAAGTGACCTTGCTCAACCTTGATGTGTGTCATTCAATTGTTTATATACATAGGACGACAATTTTCCAAGTATGTGGACTAACTTGGCGCCTCACATGCAGGATAAACTATAAAATATTCTGGATAACAACTTCGATATCATTAGAGAGAAGATAGCACAATTCATACTAGATGATATATTGTCTCCGAAAGGAATGTTTAGAGTAAAGTCCTAGGTAGCTCGACTCTGAATGGTAGAACATTTGCAATGCTTTTGCGACAAATATTTGATTTTTGTAAATATTCTTTGTAATACAATTCAGCAAGTTGTTTCTGTATATACTTGCTTTTCTTTGTAATACAGGTTTGCAGGTTTTGATGCATGTCAACTTTTATTTTGGGATCTACACTTGTTCTGGTTTTTTGGGGGCACTACACTTCCTCTTTTTTGATAAGAACATACCATCTACACTTGTGAATGAAACATATGTGAATCTTGTGAATTTGAATGAAATATATGTCAATCTTGAGAATGTGAATGAAATATATGTGATGTGAATTGGATGTGGCTGTTACTGTGATGAATATATATGTGAATGGACATGGCTGTTTGGCTGTGGACTGAATGGGAACTAGAATGGCGACTGGAATGGCTGGGCTATGATGTTACATATCTCTGTCATTTTTTGCAGCGGGCATGGCTAGCAAAGGCCTGAGGCTAGCATAAAAACAAATTTTATTTTTTTTGATAATAAACTCATCCCTGACAGGCATTTTTAAAATGCCCGATAGAGATAGGTCATCCGTAACGGGCTCAACCTACGAGCCCGATAGAGATAGGTCATCCGTGACGGGCTCAGTACTACAGCCCGTTAGAGATATGTCATCCGTGACGGGCAACAAACCTGGACTATATTTGACTCCATGGTTGGTCAACTCTATCGGTGACGGCCTTCTAACAACGGCCCGTTAGAGATGTGTTGTCATCTGTGACGAGCTTAGACTTAGGCCCGATTGAGATGTGTCATCCGTGACGGGCTCCAAACACACCTGGTTTGACTTTCAAACTCATCTGTGACGGGCCGTTATTATGGCCTGATTGGGATAATGTGCATCCGTGAAGGCATTGTGCCCGTTAGAGACATTTTCTCACATCTGTGACCTTTGCACAATGACGGGGGCCCAACCCGATAGAGATGAGGGTTAATGCCCGTTAGAGATAGTCAATGCCGGTGTTGTCAGTTGTGCTAATGGGATGCTGGCATCTTGCAAATCTGGCCTCTGAGCGACTTTGTATGTGTGCAATTTTAACCATATTTGCAGCAGCCACCAGGGGCCTCCAGTGCCGATAGCTGAGTTCATGGCAATTTTAGCCGATGCATTATTTAACATCTGATAAAGGTACCCTAGCAGATATTTTCCTAGGGAATCTGTTTCTTCTATACTAGGGGCCTCGGCAATGTGTTGCCAATTGGTTGTGGGGCCACAGCTTGATCCACAGAACAGGATTTTTTCTAGCCACATGAGAAGAAAAGTTGCATGTTCTCTGGAGTCCACGGGCCAGTTCCCATGTTGAAGCTTATGAATCCGTTCCAACCTCTAATAGCCCTGGTCTTAAAAGAGTATTGACACTTGATGTTCAGGCTAACAGGGTTAGCCGATGATGTGATGTCAAGGCCTGTGATCATGACTATGTCCAATAGAGTGGGGGTCATCGGTCCTTGGGTGAACAAAAAGGAATTCAACGTATTGGACTAGAAGTAACTTGCAGCCGATAGCAGGGGCTCGTCTTTATGCATGTCGGCTATTGTTAGGGCTAAGCATTGTGCTATCCCTAGTTCCTCCCAGTGGCTCTGCTTGCTGGCCGACACCCTATTATACCATGTTGGCCAAGTTTTATCGATTGAAGGCCATGATTTGAAGGTTCCGTTCCAGTGTGCCAGATTAGGGTTCGACAGCCTAAAGGGGATCCAGTTGGTTTCAGCATTAATAAACTCTGAGGGGTCTAGGTTGCCGATTGGCCCTAAGTGGTACTGATTGGAATAGTGAAGGTTGGGAATTGCAATCTGGTGAGTAAGGTTCTACAATGAACAGGAAAGAAAAAGGGGAAATTACACAGGGCGAACGCCAGATTGCGGAAAAAAAGAGAGAAGTTAAAGCCGATGGAGCTTACCTCTGGGAATTCGGCTGATGGCACTGTGGACGGAGTGGTCAAAGTCAACATCACCAGGGACGAGTTCGTCGCCAAGTGAAGGATGCCTGCAAGTTCGTCGAGAATGCTAGGGAGATCGCCGGTGCAGATTGGAACTGTTTGGGGCTAAGGCAGGAGGCAAAAGTGACGGCGTGAAAAACTCTAAGGCGGTTGCTGTTATTTAAAGAAACGTGGTGACGGCCGAAATGGAAAAGCCCTAAAATCTCTCCAGGATAAGATTCGGCAAATCTGCAATATTAACAATATAGCGGACTTGGGGGGCATGTGTTAACGACCAAATTTGGTAAGAAAATTATCAGGTTTGGATCTAAAGTCGAAGCCGATTTGGAGAGAATTGAGTTCTTTCAAAGACTGAGTACGCACCAAGTGCAGACCGAATCGGTTGAGGATTTCATCGGCTGGAAATCGAATCGGCTAAAGTAGCTATCGGCTGATATCGAATCAGACAAGGATAGCGATGCAGCCAATTCCAATAAGGATAGCCAACGTAGCCGATTTCGATAAGGATAGCCGATGTAGCTGATTCCGATAAGGATGGCTGGTGTGACCGATCCCGAGGAAAAGACGTTGGAATTATCTTCAGATTTAGTTAAAGTGCTTCATGAGAATTGCCATACATGGATAGAGTCCAGGAAAGACAATTGTATCTGTTAATTATGATATTTTAATTAGTTTCCTTATAGATAATGTCGGTGAGAGTTTGTTTTAGGCATATCTGTAATTCAAATTGTAATAAAGATATGAATCATGTCCGTCACGGACTTATCTTGTATCTGGCTATAAATACGACCCATGACCATGTAAATTATCAACAATCAGATCAATAGAACTTTCCGCACATCACCACCTTTTTCTTTTAGTTTAATTTTGACAAGTTCTTGCTTTACATTGGGCTGCATCGGGTTTCGATCTCCAACAAGAGGTAAATCTTATTTCAAGCGGCTTGCGCTCTCGGGATTAGTGCTTCCATCATCATGATACTTTAGTCTTGTCTTTGTAATCTAATGAGTTGTCATATGCATTATATAACCTAGACCAATGTCGCCATCTAATCCAAAACCAAAATCGAATCGAAATCGGCAACCAGTCGAACTGACTCGACCGGTCTGACTGCAGTTGCCTGCCGATCTAACCGCACGAACACCTCTGGTCAGACCAGCAGTACAAGCCCTATCAGACCGGCTATGCAGCTGATTGAACATTGTTCATTGTCCGAAAATTCAACTATGTTCAAAACCACTTTGTCAATAAATCAAAAAATCTCCAAACGACAAAACACACAAAGCAATAATCGCAGATGCCAATTGTCCATCATCAAATGAAGAATCAAACACACTTTGATTTTACATGCAAGCTCATGTGAAAGCCTGCATTCTAACATAAAGCCTACCTCGCCTTAGGTTATTCACGTGTGTTTGGATTTTCAATTTTGCATTTCATAGTAGGACTCATAAGCGACAACCTAGGAGATTAAAATTCACCAACACCAACCTACGACAAGTTTTGGATGCTAGCATGTAAACTTAGAAATTTAATACAAAGATCATTTCCTCAGCCCAATATAAAGCTCAAATAAACCTCTACGATCATGTTAGGCGAAACCATAGAGCGGAAGCAACTACACATAGGAAAGTAACCTTAATTTTCTAGACTAAACCATATAAGATAAAATCATGGAAAATTGATGAAGGCACTAAACATTATGAACAACTATACCTAATTTTTGTGCAATTTAATAACTAGGTTTGATGCCCCAAACAAATTAAACAAAACAAACTTATAATAGGCCCATTTAATAACCCTAATCAGCTAAAATGCCAACTTATCCAAAAGACCATTAAAATGCACACAAGTATATACATGAAATAATTAAATCAAATACTGGATTAATTAACCTAATTAAATATATTTTTTCTAGAATTTTTCCCCACTGTCTAGGCCTTATAAAAATTCAGACATGTCCCAAAAGTATCCTGTCTTCAAATAATTACTGGGAACAAACTACTAATTATTTTTGAGTGGAACTAAAGAAAATGGAACCTAGAGATGACCAACTACCCCCAGTAAAAATCTCAACAATTTACCATGTCCACAGCTTAAGATATTGAGCTGCAAAGAGGAGAGGGGAAAAACATGTGTACTCCTTCCTCTATGTACCCATCCTTCTCTCCTCTATTCACTTTGGCCCCACTTGGCAGCCTTGTTGGGTCGCCCGCACTCTGTTTCAAAGCACTAACCGACCAGCACCGCTCAAGAAGCAGCAGAGAAGAAGAAGCTAGAGCGGAAATGTGTCGGTGTCGTTGCCCTCCACCTCGCCACGCCCTGCCAGCACGACCCTCACCAATTGAAAAACCCTCTCGCCACCGATCTCTACACCACTCCCACATCGTGTTCCATGCAGAAACCAAGCGAAGTCATCTCTGAATCGCCCGGAACGGACTCGACTTCATCTGTACCGAAAGGTGTTCGATCCATGTTGTGGCTTCCCTGGTGGGTATCACTGCAACCAAATCTCTGGAACACAATCCTCTGCCTATGCCTGATCCACCCATGCATTTTGTTTTCCATGTCGCGAGGACCGAGATCACCGGAGCATGACCACCCCTATCCATGGCGCAGCCGCTCGGGACCATCGGTGTTCCAACTGCGGCGGATTGATGCCTGTGGAGATTATGGCAATCGAATATCCACATGGCAAGTTTCTCCAACTGGAGATAGGGATAGGTTGTGCCTACCAAATATGTAAACCAACTATGACTTGGTATTACGTTGCCGATTAGATAAGGCAACGACTCATAGTCACGGTTTGGTAAGATTGAGGAAACCGATTTAGAGTAAGATAGGGTTTTCGACTTGTAAGCCCGCCTCCCAAGACTATATAAGGCGGGTAAGGGGCGTCCTTTGAGGGATACCAGATTCATGAGCCACGATCTTGAGATCAATAAACACTCGGATCGAATCCCGAAACAGAGTAGGGTATTACCTCACGAGAGGGCCTCGAACCTATCTAAATCTTTGTTTTCCACTTAACCCATCGAGCTTGGCGATCTTGTGTCACGCCCGGAAATTTATCCCAAATTTCCTGACTATTTTATGTATTAAATCCCTGTCCAGGAATCAACCAGGGTACATAAAATGACAAATTAATACACAGATCCAAACGTAAAAACAAAGCGTAAAAAATAAAAATACTTACTCGAAGAGGCACTTAGTCCTCACACCCAAAAACTGCAATGAAAAGAAAGACGACACTAGCGGGGCTTCGGCTCCACTCCACGTGCAAACTCAACGGGTCCGAGCTTTGGTCTTCTAACTCCAACTTCAACTCAGAAGCACTACCCTTCTGAAAGGGGAAAAATCGCAAGACTGAGTACAACCACCGTACTCAACAAGCCACACCGAGAAATGCAGACGTGCAAGGGGAGACAAGAGTGGCTTGGGCTATTTTGCATAAATGCGGTTTACAAACATTTAATTATTTAAAAAAGAGTAAAATAGTTGAGTAATTAAGGCAATATTAATCTTCCACCGAACAACGTTATCCCCACGTTGAATGTGCCCAACCATTCCACCCGAACTAAACCAGTTCCATTCAATCAAAATTATTCAGTAGTGGGACTAATCATAGTGAATCTGTTTAATCGCCCATAACCGCGGGCACGGCTATTCGAATAGTTTTACTCTGATCAGAGGTGCGCAACTTTACCCACAAGACACGATTCCACACATGTTACCATGCCCCGAAGTACCACCATGATACTGCAAAGGGGAAAATCGTGACAAGACCTTTCGCATAACTCCCTCTAACCAAGCGATACCACACCAAGGTTTCGCCCCCACTCCCCGCAGGGCAGCGGGCAGCCCCCTCTCGTGCCACGGTGAATCCGGCAGCCGATCAACCCGTAAAACCGGGGCCGACCCAACTCCATCACGCCCACCCTCACTAGGGTACGTCGGCCAGAGGAAAGCTATACTACGGATCCAGCCATTGCCCATTCTGACTTGTGGTTTGCACGGTATGTCTTCCAGGGTTTCCATGAACCGGTCCTTAATTGCCATGGGTGCGACCATCCAAAACCATGCACCCAAAGCCCACCATTAAGTCATATTTTAGTTGAGATAATTATGACCAATAAGACATGGTCAGGTGTATCGAGCTTGCAGCTCATCAGAGATTAGAATAAATAGTGTAATTATCCCATTTAGTGAGCTAGTGGTAATTAAGCATGGCTAAGCATATAATTCTAGCTAGAATCAACATCAATGACTAAAGCTAGTCAAATTAACACCCAAGGTTAACAAAGGACGGATAACAAGTAAATAAGGCACAATTAAGCAGATAGGTATTCCATCATTCCATGTAATTAGCAAAGCAATGTAATTTTATTTGCAAACATAAAACATTTATAAAAATAGGATCAATATGCTTCAAGGGAAGTGTGACTTGCCTTGCGTCTTCAAACAAACTTCTGGACTCTTTCCCTCGCGAGCGCAGACTCCGGAAACGGCGGAATCTACATGTTGGCACGCAAAACAAGGAAAAAACCTAATAAAAACCAAATAACAGTACATAAAAAGTAAACAGACATGTAGAGCTTAATTTTAGATGAATTTTGCAATTTGAATGGCCCAATTTGGAGTTCGTATGAATTAGATATGAATTTTAGAAGTTTTGGACCATTTAAATGAATTCTGGAAATTAAGATGATTTATTACGCAATTTTTAATTAATTTTTAACTGGAAAAGGATGTTTAAGACATAAGCTCCGATTGGTTCACAGGATCGCAAGGATTTGGGCGGCTAGGATTGAACTGGAAACAAAGGATGAGTGGCTCAAATTAAACCGAATGAATCTATAAAGATGAACGGCTTGGATTAAGCTGACCAAGATTTGACTGGTTTAGGGTTAGGATGTGATACACATCAAAAGAGACATGGCACAAAGGAGCTCACACGGCGCTGAGGTGGCGGCCATGAACTCAACCACGCAGGACAAAGAGATAATGTGGCACTGATGAGGCGAGGATGTGATAGTCGCATGAACATACCAACCAACAAACATGACAACAAAGATTGCCGAAGAACGGCTGTACAACAACGAAAACAAAGTGCATAAATGGGTAGAGAACGATGAAGCGCTCCTTACCAGCACTTACGCAAGAACGGGCGACGAAGGGAGAGGCCGGTGGCGAGCTTCAAACGGCGACGAGGTCGGGTCCACGGCGACGGCGGCCTTGCGGCGGTGTTTGGTGGAGGAGAGGTGGAGGACGGGCTTCCCCTCCCTTTTGCGGTGCCGATGGTGGCTTCGGCGAGGGCTGGCGACGACGGGTTCGACGGCTAGGTGCGGCGAAGATCGAAAGATGGACGTGGAGCTCGGGTTCACGGTGACGAGGTGCTTCCGACGGTTTTGGCGCAAGGGAACCGGTGGCCGGGCTTCTCCTCACTGCTGCGATGCCGGGGAAGGCAACGGCGCTGATTGGGAGCAGCCGAGGCGGCGGGAAAAGGTTGCCGGAGTTGCGGCCGATGGGAAGAGAGATGGGAACTCGCGGGAAGGTGGCTAGAGCACGGGAAAACTCGGGAAAAATGAGGAAACCGAGGAGGAGATCAAGGGGGTCCTTTTTATAGGCTTGGGAGGGAGAGTCCCGCACCGGGAAGAGAGGATTTGGCGCCGGATTTTTAGGTTTATCCCGAGTTCGTCGGGATAAGAACGGGCCAAAATTCGCGCGATTTAGCACGGGATTGAGGGGGTTTCATGGGGGAAATGTAGAGGAGTTCGAGAGGAATCCGTTCCCGCAACTAATTTTTGATTTGGGCAAAGGATTAGGCCGGATTTGGTGGAGGAAACAAAGACACGCGGCACCGTTCGGCACCGTAGCACGGGCCGGAGGTTGAAGACGCCATCGTAGCGAGGAAAACAGACTTTTCGGTCCAAACATCCTTTAATTCTTATAAATACTTCCAATGCCCAAATAATTCCAAGAAAATCCTGAAAATATATGAACACCCAAAGTATTTAATAAAAATATCTCCAGCTCATTTTAAGTTTAATTTATTTATTTAAATAATTATTGAATTGTTCTTTGTTTTATTAAAATTATTTCTGGAGCTCCAAAATTTCACGAAAAATTTTAGAGAGTATTTTAGGGCATGGAGAATATTTAAAAAATATTTCCAGCCATGATTTACTTTGTTTTTCTTTTTATTCAATTTCTAGAAAATAATTTATTAAATGATTTTTAATCCCGAACGAAAATCGGGCTGTGACATCTTGACTGCACCCCCAATTTTCTATTGCCGAAACCGAGTTTCGACAGTTGGCGCGCCACGTAGGGGCCCGCACGTCAAGACTTCTTCGACAATCTCGCCGGCAAGCGCGATGGGATCTTCTTCAGGCATCAGCGACTTCGCCACCAACGACTTCAACAAGTTCTCCTCCTCCAGTGACTCGCCGCGACTCGGATTCGGACCGCCGGGAGGAGAAACCCACTCGGTGACGTTCGGGCTCCCGAACAACACCAAGATCTGCGACGAAATCTTGAATTCCAAGATGCAGTCCATCCACTCCGACAGAGGAATCCACTCGGCGCCGTTCGGGCTGCCGAACACCGCTGAGATCTACAGCAGTCTTCTCATCACCCCGTCGGAACCAATCCACTCGGGAGAAAACCTCTCGGCGCTGTTTGGACTACCAAACGCCGCTGAGATCTACTGCAAGCTCCTCTCCCCCGAGTCGAGATCAATCCACTCGGAGGAGTCCACATCATCAAGCTACGACTCGGACTGGAACGATCCAGATCCAAGCGACCCAGGCTCGAGGGAAGTCGCAGTCATCCTTCAACCGTTCGGGTCATGCTCATCCTCGGAGCTCGACTAGTACCTCAGCTCTTCAGGCTTCGACGACCTTTACGGCATCCCCTTGGACGAAGCCAACGACTCCGACTGCTACAAGGACTACGAGCCGAAGTGCTTTGACGTCCTCATGGCTGAGGTGGCCGAGACTGACTCAGCCATGGCCCGTAGGCTCACGGAAAAAGAACAAGCCAAACTTGAGCAAGAGCGCAAGCTGGCAGAAGAAGAGAAGAAGCGCAAGGAAGAAGCCGACAGAAGAAAGCAGGATCTGAGGGCAGCCGAACGATCCACTCAAGAGGCCATACTTCAAACGCGAGTCCGCAACACCAACATCTTTCAGATGCCACAGCAGAATGCTGTCACTGCCCTCACACTCTTGGACATCGTTATCGAGACGGCGCCCCCCGACGTAACGCCGATCTTGGACAAGATCAAGACCATCGTCGCGGCCACAGCCAACGGTCCTCCCTCCACCTCAGCCCGAAGACCGACTGAGTCCGTGGCAGAAACGCTCCACAGAAGCTGACTCCCACCGCTGAGGTCAAGGGATTACAAGAGGCCCGTGCTAGACCGGTCGGCGACTAGGTCAAGAGACGTCTGCTAAGAAGCCTCGCGCAAGAATCAGGAGCAAACGGCCGACTCTCGCGAGAAGCGACACGAACGTCCACCCGTCCACCACCGGGTCCGCCGCAACAACAGCTCCGACTATCGAAGCACCTTGCTGAGGACCCCGTCGAGTGATCTGCGGGAAGTCCTCGATTGTCGCTAGCAAGAAAGGGATCAACGCTCCTGGGAAGATCGAAGGGGATCGCCTGACAGTAATGACGACGGAGTACCAGATTTCACTCGGGAGCTTCGCGAGTGCATTGGCCGAACGGATTCAAGCCGACCGGAATCGACAAGTACGATGGGAAGATCGACCCCGAGTCATGGCTGACCATGTACACTCTCTCCATCCGTGCAGCAGGAGGTGAAAACAAGGCCATGGCCAATTACCTGCTTGTGGCCCTTGCTAACTCAGCTAGGAATTGGCTCACGAGCTTGCCAAGAGGCTCGATTGGCTCGTGGAGTGAGTTAAGGGACCATTTCATCGCCAACTTCCAACGCACATTCGAGAGGCCTGGAACCCACTTCGATCTCTATAACGTCATCCAGAAGCCGGACGAACATTTGAAGGACTACATCCGGCGTTTCTCCGAAAAGCGCAACAAGATCCCCAACATCACCGACGACATTATCATCGTCGCCTTCTAGAAGGGAGTCCGTGATGAGCTGTTGATCGGAAAGTTTGGGCGCAAGCCACCGAAGATGGTGAAGCAGATGTTTGAGACGGCAAATTCTTATGCCAAATCCAGCGACACGATCAAAGCGGCGCGCCAAGACCGGCCCGACAGGAGGGACGACAAGCAATCGGGAGGAAGCTGGCATCCTAAGAAGGATAACGGCAACAACAACCAGGGCCAGAAGGACCACAAGCACCGACCTGAAGACCTAGTTGCCGTGATGTCCAACTCCCAACGTTGTCCCCGAGTCGTGGCTGATGACGCCATCATGAACGCCCAGTGCACGCATCATCCAACCACAAACATGCGGCCAAGGATTGCTTCATTTATAAGCAGTTCGCCGAGCAATATGCGGCACAACACAACAAGAAGCCGACTGACGAGGCCGGTCCATCCGGGACCAAGAAAAATGACTCGGCAGGAACACCGAGCCCTTTCAAGACCCCGTAGGCGAGCTGAATCACATCTTCGGGGGGCCGCAAGCCTATGAATCCAAGAGGAAACAGAAGCTAACTGACCGCGAGGTCAACGCGGCGCATCCTGAGGTCCCACAGTACCTACGATGGTCGGAGGTGGCCATCACGTTTGACCGCTCGGATCATCCTGACCGAGTGGTTCACCCGGGACGCTATCCACTGGTTTTAGACCCAGTGGTCCGCAACATCAAGCTCAAGCGCGTCCTCATCGATGGGGGCAGCGTCCTCAATATCCTGTTCGCAAAGACCTTGGACGAGATGCAAATCCCGAGAGCTGAACTGAAGGCAAGCTCAGCCCCCTTCCATGGAGTGATCCCGGGGCTGTCCTCCACACCACTCGGGCACATCGCCCTTCCAGTCACCTTCAGAGTTCGCGAGAACTTCCGAACGGAGAATATCACTTTCGAGGTAGCCAACTTCGAGACGGCCTACCACGCGATTATCGGAAGGCCTGCACTCACCAAATTCATTGCGATACCACACTACACCTACCTCTGCATGAAGATGCTGGGTCCAAACGGCGTCATCACCTTGCGCAGCGATGTAAAGCAAGCCTTCACCTGCGACAAGGAGAGCCGCGACACGGCCCAATCTCGCGAGAGATCACGTGGCCAGCAAGAAATCCGACTAGCTGCATCAACTTCCGCAGAGGGTGAAATCCCCACGAAGAAGATAGCGAAGTCGGGACAAGGCAACGCCAAAACTAAGAAGATCTCCCTTGATCCATCGGATCCCGCAAAAACTGCTGTAATCGGCGCTGACCTAGATCCTAAATAGGAAAGCACGCCCGTCACCTTCCTCCAAAATAATAAAGATGTTTTTGCCTGGAAACCATCTGATATGCCTGGAATTCCTAGGGAGGTGATCGAGCAATCTTTACACGTCAAAGATGACGCAAAGCCAATCAAACAACGATTACGCAGGTTCGCTCAGGATTGAAAGGATGCCATCAAGGAAGAGCTCACAAAGCTCTTAGCCGCCAGTTTTATCAAGGAAGTTTTGCATCCCGACTGGTTGGCTAACCCAGTTCTGGTCCGAAAGAAGACGGGGCAATGGCGCATGTGCGTTGACAACACCGACCTCAACAAAGCCTGCCCCAAAGATTAGTTCGGGCTGCCTCGCATCGACCAAGTCGTGGACTCAACGGCCGGCTGCCAGCTCTTAAGCTTTCTGGACTGCTACTTGGGCTACCATCAAATCAGCTTGAAGTAATCCAACTGCTTGAAAACATCATTCATCACGCCGTTTGGAGCTTACTGCTACATAAAAATGCCTTTCAGCCTGAAGAACGCCGGGCCACTGCATCAACGTATGATCCACGATGTTTTAAGACGCAGATTGGGAAGAACGTGGTAGCCTACGTTGACGATGTCATCATCAAGACCAAGCAGAAAGAAGACCTGATTGCCGACTTAGAAGAAACCTTTGCAAACATTTGGGCCTTTAGAATGAAGTTGAACCCGGAGAAGTGCACGTTCGGTGTGCCATCAGGCAAACTGCTCGGCTTCATGGTGTCACATCGTGGCATCGAAGCTAACCCAGAAAAAATCAACGCTATCGTGAACATGAAGCCCCCAAGTAACCAGAAGGATGTCCAGAAGCTCACTGGCTGCATGGCGGCGCTAAGCCGATTCATTTCCCGACTCGACGAATGAGGCATGCCCTTCTTTAGGTTGCTGAAGAAAACAGACGATTTCCAGTGGACTACGGAAGCCCACAAAGCCTTTGAAGAGTTTAAAGAGTTTCTCACGACGCCGCCCATCCTAGCCTCACCTCAGCCCCAGGAGCCCCTGCTACTATACGTCTCAGCTACTCACCAAGTGGTCAGTACGGTTCTTGTGGTCGAGCGCGAAGAAGAAGGACGAATCCAGAAAATTCAGAGGCCGATCTACTTTGTTAGCGAAGTGCTGGCAGGAGCCAAAATTCGCTACCCTTAGGTACAAAAATTGCTATATGGTGTTCTGATAGCCGCAAGGAAATTGACACATTATTTTCAGGGTCACTAGGTCACCGTCGTCACTTCCTTTCCACTCGGCGATGTCATCCACAACCAGGAGGCAACTGGGCGCATCGCGAAGTGGGCCCTGGAGCTGATGCCGCTGGACTTAACTTTCAAGGCGAGGACGTCTGTAAAGTCACAAGCCCTGGCGGATTTCTTGGCCGAGTGGACCAAACAGCAAGAAGATGTACCTCGAGAAGACCTTCAATACTGGACCATGCACTTCGACGGTTCCAAGAGGATCACCGGCTTGGGAGCAGGAGTCGTGCTGATCTCCCCGACTGGGGAAAGGCTAAGATATGTCCTCCACCTTCACTTCTCCGCTTCACACAACGTTGCCGAGTACGAAGCCCTGCTACATGGACTGCGGCTTGTAGTTTCACTCGGGATACCTCGGCTCATCGTGAAAGGGGATTCCCAGCTGGTTGTAAACCAAGTGATGAAGGACTGGTCCTGTCTAAACGACACCATGGAGGCCTACCGACAAGAGGTCCGCAAACTTGAAGACAGGTTTGACGGACTAGAGCTATCCTATGTCCTAAGACACAACAACAAGGCTGCTGACGAATTGGCACAGTTCGGATCCAAGCGAGAACCCGCTCCAACAGACGTTTTTGTCGAGCATCTCTATGAGCCAACTGTTGCAGCAAAACCAACTCCCAGCGAACAAGCTACAAACGAAGTTTCCATGATCGACGCCAACTGGAGGACGCCGCTCATCAAATTCTTAACTCAACAAGAGCTATCAGAAGACCAGGATGAGGCCGAACGGGTCCGACGTCGCGCTCAGAGCTATGTCATGATTGACTCCAACTTATACAAGAAAAGCCCTTCTGGAGTCCTAATGAGATGTATCACGCCCGAGGAAGGACGACAACTACTCCAGGATATCCACTCGGGCATATGCTGAAGTCATGTGGCAGCACGCACCTTGGTGGGCAAAGCCTACAGACAAGGTTTCTTTTGGCTAACGGCGGTCTCCGACGCCGACAAGGTGGCCCACACATGCGAAGGCTACTAGTTCTTCGCTCGACAAAGTCATATCCCAGCACAAGAATTACAAACAATTCCACTGTCCTGGCCGTTCGTGGTATGGGGCTTGGACATGGTCGGCCCTTTCAAGAAGGCTCCAGGAGGATTCACACACTTATTCGTCGCAATTGACAAGTTCTCCAAGTGGATCGAGGCTAAGCCAGTTGCTACGATCACCGCTGACAAGGCACGAGACTTCATCCTCAACATCGTGCACCGTTTTGGCATCCCAAGCAAAATTATAACCGATAATGGGACTCAATTCATTGGAGGCATCTTCAAGGAATTTTGCGAGGACTTCGGAATCAAAATCTGCTATGCCTCAGTTGCACATCCCAAAAGCAATGGACAAGTTGAGCGTGCCAACGGCATGGTTCTTCAAGGCATCAAGGCCCAAGTGTTTGATCGCCTAAGTCCTTATGTCGGTAAATGGGTTCAAGAGCTCCCCTTGGTACTATGGTCTCTGTGGACTACACCAAGTCGGGCGACCGGCCAAACTCCTTTGTTTTTGGTCTACGGCGCAGAAGCCATGCTGCCAAACGAGATGGAGAACGAACCCCTCTGAGTCCGCCGCTTCAACGACGAATGCTACGATCCGGACTGAGTGGATGACCTCACCCGACTGGAGGAGGCCCGTGAGGCAGCCCTCATCCAGTCGGCAAAATATCTTCAAGGGCTCAGACGATACCAGAGTCGCAACGTTCGAGCACGAGCTTTTATCATTGGCGATCTTGTTCTACGCAAGATTCAGACAACCGAGGACCGTCACAAGTTATCCCCCTTATGGGAAGGATCATATATAATTGTTGAGGTGACTCGGCCAGGTGCATACCGACTAAAACGTGAAGACGGATCCATGGTGGAGAACTCCTGGAACATCGAACATCTTCGACGATACTACGCTTAAATTGCCTTAAGTTTCATGCTCTTCTTGACTGCCAAACTCAAGCAAGATGACTTCTTGAGTTAGCAGTCCAGGGCTGTAGATATGTCAATAAAGCATAGTTTTCTTCAGCAACTTATGCATATTCGGTTTATTATTGTTGAATGTTCCTTGATTCGAGTTCAACATATAAGGACTGAGAATTTTTTGATGACCTAATCAAGCTTAGGCTTGGTAACAGTCGGACAAAAATTACTTATGAAATTTTACATAAAAACTCGGATCAGGGCATTAACATAAATGAACTGAATATTCACAAAGTTACATCAAAAAGTCACAAACATACAAAGTTTACGAGACAATCAAAGCCGAAAGTTTTTTACTACATCAATAGGAATCTTCTTGGGCGACTCGTGCATCACCGATCAAGTCCAGTGGCCTCGCTCATTCGAGGTGTCGTCGGCGAAGCCTTCCCCGATTGAATTGACATCTACCCGGGGGTAGAGTGATTTGGTTTGCGCAAGGGCAAGGCCCGCTCCCATGGTAGCCGCTTCGAAAATGTTAGCCAAGTACTGATCAGGAGCCCTCCGGAGTTTGTCGAAGATCTCGACTGGGTCCAATGAGCTGGTCCCGACTCCGTGATGGAACAGGGACAGCAGGATTGGCGTCGCCGCGTTAGCAACATCTTCCCTGACCTTTCCAGCTTGTTTGACCCTCTCAAACAAAACATCGTATTGAGCTCGGGTCTTGACTTTGTAAGCTGCCAAAGACACGTGATCACACAAAGCATTAAAAAACAAAACAACACAGAGAACGTTACTTTTAAGGAGCTCACCTTCAAACTCGGTCTCCAGCTCGGCCTTGCTGATGCTGACTGCTTCCAGCTGAACCTGGAGCGAGTGGACCTCTGACGAGTTTTTTGCAACAAAAAGGAGTCATCAACAACCAAGATCAGCATGGGATATAATTAAAGGCATAAAGAGATCAAGAGGAATAAGCTTACTCCTGACTGAACCCCGGAGGTCGAGGTTCTCCTCCCGGAGTTCGGCTATTTCTCTCCTTAAGGCCGCTTCCCTCGATGCAGCTTCCTCTCGAGTGGTCTTCAGTTCTTGCTGGATGTTCTCCAGAGAGTTTAGATGCGGGACCAACTTCTCAAGTGCATCGGACTTGGCCATTGATCGGTAGTATTCCCTCTGCGTGCAAGATCTGAAGTTGGCCGACTGAAAAGAGATGATGATGTTACAACAAGAAAAGGATTAGGACTTACGTTTAACAGCTGAGTCGCTTCATTCAGGCTGCTCACAAGCGCATCTCTTTCTTCGCTTTCCATTTGTTTATCCAAGATGATGACTTGTCTCTGGCCTTCCGAATCCCGCCACTCGATCTTGATCGGACGAAGCCAGCTTTGAGAAGACTGCAACCTAGGAATCTCTTCTACTGTGGCTGAATGGATCAAAAGGGGCAGATGAAGATACGGAAGAGTTGACTCGAGATCACAAAGCTAGAGATTGGTTCAAGACTTACCAGTTTTGGTGGCTGAATCTTTAACTGGTGCTGCCCGGCTGCTCTTTTCTTTCTGGCTTTTGACCGACTGGTCTTTAGTCAGGGCCCCATGAGTCGTAGCCGGGGGCTTCTCCGTAGCCGACTGCTTTCCAGTCAGGGTTTCCCGACTGGCAGTCGGGGGCTCTGTCCTTGGGGTATCTTCGCTGGGAGGTGAGGGCCTTCCACCCGGAGCGCTCTTACTCGGGAGAGGGCTCCGGGGTTTTGGCTCCGCAGGCTTGGATGCCTCGGTTGTTGCAGCTGGCGTTGGCCCCTCACTCTGCCCAGCAGGGTCTATGTCTTGAGGCCTCCTGCAAAGAGAAAGACAGGAGCAATCGGGATGAAGACGAAGAAATTTTTCAACAAAAAGCTTGACTTCGGTCGTAAGGTGTACCTGGACGATCGGTGAATCTTAGGCGCCGCTTTTGGTAACGGCCTTGGAGGGGTTGCTTCGGCTGGAGGGTCTGAGACATCGTCGTCTGAGTCATCAATGACAAGCCTCCTGTTGCCCGCCCGCTTACTGATATCTTCACTCGGGGCCGCCCTCTTCCCGGCTGGATCATTCTGGATCTTCACGCCACCGGCTGGCTTCTTGGCAGGTCGAGTTGGCACGTCGTCATGAGGAATTTTGTATGGCTTCGAAATAATGGAGGCATTTTCCTGCAAGAAAGATTCTTACAACACTGAGAAGTCTGACATCAAGATTGAAAGGCAATGAAGGAGCTAAGATGGTTTACAGGAGGAGGAGGGCGATACAGACTGAATGGAAGGACTGGCAGCACGAGGCTACGTTCAACTGCAATCCCAGTCGAGAAGACCTTGTACATGCGAATCATCAAGATCTCGAAGCTGAGGGAGTCGCGGTCTTCCCGATTGGGATCCCTCTCGCCCTCGTACTCGAAGGCTGGCTTGGATCGTTCCTTGATTGGTGCCAGTCGGCTCCTAATGAAGTGCCGAGTGATTTGCTCACCCCGAAGACCGTTTTGCTTCATTTCCAACATTTTCGCTAGCAACTTGTTGGCTTCATCCCAGTCTTGGGCTACTGGTAGAGTACTCCAGGTATGCTTGGGCACGGGGGGAAGGCCAACAATGTTTGGCAAGCTGGGTTCAAGATTGTTAATGTAGAACCAGCTCGCATGCCAGCCCTTGTTAGAAGATTTCAAGGGGAGAGAAAAAAATACTCCGTTGGAGGGATCCGCGGAATTGGAAGCCTGCCCCACCGACGACGCAGGGATGGTCCTTATTTGGATGCGGCTTAAGGTAGAACATGCGTCGGAAGAGTTGAAAGTGGGGGAGAATGCCAAGGAAAGCTTCACACACATGGATGAAGGGAGCGATGTGAAGCATAGAGTTGGGGTTCAAATGATAGAGCTGAAGTCCATAATAGTCAAGAAGCCCCCTAAAGAACACGGAGGTGGGGAGGCTGAAACCACAATAGAAGAAAGAGGTGAAAACAACGAGCTCACCGGTGTTCGGAGTGGGGAACTCCTCACCAGCCACCGAGTGCCAGCCCACGATCTCCTTAGGAGGAAGCACTCCGTGCTTCACCATCTCCTTGAGGGTGGACTCCCTCACATCCGAAGTGGCCCACTGCTCGAAAGGGATCTTCTTCTCACCTGCCACGAGTGTGGTTTGTGTGGGGAGTAGATCTGGCTTGAAGGATGGGGATTTGAGATGGGGGTCTGAGGAGATGGATGCGGAGGCTAGCTGGGAGCGAAGCACGAGCTTCTGGATCGGTGGATTGGGTGTGTGCAAGAGCTTAAGGTTCTCCGCTGCAAGCTGATGAACAGTGTTGCGAGTGGGGAATTTTTTCTGGGAAGACGAAGTGGCGGGGATGACCTCAAGGCTTTGTAAGAGACTTGAGGGTTGTGCTAGGTTTTCTCACGATTTGGCCGAGCCCATGAGAAACTTGCGGCCCAGCTAAGGTGTGGCCTGACGCGTGTCCTTAGGGACTTAAGTGGATGAACTTAAGCAGATTTCCTTTGGCAATATGCGCGTGTCTCAGTGCCCTGTACCTTTGGAAATCCTTTTATACCGCGGTTTGCCCGACTTCATGAGAAGTTGGCACGATGCAATCTAAAAGGTGACAAACAGCTAAGCTTTTTATGGCTGCCTTGATGACAGGAGTTGTTTGGTTTTTTAGCATTTGATTAAATGAATATATCAATGCTATCTTTCCACCTTGGTGAAGTGAAGACCAGTATTATGGCGAGAGCTATTTAATACTTTTGTCATATTTTTCAGACGACCGAAAAACTTGTTTACCCGTAAGGGATGATTAAAATATTTGACCCAAGATGACTCGGGTAGATTCATTCAGATAAGCATGAGCTTACCGAGTGCTTTTCACCCACGAGGGTTGAATGAGTTATTTGTTCTAAGATGACTCGGGCAAATTCACTCGGACGAGCATGAGCTTGCCGAGTGATGAGATTTTTTATGTTTGCTTTAGCATGAGCTAAGCATTTATATGAGAATGATTCTTTATAGTTCTCGACTATGTGCTTAATCATATAGTCGGGGGCTACACCTAATTAGGTGTATCAAGAGACGCACCTAGATATTTATTTTTGAGAATTTATTGGATATTTTTCAGCCCTTCACAGACTTTGGAGCCACTCGGGAGATTCAGGCGGAGATGATGGAATCACTCGGCGCCAGAAGCACTCGGCCAAAGAGTTGTTTGGCTGTGTACTGTCTTGGTTTGATGCTGAGTTATCTCGTTGACTGCAAAGGACTCGGGGGGCTACTGTGGAGATTATGGCAATCGGATATCCACATGGGAAGTTTATCCGACTGGAGATAGGGATACGTTGTGCCTACCAAATATGTAAACCAACTATGACTTGGGTATTACGTTGCCGATTAGATAAGGCAACGACTCATAGTCACGGTTTGGTAAGATTGAGGAAATCGATTTAGAGTAAGATAGGGTTTTCGACTTGTAAGCCCGCCTCCCAAGACTATATAAGGGGGTAAGGGGCATCCCTTGAGGGATATCAGATTCATGAGCCACAGATCTAGAGATCAATAAACACTCGGCGGATCGAATCCCTGAAACAGGAGTAGGGTATTACCTCACGACAGGGCCTGAACCTGTCTAAATCTTTGTTTTCCACTTAACCCATCGAGCTTGGCGATCTTGACTGCACCACCAATTTTCTATTGCCGAAACCGAGTTTCGACAATGCCCGGCTAAGGAACCGCGTCACTACCTTCATCTCAGATTCCTCGTCATTTGTCCTCAATATCCCCGGCCAACGGCGCACCGTGGTGGGAGATCGACGTTATCTTCGCCAACTCCGGCGAAGTCGTCGCCGCCGGCATTCCGTTCTCCCAGGTGAGCCTCGAGCTAATTCCTCGCACTGAGAGCATTCCCAACACCTCTTTGAGCTCCCCTTCCTCTTATCTGGGCAGGTGGGGTGCCGAGTGAAGCTACCACCGTGCAACCGGAAAGAAGCCCTCGCCGCCGGACTAGTCCCCACGCTGCCGTCATTGTCCTGGCTTCGACAAGCTTCCCCAACTACTCGGTGAGCTCCCAGAGACTTTGAATACCCTCAAGCATACCCTACATTGCACTGGACCGAGCCCTAACCTATTTCGCGCCATAATCCGAAACTCAGCGCCGCCTGCCCTCGCCGCCGGCACTCCTCTGGCCACCGCCGGTGACGAAACCCCCACCAACATGTGCGCCAGGGCCTTGCGCACCTTTTCTCTTTTGGTCACATCTCCTGCCGAGCTGTCGTTTGCCGCCGACGTCGCCACCAAGCCGCCGGACCGGTTAGGCCTCTGCACCACTCTGCCCCTTCGGCCTCCATCTCACCGACACACGGGACCCACGTGATTAGCGCTAGAAAACCAATTAGTAAGAAATTAAGACTTGTAAGGTCTGGTTTGCAAGTTGTCCTTGTATGACATGTGGGGACATGGAATCATTTGTAAATATGCTAAAACTGGTGAACCCTTAATAGAAATCAATTGGCCACATGCTCTGGACTGCGGGTTGTTTTCCATAAATTTCAGGGGCTTATGAGCAAAACAACCTAGACACTGATAGTGGACCCTGGACCCAGTTGTAATAATAAGAAAGTATTTGGGCCCTCATTTAAAAATGAAT
The DNA here is from genome assembly GCA_019925245.2 of Oryza australiensis. Lineage (NCBI taxonomy): Eukaryota > Viridiplantae > Streptophyta > Magnoliopsida > Poales > Poaceae > Oryza > Oryza australiensis. The sequence continues at coordinate 127,549 of JAIFGZ020000311.1, forward strand.
AAAAGGTTAAATCATTTTCGAGATTTGCTGAAAATGTGCTCAACTTGTAAAATTCATATAAAATTCAATGTAACACCTTTTTGAGTGGAACAAATTTATGTTAAGTCATAAAGATATGAACTTTATTTTACGAACATGAAACCTAGCACTCACAGTACAAATTTTGTCCCTAAAATTCCTTTAAGTTAACCCACACATAGAGCTAGCCTAAGCTTATAAAATTCATAGAAAATTTAGTTTAACTTATTTTTGGGAAAACTCAAATTCTGTAGATTCCTCCACATAGGAAAATTAAAAACATCTAGTCACTTAGTACCAAATACCCCTAAAGCTATTAATAATAAAATGATGTGATTTGGGTAGGCTGGACATTAGAGATTTATTGAAAATTATTTTTAACTCCTTTTTTAGCAAACCCAAGTTCTGTAGAACCAACAAAACATAAACTTTCAAAATATAAAATAAAAATATATGCTTTATGTATAGTAAAATCCCTTAAATGTTTATATAAGGAATGAACGATTTAGAGCACACCTTAACTTGCAAAATTTGTAGAAAATTCATTTTAATTCATTTTTGAGTAAACCAAATTTCTATAAAACCAGCTACTGATGAACTCCAACTAGGTAAAATAGAATATGGCAACACATACACCAAAAATGTCGAAAAGTATTAAATAGACAAGTGGGATGCAAATCACTATAGTGGCTAAGTACTTTATACATGCAAAGATGCATATGCACCTTAGCACTAAGTAGATCCCCTAAAAACTTGTTGGACCAGTGGAACCATAGAGTCCATCCCTACCACCAAAAACTTGGCACCCTTAACTCATACATCACTTCCTAGGTTAATATGTTAAAAGGAATTAACTTAGAGCCCTCTCCCGCCTACACATAAATGGAGGGATAATATAAACCCTAAAATTGTGAACTACTCATACATCATTTCCTAGGTTAATATGTTAAAAGGAATTAACTTAGAGCCCTCTCCCGCCTACACATAAATGGAGGGATAATATAAACCCTAAAATTGTGAACTAAGACTAAATGAGTTAACTAAATCATTCATTTTCATACATCCCTAGCAACAAAACATATTCTGGACCTAACATCCTTAGGCTATGCGCATAAATAACGCTATGGGCCTAGAACGCATAATAAATCGTTTAATACGTAGGAAATTCATAATAGCTCTAAAAATTATGAAACCAATTGTGTGGCCTTAGAAAACCTATCTCCACACCCCTGTCGAGTCAAATTAGCAAAAATAAAATTATAAGAGCCCTGTCCAAACAGCACCTAAGCCAATACGACCCGATAAAACTTCTAAAATACGTAACACCTAAATGGGATGAGATAAAATCAAAATTATTTCACCAAAAATCATTTTAGATCAGTACCTACCTAATGTGTAAAAAACATGCATTTTAGAGCATATTTAATTTTTACGTGTTTTGGTATTTACCCGTTATCGATATTTTCTTTTAGCGGATAAATCTCGCGAAGGTGAGGAGATTTGCATTCTAACTCATTCCAGAAAGGTTTACAACAGCCAACGGAAGTTCTTGCCCCTCCTTTGAACACATTGCTCCTATGTTTTTAAGGCAAAGTATTTTGTTTGTAAATGTGCATGCGTGTTTTACCGTATCGTCGTTTTAAATTGAGATTGATAGATGTAACCTAAAAATATGCATGTACCCTTTTGAAAATGCTCCCTTTCTGTTGTGAACCCTAGGAACTAGGAAATAAATTAAAAGTACTTATGTGAAAGTTTGCTATGCTTTACTAAAATGGTATGCTTAGCCTTGCTTAGTACTTTTCAAAAAAAAGGCATGGGCTGTTTTCTAAACCGTTTGGGAAAACTTTTGCGTGTTCGAAATAAATGGGGAGAAACCCCAACTATTTGTGAAACAAAAGTCAAAACTTGATTTATAGACTTGGGCGGCAAGTGGTATGCGATTGATGTATTCTTATACCGATAGGGGGAGTGTTTGCCCGAGTCGATTAAGGACTGAACTACATATCATTCATTGTATATACCGTACATCCACATGTGTTAGTACGGGATAGCCTTAGCCAAATAATCTATTTAGCACCTAGGCTTGCATTATGGTAGGCCGAAGTGTATGGGTTCGGAATAACCCAGAGGAACTTCCTATTTACCCCATCGTGGTAGTTTAGGTGACTAAGTTTGTCCAATACAACGGTATCGTGCCACGTGGGTGGGTTCCCTGTCATGTCCGTCACCATGGCGTTAAGTTAAGGCGTGGGCCCACCACTTAACGGTTCTGGATTATATTTCTAGTATGCCCAGGATGGGAGAAACACGTATCGTGTTGGTGCAAGGCTAGGGACTAAGTAGTGTAAAGGCTTCGTTATGACCTCTAGACCACATTCACCATGAAGAGTGTAGTAGTGCGTCGCGAGCACAAAACAAACTAGAGTGTTCATATCATGTGGGTAAAGTTGTACAAACTCTACAGAGTTAATAAAACTAATCGATTAGCCGTGCTCACGGTCATGAGCGACATGAGTGACATGATGATGTGCCATGGGTATAATTTTGTGATTTGTGTTTTTCACTAAATGAACTTTAAAAGGGAACGTATTATGTTGGAAATAATTGGAAATAACGTTGTTTCATACTTTATATTGGCCTTACCCCCGACGTGGGTAAGATGATGAAATTTATCTAAGTATATATGTCTATATATATTTTTTTGATTAAGTAAGCTTTTGATAAAGCCATGCCAGGTTTAATAAAGTTTGGTGCTTGCTGAAATTGTTTTGTTGAAACCACGTTGTAAAATACTTACGAACCAAAATTAGCCTTATGCTGAAATTTAAACAACTATTAGCCTTTTCCTTTGATTTAGAGCTAGCATGTACTTAGGTTTGATTGGGCTCTTGCCAGTACATTATTTCAAATAATTTATTGACACTTGCGATTGGAATATCCACTTTGATGCAGGATTTAGATTTAACTACTAAGTGATGCGGGTGATCGTTTGCTCCTCTAGGATGAGAACTTAACGGGGTAAACCACTAGTCAGTGTGCTTGTGGAATGGGTAGTAAACCACTACTGTTCGCTGCTCTCTGATGTATTTATTTGGCCAGTCGGCCTATGTATTTATATAAGTGATGTAACCTTTAAGTGTTGTTCGATTCAAATGTATTCGCTATGTAAATTCATGCTTGTGATGAAAGGGTGAATCTAGCGCACATCCTGGGAGCTAGATTCATATGAGTATGAGTTACGAATAATTTAGGCGTCGTAGATCTTTAGCCATTTCGTCAAGTCTCCTGAGTGTGTAACACATCTGGTCGCCACCTTCGAGTGGTTTGACGGGCACATTTCAGGCTGAAGTTGACTGGCAGGCTAAAGGCCCAGCAATGTCTCACTTATCTCTCTCTCGGGACTCTGGATGTTTCGTTATACTTGTCATATGGGCTGAACCAATTCAACTCATATTGCAAATAGAACGGAGGGTCCGAACGTCTTCGACAAGATAGTATTGGGGTTTCAGCCGATCTTATCTGATTTAACTTATCTTGTTTGTTTTATTCTCACTTGATATGTTAAATCTGCCCTCTATGTCTAGATCTCATTATACTAAATATGTTAAGCTTGTTATCAATCTGTTATGGAACTTTAACATTTGATTGCTGCTTGTTTCATTTAGTTTATTATAATATCTGAGTATACAGCAGTATCGGAGTACTAGTCGATACATGTTAGATTTATCTCTTCGGCTATACTGTGAACAAGTATAATCCTTGTCTTTTAGTATTTTTAGATCCAAGTGATTTATACTGTCTCGGTACACTACCGATCTATCCCAGTCACTTGGTTTTAGTGTGCTTTAACACTTGGATTGCATTCTGTTAACGTCTACAGCCGATCGGACGAATCTAGTTGTTGCCGATTCAATGCATATTGCATCGGCACAATATCAAACGATACGTCATCGGCCACCAGCCGATCGACTATTGATCTAACATTGTTTTCTCTTTTTAGTTTCTTGTTGGTTGCAGGATCAAACCAACTGGCATGCCTACGAACCTAAGAAGCAATACTTTGGACACGCACTAGAGTAAAGAAAATCTCTTAGGCCAGTGAGCGGTTTTCCAAGTCAACTCCGGTACGATTTGGGATCAACAGGATGCTACCAGTTACCGTGACCTTGCCGTTGTTCTGCAGTATCTCACATTTACTCGCCCCGACTTGGCTTATGCAATCAACAAATTTGTTTGTACATGTGTTGCCAATTCTGACCGTCACAGACCTCGCGAATAAAAGGGGATTAGCATCTTTTACCTGCATTTAGGTTTAGAATTAATAAAGTTCCACATGTCCTTGGAGATTATATGAATGCAGGAACATATATGAATAAATGGAGTAAAAGCACGCTCGCGTGGCGAAGAAACAAAACTCCAACCAATCGACAATCGCCATGTCAGCACCCCACGGATTGGAGGGTCCACAAGTCAGGTGAAACTGACTTAAAGTGGGGCCAAATGGTAACATCCTGGCCCAATTAGGATTAGGCCTATTGTCATGCCCAAAAATTTAGACCAGAATTTCCGAAGCTATATGTGTAATAAACCCCTGTCCAGGACCAGCCAGGGTACACATACGACATTATTGATATTATAGAATCCACGTCTTAGAAACAGTATAAAAGATTACATAAATGCAGCAGAAAAGGAAACGACTAGCTAAGCTGAAATTTGACTCTTGCGACGAAACTTCAACACACCACAGGCAACCTTGATGACGGACGCAAGCCTAATCCTCGTCGAAACCTTCCTCTGCCTAAACCTTTGGCTCTGGTGGGGGGAAAATTGAGCAAGACTGAGTACTACCCACTGTACACAATAAGTCATACCGAAAGAGAAGGTATGATGCAGGATAAATCACAAGGAAGGATAGGGTTTCATTTGCATAAACAACATTTCATAAATAATAATAGTTGAAAGCAGTAAAACAGTAATATATAATTAAAGAATATTAAATAATCACTGTCTAACGTTAAACCCACGTTGCAACAGGCCCAACCATCCATCTATTATAGTCAAATACCATTAATCAAGTTCATTTACTAGAATGAGACTAATCACGGTGAATCTGGTTGATCGCCCATAACCGCGGGCACACATATTCGAATAGTTTTTAACTCCAATCAGAGTTGTACAACTGTACCCACAAGACACAACCCCATGACACGTTTCCGCATGCCGATGTACCACCACGATACCCCAAAAAGGGATTGTGACAAGACCCTTCGCATAACCTCCTCTAACGAATCGCACCACACCAAGGATTCGCCCCCACTCCCATAAGGGCAATGGGTAGCCCCCCGCATGCCATGGTGAATCCGACAGCCAATCAACCCTTTTAACCAAGGCCCACCCAACTCCAACATGCCCACCCTTACTAGGGTACATTAGGTAGAGATAGCTACACTATAGATCCGGCCATTACCCATGTTGGCTTGTGGTATGCACGGTAATTCTTCCAGGGTTTCCCGAGAACTGGTCCTTAACTGCCATGCGCGTGACTATTGAAAACCATTGCACCCACAGCCCACCATTGTCATATTTTAATATTATTATCATTGTCTCTCATACTTTGACATTATCTGTATAATAATCTCCACTATAGTATTTAAATAATGTGATTCCCTTAAATGAGCTAATTGATCCAAGCTAGGCTAAGCATGTCCTAAACCAATATATAGTCATATTAAACCCAAGTTATCAATGGTATAAAGCAAACAAGTCTTATGGTTGAGTACTAAAGGTAAAACAATCCCATAAAATGACATTTTGAAGCATATGCACTATTTGAGAGAAAATAAGACATTTAAGAAAAAAGGCACAATATGATCAATGTAAAGTACGACTTGCCTTGCTCTGAAGATTGGTGAACTTCTGCGACTACTTCGAAATAAATGGGATCGTTGGAACTACCGGAATCTACACGACAAACAAAGCAATTAAAAAAACATGCTAAAAGTCTACTGAAATAGCACATAAAACTATTATTAGGATTCTTGACAGTTTTCCAGATTTAATGAAATTTGAATGGACTAAAACGAAGCTCGAATTAAAAAGATATGAATTTTTAGAAGATTATCTATGTTTTTACTAAAACAAAAAAGTCCTTAATAATTTATTGCGCAATTAAGACCCGAGCTAACACAAGGCTGATGCACGGGTAGAGGTGACGCAACGGCTGGCGCAAGCAACTAGGGCTTACGTCGGCATGGTGCAAGCGGCTGACATCAGCGGGTGCGGGACACCAGTCCATGGTGGACCGTGTCTACGAGAGCGAGCGATGGCGGTGTACCATGTGGGCACACGTGGCGCTGATGTGGCACCATCATGGCGGCCGTGCGGGTGTGCGAGAGCGAACGACCCCGATCTACCGCTCGGTAGATCAGACGGCTCGATGCGGCTAGGGTTTTGAGGGGGCAGCGACCGGCCAGCATGCCAGTGACGCGAGCGGTGGCGGCGGACGGCGGCGCAATGTTCGGGATGCGGCGCGAAACGACACTTGGGATTTGGGATAGCGATGCAACTCACGGGAAGCTAGGGTTAGTGCATGAAACGAAGGAAAAACAAGAAAGGGGGCTCACTAGCGTTGGGGACAAAAGTGGTGGTGCACGGCAGTGGAATTTGGGTGGTGGCGATTTGTGGCAATTTTTGGCTTGGCGAAAACAGGAAAAAGGAGCGGGGTTAATGCAGGTTTTATAGAGGGGAGTGAGAGGCTGGATTGCACATGAATCAGCCGCGAATTCCTCGCCGTCCGTTGCAGACTCAAAGAGAGGGAGCGGCGGCGGAGCGGATAGGATTTGCAGCTCGGGCTCGGATACGGGACGGATTTAAACGACACGGATGCGGAAAAGGGACGGGACAATGCGGGTGACGCGGACTCGGCGTGGGAACGACGGAGATGCGGGGTGGCGATGTGCAAGCGGTGGAGATGGTGCGACGATGATGGCTCGGGCGCGAGGACGATGGGCCGTACAGTTGGGCCCCACCTGTCAGCGGCCCGAGCGGCCGAGGAAGGGCCAGCAGACTTCGGCACGTGCGAATGGCTCATGGGCTGCGGCCCACGAGCAGGAGAGACAGGAAACGCACACGCGTGCGTCGGCTGGTCCGAAGGAGGAAATGGGCAGCGGCATGATAGGAAGGAAATAGCGGGAAAAGGACGGGGAAAAAGAAAAAGGAAAAAAAGAATTTCCAGAGACTTAATTAATTCCAATTATTTGTTTAATTGGTTAAAAATTATTTCTAGTCCTCTGAAAATTCCACTAAAAATCCAGTTAATGTATTTTGACATGTAGAATTTAAAAAAAATCCTATCATGCCATTTGCACTTATTAAATGCATTTTTGAAATTAATTATTTGCTCTATGAAATTAATTATTTGCTCTAGGTTAAATAAAAAAATAAAATTCTTTTTGGGGAGTTATTTAAATGATTTTTAAAGGGCTAAACTTCAGGGTGTGACACCTATGTGGCCCATGAGAGCTATGTGCGCATGTTTAGTACCACCTTGCTAGTTTAGCAAGGGTGGAACCAACTTGTAAGGCATTGTCCCTCCAGCCATGTCACTCCCAGGTTAACCCTTTTACACGAAGCGAGGACAAAAGTGTATGTGGGGTGGTATTTGTAAGTGGGCCCGCCCGTCTGATGCGATGGGTTGTGCGGTTCTGGAGGGCAGGTTGTTACACAAAAAACTGGGAACCACCATAAGTTCCCACCCAGTAAGCCAGTGGAGAAAGTCGGTAGGGGTTGGATCAGGTAGTCATTCGTCGAACCAGGGTTCGGCCAAACTACCCCTAGCTTTAATCATCCCCACCTTTCATGTGGACAGTCCAGATGAAGCCCCAATGATGGTTGTGGGAGTTTGGCGGTTGGAAACCGACTTCATAACCGTCGTATGGAGGTTATAAAAGGGGAGCTTCATTTCACATCCAACACACACCACAAAAAGTAGTTTCTACATTTCATACTTAGTCTCTAGGCTAGTGGAGTTAGGACTTTAGCTTTAGAGCTCCTTGTCAGTTCCGAGTCATCTTCGGATAGTCAGGTATGTATTTTTGTATCTTTCTTCCTTTGTATGACTTTTATGATTATAATATATCTATCTTCTCGTATATTTGAGTGTGGTCCATATTCTACCTTCTTAGATATATGTCCCATCTATAGTATATATGATAATTATAACATGGTTAGACGAGTAATTCTATTGCCATGGTCATGGTCCAATGTGCATTTAGGTCGTAGGTATGCCCTTGCCTTAGTCATTGACGTCCTGGGAGGCAAGGATATCTGTGGCAATGTAAGCTAGGTGCTTAGATTGTTCCACAGACATTGGTTATGGACATATCCCATTGGTTGTAGAGGTAGGCGGCAGGTGGTAACAGCCCTGTTCGTCCTTTGTAATCCTCCACGTTCGGGTATGGCTTAGGGTGGACGGTAAGAAATTGCCTTATGGTGGCAGGCCGGGCCATTGGAGGCAATAACCCCATAGTTCTGAGAGCATAGAACTGGGTAACTAACCAGGAATATAATTGTTGTGTAATCTATACAACTATACTAGAAGTACATTAGGAATCTAGCTCTAATACTATACTCTCCACTTAGCATTTTTGTACCCTTTGTTAGGACTCTTCCATGTGTGTCACACTACCAATTTATCCATTTATCTCTTACCCCTGTTTAGACTTTGGCAACTCAACTAAAACATATGAATATTCATAGTAACTTAATATTCCCTTCTTGACCACCATCTTCTTTTGGGATAAAATAAATACGATACCCTGGAATACTCTAGGGTGAAATGCTACAACGATATATTTGTGTGCTTGTGGATTTATCTGTAAACATAAGAAATATCAACAAGCATTCTGGTGCCATTGCCGGAGAAGACATTGGTGTAAGAAAAAATATTAATTACTAGTTTATTGATATGTTCATAGTTGATTTACCTTTGCTCTAGATGGCTTAGCTTGGTCTGTTTTCTCTTTTATGTGAAAATAGGGTACTGTATGACTGGTTTCAACTTACCGACAAATTCTAATCCAAATCTAGAGTCCGACCTCGTGTTGTTCCTCTTCAAGTGATCCTCTCAGCAAGTGAACTAGCGATCAAAGCACCATCAAGCTCAATGACCCAGAAGACCCTCTGTGATTTCTCGGCACCATTGGGTGCCAACATCATTACCGGATCGACTATCAACACGAGTGAAGCTGGTTTTGAAATCAACACGGGTCTAATTACCATGGTGCAAGCTAACCCATTATGTGGGAAAGCCAACAAGGACGCTAGTGCTCATCTCCAATCATTTCTGGAGATCTGCAACACTTTCACTATCAAGAGAGTCACCCAAGTGTTGACGACCAAATTTGGTAAGCTAATCCCTGGGTTTGAAGTTACAATTGAAGCAGAATTGAAGGAACGTGTGATTCTTGGAGACAAAGCGCATAACGGCTGAGTCTGAATCGACTAAGGAGACAGTCGGCTAAGACAAAGTCGAACAGGGATATCTGACATAGCCGATTCTGATTGGGATAATTAAATGTGACCAATCCTGGTAGGAAAGTATCAAGATCATTAGTGGATTTGGTTTCCAGTGCTTTAGAGATATTGACATCTATCCATAAAGTCCTGAAAAGACAATTGTATCTATTAGTTTGGATATTTTGTATAGTTTTCTTATAGATAAAGTCGGTTTGTTTTAGGCATATCTGTAATTCAATCTGTAATAGAGATAGGAATCGTGTCCGTCACGGACTCATCATGTATCTGGGTATAAATATAACCCAAGACCCTATAATCTGAATCAATCAACACACGATCAATACAATTTCGGCGCATCACCACCTCTTCCTTTTAGTTTAATCTCGACAAGTTCTTGCTTCAGGTTGGGCTGCATCGGGATTCGATCTCTGATGAGAGGTAATTCTTGTTACAAGGGGATTGCTTTCTCGGGAATAGTGCTTCCATCGTCATGATACTCTAATCTCATCATCGTAATCTGCACAATTATCATATATACTATATAATTTAGGTCAATGTTGTGATCTAATCTTCAATCGGCTAGCATCGATTACCAGTTGACAGTCGACGGGATTAGATCTCATTGTCGATCTGAATTATATAGTATATGTACCATCCTGAAAGGTTATCATTAAGCTATTTTAGATCCTATGCTTCGGGTGTTCCTCCAGAATAGCTATTCGCGCCAGGATCGGTTCCCCTCAAGCCGTTTGTGCCACCATCGGCATCAAAGCCAACAGAGTTCCAACTCAGGGTCCTGATAAGGCCACAACCTCAGCATACGGGCTATGAGATTCCTCAGGTTTCCCCAGAATGGGTTGAGGCCATGTTCAGCGCAAATCGGCTGCCTGCTCTGCCCAAGGTGCTGATAAGATCCTATCCATCAAGTCTCCCTCAACATCCTGTCGGCTCTCAACCTCGGCATGATCAGCAGCCTCACATGATGCATCAATCTCCTCAGCAACATGTAGGAGGCAACCTCAACCAGCAATATCATCCTCACTCGCCTCAGATGTCGTATCGACAGGGACAGCTCCAGTTTGATCAATATGAGCTGATACAACAGCAAGTGCAGGAAGCACATCAACAAAGAAAGCCTTGGGTGGACCTAATTTCCGATGTGATGAGAGAGCTGTTCAGTCTCAAGCCCAAGGACACTGGCAACATGTATCGGTACCCATATCCTGAATATTTTGAGAGGGTTTCATTGCCCAATCGATACAAAGTACCAGATTTCTCTAAATTCTTAGGGCAGGACAACTTTTCTACCTATGATCATGTTAGCCGATTTTTAGCCTAGTGCGGAGAAGTATCAGCTACAGATGCCATGAGGGTTAGGCTTTTACCCCTCTCCCTCTCTGGACCGGCTTTTACATTGTTTCCTTTGCTCCTATACAATTATGTACAGAGTTGGGCTGACCTAGAGAAGCAGTTTCATCGCTCTACTTCTACACCGCCATCCATGAGATGAAGCTGTCCGACTTGACTGCCATCAGGCAAAAGCACAATGAGTCAGTCAAAGATTATATCCAAAGGTTCAGAGACATGAGAAATCGGTGCTACGATGGGCTATACGATTCCCAACTAGCCCATCTTGCCTTCCGGGGTTTGCCAACACCCATCGGGGAGAGATTTTTGGCTCAAGATTTTAAAAGCTTGGCGCACTTGGCCCAGAAGATCACTGCCCATGAGCAATATTTCCAGGAAACCAAGAAGGCCTTTAAGAAGGTTAGCCACGTTGTCTACGCCTCTAACTCCGATTCAACTGATAGTGAAACCGAAGTGGCAGCAACCGAATGGGCTAGGAACAAGAAGATCATAACCTGTCAATGGGTGAAAAGTACTAAAGACGACAAAATCTTTGACTTGCTGCTTCGGGAAAAAGAGATCCAACTTTCGACCAATCACGTCATCCCATCGGCTGAGGAGTTGAAAAAGAGGAAATATTGCAAGTGGCAGAACACCGGTTCCCATGGCACGAACGACTGCAAGGTGTTTCGCCAGCAAATCTAGTCGGCTATAGAGGCTGGGAAAATCATATTTGAAGACCCAAAGAAGCCGATGAAGGTCGATGGGAATTCTTTTCCTGTTAACATGGTTTATGCCAGCCACCGATCAGCCGATCATCACCCCCGAGAGATGGACAGCTTGGTCAAATTCATGAAGGGCAGGAAGAAAGAGAGACAGGCAGAGTCTACAGGGTGCATCCAAGAAAACACGATAGGCAAGAAGAGGTTTACCATCGGAAACATGATGGCTTCGATCCTCATTGGAGCTGTGAATTCTTCAGGTTTTGCTAGAATCAGTGGATGAGGCTGCCATCGCTCCAAGACTGCCCAGCTTGTAGTGGTTATGAGGATGAGCAAGCTAAAAGCTCCAGCCGATTGCCGCCTGCAGAGAAAATTGGTTGGGGCGAAGAAGCACCCTGTTCACCAAAGGTTGGGCCCAATGCATGAAGATTTCTTTCAGGAGGACTTTGAGGATGACGAAGAACAAACTGCCAACCCACAATGGTGCCCCTCTAACACTTTTACAAAGACCAAGAAATGGAAGGTACAACGGATGAAGAGCGAGGGCCGGCTGCAAGAGGTTCAATCTGAAATTGATTATCGGCTAAGAAAGAAGAAGGAGCAAAAGTGCCTGAGGAAGCAATGGCGTGTAGAGGACAATGCCGTTGCAGCCGATAAACACCAAGTCGACTAGGCAAGGAGAAAGGCCAACGGAAAGGTTGTGGCCTCTGCATCGGTTAATATGTTTTTGTGTTACCAGCGGAATTTGAAGCGGCTCAAGCCGATGCAGATGTCGTAGAGGAGTCACTAGCCAAACTCATGTTGTCCCTGGAGCAAGCAATCTTTGAAAAACCAAAAGGGACAGGACATCGGCATCTTAAGCCTCTTTATGTCAAAGGATTTGTCAATGGGAGGCCGATGTCAAAAATGCTAGTTCATGGGGGAGCTCCTATCAATCTAATGCCCTATGCTACTTTTAGAAAGTTGGGCAAGGGCTTTGATGACCTCATCAAGACAAATATGGTCCTTAAGGATTTTGGCAGGAACCCAGTTGAAACAAAAGGGGTTCTTAATGTTGAGCTGACCGTCGACAGTAAGACAGTGCCTACCACCTTTTTTGTCATCGATGGAAGGGGTCATACAGCCTGCTGCTGGGGAGGGATTGGATCCATGCCAATTATTGCATCCCTTCTACCATACACCAGAGCTTGATCCAATGGCAAGGTGACAAGATCGAAATCATTCCAGCGGACAGGTCAGTAAACATAGCCAATGCCGATTTAACCCTTTGGGAAATCGACGACATCAATTGCTTGTCCGGTAAGGTTTGGGAGGCTGATTTTCTAAAGGTGTCTGATTCTACTATACAACCAATTGGAGACGAAGAGCCTCAATTATTACTTTGAGGGCGTCGTGAAGGGCTCAAGCGTCTACACCAAGGACACCAGGACGATCCCGATGGCAAGCTAGGTCAGGGCTTTATGTCGGCCGACGAGCTTGAAGAGGTTGATATAGGTCCAAGAGATAGGCCTAGGGTAACATACATTAGTAAAAATTTGTCTTCTGATTTTAGAACCAAGCTTATTGATTTTTTAAAGGAATATAAAGATTGTTTTGCTTGGAAATATTTTGAGATGCCAAGTCTTAGCTGATCAATTGTTGAACATCGGCTCCCTATTAAACCTGGATATCGGCACTACAAACAACCTCCCAGGAGATTTAAAGCCGATATGTATGATGCGATTAAGGCCAAAATCAGTCGACTGTATGATGTTGGTTTTATTCGGCCGTGCCGATACACTGAGTGGGTTTCGAACATAGTCCCAGTGATCAAGAAGAACGACAAGCTTAGGGTGTGTATTGATTTTCATGACTTAAACAAAGCTACCCCTAAGGACGAGTACCCCATGTTGATTGCCGATTTATTGGTCGATGCTGCTTCAGGGCATAAAATCATAAGTTTTTTTTATGGATGGCAATGCTGCATATAATCAAATTTTCATGGCTGAGGAAGACATTCATAGGTCTGCCTTTAGGTGTCCTGGTGCAATCGGCTTATATGAGTGGGTCGTCATGACTTTCGGTTTGAAAAATGTTGGGGTTACTTATCAGAGAGCCATGAACTATATTTTTTAGACTTAATCGGCTTCTTGGTTAAAATCTACATTGACGTTGTTGTGGTAAATTCTACATTGAAGTGAAAGACCACATAGCCGATTTAAGGAAAGTATTGGAAAGAATGAGGAAATATGGCTTGAAGATGAATCCCACCAAATGCGCTTTTGGTGTATCGGCTGGACAATTTTTGGTTTTTCTTGTTCATGAGAGGGGGATTGAAGTCACACAAAGAAGTATTAATGCAATCAAGAGTATTCAACCTCCACAGGACAAGATGCAACCGCAATCTCTGATCGGCAAGGTAAATTTCATCAGGCGTTTCATCGCTAATTTATCTCATAAAATGGAGTCATTCATGCCTTTGCTAAGGCTGAAAGCCGATCAATAGTTTACTTGGGGGGCACAGCAGCAGGAAGCTTTGGACAACATCAAAGATTATTTAAGCTCCCCTCCAGTTTTGATCACCCCGCAAAAGGGAGTGCCTTTTAAGTTGTATTTGTCAGCCGATGAAAAATCAATCGGTCCAGTTTTGATCCAGGAGTTTGAAGGCAAGGAAAGAGGAATATTTTATCTCAGCAGAAGGCTTTTGGATGCAGAAACGAGGTACTCTCCTATGGAAAAGTTGTGCTTGTGCTTATATTTCTCTTGTACAAAGTTGAGGCATTATTTATTATCCAACAAGTGCACCATTATTTGTAAAGCCGACATAGTCAAATACATGCTATTGGCTCTAGTTTTGAAAGGGCGAGTTGGCAAGTAGATTTTTTGCTTTGATAGAATTTGACCTAAGATATCAAGAACCCAAGGCAGTTAAGGGTCAAGCTATATTCGATTTCATTGTTGAACACCAAGATGATTCACTCGGCTCGATCGACATGGTGCCCTGGACATTGTTTTTTGATGGATCAGTTTGCACCCATGGCTGTGGCATCGGCTTGGTTATCATATCACTCAGGGGGCGAGTTTTGAGTTTGCTTATACTATTGCGCTCTACGCTACAAACAATCAAGCTGAATACGAAGCAGTCCTTAAGGGTTTACAATTGTTGAAAGAGGTTGAAGCCGATGCTGTGAGATTATGGGCAATTCCTTGTTGGTCATCAGCCAATTAGCAGCAGAATATGAATGCAAGAATGACACGTTAATGGTCTACAATCAAAAGTGTCGAGAATTGATGGATGGTTTTCGTCTAGTGACTTTCAAACATATCCCTCGAGAGCAGAATTCTGAAGCAAACGATTTGGCTCAAGGGGCATCAGACTACAAGCTGATGACTAAAGATGTGGAAGTTGAAGTTACAGCAATCATGGTCGACGATTGGAGGTATGAGGTTTTCAATTATTTAAAGAACCCCTCCTAATCGGCTTCAAGAAAATTGTGTTACAAGGCTTTGAGATATGTGTTGCTCGACGACGATCTCTATTATCGGAAAATTGATGGAGTTCTACTTAAATGTTTATGTGTTGACCAAGCTAGAATTGTAACGGGAGAAGTACACGAAGTGTGGTACTCATTAATCGGCTCACAAGATGAAATGGTTACTTCGGAGAGCAGGATACTTTTGGCCAACAATGCTGGAAGATTGTTTCAAATATTACAAGGGTTGTCAAGATTGTCAAAGATTTGGAGGAATCCAGAGAGCACCAGCGTCAGCTATGAACCCTATGAGCACCAGCGTCAAACCTTGCCATTCATAGGATGGGGAATTGATATGATCGGTCAGATTAATCCATCCTCGAGTAAAGGACACAAGTTCATATTGGTGGCAACTGATTATTTTATAAAGTGGGTGGAGGCAATTCCTTTGAAGAAAGTTGATTCTGAGAATGCAATCGAGTTTGTCAAAGAACACATCATTTACCGATTCGGTGTCCCTCAAACGATTACAACTGATCAGGGGTCTATCTTTGTCTCGGATGAGTTTGTCCAATTTGCAGAAAGCATGGGGATTAAATTGTTGAATTCTTCACCATACTATGCATAGGCTAATGGACAGGCAGAAGCATCCAACAAAAGTCTGATCAAACTGATAAAGAGAAAGATCTCTGAATATCCAAAGCAGTGGCATAGCTGATCGGGCGAAGCACTGTGGTCCTATCGGATGGCTTGTCATAGATCAATCCAATTGCCTCCATACAAATTGGTATATGGGCATGAAGCTCTAATGCCATGGGAAAGCGTCATCGACTCAAGGAAGATCCAATTGCAAGATGAGTTAGCAGCCGATGATCACCACAATCTAATGGTGGATGAATCGGAGGACTTGGTTTTGTCTAGGATGCGTGCTTTAGAAAAGGTGACTAGGGATAAAGAGAGGGTTGCTTGTCATTATAACAAGAAAGTTGTGCCTAAATCATTTTCAGAAGGCGAGCTAGTCTGGAAATTAATCTTGCGGATTGGTACAAGAGATAATAAATTTGGCAAGTGGTCACCTAACTGGGAAGGCCCTTTTAAGATTCACATATGCATTTCCAAGGGAGCTTACATGCTAGAAGGACTCGATGGAGAGGTTTGGAAGGGCTTTGAATGGAAAGTATTTGAAGAAATATTATCCCAGTATATAGATCCACTCATGATTCAGCTGGATTGAGCCGATGCATTGGTAGCCGATGCGTTTACATCGCCTTTAGATGGCTGGTATAATACATATCGCCCTTAGTCACTTCAACTCTACCATAATTGGTTGTGCTCTGCCGATATTTGTTGGCCAATGTAAAGTATATCACCCTTAGTCGTTTCACTCTTATCATAATCGGTTATGATTTAACGTATACGTGATGGCCGATTTCATGTGTTGTCTTTGAGCTATAATTTTACCAATGATCGTTGACATGGTAAAATTAGGGGGGCATATATATACATATCCAAAGTCAGAATCAAGTGGACTTCAAAATTTTTGCGGACTTTGAATTTTTTTTCAAGATAAGATAGGTTGTAGGAATCAGCAGGGATTATATTACAAAAAGAAAAGACTAAAGTTTACAAGTTTGCCGATACATAGAAGAGAATATATGACAAGTGTTCTGAGGTTACAAAAGAACTAGACCTATTACAAGATCGGCTTCAGTTGTTGGTCAGTTGGTTGATGGTCGAGATCGCCCTTTGTTTGATCTGCTCAATCTCATTTATAGTGTGGGCGTCGGCTGCATCAGTGTCTGCGACTGACTTCAGTGATTTCCTCAGATCTCCCAACTATTGTATGTATAATTTCAACTTGACTCTTTGTTCTTCAGTGGCCCTTGGGAGATCGGCTATTTTTCTTTCTTCGAAAGCCAGCTTAGCTTTGCATTTTTTCAACTCGGCGGTGAGTTCAGCTTGTCGTTTATTTAGCCGATCAATGTTGGATTCAGTGGTAGATGGCATGGCAGTCAGCTCATCTAGCTTGGCTTTTTCAGTGATCACGCACTGCTGATTGACCTCTATCATGGCTTCTAGGCCAGCCTTCGCCTTTCTGTCAGTCATCCTTTGTCGTGCCCTTTCCAGCTTATGCTGATGCAGATCGAGATGCGTAGCTTGGGAGATAATATCTGCTACATCATCTGGAAGCTGGCTCTCAATTTCTTTGAATCTAGCTTTGACTGGCCCGCAGTTAGTAACCGGGTAATCCAGTGAGCTATCTAGCTGACAAGCGATATCCAAGAGTTTCTCTTTTAATTCGTCGGCTATAGGAGCTTGGGCCTGGCTGGTAATTTCTTCTTCTTCACCGATGAACTCCCTTATGTCAAAGGAGAATATATCGGCTAAAGCCTGCAGGATACAAGTCAGTTTTGTTCAGGTGCAAAGTAATTTAATTAGCCGATCCTGTTCTTGAGAAAGTTTCTTACCTTAACAGTGGGAGCTGGTGCTAGTTCTTCTTCTTCAACATGGTGGCTACCCCTAGCCGATGGAGTGTGCTCGCTTGATACATGGGGGGCTACCGATGGAGAAGAGAACAAGTGTTAGTTAAAATCGGCAAGCCAACAAAAAGAGAAGAGATAGACTTTTGAAGTTACTGGTGAAGCTTGGCATGGTTGCCGATGAGCTAGTCTTTTGCGCTGGAAGCAAAGGGGTTTTGGTTAAGAACAAAGAAACTTCAAGAAAAAAATAAATTACCAAAACTTCAAGAAAGGAAAGATGCATATTGGTTGAGGGCGAGGAGGACGCTTTGGAGGAGAAGGAGTTTCTTGAGGCTGATTGTCGGCTGATGGCGTTGGTGCGTACTTGCTCAAATCACTTGATTTGGCCGCCGCTTCCTCAATGGCTTGGTTGATCTATTCATCTAGTTCCTCTTGATTGAGGGCCTCTTCCACACTCGGATCCAAAGATGGCAGGCTGTTGGCTGGGGCTGTCTTTTGCTTCTTTGGTTGTTTTTTCTGTACAGCTGATGGATCAGCAGCCAACCGCTTGGCCCTCTTTTTCCTTTACAGCGCCTCGCGGGTTTGGCCGTGCAGCAAGGTTGACACCTTCGACGCATTGAAGCCAATGATGGATGGAGCAAGCCCTCCACTTGGGATACACCCTGTGGCATAGTAGATCTCAACCCCTGAGTTACTCTCATGAGGGGGAGAAGAATCGGTTGTCTGCAAAAAAGAGAAGCACAATGGTTAAGTATTGAGAAGACATTAGCCAATAACTTGCAAAATTTTTTGAACAAGGGAAAAAAATACTTACTTCAGGGATTAAGTCTAGAAGGAGTATTGTGAGGTACATTGAGGATGGCTGATGGAAGATGTGTCTCTTTAATTCGATCCACCATCTGTCATATGCTGAGCTCCTTTTCATTGCTAGCTCCAAAGTCCCTATACTGCCGAGAGGGGGGCCCTCTATGTTCATCAGTCGACCCATCATTAGTCTTGAAGTGATCTCGCCCCTTGTCTCGATTTTGTCAGTTAAATATAGACCAATCGGCAGTTGTCCTAGCCCAATTTGTCTGGCAGCCAATGATGGGTAATAGAATTCATACGACTTGGAGACATTTCTCCCTTGGTGGATGTCGATTGGTAGGATGCAAGGCGTGATGGCTGTAGTAAAGATTTCGCTTGGTTTTGGAAATTCCTCTGAGTTGAGTTCATCAAAATTAAAATCTGTGGGGAGTTCAAACTCTGGGCAGCCTGAATAAAAGAACCAAGTCCGATTGTTCTTTGAGAAACCATCATAGAAACCAGTGAACCAATCGGTTAGGAGCTAACTTGATAGCTTGGAGCCCTGATGGATAGAGGCATCCTCTCCAAAAGATATACATCTGCGTGTAGTCACTTTTTCATCATCATCATCCACAATCGGCTTTGCCATGGGAAATCTGGTCGATGCCTGGTTGAGGGTTTGGTATAAGTAGCCCAATAGAAATTTCCCTAAGGGGATTTTCTCTTTTGACACTAGGGCTTCGGCTATGAGCTGTCAGTTGACTGTGGGGCCACAACTAGATCCACAAAAGACATACTTTTCCAACCACATTATTAAGAATGCAGTATGTTCTCTAGGGCTCATAGATCCACTACCCATGTTTTGAGTGATGTAGTCGTTCCAACCCCAATGGCCCTTGTCTTGAAGGAGTATTGGCACTTGGAGTCAAATCGGTTAGGGTTAGCCGATGACATCATGTCTAAGCCAGTTATCATGAATACATCGATCAAAGTGGGGGTCATCGGTCCTTCCTGGAAGAAGAAGGCATTGAAGGTGTTGTTCCAGAAATAGGTTGCAGCCGACATAAGGGGTTCATCATTGGGCTGATCGGCTATTGAGAGAGCCAAGCACTCGGCTATGCCTACTTCGTCCCAGTGAGTTTGTTTGCTAGCTAGCATCCTTACATACCAAGTTGGCCATGATCTGTCGGTTAAAGGCAAAGATTTGAACGTGCCATTCCAATGTGCTGTGCTAGGGTTCAAGATCCTATAAAGTATCCTATTGGTTTCGACGTTGATAACTTTGGTGGGATCTATGTTGCCGATTGGACCTAGAACGTACCGCTAGTCATGGAGCAAACTAGGAATAGCAATTTGATGAGCAAGGTGCTACAATGTAAAAGAAAAGCGATTCTTAGAGGACAAAAAAGCAGATCTATGGCGGCAAATAGAAAAGAAAGAGGATTCAGCCGACAAAACTTACCTCGACGAACTCGGCCGATGGGGCATCGGAAGGAGCAGATGAAGTTGCCATTAGCGCAGATGAGGTTGTTGTCGGAGATGAGGTTGCCACAGTTTCTTGGAGCTCCGAGGGGATTGCCGGAGAGATTTGAGGAATTTTTGGCTGAGAGCTATGGATGTGCAAGTAACGGTGTAAGTCTTTCAATGTGCTTGGGGCGTTATTTAAAGAGGCACGGTAACGGCCGAAACAGAAATGCTCTAGGTTTTCTTGGAGGATAGGATCACATAAAATCTCCAACATTAACAATATCGCAGACATGGGGGCATGTGTTGACGACCAAATTTGGCAAGCTAATCCCTGGGTTTGAAGTTACAATTGAAGTGGAATTGAAGGAACACATGATTCTTGGAGACAGAGCGTATATCGGCTGAGTCCGAGTCGGCTAAGGAGACAGTCGGCTAAGACTGAGCCGGACAGGGATATCTGACATAGCCGATTTCGATTGAGATAATTAAATGTGACCAATCCTGGTAGGAAAGTATGAAGATCATTAGTGGATTCGGTTTCCAGTGCTTCAGAGATATTGCCATCTACGGATAAAGTCCTGAAAAGGCAATTGTATCTATTAATTAGGATATTTTGTATAGTTTCCTTATAGATAATGTCGGTTTGTTTTTGGCATATTTGTAATTCAATTTGTAATAGAGATAGGAATCGTGTCCGTGACGGACTCATCGTGTATCTGGGTATAAATATAACCGAAGACCTTGTAATCTGAATCAATCAACACATGATCAATACAATTTTTGGACGCATCGCTAGCTCTTCCTTTTAGTTAAATCTCGACAAATTCTTACTTCAGGTTGGGCTGCATCAGGTTCCGATCTCCGACGAGAGGTAATTCTTGTTACAAACGGCTTGCGCTCTCGGGATTAGTGCTTCCATCATTATGATACTCTAATCTCGTTATTGTAATATGCATAGTTGTCATATATACTATATAATTTAGGTCAATGTTGTGATCAAATCTTCAATCAGCTAGCATCGATTACCAGTTGACAGCCATCCGGATTAGATCTCATTTTCGATCTGAATTATATAGTATATCTACCATCTTGAAAGGTTATCATTAAGCTATTTTAGATCCTATGTTTCTTTTGGTACTTAATGCTGCATCGGTTAAGTTCGATCTGTTAAGTTGCCCATAGAATCATAAAGATCTAATTTGCTTCATTATTGTTATTAGAGATACTATCGGAGTTTTAGCCAATCTTACCTGATTTAATCATCTTGCATGTTTTATTTTGCTTGATATGTTAAATTTGCCCTATATATTAAGATCTCATTATATTAAATAGGTTAAACTTGTTATCAATCTGTTAAGGCATCTTAATATTAATTGCTTCTTGTTTAATGTATTTAATCTGTTATGATATCTTCGTATACAGCAGTATCGGAGTACTAGCCGATGTGCATTAGATTTATCTCTTCGGCTATGCTGTAAACAAGTATAATTCTTGTCTTATAGTATTTTTAGATCCAGGTGATTTAAACTGTCTCGGTACACTACCGATCTATCCTAGTTACTTGGTTTAAAAATGCTTTGAGACTCGAATTACATTCTGTTAACACCTACAGCCGATGGGGCGAATCTAGTCTTTGTCGATTTAATGCAGGTTGTATCGACATAATGTGAAATGATATGTCATCGGCTACTAGCCGATCGATCTAACATCGTTTTCTTTTTTTAGTTTCTTGTTGGTTGCAGGAACAAACCAACTGGCACGCCTATGAACCTTGAATCAATACTTTGGACCTGAGCAGATCTCTCAGGCCAGTGCGTGGGAAATTTTCTCATCAACACCAAGATGCCATCGGACATTGACTGTTCCCGTTCTCTCTCATTGGGAGAGCGAACAGTGGTTCTACGTGAACCGAAGTGCTGTCTACTCCAAGGGTAGATGCTCCAATGCATTCCTCGCAAAATTCTTTCCAATGGGTAAAACCAATACCCTTTGTAGAAGAATTTAAAGCTTAGAGCAGGCGTCAGATGAATCAATTCCTGAAGCGTGGGAGCGCTTCCAAGAGTATATCTTCGCTTGCCCTCACCACGGGATGTACGATTGGCTCATTATTCAGAATTTCTACAACGGGTTAACTACGACTGCTCGTGATCATGTTGATGCTACTGTGGGAGGAGCTTTCATTTCGTTGAACGTTGCTAATGCGACAGAGCTATTGAAAAGATGGTGTCCAACCAAGGGTGGAGCGATGATCATCTCCAAACCCTTAAGTGGGGCATGCACTCCGTAAAGGAAACAAACATGCTCGCCGCTAAATTGGACCTCTTATGGAAGAAACTAGATGACAAGGCTGAGGTGGTGAATAATGTTCAAGCTATTGATGGTCGCATGACTTGCAAGACATGCAACAACACCGGCCACTCAGGGAATAATTGGCCCCAGACCCATGCAGATGCATGTATCTGAACAACAACAATGGATATCGTCCAGAACGAGGTCAAGGGTGGAATCAACAATGCTCTTACTATCAAGAAGGTAACAATTCTTCTCATGCTTTCAATTCGAATCAACCCACCTTGAAAGATCTTGTCTTAGGTCAGGCTAAAATCAGTTAAACAATTTTTAAAAGATTAGCTGCCAATAACAAGACTTTAGATAGTATAAATGCTACAATTGAAGGTCTTTCTTACGTAATCAAAAAACAATTGAGTTTCAATAAAATGATAGAAACCCAATTAGCTCAATTGGCTGCTGATATACCTTCATATGAATCAAGGAAGATTCCAGGGCAACTCGAACCTTCCCTATAAAATGTTAGTGTGGTGACCACATGAGGGGGTAAAACCACTCATGATCCGCCAAATCCTAACCATGCAGGGAAGGCAACAGAAAAAGAGAAGGAAGATAGACTGTCCAACAACAATGATCAACTACATGAGGGAAATAAGGCTCTACAAGAATTCCATGGTACAACTTATTATTGTTCCCTCATCTCAATAGAAAGCCAACCGTGGACGAGTAGTTTGCTCATTTTGTTGAGGTTATTCAGAATATCCACATCAATGTCCCTCTGTTGGATGCGATGCAAGCTCCCACTTATGCTTGCTATCTCAATGGCATCCTCAACAACAAAAGGCCGACGCCTGCCATGGAGATAGTCAAATTGACGGAGGAGTGTAGCTAGCTATGCTCAATTAGCTTCCTGAGAAAAAGAAATATCCGGGGTGCCCAACAATTGCCTATTCGATTGGGCACAACATTTCGTCCATGCCTTATGTGACCTTTGAGCAAGCGTGAGTGTTATGCCCAAGGAGGTATTCGACCAACTGAACTACACCACTTTGTCATCAACTTCGATGCAGCTACAGCTAGCTGATTCCTCGGTCCGCTACCCTGTGGGAATTATCAAAGACATTCTAGTGAAGATACGGGCTTGTTTCATTCCTGTCGACTTCGTGGTGCTCGACATGGATGTCGATAAGAGAACATCGCTCATTCTTGGGCGACCGTTCCTTAGCACTGCAGATGCCCACATCGATGTGGGAGCTGGAGAAGTCTGACTCCACATCAATGGTAAGGAGGAGAAGTTCAACTTCTAGTCCAGAGTGGAACATGTTCAATGGTTAGAATCAAATATGGGTCGAACACAAGGTATATCAAAGAGGTCAAAGTTAAACCCCCGGAGAAGGACAGCCTCATCACGCTAATGATGAAATTCCTAGAAAAGGAGTTACCGTTGGACCAAAGGAAAATCAAAACGACGGTAAGGCAGGAGGTGTTAGCTCAACCGTCACATCCAAAGTCCAAAAATTCCTCGACCACACCAAGCAAGCAAAAGAAGACCAAGAAGTTGTGGAGAGTGAAACAAGTGCAACCATCCGCGCCTACTTCTCCGAGACCGGGCGATGCAACAACATAATTGCATGGAGGAAGTCCCTCCTCGTCGGACTTTAAATGGGGAGTCCTTTCTGAAAGCTGCAGATATGAAGAAAGTTGTCAAGCGGTTGTTCGGTGCGATGTGCAAAGCAACAGGGACAATCTCGAGGCATTCAAGCTCAACTCCGTCCACCGGCTATGCACCTAGACTGACAAGACAGGATGAACCACAAGCTACATTGAGGGGAGAAGCAAGATTCAATGTTTCGCTATTCTCCTCCGACACTGACCTCGATCTAAGGGATGATGAAGAGAGACAAGCCTACATCATTCTCAAGGATCAGGATTTTGCTCACACTTGAGCATATGATCCGGTATTGCTCACCAAAACAGGTATGGATACTGACTTCCTTAATGTTTGGCATACCAAAGGATGGCATAAATTTGCACATGTGGGGGAGAAAGGTTCACGCCTTATTACTGTTGACGGTCCTTGACTGCCAAAATCCGACCGTCAAATCCTGCATAAGCTAAAAAACGATGCACATCAACATAGCGCTAGGGTTATTTACTAACTGTTTCCACAAGTGTTGGTGTTTATTTGTATGCAGGTGAATAACACATTGAAATGAAGTGAAAGTACGCTTTCGTGGTGAAGAAATACAATTCCAACCAATCGACGCTCGTCACGTTAGCTTCACGCGGATCGAAGGGCCCACAACTCAGGTGAAACCAACTAAAAGTGGGGCCAAACACCCGGGAACCGCTTTAAGGGCCCACATGTAAGTGACCAGTGAAAGGCGGAGGAGAGAGGAGCTGACCAGGGTTTGGCCGAACCAAGGCAGTCTCCTCTCCCCTCCACCAAACACGTGGCACTCCTACAGTCGTTCATAATGGCAGGTAGGTGGTTATGGCGGTTGTAAACCACCATTACAATCGTCATTGGAGGCTATTTAAGTAGGAGGCTTCACTTCATTCAACACACCTCAAGAAGATCAAAGCTTCACTCCAAAGGCATAGTACAAAGTCTCCAGTGCTTAGAAAGTATATTAGAGAGGGAGGGGTAGTCCGGAGGAGTGTCTGGAATCTTGGCACCGACCTCCGATTTTGTACCTCGGCGGGTGCTTTTAATAAAGGAAGTGTTCGCGATTTACTATGGTTTCTATACTTTACATTGAGTTGTTACTTTACTGCATTTACTTATGGGATCATTGTCCATTCGTGGATGCTCTAGTCTAACACCCCTGATGAAGACGGGTGTTCTTGGCCGAGACTATAGTAGTATTCGATAGAGTAGACGTGATGTCTAGGCTAGAGTTTACCTTTGTTTGCCACGTACTTTATAGGTTGTAGAGGTAGGTGGTAGGTGGTGATAGCCCTGTCCGTCCTTTGTAATCCTCCACGTTCGGGTACATCGTAGAGCTGTAGGCCAGAGTCACATTGCAGACCGAGTGTAAGTCGGCGTCCAAAGTAAGTAATTAAAGTAAAACAATTACCAACTATCTAGAGCCACAACCATAGAAATCCTCCATATACCTTCGCCTATCTATTCTTGGTGTCCTTGGATGAACCTGACATTAGATAATCCACACCGTTTCTCGTGAATTCGATACCCTTGGAATACTCCTGGGTGAAGTGCTACAACGATATTCCGTGCGCTTTTGGATTTTATCTGTGGTCGTAAGAAATACCAACAAGCATTTTTGGCGCTGTTGTCGGGGAACGGTTGTTGTTTTATCTTATAGTCTAGGTCATACTCGTATATTTTATTTTCTCTTTTTAGATTATGAAGCAATCTATCCAAAGTCTATCCGCTCCAAAGGGCGAGTTCTATGAGCCACCATCTTCTTGTGAGCCAATTCTTTCATTTGGCTATGGACTCGGCCCTAGCTTTATAGCCATGGTTTGGGAGCAATCCTTCTTTGGGTGCGATAATGAAAACCATACCATCATCTGCGAGAGTTCGAGCAATTGTGTTCATGCTTAATGATTCCAGGCCTGTGTTGATGAGAAAATTCCCACGCACTGACCTGAGGGATTTGCTTTACTCTAGAGTAGGTCCAAATCTTGTTTCTGAGGTTCATAGGCGTGCCAATTGGTTTGATCTTGCAACGAACAAGAAAAAAAGAAAGAAAACAAGTGTTAGTCTATAAACGATAGTCGATCGACTGGTTGCCGATGACGTATCGTTCATTGTTAAGCTGATGCGGTATACACTGAATCGATTGAGGGAAATTAAATCTAATCGATTGGCTGTAGATATTTATAATATATAATCTAAACCTTGAAGTACAATTAAACCAAGTGAATGGGATAGATTGGTAGCGTACTGAGATAGTATAAATCACTTAAGTCTAAACATACTTTAAGATAAAGATTATATATATTCAAAGCATAGCCGATGTCATAGATCTAATGCGTATCGGCTAGTACTTCGATACTACTTTATACTAAGATACCATTATAGATTAAATACATTAAACATGAATCGATCAAGTGTTAAAATAATCTAACAGATCGACAACAAGCTTAACATATTTAGTCACAGCGAGATCTTAATATAAAGGGCAGCTTTAGCATATTAAGTAAACATATAAGTAACAAAATAGCTAAAAACAGGTAAGATCGGCTGAAACTCCGATACTATCTCTAACAGTAATCATGAAACGAGATAGATATTATGATTCTAATTATTACTTAATAGGTCGGACTTAACCGATGCAGCATTAAGCATAAAGAGAAGCATAAGACTTAAACAAGTTAATGAAAACCTTTTGAGATGGTGGATACACTATATAATCTAAGTCGACGATGATATATAACCCTATCGATTGTTATCTAATAATAGAGACTAGCCGATTAAGGTTGGGTCGATCTAGATTATATAGCATATATGATAACTCGATGATTTACGTAAACAGGATGAGAGTGTCATAATGATGGAAGCACTAATCCCGAGAGCGCAAGCCGCCATAACAAGTTTTACCTTTTGCTAGAGATCAAACTCGATGCAGCCCAACTCGAAGCAAGAACTCGTTGAAATAACTAAAAGGAAAAAGGTGGCGATGCGCCGAAGGTTGTATTGAACTTGGTTGTTGTTAAATTACAAGGTCCTAGGTCGTATTTATACTCAAATACAAGATATGTCCTTGTCGGACATGATTCATGTCTCTATTACAATTCAAATTATAGATAATTACCTAGAACAGACTCTTACCGATATTATCTATAAGAAAACTACTAAAATAACCTAATTAATAGATACAATTGCCTTTCCTAGACTCTATCCATGTATGGCATCCTCATGAAGCACTACAAAAGAATCCAAAAATGATTCCAATGTTATCTTGCCGGAATCGGCTACATCGACTTAGCTTGTCCGATTAGGTATTGGCCGATAAATACCTTAACCGATTCGGTCACCAGCCGACGAACTCCTTAGCCGATTCGGTCCGTAGTTGGCGCGCACTCTGTCTCTACAAACCCGATTCCCTCCAAATCAGCTTTGGCCTTAATTCCAATTCCGATAATTGGCTTACCAAATTTTGTCGTCAACACATGCCCCCAAGTCTGCTACATTGTTAATGTTGCAGATTTGCACTATCTTATCTCCGAGAAAATTTAGGGCGTTTCTGTTTTGGTCGTTACCGCGCCTCTTCAAATACTAACTGGCGCCTTTAAATTTTCATGCCGTCACTTACGCGCTCACAACTTTAGCCCAAAAACATCACCAAGTCTTCACCGGCAATTTCTTCGAAGCTCTCGGCGGCCTGAAAGCGATTTCCCCGCGGCAATGATCCCTTCTCCGACGATGTCGACCTCCGCTGCCCCCTTTAGCACGCCATCAGCTGAGTTCCCAGAGGTAAGTCCCATCGGCTCTATTTCTTCTTCCACCGTAGATCTGTGTCCCTACCTTTTATGATCCCCTTTTTATTTCCATTGTAGCATCTTGCAAATCAAATTGCAATCCCCAGTCTTATTCACATCAACCGGTACTTCCTAGGCCCAATCGGTAATGAGGGTCCAACCGATTTTATTAATGTCGAGACCAACAGGATCCCCTATAGATTAGCAAACCCTAGCTTGACACATTGGGCCAGCACCTTCAAATCATGGCCATCCACGGATAAGTCCTGGTCAGAATGGTGTAGTAGGGTATTGGCTAGCAAGCAAGCCCATTGGGAAGAGCTGGGAATAGCTCAATGCCTAGCCCTCACAATATCCTACATGCCTAAGGATGAACCCTTGCTGTCGGCTGCCAGCTACTTTTGGTCGAATACTTTAAATGCCTTTCTATTTCAACAAGGACCGATGACACCGACACTTTTGGATGTGGTCATGATCACTGGGCTAGATGTCACATCGTTGGTCAACCCTGTCAGCTTGAACACAAAAGGGCAGTTCTCTTTCAAAACTGGAGCTATTGGAGGGTGGAATGGATTCATAAGCCAAAATATGGGAACCGATTCAGTAGGCCCCAGGGAGCACATAGCTTTTCTTATGATGTGGTTAGAAAAGTTCATGTTTTGTGGCTCAAGCTGCGGCCCCACAACCAATTGGCAGCATATAGCTGAAGCCTTAGTGGAGAAGAAACAAATTCCCTTAGGCAAATATCTGCTGGGCTATCTATATCAAACTCTGAACAATGCATCGGATAGGATTACAGCCGATTCGGCTATCAGCACTGGTGGCCCATGGTGGTTTCTACAGCTCTTGCTTATTTTGCACACCCAGAAAGTTGCTGGGAGGCCTGAACTAGTGGATGTTGAATTCCCAAGATCGCAGCCGATTATGCATGAAGATGGTGAAGAAGTGACTACACGCCGATGCATGTCTTTTGGAGAAGTTTCATCTTCTTATCTCGGATCTAAGTTATCGGCTAAGCTCCTTAGTGATTGGTTCTGCAACCTCTATGATGGATTCCCGAAGAACTCAAGGATTTGGTTTGCATATGCAAACTTCGAAAACTTTGAGCTGCCCCAGGACTTCAGTGTAGACCTCCGTTTTTGGAACGGGAATCCTTCGTGTTCATAGTACCATTTCCCTGGATCGAGTAGTTTGGTACCCACGAATAGAGTACTGAATTATCAGGTGCAAAGTGCACGAATAGTCTTACACCAAAAGTACTACAATAATAGGCCTGAAGGAAATATCATTACATGTAGGACCTACTGGTCCGGATACAAGCAAAATCAAAGATTAGTTAAGATAGCAGACGGGAGGCAGCGGCATATCGATTGTCTACAGGCAACGACTGGGGACTAAGACCTATTGCACTCTGTTGTCTTCATTCATCGTGGTAGTATGCGTACGGGTCCTCCAGGTCTTCCATGCCTACATCTGTAGGTTTGTGCGTATAGCAAGGATAAGTACCAAACGTACTCAGCAAGCCAACACGGAATGATGCACATGATAGGGTCATTCAAAGGGTGGCTATGGTTAATTTGCACAAAGCCAATTTTCGCAAATCATTTCACAAACCTAACATCTAGCCAGTCAAGTTTTAGTTTCAGAGTATATTAAATCGGTGACGGTTCTGTCTTCCATCCATCGTGATACCAAGGATGGTTTCCCGTCTCCGGATCGTCATGGTTTTCTGGGGAGTCTATCCCTTCTCGCAGGTCAAGAAGTTGAGTCCACCAGCACACAAAATCATTATGCATACCAACCCATCATTTTAAAATTTATGAGTCTAGCTATGGAAGAAACTTGTCACGTCACTCATTAACCGTGAGCACGGCTATTTGAATAGATTGATTTACTCACACTGCAGTGGATGTACACTTTACCTGTACTCCGCAACTGCTCATTGAATGAGCTTTCATCCCTCCATATGGGACGGTCACGGCAAAGCTTTTCGATAACCTCACTTTGGCAGTACCCGCTCCATGAAGTTAAGTCCTCATGCACTCTAGCTGTCATTTCCTAGTAGTGAGAAGAGTTCTGGCGTTCTCGGGGTAAGAGAGAGAACTCACTTAATCTTTAAGTCATCTTTAAGTTCAGTTTATTATTCACATAAAGGTCTTTTTTCTTATCACAATCACGGGCACTCTACCATTCGTAGGCCCAGGACACTCTACCTATTGGTAGGACCTTAACTCAACACCTAGACCTGAACCACTATGCAGGGATACTGCCTCCGCTCGGCTATCTACTCCGTTAGGTCTATACCTATTCGAGAAGTACGGTTGTACTGGCTCGTTCTATGTTGTAAGTCTCATGGCTCGGTCCTTAATCGACGGGGACGGTACTTGCCTTTGCCGGAATCCACCCAAATCTATCCATCCGCCCCAGTCTAAAAACATTGGTTTTGCATTTTTGGTTTTCATAAAAACTCATTCCATCATGTTCTACGCAATGTGGCGCTCATGTCTCCACATACCGTATTTCAACTACCTTCCCTTAAGGTAGTTGCCCAAGCATATAGCATTTTGTAAAAAATATGAATATGCAAGATTCTAGTATAAGCATGGCTAAGCATTTTACCGAAGATGTCCTTCGGTTGTCTCACATCGAGGGTTACAAAGAATATTTCTAAGGGTAATCAATATCAAGGCATGGTACATCAAGCATAGGTATTCATTTGTGTATAGCATGCATGTTTTGAAGTTTAAATCAACATCATTTCACAAAATAGGATCAATATGTTCAAAGGGAAGTGTTGACTTGCCTTGCTTGCACACTTGTTGGACAGGGTCTTCCAAGTAGTCAGCGCTTGCTTGTTCGGCTGCTAACCATATGTGCAAAAAGGAAGGATTGAATTCGTTTAGAATTCAATAGAATCTAATAAAAGCCAAGTAAATTGCAAAAGCGGCTTCTGAGACGAATCTACGGCGTTAAACAAATTTACATTCGAGTTTGGCTAGAATCCGAGAATGAGCGAGTTGCAATGATTTGAACTCTTGTGTTCTCTTTCGATTTAATTTGTATGGGGTGGCCTTATCCCCAGTTAATGTATGTTTTGAGACAAGCAGTATCACTAAGGGTCTAAGGGCATCTATTTGGGTTAGGGTTAACTAGAGTGTTGGCATTGGCTTCAGGTTGATCTCTATGTCCCTAGGTAGGCCTGGGTGTCGGGGTTCATTGGTATGGGGACCGGAAAGGATTCCTCGGGGTGACGCCGTTAGGTGCACGTATATATGCATATATATATGTATACATATATATATTCTCATTGTATATTTGCCCATGTATACCCACATATATATCTATAGGAAAGGATGGATTGGGGTTTACGAGGATAGTTTCCAAGATCAATGGTGAACAGATGGATGGGCTCAACTAAGGGTGGTGGTCCTTGGAGGAGAAATAGTCCTGGGACTTGAACATAGAGTTTTCATATGTGAAAATGATTGAAAATATAAAGTTTATATTTATTTGTGAGAAAATCTTAGGAAGGATAAATAGTGTATTTTGAAATATAAGGGGATTCTTTATTTATGGGGAAATAATAATATTAACAAGTTCGTACTTATCGATGAGGAACCTTTTTTTTCTTTTTTTGAGAAACAGGATATATTTTGAAAGGA
The DNA here is from genome assembly GCA_019925245.2 of Oryza australiensis. NCBI lineage: Eukaryota > Viridiplantae > Streptophyta > Magnoliopsida > Poales > Poaceae > Oryza > Oryza australiensis. Next base: position 158,742 of record JAIFGZ020000311.1, read on the forward strand.
TAAGAAATGTTCTTTATTTTTGGAGAATAAATGGTAATATAGAGTTTATGTTTAATTGTAAGAAAATTTTTGAGGAAAAGAAAGATATACTTTTGAAAAGAGGAGATGATTTCTTTGTAAATACGGTTTAGGGCTCAAAAGAGAAAATATGAATCTTTAGAATTTTTACTAGGCTCCTATTAATTTTAAACTCCTTAAAAGAAATAAAAAAAATTAAAAAAATTTGCGCCGGCTGGGAATCGAACCAATGACCTCACCCTCACTCGGCTCGGCTCAAGCCACTGAGCTACTGAGCCGCTCTCGTTCCCTTTTCTCCTTCTTTTCTATTCTTCGTTCTTTCCTCCGCGAGGCCGACGACGGGGCGAGGGTGAACGGCGACGAGGATGGCTGGTGCTCGGGGTCTATTGGGCTCTACACCATCTACATGACACGAGGGTCTCGTTCCAAGGCATGCCGGGCCGGAGAGGCGGCGGATTGGGCCGGCGACGGTGAAGTGGTCATGGCGGCGGAGGCGCACGACGACGGCGAGCTAGTGGGTCTTAGAGCATCTACGGGACACGGGGAAGCTAGCCAGGGGCTTGGATCGGCCGGAAAGGGGCGGTGGTGATCTGGCGACGTACGCACGGTGGCGACCGAAACAGATGGTCCGACGGCGCTCGTCGTCGGTGATTTCCGGCGGCTATTCGGCTCGGGAAACTTTGGGAAAATAAAGCTTAGAGCACGTAGATCGTGGACATACCTTCAATTTGGGAGGAAATCGACTGAGGATGATAAATTTTGGATTTTTTTTCTTTGGGCGGCCGGTTTTAGGGTTCTTCAATGTTCTTCAAGATTCGACCCGCACACCGCATGATTTTTGGGGAAATTTCGGAAGGAGCTAGATGAGGTGATTAGGCGCAACTTTTTTGTTTCGAGTTTTGGCCGAGGAGCGCTATTTATAGCGGGATGTTTCGGCTTGAGCTCGGGAGGCAATGGCGGTGCGGCACGGGAACAGCGGGCACACGCGGAGAGGGGGCCGGGAATGGCGAACGGTGCGTGGGCGCGGGGGCTGTGGGGTCCGGCCGAAGGCGCGGCGCGTGGTGGTGCGAGGACGACGGGGTTCGGGCGCGAGGGCAGCGCGTGGCGCGCGAGGACGGCGGGGTCCGGACGCGAGGGCGGCACATGATGAGCGCGGGCGGGCGCGATCGGCGGCGCTCGGCAGGCAGCACGCGCGTCGCGCGGTGGCGAGCGGTGCAGGGCCCAGGTACGGCGTCGAACACTTGGTGACGGATGAATAGTGCGATTTCTGATTTTCCCGATTTTCCTCAATTTTATTTTTTTGTTTTTGTTGCCTACCCTTTGTATTTCACTTGCAATTAGATTTTGACTTAATTATGGTTTAATTAATATTGTTATGACTTTTACCCTCTTTATTATATATATATACATATATATATATATATATCTATGTGTATATTTTGTATGTATATATTCACATGTATATTTTCCATTTTAATTATATTTAAAAATTCTAGGTATTTTATCCTAATACTTTGATATTGTTCCCAAACGCAAGTTTTATTAGATCATAGTTCTCCCTAATTTATTTTTCTTAGAATTTTATTTTAATTATTTCATTCTTGCAACTTCTCTTTTCCTTTTTAGGTTTGAAAATTCTGTCAACCTTATCCTTTTCAAAACAATTATTTATTTATTTTAACTTGGCATCCAATACTCACGAATAAAAGGCAAATAAATACAATAAGATGCAATCAATCAAAAGATTTTTGCATGTTCTGACTTTTATGTTTTGATTTTTTTAAAACTCTGGATTTTCAGGGTGTTACAAACCTACCCCCCTAACAATAAATCTCGTCCCGAGATTTGGGTCGGGTCGCGATTGGGAGTCAGTCGGTATAAACATATGGGATGGATCCGTTAGGACTTCTCCTTAGCAGGTTGACGAATAGGTTGGATGCTTCGGGTGATGCAGAAATCTATTACAGAGTTTCTAAGGGTGGTCCACTTCGATTCTTTGTTTCTGATAACATGATGTTGTCAGCTCTTAATCCTTGGGGCATCCTTCAAGCATGCAAGATTCAGTAGGTCTCTAATTTCCTTAAGTTGTATAATAGACTTGCTGTTCTAAACTGTTGGAACCTTTAGCTGCAGACAGGTGGTGATCCTGGTAGGATTGCAGTCATGTGATTTTGGTGGGCGACAAGAGGTTATCTAGAGAAGGTTTGGTTTTACCTAGCTTCAACATAGTGTCCAATCTGAGGGTCGAGGGTTATGTCACTCTACCCCCCTAACAATAAGTTCAAGCTTGGCTTTTAGGGTAAGGGCTATATCGGCATTTTCAGGCTTGGTTGGCATCCTCACCATTCCTAGTTAGAGTCCAACGCACAAGTTCCTAGCATGTCCTAAAGATTTTGGCTTGCCTTTTTTTTGGGTCTATCCGTCGATCTCCTAGGCTTTTGTTTCAACCTTTGAGTAGGAATGGTTCACCGGAATGGGCTCTTCATATCATATTCAGGGCTGGGTTTTTTGAGTCATTGTTTGCGATTCCTTCGCCCCAGGGTACGGTGATATTCCTTGTGGTTTGTTCATACCTCATTGTATCTTGGTCAATGGTTATGCTCGTCGGTGAAATCCTTGGGGTGGTCATGGTGACTATCTCTTGGTCATAGGTTATCTTGTTTCCAGTCAACTGGTCCATGCTAGAGTGATACTGAGGGTCTGTGGCGGTATCATGACGTTTGAAGAAAATACTATGTCTCTACTTCTGATGGGCATATTGGTGCCGGTATGGGGCACAGTTATATTCCCCCTGGTGGCATGTACCATTATGGGTCTCTTAAAGTCTACCTGACATAGGTTATGTTCTATGCTTATTCCTAAGGTTATGAAAGAATGCTAAGCCCCAGATTCAAACAAAACTTTAATCGGTGCAGAATGGATAGAGAACATACCCATTAGCATGACTTGGTCCTCCTGGGCTTCTCCTACACACGTGGTTCACTTGGCCATGGCGGAATCCGGTGGTAGCCTCCTTTGGCTGGTGCGTTCCAAATAGTCTGCGTCCGGGCTCCGGGGTAGGGGTTCCTCTCACAACCGTGGCGTTGGCTCCAGTACGGTTGGGGGTGTTGTGCGGTTTGGGACATTGATTGGCATAATGCTCGAATCCTTCGCAGTTGAAGCAGTTAACATTCCGGTTTCCCGATGCTGCCAAAGTGGGGGCCGGGGTACGGAAAGGTGTTGCCGGTGGCCTGCTAGCGTTGTTGGGTGCAGAGGGACGATTGGCCGCTATGATGGTTGGTTTCCATCCTGTTGGTGTTGGGACGATTGGCCGCTATGATGGCTGGTTTCCATCCTATTGGTGTTGCTCCTTTGGGTCGCTGAGATGTCCCTTGAATTGGACGGGCTAGAGAAAGCCTTCTCTTTCGGTTGTTTTCAACCATCCTTTGGTCATGCTCAAGCCTCACGACCTTGTTGATGAGGCTTTGGAAACTGGCGTGGTCTTGACCGATCATCGGTCCTCTCAGCCCGTCGTTCAGTCCTTCGATAAATTTATCCATCTTTTCTTCTTCGTTCGCAAGGTCACTTGTGGCGTAGCGGGCAAGCTGCGTGAACTTGTTGAGGTATTCTTGCACCGAGGTGTTGCCTTGGCGCAACCTACGAAACTCATTCTTCTTCATCCTCATGACCGCGGCGGGTACAAAATTTTCACGGAAAGCAGTCGTGAATTCTTCCCATGTCGGTTCTTCGGCATCTTCAGCCCGAGTCTCTTTGTAGGTGTCCCACCAGTCACTTGTGGGACCTTCCAGCTGATTGGTGGCGAAGATGACTCTGTCAGCTTCCCGTACTCGGACGAGAGTCAACTTCTTCTCTATTACCCTCAACCAATCTTCAGCATCCATGGGTTCTTCCGTTGTGAAGAAGGTAGGCGGCTTGGCTCTCATAAACTCTCCTAAACTTGAACTCAATGGCTTGAAGCAGTTGGGTTTGTAAAGCCATGACCTCCGCTAGGGTGGAGGGGTTAGGCTCCGACGGGTTCTCAGTAGTTGCTAAGGCTCTGCGACGGTGCGCCATCTGAACAACGTGGATAAGGTAAGAGACTTGATCTACTAAGGTCACGATTCTAAGGATTTTTTCTTCAAGTTGTTTAGGGTGATCTTTCGAAGCAAGCTTGGTGGAATAAACTCATTTAAGATATAACATAGAACTTTATATTAGTTCGAGATGTTACATAATAAGGGTACATCGGACTGCCATGCACAGTCCCACACAATACAACTAACATCGGTCTAGGGTCTTCATCCATAAAGGGGAAGGGGCACGGTCATTGCTGTCTTAATTCCATCCAAAGCAAGACCGGAGTTGATGCAGACTTCTTGTCTAGTTGTTTGGGCTGTCGCCCGATCTGGGGTTGCCGCCTATGGCTGTTGCATTGGCACCAGTAAGAGGAGGGATGATGTGTGGCTTGGGGCATTGGTTGGCATAGTGCCCAAATTCTTCACAGTTGAAGCAATTCACATTCTTTTTCCTTGGGGCTGCCGGGATAGGTGTTGGAGTGCGAAACAGTGTGGCAGTTCTCCTAGGGCAGTCATTGGCATAGTGCCCTAACTCTCCACAGTTGAAGCAGTGCACATTCTTCCTTAGACGTTGGGAAATCTCCTCAGCATCTTCAGGGGTACACACTGTGCTTGTGATGATCATCCTGTCAGTACCACCTGTATTCCATTTTGGTGACTTCCTCTTCTTGGGGTTAGATGGTGGCAACTGAAATCTTGGCCGGTTGTTTGATTGGATTCTTTATCCTTTCTTCCGTACTGTACCTCTCTCTCGATCGGGGTCCTAGTGTGCTTGTCCCATGTACCGTTCCTTACTCCATGTCCTTGTTCCACGAAACCGTAGCGGGGGTCAAGTGTTTCCTTCCATCCCAATGGCAGGTTTGGTGTCATTGCTCCCCGTGGACTTGACAGTATACTTGCGGGAGTTATCAGGGCTTGCGACGGAACGTACTGACGTTGCTCTGGGTACCAACCCTGAGTTTGCATCTGTTGCTGCTGGAACAGTTGTTGCATCTGTTGCATCATCATGGTCATTAGTTGCGTCTGGTTAGCCACTACCTGGGCTAAGGTCGGGTTCACAGGGAAAGGAGGTGGGGTGTCCACAGGGTCGCTCTGGGTTAATCCATGAGACTGCTGGGATCTTGATTTACTGCCCTTGGCTTTTCCCATCTATCGTCAGAGAGAAAGAGAAAAGTAAAGGTTAAGCTATGGATGGGGCCTTATTGTGTGTACTCTCATTGTTTTAGTGGGTTAAATAATCTCCCAAGTTCCAACATGGTCATAGTCCGACATCTATTTTTGAAGATAGCTTATGGTTATAGAAAGGTAGTGGTAAAAATCAAATGTTCGTAGAGAATTGGGGGTCAAGGGTGTAAGGAAAAACATATTTGTTTTGTAAAAATAGTCTTTATTTTCAAAATAATCCTATGTAGGGATATTTCCCTTTAACCAGCTATTCAGGGGTAGGGCGCTAGTTGGTCATATCCTACAGTCGCACTGCTCTTATACCAGCTCTGTAGACCCCCGTTTTTGGAACGGGAATCATTCGTGTTTATAGTACCATTTCCCTGGATCGAGTAGTTTGGTACCCACGAATACAGTACTGAATTATCAGTGCAAAGTGCACGAATAGTCTTACCCCAAAAGTATTACAATAATAGGCAAAATCATTACATGCAGGACCTACTGGTTCGGATACAACCAAAATCAGAGATTAGATAAGAGAGCAGACAGGAGGCAACGACATGTCGATTGCCTACAGGCAACGACTGGGGACTAAGACCTATTGCGCTCCGTTGTCTTCATTCATCCTCGTAGTATGTGTACGGGTCCTCCAGGTCTTCCATGCCTACATCTGTAGGTTTGTGCATATAGCAAGGATGAGTACCCAACGTACTCAGCAAGCCAACACGGAATGAAGCACATGATAGGGTCATTCAAAGGGTGGTTGTGGTTTATTTGCACAAAGCCAATTTTCGCAAATCATTTCACAAACCTAACATCTAGCCAGTCAAGTTTTAGTTTCAGAGTATATTAAATTGGTGACGGTTCTGTCTGCCATCCATCGTGATACCAAGGATGGTTTCCCATCTCCGGATCGTCATGGTTTTCTAGGGAGTCTATCCCTTCTCGCAGGTCGAGAAGTTGAGTCCACCAGCACACAAAATCATTATGCATACCAACCCATCATTTTAAATTTTATGAGTCTAGCCGCGGGAGAAACTTTTCACATCGCTCATTAACCGCGAGCACGGCTATTCGAATAGATTGATTTACTCACACTGCAGTGGATGTACACTTTACCCGTACTCCGCAACTGCTCATTGAATGAGCTTTCATCCCTCCATATGGGACGGTCAAGGCAAAGCTTTTCGATAACCTCACTTTTGCAATACCCGCTCCATGAACTTAAGTCCTCATGCACTCTAGCCATCATTTCCTAGCAGTGAGAGGAGTTCTGGTGTTCCTGGGGTAAGAGAGAGAACTCACTTAATCTTTAAGTCATCGTTAAGTTCAATTTATTATTCACATAAAGGCCTTTTGTCTTATCACAATCACGGGCACTCTACCATTGGTAGGCCCAGGACACTCTACCTTTTGGCAGGTCCTTAACTCAACACCTACAAGTGAACCACTACGCAGGGATACTGCCTCCGCTCGGCTATCTACTCCGCTAGGTCTATACCTATTCGAGAAGTACAGTTGTACTGGCTCATTCTATGTTGTAAGTCTCATGGCTCGGTCCTTAATCGACCAGGGACGGTACTTGTCTTTGCCGGAATCCACCCAAATCCATCCATCCGCCCCAGTCTAAAAACATTGGTTTTGCATTTTTGGTTTTCATAAAAACTCATTCCATCATGTTCTAGGCAATGTGGCGCTCATGTATCCACATGTCGTATTTCAACTACCTTCCCTTAAGGTAGTTGCCCAAGCATATAGCATTTTGTAAAAATATGAATATGCAAGATTCTAGTATAAGCATGGCTAAGCATTTTACCGAAGATGTCCTTCGGTTGTATCACATCGAGGGTTACAAAGAATATTTCTAAGGGTAATCAATATCAAGGCATGGTACATCAAGCATAGGTATTCATTTGTGTATAGCATACATGTTTGGAAGTTTAAATCAACATCATTTCGCAAAATAGGATCAATATGTTCAAAGGGGAGTCTTGACTTGCCTTGCTCACACACTTGTAGGACGGGGTCTTCCGCGTAGTCAGCTCTTGCTTCTTCGGATGCTAACCATACGTGCAAAAAGGAAGGATTGAATTCGTTTAGAATTCAATAGAATCCAATAAAAGCCAAGTAAATTGCAAAAGCGGCTCCTGAGACGAATCTACGGTGTTAAACGAATTTACATTCGAGTGTGGCTAGAATCCAAGAATGAGCGAGTTGCAATGATTTGAACTCTAGTGTTCTCTTTAGATTTATTTTGTATGGGGTGGCCTTATCCCCATTTAATGTAAGTTTTGAGACAAGCAGTATCACTAAGGGTCTAAGGGCATCTATTTGGGTTAGGGTTAACTAGTGTGTTGGCATTGGCTTTCGGTTGATCTCTATGTCCCTAGGTAGGCCTGGGTGCTGGGGTTCATTGGTATCGGGACCGGAAAGGATTCCTCGGGGTGACGCCGTTAGGTGCTCGTATATATGCATATATACATATATATGTATAAATATATATATTCTCATTGTATATTTGCCCATGTATACCCACATATATATCTATAGGAAAGGATGGACTGGCGTTTACGAGGATAGTTTCCAAGATCAATGGTGAACAGATGGATGGGCTCAACTAAGGGTGGTGGTCCTTGGAGGAGAAATAGTCCTGGGGACTTGAACATAGAGTTTTCATTTGTGAAAATGATTGGAAATATAAAGTTTATATTTATTTGTGAGAAAATCTTAGGAAGGATAAACAGTGTATTTTGAAATATAAGGGGATTCTTTATTTATGGGGAAATAATAGTATTAACAAGTTCGTACTTATCGGTGAGGAACATTTTTTTGAGAAACAGGATATATTTTGAAAGGATAAGAAATGTTCTTTAATTTTGGAGAATAAATGGTAATATAGAGTTTATGTTTAATTGTAAGAAAATTTTTGGGGAAAAGAAATATATACTTTTGAAAAGAGGAGATGATTTCTTTGTAAATAGGGTTTAGGGCTCAAAAGAGAAAATATTAATTTTTAGAATTTTTACTAGGGTCCTATTAATTATAAACTCCTCAAAAGAAATAAAATTTTTTTTTAGAAATTTGCGCCGGCTGGGAATCGAACCAGCGACCTCACCCTCGCTCGGCTTGGCTCAAGCCACCGAGCTACCGAGCCGCTCTCGTTCCCTTTTCTCCTTCTTTTCTTTTCTTCCTTCTTTCCTCTCTTCTTCTTCCTCGCGAGGCCGACGGCGGGGCGAGGGTGAGCGGCGACGAGGATGGCTGGTGCTCGGGGTCTATTGGGCTCTACACCATCCACATGACATGAGGGCCTCCTTCCAAGGCACAGCCGGGCCGGAGAGGCGGCGGATTGGGCCGACGACGGTGAGGTGGTCACGGCGGCGGAGGCGCACGACGACGGCGAGCTCCGACAGGGTTTCGGCCGAACTAGTGGGTCTTAGAGCATCTACGCGACACGGGGAAGCTAGCTACGGGCTTGGATCGGTCGGAAAGGGGCGGTGGTGATCTGGCGACGTGCGCCCGGCAGCGGGCAAAACAGAGGGTCCGACGGTGCTCGTTGCCGGCGATTTCCGGCGGCTATTCGGCTCAGGAAACTTGGGGAAAATAAAGCTTAGAGCACGTAGATCGTGGACGTACCTTCAATTTGGGAAGAAATCGACTGAGGATGAAAAATTTTGGATTTTTGCTTCGGGCGACCGGTTTTAGGGTTCTTCGATGTTCTTCAAAATTCGACCCACACACCGCATGATTTTTGGGAAATTTGGGGAGGAGCTAGATGAGGTGATTAGGCGCAACTTTTGTGTTTCGAGTTTGGCAGCGGAGCGCTCTTTATAAGCGGGATGTTCCGGCTTGAGCTCGGGTAGCAATGGCGGTGTGGCATGGGAAGAGCGGGCATGCGCGGAGAGGGGTCGGGCGCGGGCAAGACGTGTGGGCGCGAGGGGTGGTGGGGCGGCGCGGCGAGCGGCGTGTGGGCGCGAGGCGGCGGGGTCCGGCGAGGGCGCGGTGCGTGGCGTCGCTCGGGCGGGGGGCGCGGGGCGCGGGCGCATGAGGACGACGGGGTCCGGGCGCGAGGGCGGCGCGTGGCGCGCGCGGGCAGGGCGTGCGGTACTGCGGTACGACGCGCACGCGGGAGCGCGATGCGCGTCGCGCGATGGCGAGGTGGTCCAGGACCCTGGGTACGGCGTCGAATAGTTGGTGACGGATGAATAGTGCAATTTCCGATTTTCCCCGATTTTATTTTTTTCTTTTTGTTGCCTACCCTTTGTATTTCACTTGCAATTAGAATTTGACTTAATTATTGTTTAATTAATATTTTTATGACTTTACCCTCTTTATTATATATATACATATATATATGTGTATATTTTGTATGTATATATATATATTCACATGTATATTTTCCTTTTTAATTATATTTAGAAATTCTTGGTATTTTATCCTAATATTTTGATATTGTTCCCAAAAGCAAGTTTTATTAGATCATAGTTCTCCCTAATTTATTTTTCTTAGAATTTTATTTTAATTATTTCATTCTTGCAACTTCTCTTTTCCTTTTTAGGGTTTGGAATTGCTCTTAACCTTATCCTTTTTCAAAACAATTATTTATTTATTTTAACTTGGCATCGAAGACTCGTAAATAAAAGGCAAATAAATACGACAAGATGGAATCAATCAAAAATTTTTTGCAAGTTTCAATTTTTATGTTTCAATTTTTTAAAACTCCAGATTTTCGGGTGTTACATTCAGTTCAATGAAATCAACTCCGAAAGATATGACAAATGAAGGGAAGTCTTTACGACTGCTATCTCTCCATGCATCCTCCCGGTCGGCATCCACCAAGGCAAAAATGTCTTGTTGTCATATGAATTCTACCACCAAATGGTTGCTGCTAGACAGATAGGATTGGGACAACTACCGATCGGCCTGTACTTCACCGAAAAGATCCAAACAAGGGGGAAAATCGGCTAAGCCCTTATGATGCAGAAACTACTGGATATTGAAGGCCCTACTCTCGGCAGCATAGAAAATATAGAATTGACCATGATGAGGAGTGCCAGCTTCGACCGATGGTGGATTGAGTGGAAAAAACATCTTTTTCATTAGTCCGCTTCGATGTATATGACTACCATTCTTCCGGAATTGGTTCTAGAGGTAAACACTTTTCCTTTATCAAATTCTACATTTATCGGCTAACATTCTTTAAAATTCAACCATGTTTCCTGTTTGCAGACTACCGATTCCTCTCCACCTCATATTAGCAACACTGGAGCCACAATCCAATATGCTGCAGCGCTCATCCCAAATAGTGGTGGCCTCGCCCCTTCCTTGATTGGCTTCAACGCGCCTAAAGTAACCTCTCTGCTCCATGGTCAAACCCGCGAGCCACTCCAAAGAAAGAAACGAACCAAACCATCTACTGCCGATCCATCGGCTGTACAAAAAAAAAGCCTCAGAAAAACAGAAGACAACTACAACCGATGATCTGCCGGACTTAGATCCACAAGTGGAGGCATTCTTGGATCAAGAAGATATGGAGGAAGCTGTTGATGAGGCTGCAGCCGATACAAGCGAGACAAGGAGAACTGTGCAAACGCCACTAGCCGACGACCTAGCTCCTCAAAAAACACCAAGTCCTCCAAGACGTCCGATTCATCCCCAGTCGGTATGCATTCTTCCGAATTCCTCTTCCTTTAAATTCTCACATTCAACTCTTCATTAAGTTCTTTGTCTTGTAGAAAAAGAAGTTGGCCACAAGGAAGAAGCCGACTCCACCTCCATAGGTAATTATATACTCAAGCTCTTCTCAATTTTAAACTAACTGATGCTTAATCATCTTGTCTCTATTTTTGTGTAGCCTCCTCGCTCTCCAAGGCTTGCCCCTCATGCATCTAGTGAACGAACTACATCGGCTAGCGGCAGCCATAACGTTGAGGCAGAAGCAGCATCGGCTCCCGTCATCCCTGTAAGTCCTTTCTCTTGACTCCATATCGGCTATATTCAAAGTTTTTAGCATTTAACAATCTCAATGTTCTCCTTTTCAGGTTCTAGCCGACCTGTTTCCTTTGAACATCAAAGAGTTTATGGATGACGAGGAAGACACTACTGACAAAGCTCTAGCTCCTGTTGCTGATGACTTAAAAACTTTACTGCAAGACTTAGCTCGTCGGCTAGAAAGTTCCCTAGACTTCTTAGTCACCGATTGTGGAGCGATCAAAGCCAGATTCAAAGAAATTCAATATCAGCTCCTTGATCACATAGCCAACGCCATCTCGCAAGGCGTATATCTTGAATTGTATCAACACAAATTTGAAAGGGCCAAACAACAGATAGCTGATCGGCGAGTGAGAACGGCCCTTGAAGCCACAATTGAGGCCAATGGGCAATCCATACTTGAAGACAAGGCCAAGCTTGATAAAATGACTGCTGAGCCCACCTCCATCCTTGATCGGTTGCGCAAACATAGAGAAGAGCTGCTAGCTCCGCTCGCCTAGTGTGATGCTGATATAACATCCGAAGAGCAAAGGATTGCCAATCTACCCAGGGCAATATCAGAGCAAAAATCCAAGTTGAAGGCTTCAATGAGGAATTTGTCAGATCTCACCAAGGCCTTAAAGGTGATCCCTGGGAATGATGCAGCCGACGCCAAAACCATTGAAGACATTGATCAAATTTGGCGAAGAGTGATATCGGCAATCAATGAATTTATATCCAGCTAAGCCGATTCATGTAATAGGGCTAGAGCTTGAACACTTATGAAATTTTGTGTCGAATCTTGTAAATTTCTGCAACATAACCCCTTGTGTTGATCCTTACAAACTTTGAATCTTGTAAATTTTTGCAACATAACCCCTTTGTGTTGATCCTTTCAAACTTTTGTGAACTCCTGCAATGTTTCTTGTAATATAATCTCTGCCGATTCTTGAAATTTCTCAAGCATTGAAAACTTTGAAGTCCACTTGAGTTCACTTTTTGTGTGTATATATGTCCCCCAAATTTTACAATTTCAACCAATCGTTGATAAAATTATGGCTTGATTGAGGACGATATCACACAAAATCGGCCATCATACATCGGCAAAAGCACAACCAATTATGATAAGAACAACAAGACTAAGGGCGATATAACTTATATCGGCCATCACATATCAGCAGAGCACAGCCGATTATGATAAATTTGAAGAGACTAAAGACGATATAACTTATATCGGCCATCTAAAGACGATGTAAACACATCAGCCACCATGTATCGGCATGACACAGCCGAATCATGAATTGATCCAAACACTAAGTCATGACTCAGCCAATCGGCTATGCCACTGCTTTGGAAACTCAGAGATCTTCCTCTTGATCAACCTGATCAGACTTTTGTTGGATGCTTTTGTTTGTCCATTGTCTTGCGCATGGTACGATGAAGAATTCAACTACTTGATCCCCATGCTTTCTGCAAACTGGACAAACTCATCAAATACAAAAATAGATCCCTGATCAGTTGTAATGGTCTGAGGAACACCAAATCAGTATATGATATGCTCTTTGACGAACTGAATTGCATCCACAGAATTAACCTTCTTCAATAGAATTGCCTTCACCGACTTCGTAAAATAATCGGTTGCCACTAATATGAATTTATGTTCTTTACTGAAGGGTGGATTGATCTGGTCGATCATGTCAATTCCCCAACCTCTGAACGACCATGGCTTGATTATGGGATTCATAGTCGACACTGGTGCTCTTTGAATTGTTCCAAACTTCTGACAATCTTGACAACCTTTATAATATCTGAAGCAATCTTCCAACATCGTCGGCCAAAAATACCTAGCTCGTTGAAGCAACCATTTCATCTTGTGAGCCGATTGATGAGTACCACATATGCCTTCATGCACTTCGCCCATTACGACCTTGGCCTGATCGGCACTCAAACATCTTAGCAATACTCCATCAATCGTCCGATAATATAGATCATCATCCAGCAAAACATATCTCAAAGCTTTGTAACGCAATTTTATCGAAGCCGATTGAGAAGGATTCTTCAAATAATTGAAAACATCATACCACCAATCATTGGCTGCGATTGTAGCAATTTTTACCTCGGTGTCCTTGACCATCGGCTTGTATCCCGATGCCTCCTGAGCTAAATCGTTAGCTTCAACATTTTGCTCTCGAGGAATATGTGTCAAAGTCACTAGCCGAAAACAATCCATCAATTCTCGGCACTTTTCATAGTAGATCATTAATGTATCGTTCTTGCATTCATATTCTCCAGCTAGTTCATTGATGACCAACAAAGAATCACCCATTATCTCCACGGCATCGGCTTCAACTTCCTTCAAAAGTTGTAATCCTTTGAGAACTGCTTCGTACTCGGCTTGGTTATTGGTAGCATAGGGCTTAATAGCATAGGCGAACTCAAAACTTGCCCCCTAGGTGATATGATGACCAAGCCGGTACCACATCCATGGGTACAAACTGATCCATCAAAGAACAAAGTCCAAGACACCATATCAATCGAGCCGATTGAGTCATCACGATGCTCAACAATGAAATTGGCTATGGCCTGTCTCTTGACTGCTTTAGGTGACTCAAACCTGAGATCAAATTTTGTTAAGGCATAGATCCATTTTCCGACTTGTCCTTTCAGCACTAGAGCCGATAGCATATACTTGACAACATCGGCTCTGCAGACTATGGTGCGTTCATCGGATAGCAAATAGTGCCTTAACTTCGTGCAAAAAAAATACAGGCATAAGCATAACTTCTCCACCGGAGAATATCTTGTCTCTGCATCCAGAAGCCTTCTGCTTAAATAAAATATTGCTCTTTCCTTACCCTCGAACTCCTGGATCAATACTGAGCCGATTGACTTCTCATTGGCTGACAAGTATAACTTGAAAGGCACCCCTTTCTATGGAGGAATCAATACTGGAGGGGAACTCAAATATTCCTTAACGTTATCCAAGGCTTTTTGTTGATCTACCCCTCTAAGTAAATTGCTGATCGGTTTTCAACCTTAGCAAAGGTGTAAAGGGCTCCATCTTTCCAGACAGATTAGAGATAAATCTCCTGATGAAATTCATCTTGCCAACCAGAGATTGCAACTCCTTCTTGTCCTGTGGAGGTTGAATATTCTTGATCGCATTGATGCTCCTTTGTGTTACTTCAATCCCCCTTTCATGAACAAGAAAACCCAAAAACTGTCCAACTGATACGCCAAAAGCACACTTTGTGGGATTCATCTTTAGGCCGTATTTTCTTGTTCTGTCCAGAACTTTCCTCAAATCGGCTATATGGTCATCAACCTGCTTTGATTTTACGACCACGTCATCAATGTAGATTTCAACCAACAAGCCAATTAGATCATGAAAGATGTAATTCATGACCCTCTGATACGTAGCTGTTGACACCTAAATTTGGCAATCGAATCCCTAAGTTCTAGCGAGGTTAAAACAGAATCGGATCGGCTAGTTTTACGGAGAAATGGAGGCCGCATCGGCTGAGAAGCGATCAGCTGTGAAACCAGTCGGCTAGGGTTGAATCGGACAAGAACAGCCGATAGCCGATTCTAGGTTCAGAGAAGATGAAACCGTTTCCGATGAAAGTGCTTGGAGGTAAAGGATTCGGTTACCAGTTTGCGCATTAAAAGATATTGCCATCTATGGATAGAGTCCTGTAACGGCAATTGTATCTGTAAATTAGGAATTTATTTAAACTGTTTATTGTAATGCGGCGTGGGTCCTTCCCGGGATATCGTCGTATTTTAAATAGTAGTTTAGATAGAGTCCAGGGTCTGTACAGATAATGTTACTCTTGGGTATAAATAGGACCTGAGACCCCCTGTAAATATTCAATAATCAATCAAACAACTTTCGGCGCATCGCCAAACCTTTTCTTCAGATGAGCAATTGATTTGGCTCTGGGCTGCATCGTTTCGATCCCCAAATCCAGGTAAATGCTTGTCATTAGTGGTATGTTCTATTGATTCTAATGCTTCCATCATAACGACACATTAGATTCAGGGGTTCATACTGCGCTATTTACCATATATCACATATAAACTGGAGCAATGCTTAGATCTATCCTGCCATCGGCCAGTTCTATCAAGAACCCACAGCCGATAGGGCTAGATCTAAAGGTTGAACTAGTTTATATGCAGTATCCACCGTCTCGAGGTATTTACATCAACTACAACATATTAGGTTGTTCTTTTTATACTTAATGTTGCATCAACATTGAACTATTAAGTCATTTTAGGACATTCAATAATCTGTTCGGTTAGATGTATATATTTAGAGACAGTGTCGGGGTTTCAGCCGGTCTTACCTGCCCTGATATATTTTTAGTATATTTATTACTAGATTTATGTTAGGACTGCCTCTTATATTAAGATCTCATTTTTGTCGGACATCATAAGCCAAAATCGGCCTACTAGCAATAGCCGACGACCGATTTCCTAAGCTAAGTCTATCTGGTTCAAGAATGATATCTTTTCATAAGAATCATCGGAGTACTAGCTGATCCATAGTTAGCTTTCGAGTATCGGCTAGGTTATCAATACATATATTTATTATCCTTTACTGTATTTGGGCTAAGCGGCTGATGCTCTCTCGGTATAGCCGATCCATTCCAGTCGTTTGGTTTAAATATATTTTAGGATAGCATATATATGCTCATGGATTCCCTCAACCGATCCAGTGGGGATCTAACCTAACACTTAACGCATATATCTTGCTTTTCTTGTTGGTTAATAGATCAAACCAACTGGCACGCCTTGAACAGCATAGGTGGCCAGGAAGGACCTGCACTGGAGTTAAGCGGATCTCCTAGGCCAGCGCGTGAGAAAAATTTCTCATCAACAGTAGCTCCAGCATTCTTCAAACCGAAAGTCATCACAACCAACTTGTACAAGCCGATTGCACCAGGGCATCTAAAGGCAGTCTTATGGATGTCTTCTTCTGCCATGAAAATCTGATTGTATCCAGCATTGCCATCCATAAAACTGATAATTTTGTGCCTTGAAGCAGCATCAACCAACAAATCGGCAATCAGCATTGGGTATTCATCCTTAGGGGTAGCTTTGTTCAAATCTCAAAAATCAATACACACCCTAAGTTTGTCGTTTTTCTTGATCACCAGAACTATGTTGGAAACCCACTCAGCGTACCGGTATGGCTGAATGAATCCAACATCATGTAATCGAGTGATTTTGACCTTAATTGTGTCATACATATCGGCTTTGAATCTCCTAGGTAATTGCAGGTTTGATAGGAAGCCGATGTTCAACAACCGATCGGCTAAGTCCTGGCACCTCAAAATATTCCCAAGCAAAACAATCTTTATAATCTTTCAAATTTTCCATTAGCTTGGTTCTGAATTGAGAAGACAAATTTTTACTAATAAATGTCGGCCTAGGCCTATCTCCTGGACCTATATCAACTTCTTCTAAGTTGTCGACAAACATGAAGCCTTGTCCCAATTTGCCATCGAGATCATTTACAGTGTCTTCGGTGTGGAAACTTGAACCCTCCACGACGCCCTCAAAGCAATAGCTGGGCCTCTTCGTCTCCAACTGGTTGTATGTCACAATCGGACACCTTTAGAAAATCTTCTTGCCAAATCTTGCCAGACAAGCAATCAATTCCGTCCATCTCCCAAAGGGTTAAATCGGCATTGGCAATGTTTATTGACCTGTCGGCTGACACGATTTCCACCTTGCCACCTTGCCATTGGATTAAGCTCTGATGCATAGTCGAAGGAATGCCGCAATTGGCATGAATCTAATCACTTCCTAGCAAGAGGCTATATGATCCCTTCCCATCGATGACAAAAAACATTGTGGAAACAGTCTTGCTGCCGATTGTCAGCTCTACGTTCAAAACTCATTTGGTCTTCGATGGATTGCCACCAAAGTCCTTGAGGACCATGTTGGTCTTGATGAGATAGTCGAAACTTCTGCCCAACTTCTTGAAAGTAGAATATGGCATCAAATTCACAGCAGCCCCTCCATCGACCAACATTTTGGACATCGGCTTGCCATTGACAAACCCTTTAACATATAGTGGCTTGAGGTGCCGATGCCCTATCCCTTCTGTTTTTCAAAAAATGGCCTGTTCTGGGGACAAAACCAACTTGGCCAGAGATTCTTCCATGAGATTTGCATCAGCTTGATTAGCCTCATATTCAGCTGGCAATACAAATATCATGTTAACCGATGCATAAGCGACAGCTTTACCCTTAGCCAACCTCTTCGCCTTGTTGGCTTTGACCTCATTGGCTGAGAGCACCTTGTTCTTAACACGCCACTCTTTCCTTTAGTGCTCTTGCTTTTTATTCTTCAGTCGATGATCGATCTTTGCCTGGACTTCCTGGAACGTCCCCTGCTCTTCATCCTCTGAACCCTCCTTTTCTGACTCTTTGTGAAAGTATCAAAAGGGAACCATTGTGGATCCATGGCCTTGTCTTCATCTTCATCAGAGTCCTGCAGAAAATCTTGATCAATCGGACCCAACCTCTGGAGAACAGGGAGTTTCCTTTGTTGCAGCCGATTTCCCTCAAGACGAGATCGGCTAGACTCTCCAGCGTATTTTCCACCATAATTGTTGCATGCTGCACAATCTTCTATTGATGGCAGCCTCATCCCTTCGTTCTAGCAAAATCGGAAAAATTCACAGCTCCAATGGGGATCAAAGTTGTCATCTTCTTCATGCCTATCATGTTTTCTCTGAGACTTATTGATGATCCTTGCAGAATTGGGCTGTGTGGGCCGATAATCCCTTCCATCAGCTGCAATACCACTTGTGTGGACCATGTTGACAGGAAAGGGATAGCCATCAACTTTCATCGGCTTCTTTGAGTCTTCAAATTTAATCTTTCCTGCTTCAATAGCCGATTGGATCTGCTGTCTGAATACTTTGCAGTCGTTGGTGCTATGAGATCCAGTGTTGTGACACTTGCAATACTTCCTCCTTTTCAACTCCTCAACCGATGGGATGACATGGCCGGCTGGAAGCTGGATTTGCTTCTCCCGAAGTAGCAGGTCAAAAATCTTGTCGTCCTTAGTGATATAAAAATCATATTTTTCTTCCTTGGCTGAATTCTTGACCCATTGGCATGTAATAACCTTCTTACTACTGGCCCCTTCAGCTGCTGCCACTTCGGAGTCACTGTCTTCTTCCGATTCGAAGGCATATGCAACATGGCTAACCTTTTTGAAAGCTTTCTTGGCCTCTTGGAATCTTTGCTCGTGTGTTGTTACCTTTTGGGCCAGGTGAGCCAAGCTCTCAAAGTCTTGAGCCGAAAACCTCTCTCTGATAGGCGTCAACAAGCCCTGGAAAGCGAGATCGACTAGCTAGGAATCCGACAACACCAGGCTATAGCATATGTTCCTCATATCCCTGAATCTTTGAATGTAATCCTGAACAGATTCATCATGCTTCTACCTAATAACTGTCAGATCAAATAGTTTCATCTCATGAACACCACTATAAAAGAATCTATGAAACTTCTTCTCCAAATCGGCCCAGCTTTGCATAGAATTATATGATAGAGGAAAAAACCAAGTGAAAGATGATCCAGATAAGGAGAGAGCGAATAACCTAACCCTCAGAGCGTCAGTAGCCGGTGCCTCACTGCATTGAGCCAGGAATCGGCTAACATGTTCATAAGTTGACACGTTATCTTGCCCTGAGAATTTTGAAAAATATGGCACCTTGTATCGGCTCGGCAGCGGCACCCTCTTAAAGTATTCCGGATATGGGTATCGATACATATTGCGGATGTCCTTGGGCTTGAGGCCGAAATGTTCTCTCATTACATCGGCAATCATGTCAGCCCAAGGTTTTTGCTGATGTGCTCCCTGCACCTGCTGCTGCATCGGCTCAAATTGATCAAGTTGAGGCAGGTACTGGGGCTGAGGTGGTCCCCCTTGCCGATATTGCGCCTGAGGCGAATGAGGCTGATAGAGGGAATTGATAATGCCCCCCCGTGATGCTGAGGAGACTGATGCATCATGGCAGGCTGTTGGTCAGGAATAAATTGAGAGCCGATCGGCTGATGTTGTCTGCCGAAAGCATGTTGAATTGGCGTGTGCTGATTTGCTCGACAATCGGCTGGCTTGTCCTGAACATGGCAGCAACTTGTTCTTGAGAAACTTGATGGATGTTGTGTCCCCAATGCTGAGGTTGTTGCTTAACCAAATGTGTAGGATTGAACTCTAGCTGTTTCGACACTGGTGAGGATGCGATCAGCTTTCCTGCCGATGCTGATGCTATTGGCTGTCTTGGGAGTATGCCTGAGATATTTTGCAATCCGTCAGTTGCCAGAGTCCTATACAGTGAAAATTTGCCTTCAGAAAGGAATATTGGGCCCTTGGCGTGATGTTCAGCAATCTTAGCATCAACCACCGAACCAATCATGTTATTCAAGGTGTTAACAAGAATTCCTGATTGGTTGATCAGAGCGTGGTGTACAACATAGTCGATGCGGTCTTGGAGATTGTTGAGTTCAGGGCCATCTTCCTGTTTGGTATCCTGAAGCTTCTTTCCATTGCTGGAACTTGTCTCAGGCTCATCATCATTTGGCAATTTCACCTTGTACCTTTGGATGATTGTCCTCGATCGAGTTTGAACGAAGGAGTGTAAGAACTGCTTCTACAGTTTATTCATCATCTCCTCATATTCGGCCTTCTGCAACGGTGTTAGCTTATCCATGGTCACATGAATAATGTTCTCCTAGTCAACGTCAGAAGTCTTGATGTCCACCATGGTATTTGTCTTGTAGTAAAGTCCCACTGGGCGTGCCAAAAGCGTGTTGATGAGAAAATTTTCACACACTGGCCTGAGAGATTTGCTTTACTCTAGTGCATGTCCAAATGTTGTTTCTGAGGTTCGTAGGCGTGCCAGTTGGTTTGATCCTGCAACCAACAAGAAATAAAGAAAGAAAACAAGTGTTAGTCCGTAAACGATAGCTCATCAGCTAGATGCCGATTACATATCGTTCGTTGTTAAGCCGATGCGGTATGCACTAAATAGGCTGAGGTCAATTAAATCTAATCGATTGGCTATAGATATTCATAATATATAATCTAAACCTTAAAATACATTTAAACCAAGTGATTGGGATAGATCGATAGCATACCGAGACAGTATAAATCACTTAAGTCTAAACATACTTTAAGATAAAGATTATATATATTCATAGCATAGCCGATGTCATAGATCTAATGTGTATCGGCTTATCGGTCAGTACTCTGATACTACTTTGTACTAAGATACCATTATAGATTAAATACATTAAGCATGAACCGATAAAGTGTTAAAATAATCTAACAGATTGACAACAAGCTTAACATATTTAGTCACAGTGAGATCTTAATATAAAGGGCAGCTTTAGCATATTAAGTAAACATATAAGCAACAAAATAGCTAAAATAGGTAAGATCGACTGAAACTCCGATACTATCTCTAATAGTAATCATGAAACGAGATAGATATTATGATTCTAATTATTACCTAATAGGTCAGACTTAACTGATGTAGTATTAAGCATAAAGAGAAGCATAAGATTTAAACAAGTCAATGAAAACCTTTCAAGATGGTGGATACACTATATAATCTAAGCCGACGATGATATCTAACACTATCAGCTGTTATAATAACAGAGACTAGCCGATTAGGGTTAGGTCGCAATATCGATCTAGATTATATAGCATATATGATAACTCGACGATTTACGTAAACAGGATTAGAGTATCATAATGATGGAAGCACTAATCCCAAGAGCGCAAGCCACCTGTCATATGCCCAAATTTTAGGGTCAAAGAATTTTTGTCAAAATCACATGATAGTGTAGTTTTTCAATTTTGAGAACCAAAATTTTTCTTTTCTAATTAGGTGAGGTATTTCGACCTATTGCATGAATAATAATTGAGAATAAATTAAAACTTTTTCATTTATAACCTAGGACAAAAATGCAAACTCATGTGAAATTATGCATACTATCATTTACATGTTTGGACTTGAGTCATTCATATTATTTGGATTTTTGGTATGCATTTCATAATAGGTCCCATGGTTAACCACTACGATCTAGATAAACAACTAAAACATGAGGGCCTAGTACTCACTAGAGAGAGTTAACATAAGGACCATGCACCTTAGAGTATATCAACTCTACCAATATCAAGCCTCACTAAATTAATTTGACCACTCATGTGGAGACGTGTCACAAACATAGATGTGAATAAATAAATTACCTCATATGGGAAATAATCTACCTTAATTACCTTCATAAGCATCCCCTAACTTAAAACCTAAATAAACATTTTTATGTATATATATAAATAGGAATCTATGCTATAGGAACTAAAATCAAACTTAATAACATCATCGCATGTTAGGAGAAGTCAAAATATAATCTCTTATGCATTTACCAAAATAGGAACAACGATACATCAAAGTACCCTAATTTTCTAAATTAATCCATATAAGATAAAATCATAAAAAAATTATATAGGTGCCAAATGTTATGATTAAATCAAATATATTTTTTATGAAATTTAAAAACTAGGTTTGATGCCCCCAACAAATTGGACCAAAACAGTTACATATTAGGCTAATTAATATTCTTAATTGGCTAAAAGACAACTTACCCAAAAGGACACTAAAATATGTACCCAAAAGGACACTAAAATATACATAAGTGTACATGTAAAATAATTTATTAAAATACTAAATTAATTATCATGAATAAATATATTTTTTAGAATTTTTTCACTGTTTAGGCCTTCTAAAAATTACTTCAAATGGTACAAACCACAAATGATTTTTATGAAAAATAAAAAAGAATCTAGGCAAACTTATCTACCTTCAGTAAAATTTTCATTAATTTATCTGGTCCACATATTAAACTATAGATTAATAAATTGAGAATGAGAAAATAAAACCGAAAATTCATCTAAAACCGAGAGTACTCAAGTTTGTAGCCATACCCCTCTCGTTTGCTTAGCTGACCACGCCCTGGGCCCACCTAGCAGTCACCGTGGTTTCCTCTTCCTCTGTTCCTCGCTTCAACCCACCATGAACAGGAGAAACCGAGCCGGCTGCGCCCGACGCGTGTCGAGGAGCGGCGACGCCGAGCTCCAGCTCACCCTCCACCTCATGGCGCGCCCTATATTTTTCTACACGCTGCGCCTCCTCCTTGCCTCTGCCGCTTCGTCATCCTCTTTCTCCTGCCACACCGTCTCGCCCTAGCCGAAGCCGCCATCATCCTCTAGTGCTCCACGCTCTCTGCCGACGTCCACCGCGTCCACCCCAGACCGTGCTCCAGAGCAGCAGAAAATGCCGAGAGGCTAAGAACTCGATGGACAGTTCAGTGATGACCAACACCTCGCTGCTACTTCTTTCCAGCCTTTTCCCACCGCGGCCTCGTCTCCCTCCGGCACGGCGCTCTGCCACTGCGTCGAGTCCTCGCTCGTCGACGCACTGCGCCGCGCCATGGACGTCGTCGTCTGCAACGTCTCCCTCGTGGCCGTCGCCGAGAACGTCGAGACCCGCTGTGCCGAGGAGGAAGATCGAGCTCGTCTTCTTCAACTCCGACCCAGCGCCCGGTCGTCGAATTCCCTTACACCCGATCCAACCGACATCACCATTTTGAAGGCTGCAGCGCCGCCGAGACCTTCCGCCGTTCTAGCTGCCCCCTCCGCTACACCGACCACCACTAGCCGAGGTAAGTAGAAAAATGCGATCGAGAGAACGTGCTCTTCCTTTTATCTTGTGACCTCAACCCAAACCGAGCCACAAATCGTCGTCGGCGAGCTCGGG
The DNA here is from genome assembly GCA_019925245.2 of Oryza australiensis. Lineage (NCBI taxonomy): Eukaryota > Viridiplantae > Streptophyta > Magnoliopsida > Poales > Poaceae > Oryza > Oryza australiensis. Next base: position 181,788 of record JAIFGZ020000311.1, read on the forward strand.
AAACCACGGCAAAACCCCAGCCAAAACCGATCTGTTTCTGTTGCAAGCCATGGACTAGATTTTGAAAATTTAAACAACCCTAGGGTCCATGGTGTAAATATACCACTCAATGGCATGTGGGTCTAGGACCTATATACAATTATGTGAAAACATGAAGAACTCTTAACGAAAAGGTTATTAGACATGTGCCTAAAACATTAAACTTTTAACAGAAAAAACTCTTAACGAAAAGGTTATTAGAAGGTTATTAGACATGTGCCTAACACATTAAACTTTTAACATAAAAACAACTTAATTTGTAAAATTCATATAAAATTCAATTTAACTTATTTAGGATGAAATTTGATGTAAAATCTAATTTAATTTATTTTGGGATGAAAATTTTTTTATGAACTCATAATATAATAAATTTTCTAAGTTAAATCACACATAAAGCTTGCACAAAATTATAAAATACGTAGAAAATTCAATTTAACATATTTTTGAACAAACTTATTATATTACATCCTATAGATTCCTCAACTCACACTCTCATGTAGAAAAAATAAAACACTCTCTATGTAGAAAAATAAAAATATTACCTTATACCAAATACCCTTAAAATTATTTTTATTAAAATGATGAATTATAAAATTATTTTTATTAAAATGATGAATTAGAAGTAAGCTGAACTTTAGGAATTTATATAATATTTATTTTAATTCCTTTTTATAAACTCAAGCTCTATAAAATCATCAACACACATATTTTCAAATTATAAAATAAAAATATATACCGTTAATTTTTTTAAAGTAAACTCAAGTTCTATAGAATCATCAACACATATATTTTCAAATTATAAAATAAAAATATATATCTACTGTATAATAACATCATTTATTTAAGAAATAGACATCCTAGTGTACACTTTCACTTGAAAAATTTGTAGTAAATTTTTTTATCCATTTGAAATCCATTTGGAATGAACCAAGTTTGTATAAAACCAGCAATATGGCAACTTATATACTAAATATGTCAAATAAATTTTAAATAGCTAAGTTAAGGTGCTAATCATCACAATAAGATTAATGTACTATAGGTATAGGTATATATATATGTAGGTGTATAAATATATCCTAGCTTTAAGTAAATATAATTAAAATCTATTAGACCAGAAAAGACTTAGGTTCATCTTAATTCACCAAGAATTTGATGCATTTAGTTTATGAAAATACTCTCTAGGTTAATAAAAGGAAATTTTTAATCTAGATTATATCACCCTAGTTTAAAGTAAAGACCATAAGCTTATAAACTAAAAATAGTTTGATTAACCAAACCTAATCCTTTTATTCACCTAAGTAAAAGGGAACAAAGGTTCTGAACCTATAACCTTTAGGCTAAGCACACATTGAACACTATAGGCCCTAGAACACGTTATAAATTTATAAAATACATAAGAAATTCACAACGACTCTAAAATTTATGAAACCAACACAATCAATTGTGTTAGACTTAGAAAATGTATTTCCTTACCCCTGCGAAGTAAAATTAATAAAAATCAAATTATAACATCATTGTCCAAACATCGCCTAACCTTATGCCGCTACGTCCCAATAAAACTTGTAAAAATCATAACTCCCAAATGAAACAAGATAAAATAGAAATTATTTCACCTAAAATCGTTTTAGATAGTACCAACTCAATGTACAAAAAAAATCATGCATTTTGCATGTTTTTGGTGTTTAATTGCATATCGTCTATCCTGTATAGATATTGCATAAATGATGATGGAGTGGACTAGGTGCTAACATTTCTCCAAACCAAGGTAAGTTTTTCCCCTCCTTTCTAACATTTCTCCAAACCAAGCTAAGTTTTTCCCCTGCTTTCCTTTGAACACATGGAATCCCATGTTTTGAGGGATAAAATTATTTACTTGCAAAATTGCATGAGAACTTACACTATTTCGGTATTTTAAAACTTGGATATGATATATATGACCTACTTGCTGCATTTTCTACCTTGATAATTGAAATCCTTGCTGTTTGTATCTCTAGAAATGGTTAAAGTACTTTTCTTGTGCTCAAATAGATTTAGATATGCGATTTGCAACTACTTGCTTAGCCTTGCTTAGAATTTTGCAAATACTTGTTCCATCTATATTTAATATGTAAATTTTGCTAAAGTGAACCCTTGATGAAATGAGTTTAAAATGATCAGTATTTGTAAAATAAAATGTGTAAAAGTGTGATTTTGACTTGGGCAGCAAGTGGCATGCAATTGATCTATTTGCATTGCCGATAGGGGGAGTGTTTGACCGAGTCCGTAAGGACAGAACTTGTGTCACCAACTTAAAGTTAACCGTACAATCACATGTGCTAGTATGGGATAGCCTTAGCTGAATAATTTAGTTAGCACCTAGCCTTGCATTATGGTAGACGCGATGAGTAAGGGTTTGGATAACCATGAGAAACTTCCTATTTACCCCCGATAGGTAGTATAGGCGACTAAGTCTGTCCAATACGACGATATCGTACCACGTGGGTGGGTTCTTATCGTGTTCGCCAACATGGTGTTAAGTTAAGGCGTGGGCCGGCCACTTAACAGTTCTAGGTCATATTCCAGTATGTCAAGGATGGAGAAAACACGTGTCGTGCTGGTGCAAGGCTAGGGTCTAAGTAGTGTAAAGGCTTCGTGGTGACCTCTAGACTGTACTCAATGTGTAGAGTATGGTGGTACCGACGGGTACCGAATAAACTAGAGCGATTCACTTTATGTGGGTAAAGCTGTACAAACTCTGCAGAGTTCTCTAAAACTAATTGATTAGTCGCATTTACGGTCAAGAGCACTTTAGTGAAGTGTCATGAGTATAGACTCAAATGCTTCAAAAATATGAACACGTGTCTTTTAACAAAATGCGTTGAGTTGTTTGAAGGTGGTGATATATTGTGACTTGTTGTCATGGAGGATAACAAAATGCGTTGAGTTGTTTGAAGGTGGTGATATATTGTGACTTGTTGTCATGGAGGATGGCAAGGTATTAACTATGATGGAAACGTAATTAAATTGATGATGAAACTCAAAACTTATCTTTGTTAATGGAAGCATCAACTCCTTTCAAAAAGAATTGTGAAATGAAACCGGCTTTATGCTGAAAATGAACCACTCATATAGCCCTGTGTTGAATTTAGGCCTATCATGTAGTAGTTAGGTTTGACTGTGTTTGCCAGTACATTAACTTGTTTAACGTACTGACTCTTGCCACTGGAATATCCATTTTGTTTGTAGGTTTAGACTTAGTCCTTGAGTGATGTGGGTTTCCTATTCGCTTCTTCTATGAGTTGAACTTAACGGGGTAAACCTCTAGTCAGTGTGCTTGTGGGTGGGTAACCAAGCCTCTGCTGTTCTCTGATTTATTTTGACCGGTCGACCTATGTAATTATTATAGTTAATGTAAGTCTTTCATCTTAATTGTGTTTGCTATGTATATTCATGTTGAGATAAAAGTGTGAATCTAGCATACATCCTGGGAACTTGATTCACATGAGTAAGAGTTAAGGATATTTAAGATGTTGTAGATCTTTAGCCATTTTTGTCAAGTTTCCTGAATGTGTAACACATCTGGTTGCCGCCTTCGAGGGGTTTGACAGGTACATCTCAGGCTGAAGTTGACTGACAGGCTAAAGGTCCAACAATGTCTCAAATATCCTTCTCTTGGGATGTCGGATGTCCCGTTATGCTTGTTAGATGACTTGAAGCATTTTACTGCAGATATAATGAGAGGTTCGGGTCATCTCCGACACCGTCATAACAAGTTTTACCTTTCGCTGAAGATTGAACTCGATGCAGCCCAACTCGAAGCAAAAACTCGTCGAAATAACTAAAAGGAAAAGGTGGCGATGTGCCGAAGATTGTATTGAACTTGGTTGTTGTTAAATTACAAGGTCCTGGGTCGTATTTGTACCTAAATACAAGATATGTCCTTGTCGGACACGATTCCTACCTCTATTTCAATTCAAATTACGGATAATTACCTAGAACAGACTCTTATCGATATTATCTATAAGAAAACTACTAAAATAACCTAATTAATAGATACAATTGCATTTCCTAAACTCTATCCATGTATAGAAATTCTCATGAAGCCCTTCATACGAATCCAAAGATGATTCCAATGTTATCTTGCCGGAATCGATTACATCAACTTATCTTGTCCGATTTGGTATCGGCCGATAAATACCTTAACCGATTCGGTCACCAGCCGACAAACTCCTTAGCCGATTCGGTCCGTAGTTGGCACGCACTCTGTCTCTGAAAAACTCTATTCCCTTCAAATCGGCTTCGGCCTTATTCCAAATCCGATATGGCTTACCAAATTTGGTTGTCAACAGCAGGACACAAAGAACTTTGAAGTGGGAGTTGTTTTCATTTTTGCTCACCGAAAGGGTGAAGCAATGGTACACTCTTACCGTAGAGAAAGCAAACGGTGAGTAGGAACAACTCAGAGACACATTCTGTCTCGCTTTCTTCCCACTAACCCGTATCACATCTCTACGAGTAGAAGTTCTCAGTTTTCAGCAGAATGAGAAGGAGATTATAGGACGCAGCATGAGCTAGGTTCTTAACTCTAATCCAATCCAGCCCTGACTTGTCCTTACTCGACCATGTGTTGTTACTACATTTTTGGTCAGGTCTTGGTAAGGAGTCTTCCCTATACCTTGATATCTCAGTCGGTAGTTCATCCTCACATAAAACTCTGACGGAAGTAAGGGAAATCCTAAGTCATATCTTAAAGAACACCTCCTTCGTCGAAGAATATTGTGAACCACCATCGGAATAAGTTAAAGCAAGCGACGAGGACCATTTTCAAGCCAAATCCGATCCTTTACCTTCTACATCTCAAGATCCGGCTGAAGAATCCTCGCCCGAACCAGAAACACCAAAGGAAGAAGAAATTCAACCTTTGGAGTTTCCTTTTTTATTCGAGGCCGATCTTTTTGAAGATCATGGAAACACCTCGAATATCTTTTGCGAAAATAGACCACCACTTCTAGTTACTCCTCCTATGCCTGTCGAGGATAAATTCCTTAGGGAGTCCGTAAAGGGGTTAACGTCCCTTATGAGCCATGAGTGGTTGAAAGAGTGTAAGCTGTCATATGAAGCAATTCAGATTAGTTCACCATCGTCAACAATTCATTGTGTCGTAAGATGAAGTCTGGATAAGGTCCTCTATAATCCCATCGTCGGGGCCAATATCATATCTGATTCCTTATTGTTCACACTTTTGGGTGACAAACCATTGACATCGATCAATAAAACTTTCAAAACTCTTTCTGGAGATATTCTGGAAAGTTATGAGATTTTGCAAAACGTGACCGTAAGGCACGACAACCTTGAGTCAATCCTAGATTTTCATATGTTCGAAGCTCTAGACTTCGACATTTTGATCGGGCATCCATTTGAAAATCTTTTGTTAGATGCACCGACACTAGGAGTCCTCAACATTAAACTCAACATTAAACTCAGGAGAGAGACATTTCCCATTCCTATTTCTAGAGCTATGAACACCGTATCCAAACCCTCTCCCGAGTATGAGCCTATTGAGGAAGTTTTGGAGGATTCTCCTTTTGAGTCCCCAGAATCCGTCCTTGAGAAATAAGCTCACTTCTTTACTCAAGAAACAGACGATTCTGGAGAGACAATCGAGCTCCCCAAGACTGAACCACCATCACGACCTCCAATAGAGCTAAAACCAGTACGTTTGGGCCTTCGATATGCTTTTCTACACAAAGATTCGGAATCCCCAAGCTTTCTGAAGATGAAACTTCCAAACTTATCTCCATCTTAGAAAAGCATCGATTTATTCTATGCTACTCACTCCAAGACCTCAAAGGATAAGTCCCACTCTTTGCATGCATCGCATCCCTACAGATCCAACTCTCACTCTATCTTGGGAACCTCAATGGAGGTTGAATAATGTAATGATAGAAGTGATGAAGAAAGAGGTCTTGAAACTCCTTCATACCGGGATAATTTATCTTGTTCCCTATAATGAGTGGGTTAGCCTAGTATACGAAAGAAGGAGGGTATGACGGTAGTTGCCAATGAAAAAATGAATTAATTCTCCAATGAACTGTCACGAGATGGACAATGTGCATAGACTACCAGAATCACAACAAGGCAACTAAGAAGGATCACTTTCCGCTTCCTTTCATCGATGAGATGTTAGAGCGGTTTGCCAATCATCCCTTCTATTTCCTTGATGGGTATTTTGTCTATCATCATGTCACATACCCAAATCCTAGGGTCAAGGAAATTTTGTCAAAACAAAATGAAAGAAGATTTTCAATTTTGTGGTCCAAAAGTTTTTCATTTCTAATTTAGGTGAAATATTTCAACCAAGTGGCATGATTAAAATTTGAGAATAAAAGAAAACCTTTTTCATTTCTAACTTAGAATATGGATACAAACCTACATGTGGGCATGCATAAAATATGTTTTGACCATGAGTCCTTTTGTGCACGGATTTTGAATCGCATTTCATAATAGGTCTCATGAGCATAACTAAAAGATTTATTTCATAGCTAACCCTGGTAATAACATGTGGACATAAAATTTAGTTCAAAAATCATCTCCCTTGCTCAAGAAACAATTAATATAAAACCCTAAAACAATAGTAGATGCATTTACAAAATGGGAACACCTATACATCAAAAGGTTACCCTAATTTTCTAGAACAATCCATGTAAGATAAAATCATGGAAAAAAATTCATGTTGGTACAAGCATTATGTACAACTCAACATAATTTTGGTACAATTTAATAACTACGGTTGATGCCTCAAACAAATTAAACAAAACAGTCATAAAGGTTAATAATTAAAATCCTTTATTGGCTAAAATCATACCTCACCCAAAAGTGAATTAAAATGCACATAAGTGTATATGTGAAATAATTTATTCAAATACTAGGTTAATTATCATGAATAAATATAATTTTTCCAGAAGTTTTCTCCTCTGTTTAGGTCTTCTAAAAATTCAAACTAATTTTCCATTAGGCCATATTTGTTCAATTTCTGTGAGCAATTCACACATGACTTTTGTGTGCAACCAAAGAATATGTAATCTAGGTTTGCTCCCCTATCTCCAAAAAATTTTCACCAATTTATCAAGTTCCAAATTTAGGGGAAAATAATAATCCGAAAATACACCAAAAAATCAATTGTACTCCATTTTATACCGAGACCACTCTCGGTTGCCTAGTGCACCACGTCCTGGACCCACTTGGCAGCCTCCCTGGCTGAACCTCACCATGTCCCTCATCCTCACTTGACCGGGAACATGGGAGAGCACGAGGACGCGTGGCTGTGATGTGCCGGCGCCCGAACACCTCCTCTCGCCCTCAAACCCTCCGAGCCGCATCACCTCACTTCATCCTCCACCTGTGCACCAAGAACGCCGAGGAAGGAGGCCATTCTCACCACCTCCACCCTCGTTCTCATCGCCGGCCGCCAAGAAAACCGATGGTCGCATTTCATCGTTGGTGAGCATCTCTTGCTTGGAACATGCTTTCCCTAATCCATCTTCTATGTCATTTCCATCCCCGCTGTGCTTGCTTTGTTTCATGCTATGGATCATCGGGAAAGCAACCTCACCACCAGGGCTCGGTAGCGCATACCGAGCACCACCGCCATGTTCTTGTCGTCGTCCTGGCCGACTTCGACCACCCCGAAGCAAGCTGACACGCCACTAGGATCGCCTCGACCTCCTCTTCAAGATGCCCCAAGAACCCTCGCAAATGGTCAAGTGAACGCGTGGATCGGCCATTGTCTTCCTCAACTTCGGTCGCCATCTTCATCATCAATTCCAACCGCTCCGGTGAGCCCCACTTCGATTCCTTGCACATGAATGATCTTGGAGACCACAGGGACCTCACGGTTACTTTTTCTTAGCAGTGCTTCGACTGGAGTGAGCCAACGCCGTGGAGCCGACACCATTCGCAATCACCGGAGCACCGCTCTCGTTGCCAGCACTATCCAGCTCCTACTAACCCTCGTGCGACCTTCGGTGAGTTCCCACGTCCCCTGTAGATCCCAATGCATAAACTCTTTCGCACTAAAACCAACTGGAATGTAAAATGCACCAACATACCGAACCTCGCTGCCACTCGAGCTCGCCACCGGTGCTATTCCGGCCACCAAAGCCAGTGACAAGACCACTGATATCTTTGCCATTGACCCCTCTACATGTTTGTTTTTGGTCGATTCCTCTGACTCGCCGCCGTTCACGCTGATGAGGCCGGAAAAGAGCTCTGGCCGATGGGCTCTGCTCCGTTCCGCCTCCATCCAGGTCACAGTGCCATTGACGAGCAGGCCCCACATAAACAGGCGCCAAGGCACTTCTTAAAAAACAGTTAGACCTTGACGTGGACCCCATGGGATTTGTAATATGGCTGAAAACAATCACCTTTTTAATAGAAAATGGGACAAACTTGTAAATTCAATATAAAATCAAATATAACTCCATTTGAGGTGATTCCAATTGCTATGGATACACTAACTTGAGAACTTTATTTTAGTGGTATAAAACTTGACACTCACTGTACAAGATTTTATCCCAAAAATTTAAATAAGGAAATTCACACATAAAACATGCCAACCTATAAAAATACATAGGAAATTTAGTTTCACATATTTTTGGGCAAACTTGAATCCTGCAGATTCCTCAACTTACCCACTCCAATTGGGAAAAATAAAAATATATATTTACCTTGGACCTAGTACCTTTAAGATTAGTAACATTAAAATGATGGGTTAAATGTAGGCTGAAATTGAGAAATTGATATAAAATTCATTATAACTCCTTTTTGAGTAAACTTAATTTCTGTAGAATCATCAAAACATGTAACATGTACTTTCAAATTATAGAATAAAAATATATGCTTACTGTATAGTAAAGTCTCTTAAATATTTATATAAGGAATAAACCACTTAGTACACACTTCAACTTGCAAAATTTATAGAAAATTCATCTTTAAACCTTTTAGAGTGAACTAAGTTTCTATAAAACCAGCAAGTAATGGACTTCAATTAGGTAAAAAAAATGGTAACTCATATACTAAATATGTCAGAAACACCTTAAATAGCTAACTTAGGTGCTAATGACCATAATAAGTTCAGCACTATAGGTGTGTGTATATATATATGTGTAGGTGTATAAATATAACCTAAGTAAATAAAAGTTCTAAGTAAATTAAAGTAAAACTTGTTAGACCAGTGAAACTTTAGGTTCATCTTCTTTCCCAAAAAATCTGTTGCACTTAGCTTATACAACCTTCTTTGGATTAATATAAGGTATGGTTAGTCCGACTAAAGCACCCCTAGTTTGTAAAGTATGAACCATGAAAATAAAGACCATGAACTTGTGGGCTAAAAATGGTTTAGTTAAACAAATTATTCCTTTTATTAAACTAAAAATTAAAATAACATGGTCTGAATATACCATTCCTAAGTTAAACGCATATAGACCCTATGCCTAGAACACGTAAAAATTTGTAAAATGCATAATAAATTCATAGTAACTCCAAAAGTTATGAAACCTAAGGTATTAGTCTTAGAAAACATATATCTTCACCTCTATAAAGTCAAAGTTAATAGAAATCAATTTACAGAAACATTTTAAAACAATACCTAATCAAATACTACCTTATACCGAATAAACTTCTAAAATTAATAACTTCAAAAGAAGGGATAAAATAGAAAATTCTTCACCACAAAATCTTATCGACACAGCACCTACCCACACTAAGTGAACTCATGCATTTTACAGGAGTTTTACATGTATTGATATCTATTCGTTACCATTATTCTCTTTTAGTGGATGAAATTACAACGATAAGAAGATTAGTATTACAAATCAACCAGGGAGGTCTTATATCAACCAAGGCAAGTTTATGCTCCTCCTTTGAACACATTGAATCCCATATTGAATCCCATGTTTTCGGGTTAACTATTTTGATTATAAAGTTGCATACGTATTTCACACTATTGAGGCTTTTAAAGCTATAAATTAGATATGTCTTGGAAATGCATGAATTCTCTTTTGAAAATCACTCCCTTGCTATTTTGAATGTTAGGATTAATTAGAGTACTTTAATTGTGCTCATTTGACTATATCATGCTATGTTTTTATAAGATTTGCAAATGCTTAGCCTTGCTTAGTTATAAATAAAAACATGGTTATGGATCACTTACTATATTATTTGAAATTCCTTTTTGAACATTTTGGACAGAGGTGAATCTCTGATTATTTGTGAAATAAAATGAGATAAAATGTGATTTTAGACTTGGGCGGCAAGTGACATGCAATTGATGTATTTGTATGCGGATAGGGGAGTTTTCGCCTGAGTCGATTAAGGACTGAACTTCCTATCATCCATTATGTTACCGTACATCCATATGTGCTAGTATGGGATGGCTTAAGTTGAATAATCTACTTAGCACCTAGCCTTGCACTATGGTAGGCCGGAGTGTATGGGTTCAGATAACCCAGAGGAAATTCCTATTTGCCTCGATGTAGTAGTTTAGGTGACTAAGTAAATCCAATACAATGATATTGTGCCATGTGGGTGGGTTCCTGTCGTGTCCACCACCACAGCATTAAGTTTAAGGCGGGGCCACGCCACTTAACGGTTCTAGGTCATATTTCAGTATGCCTAGGATGGAGCAAACACGTATCGTGTGGGTGCAAGGCTAGGGATTAAGTAGTGTAAAGGCTTCGTTATGACCTCTAGATCACACTCAACATGAAGAGTGTGGTAGAGTCTTGCAAACTCAAAACAAACTAGAGTGTTCATATCATGTGGGTAAAGCTGTACAAAACTCTGCAGAGTTCTAAAACCTAATCGATTAGCCGTGCTCACGGTCATGAGCGACATGATGATGTGCTATGAGTATAATTTTGTGTTTCCCAAATGTTTTTGAAAACTAAAATGATTTGTGTTGAAGATGATATTGATTTATGCGATCTGTTTGCCTTACTCCCTGACGTGTATAAGGGAACGATGTCTATCTATTTATGTTGAAACCATGCCATGATTAAAAAGCATTACGCATTGTTAAAATGATTTGCTTAAATTAAGTTGCAAATAGTTTGTGAACTAAAATTAGCTTCATGCTAAAAATAGAGACTACAAATAGCCTTCCTTTCACTTAGAGTTTCATGTATGTAGGTTTGATTGTCCACTTGCCAGTACATTATTTCTAATAATGTACTGACTCTTGCTATTGGATTAACCATTTGCTTGCAAGTCTTAGACTTATTTGTTTGAGTGATGCGGGTAATCGACTGCTTCTCCTAGGTCTTGAACTTAATGGGGTAAACCCCTAGTCGGTATGCTTGAGGATTGGGTAGCCAAGCTTCCGCTATTTCTCTGATTTTTATATATATTTGGCCGGTCAACCTATGTAATTATTAAGTCAATGTAAGTCTTTAAGTTCCTTTCATATTAAATGTACTTGCTTTGTCTATCCATGCTTAAGATGAAAGTGTGAAACTAGTGCACATCCTGGGAACTAGATTCACATGAGTATGAGTTAAGGATTTTGAGATGTTGTAGATCTTTAGCCATTTTTATCAAGTCTCCTAAATGTGTAACACATCTGGTCGCCGCCTTCGAGTGGTTTGACGAGCACATCTCAGGCTGAAGTTGACTGGCAGGCTAAAGGCCCAGCAATGTCTCCAATATTCTTCTCTCGAGGGTCTAGATGTTTCATTATGATTGTTGAATGACTTGAATTATTCTCTTCATTCCTCAATTATGATGAAGGGTCCGGGTGCCTCCAACACATCAAATCCCCATCCATCCTGACGACCAAACTAAGACCACCTTCACATGCCCCTACGGAACGTATGCCTATCGTAGGATGTCTTTTGGGTTTTGTAATGCACCCACATCGTTCCAAAGGTACATGATGTCTATCTTCTTAGACATGATTGAGCAAATCATGAAAGTTTTCATGGATGATTTCTCAATCTATGGAAAAACTTTTGATCATTGTCTCGTGAATTTAGATAAGGTCTTACAAAGATGCAAGGAAAAGGACCTAGTGCTTAGTTGGGAAAAGTGTCATTTCATCTTGTGTCCGAAAGAGGAATAGAGGTGTAGAAAGCTAAAATTGAAATCATAGAAAAACTTCCACCTCCAGTCAATGTGAAGGGAATCCGTAGCTTTCTAGGTCATGCGGGGTTGTATGAACGGTTTATTAAGGATTTATCCCAAATCACTAAACCCCTCACTAATCTATTAGCTAAGGTTTCACATTCAACTTTGATGATGAGTGCTTGCACGCCTTTGATATCCTTCAAAAAACACTCATCTATGCTCCTATTATTTAACCGCCCGACTGGACGCTACCCTTTGAAATATGCACGATGCTAGCGACTTTGCAGTAGGAGCAGTCCTTGGTCAGACCAAGGATAAGAATCATAGTGCCATAGCCTATGCCAGCAAAACTCTAGCTGGAACTTAACTTAACTATGCTACCACTGAAAAAGAGCTCCTAATTATTGTTTTTGCTATTGATAAGTTTAGATCTTTCTTAGTAGGAGCTAAGGTAAAATTTACACTGATCATGTTGCCTTAAAATACCTGCTCACTAATAAGGATGCTAAATCTAGGCTAATAAGATGGATTATCTTACTACAATAATTTGACATTGAAATCAAGGATAAAAAGGGAGTAAAGAATTCATTAGCAGATCATTTGTCTTGTATGCATTATACTAACATGCAGGAACTGCCAATCAATGATTTTCTATGAGACGATATGCTACTAAAAGGAATAGACTCTAGTCCTTGTTATGCGGACATAGTGAACTTCATAATAACCAGATATGTCCCACCAGGGGAAACAAAAAGAAGCTCATCTATGAGAGTCATCGTCACCTTTGGGAGGAACCTTATCTATATAGGGTATGCGCTGATGGACTATTATGGACATGCATCCCGACAGCTGAAGCCACCAAAATCATTGAGAAATGCCATGTGGCCCTATACGGAGGGCACTATGGTGCATTCTGAACACAAGCCAACTATGTATGAAGACACCAAAGAATTCATTCATAGGTGCTGGAGATGGCAGAAACATGGTGGGACAAGTGCTTGCAATGCAATGCCCCTTCCATACAACCTTCAAGTAGAACTCTTTGATGTATGGGGTATTGATTTCATGGGACCTTTCCCAAGGTACTATGATTGCGAGTACATCCTCATGGCAGTCGATTACGTATCCAAATGGGTAGAAGCTATGCCTTGCAGAGCTGCTAACGCCAAGCATGCCCGAAAGATGTTTCATGAAAATCATCTTTCCTCGGTATGGAACACCAAGGATGATGATAAGTGATGGAGGGTCTCATTTCATTGATAAGACCTTCCAAAACTTCTTGAAGGAGCTTGGAGCCCAGCGCAACATAGCAATTCCATATCACCCCCAAGCTAGCGATCAAGCTGAGACATCGAACAAACAGATAAAAAACATTCTACAGAAGACCGTTCAAGAAATGGGAAAGTCATGGAAGTTGAAGCTACCTGATGCACTCTGGCATATCGGACTGCGTACAAGACACCACTCGGCATGTCACCCTATCAACTCGTATGCGGAAAAACATGCCACTTAATTACTAGTCGAGTAGGAACATTGGGCATACTTGGCTATCCGAAAGTGGAACATGGATGATAAGCTAGAGCCCGACGAAAGATGCAACTCTCTGAGCTAGAGGAATGGAGAGATAAGGCTTATCACAATGCCATGATCTACAAGGAAAGAACAAAAAGATGGCATGATAAGCAGATCAAGCTGAAGGAATTCAAACCTAAGGACAAGGTTCTGTTATTCATCTTGAGGGTCAAGCTATTAGGTCATGGAAAACTTCGGAGAAAATGGGAAGGACGATTTACCGTCATCGCACGGAGCAATCACACTTCAAATGACAAAGGTAACATTTTTAAGGTAAATGATCATCGTTTAAAAGTTTTTCTTGATCCTATCGATAATCTAGAGAAAGAGGTAAGTGTTATAGAATTGTTTGATTTATATGCTTTGCCTTAGTTCTCTTAGATTATCTTTAGCTAGACTAGCTTTTTCCTATTCCTCTTAGGTTATTCTTTCCCTTGTGGAAAGTTGGAGCAAAGTGGGGCCCACAGTGGTTTGGCCGAACCCCCCAGTTCGGTCGAACCACCCTAGGCACAACTCCGCTCCAATTTTCTCTCATCTATCCGTATTCCTTCCTTCGTAAGATAGGCCTGACCCGAGGTTATTCAGGATAGTAGAAAAAGCTTTCTATGGGGAATTCCCATCTAATCTCATCTTCTCCATTCGTCCGAGCTCCACCCACTTTCCATCTAGCCAAAAACCTAACACAAGTACTCCAATGGCCGGAAAGGGGATTATACCATTCAACACATCCTCATCAACCTTCGACCTCGATGGAGAACCTACTCCGGCTAACTGCACGATTGATATCGGTCATTATCTGCTTAAGATGTGTGGTCGGTCAAAATTGAGCCCGTAGCAATCTTGCCACCAGACACTAGCGATGGGAGCCCGAGTGGCTATTGCAGGAGTTTGGCCGAACCCATAGCTCAGCCGAACCAGAGCCGGTCGCTCTCGGCCCCTTGTTCGGCCGCGCGAACTCTCTCACCGATGCGGTCACGAAGGGGGCATTTCTGCATGGTGAGCCCCTACGAACATCCTGTTCCAGCGGCTGCAGGGCCGAAACAGCCGATGAAGACCCATCTTTTTCACAGATGTGGTCCATCGAGTCCGTCCACTCAACAGGCGAACCAATACGCCGGAACAGGGGGCTACAAGTTTGAACAAGGCAGCCACCCGGGTCCGATGTCCTTCTCCTTGGAGAGTCCGTTGCTGCAGCTACGCTTCCAAGTCCATGAGGTGCGAACTCCGACAGGCTATGGAAAGGTGCTGAATCCGCATTCCATTCCAGAGAGGAAGTAACTGGTAGAGTCTGTTGACTCCTCGCCTACCACCAACAGAGTGAGGCAGCACATCTCACCGCCTCCAATCCGTAGGGCAGGAGGCATGTTTGAGAGCAGTGGGGACAAATCCCCATCTGAGCCCTCATTTGCGCAGTTGACCTCCACCATCAAGGATTTACTTGCATAAAATCGAAGGCTACGTGATTTAGTTAAGGAGGGTGGCCTTGAGATCGCTGATCTTAAGGATGATTTTAACACTCTCTGCCGTGGCCTATGCTCCAGAGTCAAGCGACTGTATAGGGCCGTAAGGAAGGAAGTGTAAAATCAAAGTGTGTTTGATTCTTCATTTGATGATGAACAATTGACTTCTGCGATTATTGCTTTGTGTGTTTGTTATTTGGAGAATTATTGACAAAGTGGTTTTGGTTTTCGAACAATGAACAGGTGTTCGGTCTGCAGCCCTGGCCCGTCTGGCCCCGGGCTTATCTTTGCCCGGTCGACCGAGGTGTTTGGGCGGTCGACCGGCTTGCACTGCGGTTAGAGCCGGCCGGCACGGTCAGCCGGTTGCCGATTTTGATTCGGTTTCGATTTGTTTCCCTGCATATACATGGGAGTTTCGTGTTCCTATGCACATGTCTGGTTGTTTATGCTAACAATGAGTCAAGTTGGAGATAGCTTGTGCTCGGATATGGTATTCTTTGTTTTATTGTGTGCAGGTAATTTTTACGCATCGGGAAAGTGTTGCCGGTTATCGAGTTGGAGTCAACTTGGAGATAAGGTGATGTCTAAGATGGAGATCATGCGGGATGCTTAAGGGTAGAGATTATTGCACATAATTGGTGAAGTTTTCATATGGCATACAATGGAGATATTATTGCGTATGGAAAGCGGAATTTCGGTTTTGGGAAGTCCGAGATTGTTACGGTTGGTTTATATCAAGTTTGTACTTATATAGGAAGGTTTCTTAGGTGTTTAGGACTTTCTATATGAGTAGGATTCGTGGCTTCTGGCTGCGGTTTTTGTGTATATATAGTGAGGGGAGGCGTGGCCTCTTCATATCGCTTTTATCGATTTTGGAGTTGAGTTCTAAATTAGGGTTTCGAGTTTAGCTCGAGATTTTGGTGAGGAGTGCTTTGTATGCACTTTGTAAACACAGAGAAGTTCAATAAAGATTAATATTCTTGGAGAATTTCGTGTGTTATCTTCTTCCTTGGTGTGGTAGCCTAACTGCCGGTTAAATCAGATCTATACACCGGTCAGACCATAAACCCTACTACGGTCAGACTGCACTGTCTTCTCGGTCAGACCGCAAGCACATTGGTGGTCAGACCGGACGTCGTCGGCTCTTCATCGGCATCGGCTACTTAGGCGAATCGGCTGAGGCGATCGGCTACGGCGGTCAGACCGGAGTTCACTGGGCGGTCAGACTGGCCTTACCGAGCAGTCAGACTAGCGCAATACCTTCGGTCAGACCGGCTTGCATTCAGAACAGAGGTAAAGTTTTATTTCCGCTAAAACTTGTTTTTTCTTTTCATTGGGTACTTGATTCTACAAGTGATATCAGAGCCACGTTTTTCTGCTTTGGATTTTTATTGATCTAAAGATTTTTCGCCATGTCTCATATTTTTTCAACTAAGCCACATGTTTTTGATGGATCCGATTTTGCTTATTGGTGTAGCAAGATGCAATCTTATATTATGGCTCAAGATTACGATGTTTGGCAAAAAGTTGCTCTTCCTTACGAGATTCCTGAAATTATTAATACTGAAGCTTTGAAAATTGATTTTAATAACAATTGCAAAGCTCGTAATATTTTATTGAATGAAATTTCTCGTTCGGATTTTGATCGCGTTTCACATCTTCAGACTGCCAACGAGATTTGGATTGCTTTGAGGAATTTTCATCAAGGAACCACTAATATAAAAGAACTTCATCGAGATATTTTCAAAAAGGAATACATAAAATTTGAGATGAAACCTGCTGAAGCTTTAGATGATTATCTTGGTAGGTTCAACAAAATTTTGAGTAATCTTAGATCTGTTGATTGTTCCTATGACACAAATTACCTACAATCTGAGATTTCTTGTCACTTTTTGAATGGTCTTGACATGTCTATTTGGGAGATGAAAGTTACTTCAATTCAGGAGTCTGTCAACATGGCCACTTTGACTTTGGATTCTATTTACACTAAACTCAAAACTCATGAGATGAATATTCTTTCTCGGAAAATTGATTCCAAGTCAAGTGCTTTGGTTATTTCCTCTTCTGTTGTTGCGTCTTCATTGGTTGTTTCTTCATCAGCTGTTTCTTCATCGGCTCCCACTGTTCTTGCTTTAATTAATGCCATGTCCGATGAACAACTCGAGCAATTCAAGGAGGAGGACTTGGTTCTTGCTGCTAACAAACTCTCTCGAGCTGTGAACAAAGTCAGGTTCAGGAAAAGACGAGGACCGGCTCGGTGTTTTGAGTGCGGTGCTTTGGATCACATTCGCTCCAACTGCCCCAAACTTGGGAGAAGCAAGGAGGAGGATAAGAGCGCGGAGAAAACGGAGGATGACATGCCCAAAGTGAAGCGCTCAAAGGAGATAATCAAGAAAGTGCTAAGCCAATTCTATGACACTTTTAAGCCACTTAGCGACATAGATTCTCGTAGCGAGGAAGAGAAGGGGAAGAGCATCTCCGGTGTTTGTCTCATGACGCGTGGAGATGAAGACTCTGAAGATGAGAAAAATGAGGTAAGATCACTTGAGGATGCAATTCTTCTTTTAAGTGCTAAAAATAAAAAATATGAAAAAATGTTTTAAAAACAAGAATTTGTCATTGAATCTTTGAATGATGAAATTGCTAGATTAAAATCTCTTATTCCTAATGATGATTATTGCAAAAATTGTGAGGTTTTAATGCTTGAAATTTCAAAGATTAGAGATATCAACGATTCTCAAGTTTTAGCTACTAAACCTTGTTTAACTTGCGATGCTAATGAATTAAAATTAAAAGATGCTTTAGCTCGTGTTAAGCATATGGAAGATCTAGTTAAACAAGATGAGGTAGTTTCTTGCTCTAGATGTCGCAAAAACAAGGATGTCATGTTAAGTTGTGATAATTGTGCTAATCTTGAAAAGAAGTTTCTTACTTGAAAAGTTTTTGTAGAAATTTTCGATGGTAAGAAACAACTTAACAAGATTTTGGACAAATCTAAAGTGTGTTGTGACAACAAGGGAATATGTTTTGATTCTCATGATTATTTCACCAAAGGTGTTTTGAATTTGACCGAAAATGGTGAAATCTTAACAAAACCTAATGCTTTGAAAATAATTTTCAAATCTGCTGGAAATTTGCCATCTCTTTCTGTTTGTTTAAAGGAAACTAAAACTAATATTTCAAAACCATTTGTTTCTACTTGTGCTTCTAATTATCATGAGAGATATACTTGTTCGTACTGTAGAAAAGATGGACATTTGGTTGGATTTTGTTTTAGACTTGCCCTAAAAAAAGGAAAGAGAAATTGCTTTTGCAAAGCAACGATGGCAAAAATTGGGTTTTGGTTCGAGGAGCTTAGTCAGACCGACACTGACTAGTCGGTCAGACCGGCCACGACCACCGGCCGACCGCAGCCTGAACAGTGGTCGATCGGCAGCAAATGTGCTCGGTAAGACCACAGGTACAGTGGCGGTCAGACCGGCCTTAGGGCAGTTTTGTGCATAGTTCAAATCAGACTTTTGTGAAGCGACAAGGTAATGTTTCAGGTAAGTCTGGTTCTGATTTTGTTTGTGCATATGTACCTATTAGTTCTACTGGTCGTGTGTCTCAGTGTTAGGTTTCAAAATTTCTTATTTCTAACCCCAACACGGAGGCCTCGACATCTTCTTGTTTGTAGGTATTTTGATGGCATACTCCCCATATTTTGATGGCGACAATGATTGCTTTTCAGGATGACATCAAGGTAATTTTGGATTGACATAATTTTTTTTACTCTCTTGCTTATTAGTTTTTATATGCTAGTATTTGAGGTAGTAGTTGTGTTAGTATAAGTGAATATGTGTCATTTTATGAGAACCTTGGTGATATCATTTGCAATTGGATGTCTTCTTCAAAGATCTTTAATTTTTTTTTATTTTTCCTTGGGAAAATTGGAGGTTAATTTGAGGTGGAGTTTATGTTTTTTTGTGCATTCGTGTTTGATTCCTCTCGCTTTTCTTTTCTTCGAGGAGAGTTAGGAATCATTCATCCTTTTGGCATGTTTTGAGGGGGAGTTTTTTATGCTTCTTGTTTTATCAAGCAATATATAATTGAACTAAATTTACAAGAGAGCTTTGTTTATACATATTGTATTGTCATGTGCATGCTAGCAATATTACGAAGATTTATTTGTCACTAGCATAGCCTGTGTATTCTAGTATTTTTATGTGACCTAGATTTTATCTTAAGAAAAATAATGCATGACACTTTAATATCACACTTGAATTAAAGAAATATGCAATGTTGATACTAGTGTATGTGTTGAATTTTAAATGCTTATATATGTATTATGTTGAATTCTTATTCCTCAAATTACTTTAAAATTGCTCGTTGTGTTAAGAGAATAAAATATTATCTATGAGAGGAAAAAATGAATACCGAATCCTTGGAAACAGTCTTGAGACAAGGACGTATTTGATGTGAGCAAAAATAATGAGTACCGAATCCTTGGAAACAGTCTTGACGACAAGTACGTACTCGGAATAATTGAGAGAAAATTATGAGCAACAAATATGGCTCAAATTAATGTGAAAAAGTTTCTCTTGAATTATGTGTGCATAAAGGTAATTTTGAGAAGGAATAACGATTGCAATAGGTATATATATTTGGGTTTATCTTTCAACCTATGTGCTTGTAAAGATGTTGCATTTTAAATCATTTGAATTCATGAATCTTTATTGCATTATTGTTCTTAATTATAAAATATTAGATTCATGATTATACTCTAGTGCATATTTGCTATCTAATTGATGAGTATATCGTTCATTATTGCAACACATGACATGACTTCCTCTATGTATGTACTAAGCTCTTGAATATTCATAAATATAATTTCTATGCTTGATGAATTTATTGCAACACCAAAACAATACTTTTTATTTGTTTGCCAATGTGTTCATCAAGGGGGAGATTGTAAAATCAAAGTGTGTTTAATTCTTTATTTGATGATGAACAATTGACTTCTGGGATTATTGCTTTGTGTGTTTGTTATTTGGAGAATTATTGACAAAGTGGTTTTGGTTTTCGAACAATGAACAGTGTTCGATCGGCTACATGGCCGGTCGACTGGCTTGTACTTGCCGGTCGACCGGAGGTGTTTGGGCGGTCGACCGGCGATTGCCTGCGGTTAGACCGGCCGGCACAGTTCGACTGGTTGCCAATTTTGATTCGGTTTCGGTTTCGGTTTGTTTCCCTGCATATACATGGGAGTTTCGTGTTCCTATGCACATGTCTGGTTGTTTATGCTAACAATGAGTCAAGTTGGAGATAGCTTGTGCTCGGATATGGTATTCTTTGTTTTATTGTGTGCAGGTAATTTTTACGCATCGGGAAAGTGTTGCCGGTTATCGAGTTGGAGTCAACTTGGAGATAAGGTGATGTCCAAGATGGAGATCATGCGGGATGCTTAAGGGTAGAGATTATTGCACATAATTGGTGAAGTTTTCATATGGCATACAATGGAGATATTGTTGCGTATGGAAAGCGGAATTTCGGTTTTGGGAAGACCGAGATTATTATGGTTGGTTTATATCAAGTTCTTACTTATATAGGAAGGTTTCTTAGGTATTTAGGACTTTCTATATGAGTAGGATTCATGGCTTTTGGCTGCGGTTTTTGTGTATAAATAGTGAGGGGAGGCGTGGCCTCTTCGTATCTCTTTTATCGAGTTTGGAGTTGAGTTCTAAATTAGGGTTTTGAGTTTAGCTCGAGATTTTGGTGAGGAGTGCTTTGTATGCACTTTGTAAACATAGAGGAGTTCAATAAAGATTAATATTCTTGGATAATTTCGTGTGTTATCTTCTTGCTCAGTGCGGCGGCCTAACTATCGGTTGAACCGGATCTATACACCGGTCACACCGCAAACCCTACTATGGTCAGACCGCACTGTCTTCCCGGTCAGACCGCAAGCACATCGGTGGTCAGACCGGATGTCGTCGACTCTTCATCGGCATCAGCTACTTAGGTGAATCGGTTGAGGCAATCGGCTACGGCGGTCATGTAAAATCAAAGTGTGTTTGATTCTTTATTTAACGATGAACAATTGGTGTTTGGGATTTATTGATTTGAGTGTTTTGATTTTGAAAGAGTTGAATTTTCGGACGATGAACAGTGTTTAGTCGGCTGCCACAGCCGGTCTGACCGGGCGTGTTCTACCGGTCTGACCGGAGGTGTTTCAGCGGTCAGACCGGGAAGTTGCCTGCGGTCAGACCGGCCGAGCCAGTCCGACTGGTTGCCGATTTTATTTCGGTTTTGGTTTCGGTTTGTTTCCTTATACATACATGGAAGTTTCGTGTTCCTATGCACGTGTCTGGTTGTTTATGCTAACAATGAGTCAAGTTTGGATAGCTTGTGCTCGGATATGGTATTCTTTATTTAATTATGTGCAGGTATTCTTTATGCCTCGGGAAAGTGTTGCCGGTGATCGAGTCAGAGTCAACTTGGAGATAAGGTGACGTTCGAGATGGGGATCATGCGGGATGCTGAAGGGTAGAGATTAGTGCACATGATTGGAAAGTTTCCATACGACATACAATGGAGATATTGTTGCGTAAGGAAAGTGGAATTTCGGTTTTAGGAAAATCGAGATTGTTACGGTTGGTTTATGTATAGTTTGTTTATTGTACGGGAAGGTTTCCTAGTGGATTAGGGCTTCTTGTATGAGTAGGATTCGTCGCTCTTGGCTGCGGATTTTGTGTATAAATAGTGAGGGGAGGCGTGGCCTCTACGCATCGCTTCTATTGCTTGGAGTTCAAGTTTTTAGGGTTGCAAGTTAGAGTTTAGCTTGAGATTTTCTTAGGAGTGCTTTGCATGCACTTTGTAAACATAGAGAGTTTCAATAAAGATCAATTTTCTTGATAGTTCTTTGTGTCTACTTCTTCTTCGGTGTGGCGGCGAAATTGTCGGTTCAACCAGACCGCATATACTACGGCGGTGAGACCGCGCCTTCTTCCCGGTTAGACTGCAAGTACATTGGCGGTTAGACCGGCGGGCATTGGACTTCATCGGGGTCGGCTACATCGACAATCGGCTGAGGCGATCGGCTACGGGCGGTCAGACCGAAGGTCATCAGGCGGTCAGAGCGGCTGAACATCACGGTCAGACCGGTGCGACACCTGTGGTCAGACCGGCGTCAGAAAACAGAGGTAAAGTTTGATTTATGCTAAAACTTTGTTTTTGGGGTACTCAACCATTCACCCCCCCTCTGGTTGGCTTTTCTTTGGGCGTTCCATCCTACAAGTGGTATCAGAGCCACGTTCTTCTGCTTTGGATTTTCTTTGATCTAAAGTTTTTTCCATCATGTCAGATAAATTTTCAACAAAACCGCATGTTTTTGATGGCACCGATTTTGCGTATTGGTGTAGTAAGATGCAATCTTACATCATGGCTCAAGACTATGATGTGTGGCAAAAGGTTGCGCTTCCCTACACCATACCCGATGCCATTAATACTGATGCTTTGAAAACTGAGTTCAATAACAATTGCAAAGCTCGAAACATTTTGTTGAATGGAATTTCGCGTTCTGATTTTGATCGTGTTTCTCATCTTCAAACCGCAAATGAAATTTGGAACGCTTTGAAAAACTTTCATCAAGGAACTACAAACATTAAAGAACTTCGTCGAGATCTTTTTAAAAAGGAATATATAAAATTTGAGATGAAACCTGCTGAAGCTTTGGATGATTATCTTGGTAGGTTTAACAAAATTTTGAGTAATCTGAGATCTGTTGATTCTTCTTATGATACTAATTATCCACAATCTGAGATTTCTCGCCACTTTTTAAATGGTCTTGATATGTCTGTTTGGGAGATGAAAGTAACTTCTATTCAAGAATCTGTTAACATGGCAAATTTGACTTTGGATTCGCTTTTTACAAAACTCAAAACTCATGAGATGAATATTCTTTCTCGAAAAACAGATTCTAAGTCAAGTGCTTTGATTTCTCCTTCGATTTCTTCAGATGTTGCTTCTTCGTCATCTCCAAACGCTCTCGCTTTGATTAACGCCATGTCCGATGAACAACTCGAGCAATTCGAGGAGGAGGACTTGGCTCTTGCTACTAACAAACTTTCCAGAGCTATGAACAGAGTTAGGTTCAGGAAGAAAGGAGGACCAACGCGTTGCTTTGAATGCGGCGCCTTGGATCACATCCGCTCCAACTACCCCAAGCTTGGGAGGAGCAAGAAGGAGGACAAGAGCGCCGAGAAGACAAAGGATGACAAACCCAAGGGTAGGCACTCCAAGGAGATGATCATGAAGGTGTTGAGTCAAGTCTATGCCGCTTTTGAGCCACTCAGCGACATAGACTCTGACAGTGAGGAGGAGAAGGGCAAGAACATCTCCGGTGTTTGTCTCATGACGCATGGAGATGAAGATTCTTCAGATGAAGAAAATGAGGTAAGTTCACTTGAGGATGCAATTCTTGTCTTAAGTGCTAAGAATAAAAAATGTGAGAAAATGTTTAAAAAACAAGAATTTGTAATTGAATCTTTAAATGTTGAAATTGCTATATTGAAATCTCTTATTCCCGATGATGATAATTGCAAAAATTGTGAGGTTTTAATGCTGGAAATTTTAATGATTAGAGATGTCAATAATTCTCAAGTTTTGGCTTCTAAATCTTGTTTAACTTGTGATGCTAATGAATTGAAACTAAAAGATGCTTTAGCTCGTGTTAAGCACATGGAAGAAATAGTTAAACAAGATGAGGTACTTTCTTGCTCTAGATGTCGTAAAGGCAAAGATGTTATAAATGATTGTGAAAATTGTGTTAACCTTGTAAAAGAAGTTTCTTACTTGAAAAGTTCTCTGCAAAAATTTTCTGATGGTAAGAAACAACTTAACATGATTTTGGACAAATCAAAAGTGTGTAGCGACAATAAGGGAATAGGTTTTGATGCTCATGATTATTTCACCAAAAATCCTCCAAATGTTTTAGGAATAACTGAAAACGGTGAAATCTTGACAAAACCTAACACCATGAAAACATTTTCAAGTCTGCTGGAAATTTGCCATCTCTTTCGCTTATCTAAAAGAAACTAAACCTAATTCTTCAAAACCATCTCGTTACTAAAGAAAAGTTTTCTTGCTCCTTTTGTGGTAAAGATGGTCATCTTGTTGGTTTTTTTTCAGATTAGCACAAAAACAGAAAAAGGAAAGAGAAAATAATTTTGCAAAATCAAAGTGGCAAAAATTTGGTTTTCCCTTGGGAAGACCGGTCAGCCCGCAGTTGGTCCATCGGTCGACCGGCCCGGCACCGGTCGGACCGACGCGCCTCCTCGATCGACCAGCGATGGTACCGTCGGTCAGCGATCGCAACAGTCGACCGGCCCCGAAGGAATTTTTCTAAAAATTCCAAAACTGTTTTCTCTCGTGGTTTTGTGCCTATTGGATCTATCGGTCGTGTGTCTCGATCTTGGATTCCTAAGTTTCTTTTAACTAACCCAGATCGAGGCCTCGACATCCTTTGTTTTGTAGGCTTTCGTGGCGAGGAAGGAGAATGTGTGGATCATGGACTCCGGTTGTTCGCGGCACATGACCGGTGATAAGAAGTGGTTCTCCTCCCTCAAGTTGGCATCCAAGACGGAATTGATAATCTTTGGGGATGCTTCAACAAGTGCTGTTATCACTACCAGATCCGTCAAGGTAAGTGACAAGTTCGAATTAAAAGAGGTAGCTTTGGTAGAAGATTTAAAATACAATTTATTTTCAGTGTCACAAATTGTTGATGCAAACTTTGAAGTTCATTTTAAGAAAACTGGAAGTAAAATATTTGATTCTTGTGGTGATTCTGTCTTGAACATTTCTCGTTATGGGAGAGTTTTTAAAGCTGATTTTGAAAACCCTGTTTCCCCTATTGTTACTTGCTTAGTTGCAAAATTCAACAAATATTTGATGTTCGGCATCGTAGACTTGGTCATGTTGGATTTTATCATTTGACTCGTTTAAGTGGTTTGGATCTTGTTTGTGGTTTGCCAAAACTCAAAAAGGATCTTGATTTGGTTTGTGCACCATGTCGTCATGGTAAAATGGTTGCTTCTTCTCACACACCAATTCTTTCTGTGATAACGGATGCACCGGGACAACTTTTACACATGGACACTGTTGGTCCAGCTAGAGTGCAATCTGTTGGAGCAAAATGGTATGTGTTAGTTATTGTTGACGATTTTTCTCGATATTCTTGGGTTTTCTTCATGGCAACTAAGGACGAGGCCTTTGGACACTTTCGAAGTCTTTTTCTTTGCTTGAATTGTGAAATTCCCAACTCTTTGAAAACTATTAGAAGTGATAATGGTGGTGAATTTAAAAATGCATCTTTTGAACATTTTTGTGTTGAAAAAGGAATTGAACATCAATTTTCCTCTCCACGTGTTCCTCAACAAAATGGTGTTGTCAAAAGGAAAAATTGTTCTTTGATTGAAATGGCTAGGACAATGCTAGATGAATATCACACACCTAGAAAATTTTGGGCCGAAGCTATTAACACTGCTTGCTATGTTTCTAATCGCATTTTCTTGCGTTCTAAACTTGGCAAAACTCCTTATGAGCTTCGTTTTGGTCGTCACCTAAAGTTTCACATTTGTGTGTTTTTGGTTGCAAGTGCATTGTGTTAAAATCGGGAAATTTGGATAAGTTTGAATCACGTTCAATTGATGGTTTATTTCTTGGTTACCCCGCACACACTCGTGGCTATCGTGTACTTCTTTTAGAGACTAACAAAATTGTCGTGACTTGCGAAGTCACTTTTGATGAGGCTAGTCCCGGTACTAGACCAGATTTTTCAGGTACACTGCCACGGGATCAGGGGGAGTTTGGTCGAATCTTTGAAGACGAAAGCGACGACGACGACGATGAGGTCGACCTGCCGTCGGACCGGCCAGTGCCGTCGGTCGGGCCAAGACGAGCCTGCCGGTGGGACCGACAGAGACCGATCGACCGGCAGGGCCGACTTCTTCGGACTCCGTCGATTCCAATCAAGAGGATTCTTCGGGGACCACGACCAGTGCTGAACCAGAACGTGAATCAAATTCTGAGATCACTGCACCCTTGCACATTCAGCGACGACATCCGCCGGAACAAATAATAGTTAATTTAAATGAGCGGACGACGAGATCTAAGGTAATGCGCATGATTCGCGAATTCGCTTTTTGCTTCTTTTGAACCCAAAGATGTTACTCATGCATTAACCGATGAATCGTGGATTAACGCCATGCATGAATAACTTGAAAATTTTGAAAGAAATAAAGTTTGGTCTTTAGTTGAACCTCCTTCTGGACATAATGTTATTGGAACCATGTGGGTTTTCAAAAATAAACAAAATGAGGATGGTTTGATTGTTCGCAATAAGGCTAGACTTGTTGCTCAGGGTTATACTCAGGTGGAGGGTTTGGATTTTGATGAAACTTGTGCCCCTGTTGCTAGGATTGAGGCAATTAGGCTTTTGCTAGCTTTTGCTACTTCCAAAGGTTTTAAATTGTTTCAAATGGATGTTAAAAGTGATTTTCTAAATGGCTTTATACAGGAAGAAGTTTATGTTAAACAACCACCTGGTTTTGAAAATCCTGATTTTCCCAACCATGTTTTTTAAACTTTCAAAAGCTTTATATGGTTTGAAACAAGCACATAGAGCCTGGTATGACAGACTTAAGACCTTTTTGCTTGAAAAAGGTTTTCAAACGGGAAAAATTGATAAAACGCTTTTTGTTCTTAAGCATGGTGAAAATCAACTTTTCGTTCAGATATATGTTGATGATATCATCTCTGGTTGTTCGACTCACTCTTTGGTTGTAGAATTTGCTGAGACTATGCGTAGGGAGTTTGAGATGAGTATGATGGGTGAGCCGTCGTACTTCTTGGGTTTACAATTCAAGCAAACACCTTAAGGTACGTTCATTCATCAAACAAAATACACCAAAGATCTTTTGCGCAGGTTCAAGATGGAGAGTTGCAAGCCAATCTCTACACCCATTGGATCTACTGCTGTTCTTGATCCCGATGAAGATGGTGAAGCTATGGATCAAAAGGAGTATAGAAGCATGATATGATCCTTGTTGTATCTAACTGCTTCTAGACCAGATATACAATTTTCTGTGTGTTTGTGTGCGCGCTTTCAAGCTTCTCCACGTGCGTCTCATCGTCAAGCGGTCAAGCGCATCATGAGGTATTTGAGTCATACACTTGAGTTTGGTATTTGGTATTCAACTTGATCTTCTCTTTGCTTAAGTGGTTATTCAGATGCTGATTTTACGGGTTGTAGAATTGATAGAAAAAGTACTAGTGGAACATGTCATTTTCTTGGAACTTCGTTGATTGCATGGTCTTCTAGGAAACAGTCTAGTGTAGCTCAATCCAATGCTGAATCTGAATATGTTGCTGCTGCTAGTTGTTGTTCACAAATTCTTTGGCTGATTTCTACTTTGAAAGATTATGGACTTGTTTTTGAAAATGTGCCTCTTTATTGTGATAATACAAGTGCCATTAACATTGCTAAGAATCCTGTTCAACATTCACGCACCAAACACATTGATATTCGTTTTCATTTCTTGCGAGATCATGTTGAGAAGAAAGATGTTGAATTGAAATTTTTGGATACAAAATTGCAACTTGCTGATTTTTTTACAAAACCATTGGATTCTTCTCGCTTTGCTTTTCTTCGAGGGGAATTGGGAATCATTCATCCTTTTGGCATGTTTTGAGGGGGAGTTTTTGTGCTCTTTGATTTATCAAACTACATGATTGAAATAAATTAAAAAGAGAGCTTTATCCATACATATTGTTGATCATGTGCATGCTACCAATATTATGAAGATTTATTTGTCACTAGCATAGCTTATATGTATTCTCATATTTTTATGTGATCTAGATTTTATATTTAAGAGAAATAATGCATGACACTTTAAAGCAATACTTGAATTAAAGAAATATGCAATGTTGATACTCGTACTTGTGTTGGATTTTAAATGCTTATATATATATTATGTTGCATTAATATTCCTCAAATTACTTAAAATTGCTCATTGTGAAAAGAGAATAAAATATTATCTATGAGAGTACAAAAATGAATACCGAATCCTTGGAAACAGTCTTGACGACAAGGACGTATTCGATGTGAGCAAAAATAATGAGTACCGAATCCTTGGAAACAATCTTGACGACAAGGACGTACTAGGAATAATTGAGAGAAAAAAATATGAGCAACAAATATGGCTCAAATCAATATGAAAAAGTTTTTCTCTTGAATTATATGTGCAAGAAGGTATATTTGAGAAAGAATAAAGATTGCAATAGGTATATATATTTGGGTTTATCTTTCAACCTATGTGCTTGTAAGATGTTGCATTTTAAATCGTTGAAATCCATGAATTTTTATTGTGTTATTACTCTTACTTATAAAATATTTGGTTCATGATTATACTTTAATGCATATTTGCTATCTCATTGATAAATTTATCTTCTTATTATTGCAACACATGACTTGACTTGCTTTATGTATGGTGCTAATGTTAGTGATATGCACTAGAGGCAACATGGAGATGTTGGATATCACGTCAATGTTTATGTATAAATGAATAAAGTGTTATTCAGTTCCATGAAATAGACATCTTGTATTGATCAATAAGTACGTGACTTATTTATGACTCTATATGTATGAATCTATTTCTAAACGATCCCTGATCATATGTCATATTGTTGGAACAAATATGATTCTAAGATCGGCATGTTTATTGATTGATGATCATGTCTCATAGATCATGGGTATGGAGATACCAAATCAATAAACATGGACATATGTGTTGGAGAACACATTGTTGGATAGACCCACCATGAGACACTACAGAATTAATGTGCCATTAGTTGGTCTCGGTAGTGTTGGTACAAAGTCCTTAGACCTGAGATCACCATGGATTCCAACATGTGTAGTAGCCTACTTTGGGACTACCAAACGCTATTCCGTAATCTGGGTAGTTATAAAGGTAGTTTTCGGGTTTGCTATGAAACATGGAGTGGGATGTGAGTGATCAAGATGGAATTTGCCCCTCCTTTGGAGAGATATCTCTGGGCCCCTCGAGGTAATGGATTATGGAAATGCATGGCCATGCTAAGTTGATTGAGGAGTCAATCAACGACAATAATCCAATACGGTTCGAGTGAATGGTTAAGCTATTGAAGGGATGGCACACATCTTGCGTATAGCTTAACCGGTATCGTGAGGCAAAGGGATTTGTGTACACATTACGGGTTCGAGCCGATATTATATTCTTGTATACTATGGTGTCAATATGTGCCGCTAGGCGCCGCTATTGACAGTCGGCTGAGTTTGACTCGAGCCGACGATCGGCTAAGTTAGACTATAGCCGAAACCGAGTATACCTGAACCTACAGGGTCGCACGCTTAAGGGGATAGAATAGATATTCGAGTTGGACTCGGATATGGCTCGATCGGATAGGGATCCGATCGGATAGAGTCCTATGGGCTTACGACGTATGGGCGGCCAACTTTATGAGATACGGATGAGATCCGATTCAAAATAGAGTCCTAATCGGCCACTAGTCCCGTCGGCCAACTCTATATAAAGGAGGGAGGGGTGGAGAGCTGCCACACGTCAATTGCATCGCGTGCAACAGAAGTCGCCGAGATCAATCTCCACGGAAACCCTCCCCACTTTCGAGCCAAACCCTAGCCTTGCATCGCGTGCTAGCACACGGGTGTTCGGCGTTCTGTCCCCGGACGTGTGGATACCGGTAGAGGCGCTGCTACGTTGCGCGCTGTTGATCGGCTTCGGATCGGCTGCAATCGGAGCGATCGACGTAGTGGAATCGGCTGCGGTCGGGCGCATCGGAGCGAGGCGTGAGAACGCGGCTGGACGACTCGAATCGGCTGATTGGCGAATCGGCTGTCTCCGGGAATCGGCTACGCCTGTTCGCCGCACTCTACTCCAATCGGTAACGATCTATCGGCTAGCGTAAAAAGTTTTTGTTTTCGGCTAGCGTAGCCTCCGCATAACCATTCAGTGGTATCAGAGCTAATATTGCTTAGTTCGGGTTTTAGATTGGATCTGGAACAAGTTTTGCGCACGGGTTGATTAGATCAATCGGTTTTACGGGATTTGTTGAGGAGAGTTCATGGTAATTGCGTTCCTTGATAGTGTATCGGAACGGGCGTAATGTGATTACGTCGAAGCAATATCCATAGAACTCGGTTTGAGTCGGCTTCGAGATAGCGTTCCTTGATAGTGTATCGGAACGGTATAATGTGATTATGCCGAAGCTATCTCGTAGTTCGATCTTTCTAGCTGCCTCGCGCCTACGCAAACCATCTCCCTTGATAGTGTATCGGGACGACATAATATGATTATGCCGACATGGTTTCCGTAAGCGATTTCATAGATTGGATCGCCGTGTGCGTATCCCCTTATAGGTCGTCTCGATGCCGTAGCTCTGTGATAAGTAGAAAACGTTTCTACGCCTAACTTGTTTTTGCAGAGAATGCTTTGAGATGGTATGGCCCTATTGTATGTATGAGATGCATGTGATGCATGTAATATTCTTTCTTACGTGCAATGCTTGTAATATTCTTTCACGACCTACGAGTCGATGTAATCTTCAATTAGAGCTTCTATAGTAGTAGCTTAGTTTAAAGAAATCAAGCATCATGCACATTGAAAGATGGTGCCGAAGATGGAGATCCTCAGCGCCGACATGGAGATGGAGATCACCATGTGAAGGGGGCCATACTATTTCACTATATGCTATTCTTCTTGCTTTCATACGTGATATGTTTGTTTGATAGGATAGCATCCCTCGCAAAATTAAGTAGTAATGATGCCCTTCCAAATGTTGCACCGTCACCGTTATGCTCGTCAATGGTGGGTCGCCAAAGCGAGTGCCATTCTCTATCATAACACAAGGGGGTATATGTCGACATATACATGCAGGAGCATTTGGTTTCCTTAACAAGGCTATCAAAACAGTTTTGGGCCTTGGGGCATAGGTTGGCGCCGGGGCATGAAGATGCCACACCAACAACAAGAGTCACATAGAGATGTGATTAGCAAGGAGTTGCTTACCGATGTTACTAATTTTCTTGCGCGATGCCAAAGCTCACTAGAAAATTAACTAACATGTGGATCTTGACCCAATACGTAACCTAGAGGGAAGGTGGAAAATACGTAATGGGAGTCTTATGTTAAATTGTTTAACAAAAGACATAGCATAAACATTGTGCTAAACTTTGCTTTTTCTCGTTGTAGAATAAATGGCGGCTAATACTACACCCAGTACCTTTAATTTGCGATCTATTCTCAAAAGGAAAAATTAAATGGAACAAACTTTATGGATTGGTATCGCAACTTGAGAATTGTTCTCAAGCAAGAGCGTAAGGAGTACGTTCTTGAAGTACCCTATCCCGAGGATTTGCCAAATAATGCCACCGCAACGCACGGAGAGCTTACGAGAAGCACACTAATGATGCCCTAGATATAAGCTGTCTCATGCTTGCTACAATGTCCCCCGAGCTTCGAAGCAATATGAGAGCAGCGATGCTCACACTATCATTCGGGGATCTGCGTGGCATGTTTGAGAACCAAGCTCGGGCCGAGAGGTTCAACACCTCAAAGTCCTTGTTTGCGTGCAGCTTGTTGAGAGGAATCCCGTCGGTCCGCATGTGATAAAGATGATTGGCTATATCGAGAGTCCGGAAAACTAGGTTTTCCCCTTAGCCAAGAGTTGGCTACGATGTGATTCTCCGCCGCTCCCTCCGAGCTTCGAGCCATTCATATTGAATTATCACATGAACAATATGGATAGGACCTTGGCTGAATTGCATGGGATGCTAAAGACAGTGAGGAGAGTATCCGAAAAATAGTCATCATGTGATGATGATGCGAAGGCAAAGCGCAAACCACTGTCAAGAAACTTTGCACCAAGAGGAAGTTAACTCCCGATGAGATCGTGAGTGCCTCCAATGCAAAGAAGGGCAAGAAGGGTCGGCGGCATCGATGTCGTTTGCTTCTATTGCAAGGAGACAAAGCCACTGGAAGAGGAACCGCAAGAAGTACATGGAGGATCTCAAAAAGAAGCAAAGTACGACTTCGCTTCGGTATTAATGTTATAGACATTAATCTTGCTACTTCACCATCGACTCTTGGGTATTTGATACCGGATCGTAGCTCATATTTGCAAGTCGTTTCGGGGAATGAGAAGAAGTAGAGGATTGAGAAGGGCGAGGTGAACTGCGCGTCGGCAATGGAGCAAGCGTTGCTACAATTTGTCGCACGCAGCACCACTTCATCTACCTTCAGGATTAGTTTTGGAATTGAATAATTGTTATTGTGTTCCAACACTATGTCAAAACGTTATTTTCGCTTCATGTTTGCAAGCGGAAGGATATGATTTTAGATCAATGAACAATGGTTGTTCAATATATCTCGAGATATGTTCTATTTTCATGCTCCATTGGTGAATGGATTATACGTTTTGAATCTTGAAGCATCTCCCATCTATAACATTAATACGTAAAGGCAACTCTCTAATGATATAAACCCCACGTTTATCCGGCATTGTCGCTTAGGCCATATAAATAAGAAACGCATGGAGAAGCTCCATAAGGATGGTCCGCTTCACTCTTTTGATTTTGAATCATTTGAGACATGTGAGTCTTGTTTACTTGGTAAGATGACAAAGGCACCTTTCACGGGACATAGTGAGAGAGAAAGTGACTTATTGGCACTCGTACATACCGATGTATGTGGACCAATGAGCTCAACGGCCGAGGTGGTTATCGTACTTCATTACCTTTACCGATGACTTTAGTAGATATGGTTATATCTAGTTAATGAGGCATAAGTCCGAATCCTTTGAAAAGTTCAAAGAATTCCAGAATAAAGTACGTAATCATTTAGGGAAAACAATCAAGTTTCTACGATCGATCGTGGAGGGGAATACTTGAGCCAAGTGTTTGGTAATCATCGAAAGATTGTGGAATTGTTCCACGCTTGACTCCGCCGGAACTCCACAATGGAATGGGGTGTCCGAACGGAGAAATCGCACCTTGTTGGACATGGTGCGGTCGATGATGAGCCAAAGTGATCTTCCGTTGTCCTTCGGGGATATGATCTTGAAACAATGCGCTCACACTAAATAGAGTTCCATCTAAGTCAGTTGAAAAGACACCATATGAGATATGGACAGGGCAACCCCTAGTTTGTCTTTTCTCAAAATTTGGGGATGTGAGGCTTATGTAAAACGTTTGTCGACAAGCTCACACCCAAATCGACAAGTGCTTCTTTGTGGGATATCCTAAGGAAACTAAGGGATATTACTTTTATAATCGGGAACAAGGCAAAGTGTTTGTCGCCCGACACGGTGTCTTCTTGGAGAAAGAGTTTCTTTCAAGAAGGGTTAGTGGGAGCAGGGTGCATCTTGAAGAAGTTCAAGAAACACCGAAAACGTTTCGCGACCACGGAACCACAACAGAGGAGCAAAGTGTTGCGCCACCAGTTGTAGACACACCGCCCACGGAGGTCGAAAGATCACGTCGTGCACCCGATGTACACAAAGTGCGGAACAACGTGATATATTGTAGTTAGACAACGATGAGCCTAAGACCTATGATGAAGCGATGGTGGGACCCGATTCCTACAAGTGGCTTGGAGCCATGAAATCCGAAATAGAATCCATGTACGACAATCAAGTTTGGAACTTGGTTGATCCACTCGATGGTGTCAAAACCATTGAGTGTAAATGGGTTTTTAAGAAAAAGGCCGATATGGATGGAAATGTTCACATCTATAAGGCGCGATTGGTGGCGAAAGGTTTTAAACAGATTCAAGGAGTTGATTATGATGAAACCTTCTCGCCCGTCGCAATGCTTAAATCTATTCGGATTATCCTAGCGATTGCTGCATATTTCGATTATGAGATATGGCAGATGGATGTCAAAACGGCTTTCCTAAATGGAAACCTAAGCGAGGATGTATACATGATACAACCTCGGGGTTTTGTCGATCCGAATCGCTGGAAAGATATGCAAACTACGAAATCCATTTATGGATTGAAGCAAGCATCTCGGAGTTGGAATATTCGTTTTGATGAAGTAATCAAAGGGTTTGGTTTCATCAAAAATGAAGAAGAGGCCTGTGTTTACAAAAAGGTCAGTGGGAGCGCAATTGTATTTCTAATCTTATATGTGGATGACATATTGTTGATTGGAAATGATATCCCTATGCTAGAATCTGTCAAGTCTTCATTGAAAAATAGTTTTTCCATGAAAGACTTAGGGGAGGCAGCATACATATTAGGCATTCGGATCTATAGAGATAGATCCAAGAGGCTAATTGGATTAAGCCAAAGTACATACATTGACAAGGTGTTGAAAAGGTTCAACATGCATGATTCCAAGAAAGGTTTTTGCCCATGTCACATGGCATTAATCTTAGCAAGAATCGTGTCCTCGGACACATGATGAGCGGAAAAGGATGGGTATGGTTCCATATGCTTCGGCAATTGGATCCATCATGTATGCCATGCTTTGTACACGCCCGCATGTCTCGTACGCTTTGAGTGCTACGAGCAGATACTCGCCGATCCAGTGAAGGTCACTGGATCGCCGTAAAGAATATCCTTAAGTACTTGAGAAGAACTAAGGATATGTTCCTAGTCTATGGAGGTGAAGAAGAGCTCGTTGTAAGTCGTTACACCGATGCTAGCTTCCAAACAGACAAGGATGATTATAGATCGCAACCGGGTTCGTGTTCGCCCGAACGGAGGCGCGATTACTGGAAGAGTTCCAAGCGGGATACCGTTGCGATTCTACAACGGAGGCCGAGTACATTGCGCTTCGGAAGCCGCAAAGGAGGCTGTTTGGATCAAGAAATTCGTTTCGAGCTTGGTGTGATGACTAGTACGACTGGTCCAATGTCTCTCTATTGTGACAATAGTGGAGCCATTGCGCAAGCCAAGGAGCCGAGGTCACATCGAAGTCCAAACACATACTTCGGCGATATCATCTCATCCGCGAGATTGTGGACAGAGGTGATGTCAAGATATGCAAGTGCACACGGATCTCAACATAGTCGATCCGCCGACAAAACCTCTCCCTCACCGAAGCATGAGGCGCACACAAGAGCAATGGGTATTAGATACTTACATGATTGACTCTAGTGCAAGTGGGAGATTGTTAGTGATATGCCCAAGAGGCAACATGGAGATGTTGGATATCACGTCAATGTTTATGTATAAATGAATAAAGTGTTATTCAGTTCCATGAAATAGACATCTTGTATTGATCAATAAGTACGTGACTTATTTATGAGACTCTATATGTATGAATCTATTTCTAAACGATCCCTCGATCATATGTCATATTGTTGGAACAAATATGATTCTAAGATCGGCATGTTTATTGATTGATGATCATGTCTCATAGATCATGGGTATGGAGATACCAAATCAATAAACATGGACATATATGTTGGAGAACACATTGTTGGATAGACCCACCATGAGACACTACAGAATTAATGTGCCATTAGTTGGTCTCGTGTAGTGTTGGTACAAAGTCCTTATACCGAGATCACCATGGATTCCAACATGTGTAGTAGCCTACTTTGGGACTACCAAACGCTATTCCGTAATCGGGTAGTTATAAAGGTAGTTTTCGGGTTTGCTATGAAACATGGAGTGGGATGTGAGTGATAGAGATGGAATTTGCCCCTCCTTTGGAGAGATATCTCGTGGGCCCCTCGAGGTAATGGATTATGGAAATGCATGGCCATGCTAAGTTGATTGAGGAGTCAATCAAATGCATGATAATCCAATACGGTTCGAGTGAATGGTTAAGCTATTGAAGGGATGGCACACATCTTGCCTATAGCTTAACCGGTATCGTGAGGCAAAGGGATTTGTGTACACATTACAGGTTCGAGCCGATATTATATTCTTGTATACTATGGTGTCAATATGTGCTGCTAGGCGCCGCTGATGTGGTCGGCTGAGTTGGACTCGAGCCGACGATCGGCTAAGTTAGACTATAGCCGAAACCGAGTATACCTGAACCTACGTGGTCGCACGCTTAAGGGGATAGAATAGATATTCGAGTTGGACTCGGATATGGCTCGATCGGACAGGATCCGATCGGATAGAGTCCTATGGGCTTACGACGTATGGGCGGCCAACTCTATGAGATACGGATGAGATCCGATTCAAAATAGAGTCCTAATCGGCCACTAGTCCCAGTCGGCAACCTCTATATAAAGGAGGGAGGGGTGGAGAGCTGCCACACGTCAATTGCATCGCGTGCAATGAAGTCGCCGAGATCAATCTCCACGGAAACCCTCCCCACTTTCGAGCCAAACCCTAGCCTTGCATCGCGTGCTAGCACACGGGTGTTCGGCGTTCGTCCCCGGACGTGTGGATACCGGTAGAGGCGCGCTACGTTGCGCGCCGTTGATCAGCCGGATCGGCTGCAATCGGAGCGATCGGCGTAGTGGAATCGGTGCGGTCGGGCGCATCGGAGCGAGGCGTGAGAACGCGGCGAACGACTCGAATCGGCGATTGGCGAATCGGGCTGTCTCCGGGAATCGGCTACGCTGTTCCGGATCGGATTGCCCCGATTGGCTATTCCGCCGCACTCTACTCCAATCGGTAACGATCTATCGGCCCTTACTTGCAAGTGTTCCTGGTTTGCGCGGTAAAAAGTTTTTGTTTTCGGCTAGCGTAGCCTCCGCGTAACCCTTTAGCTAAGCTCTTACACATTCATAAACATAATTCCTATGCTTGATGAATTCATTGTCAAAAGGGGGAGAAAATAATGTTGTTTGGGAGAACATTTGCATGGGAGAACAAAGGTGCAAGTTTAAGTTTTTTTTGGGGTCAAATAATTTTTCTTTCTTTTCAAAAAAAGGGGGAGAAATTTCTTTGATTTGTGAGCTCTTAAATGCTTTTACCATTTTTATTTTAACTTTTCAAACACCAAAACAACTCTTTTATTTTGTTTGCCAATGTGTTCATCAAGGGGGAGATTGTAAAATCAAAGTGTGTTTGATTCTTTATTTAATGATGAACAATTGGTGTTTGGGATTTATTGATTTGAGTGTTTTGATTTTGAAAGAGTTGAATTTTCGGACGATGAACAGTGTTCGGTCGGCTGCCACAGCCGGTCTGACCGGGCGTGTTCTACCGGTCTGATCGGAGGTGTTTCGGCGGTCAGACCGGGCAGTTGCCTGCGGTCAGACCGGCGGAGCCAGTCCGACTGGTTGCCGATTTGGTTTCGGTTTTGGTTTCGGTTTGTTTCCTTATACATACATGGAAGTTTCGTGTTCCTATGCACGTGTCTGGTTGTTTATGCTAACAATGAGTCAAGTTTGGATAGCTTGTGCTCGGATATGGTATTCTTTATTTAATTGTGTGCAGGTATTCTTTACGCCTCGGAAAAGTGTTGCCGGTGATCGAGTCAGAGTCAACTTGGAGATAAGGTGACGTTCGAGATGGGGATCATGCGGGATGCTGAAGGGTAGAGATTAGTGCACATGATTGGAATGTTTCCATATGGCATACAATGAAGATATTGTTGCGTATGGAAAGTGGAATTTCGGTTTTAGGAAAATCGAGATTGTTACGGTTGGTTTATGTATAGTTTGTTTCTTGTACGGGAAGGCTTCCTAGTGGATTAGGGCTTCTTGTATGAGTAGGATTCGTGGCTCTTTGCTGCGGATTTTGTGTATAAGTAGTAAGGGGAGGCGTGGCCTCTCCGCATCGCTTCTATTGCTTGGAGTTCAAGTTTTTAGGGTTTCAAGTTAGAGTTTAGCTTGAGATTTTGTTAAGAGTGCTTTGCATGCACTTTCTAAACACAGAGAGTTTCAATAAAGATCAATTTTATTCATAGTTCTTTGTGTCTACTTCTTCTTTGGTGTGGCGGCGAAATTGTCGGTTCAACCGGATCTACTACTGGTCAGACCGTAGATACTACGGCGGTGAGACCGCGCCTTCTTCCCGGTTAGACTGCAAGTACATTGGCGGTTAGACCGGCGGGCAATGGACTTCATTGGGGTCGGCTACATCGACAATCGGCTGAGGCGATCGGCTACGGGCGGTCAGACCGAAGATCATCAGGCGGTCAGACCGGCTAAACATCACTGTCTGACCGGTGCGACACCTGCGGTCAGACCGGCGTCAGAAAACAGAGGTAAAGTTTGATTTCCGCTAAAACATTGTTTTTGGGGTACTCAACCATTCACCCCCCCTCTGGTTGGCTTTTCTTTCGGCGTTCCATCCTACAGGTCAGACCAAAGTTCACTAGGCGGTCAGACCGGCCTTACCGAGCGGTTAGACCGGCGCAATACCTTCGGTCAGACCGGCTTGCATTCAAAACAGAGGTAATGTTTTATTTCCGTTAAAACTTGTTTTTGGGGTGTACCAACCAGTCACCCCCCTCTGGTTGGCTTTTCATTGGGTATTCGATCCTACAGTAAGACCTATATCGTGCTCCGTCTCCTTGAAAACCTTCCCTAGTTTTCTTAGTTATTTTTGGATCAGGCGCCTTAGCTTAGTTTAATTTAAATTTTAGTTTAATTTCCCTTCTTTGTAAGTGCCTTGATTAATGAATAAAGTTCTCTGGTTATTTACACCGGTACAATTATTTGCTTCTCTCTCCTTGTGTGTTGTGTTCAAATAAAGTCGCACGTATAAAAATAAGTGTGGGGTTGTTTCTCGTTTTGATCACAAAACCCTCGGACTAGCACCATATCGTTGCACATTTTAGCATGGGATGATGCAAGAAAATGCAGCGAGACCTACTATGGTTCAAACCAAATGAGATCCCGCTCGTCATCATTCTCTCCCATTGTGCAGGTTTGCAACTTCTATTTTTAGTACCATGCAAATTAATTTTTCTAGCACTATGAGCATGTGCTTAGAGGAAAATAGTCTAGCCTTGGAAACTTGACACATTTTGGTTGGCTTAGATACACTTTATTCCGATGACATTCACTCTTATTCTGTGAAATCAACCATTTAGGATCCGAGTTATTGATTTATGAGATATAGTCCGGTAATAAGAAACTTTTTCATGCTGCATAAAATTCTTGGGAATTTTATTGTTGAAAAATTTGAAAACCATAACTTTTCAACTCCTCGATGATGTTTTATTCCCACCAAAACCATATGTCGATATTCATGATTAAACCTTATACATATTCTTGTGCATACGCACCATATAAAATTTTCTCTCCCTCTACATTGAAGGTATAGCCAAAAATAATATCCATATTCTCCGTTCCCGACCATATGCAAATTTCTACTCCGAGAGTTTGCATCCACTTTAGTCATCCACAAAATAAATACTCCAATTATTATTGATCCTCCTACCCATGCCAAATGAGACATGAGCTATAGGATTATATACAAAATACAAAGTTCATGATGCTCATGAAAAAGAACAAACAAATTTTCTTGACCAGAATGATTTAGAAAAGTGGGGAAAGAGTATGTATTCATAGCCATGTTCTCTAAAATAACATAGGAGGAGGATCATACAAACAAAAGAGCCGCCAACACAATTATTTTTCTTTTTTCCTATTTTCCACACATATATTCCTATCCGCTTAAATATGCACAAGATTGATCATGATTACATGACTAGTGTTCTTCTTGGATCTTCTGTTTGACTTTACAAAATATTTGATGCAAGTATGCCTTATGATTTTCCCTACCTTGAACTCCACATAAGCCTTATTAGAAGTAGGAGAAAGTTAGGCAAGAATTGCCTTGGTGAGGAATCAAACACATTGAGCGACATGAGAGACTCATCAGAGGAGTAAAGTTATATTTGTCCTTTTTTAAAAAAACTTCTCAAAAACCCCAAATCATTTAAGGAGAAGAAATAAAAGTGACTTACACCTAGATTGTTCTATTTTTTTTAATAACTTAGGATATCATGGTAGACACATCCAGATTCACATATATGAGTAGGTCTAGGAATAACTTGTATGTTAGCATTGTACAAAAATTTATCATAATCCACCTTAGTATCTTAACCTTGACTCGAGGACGACCAAAGGGCTAAGTGTGGGTAAGCTTGTTGATGGTCCTTAACTGCTGAAATCTGACTGTCAAACCGAACGAACGATGCACATCAACATAGCAGTAGGGTTATTTATTAACTCTTTCCACGAGTGTTGGTGATTATTTGTGTGCAGGTGAATACTATATCGAAATGAAGTGAAAGTACGCTTTTGTGGCGAAAAAAATACCATTCCAACCAATCGACGCTCGCCATGTTAGCTTCTCACGGATCGAAGGACCCACAAATCAGGTGAAACCAACTTAAAGTGGGGTCAAACACTTGGGAACCACCTTAGGGGCCCACATGCCAGTGACCTATGAAAGGCGGTGGAGAGGGAGGCTGACCAAGGATCGGCCGAACCATGGCGGTGGCCTCTCCCCTCCACCCAACACGTGGCGCCTCCCTAGCCTCTCACGAAGGCAGTTATTGGTGTTTGGCAGTTACAAGCCAACCCCAAACCACCATATGAAGGCTATATAAGGAAGGCACTCACTTCATTTCAAGACACACTTCAAGAAGAATAAAGTTTCACTCCAAAGGCGTAGTATTCGGCCTCTAGTGCTTAGAAAATAGGTTAGAGAGTGAGGGGAAACTCCAAAAGGAGTGACAAAAATGTCGGAGTTCTCTCCGAGGAGTGCCAGGAATCTTGGCACCGACCTTCGACTTTGTACCTCAACAAATACTTTCTTCAATAAAGTAAGTGTTCGTGATTTACTATGGTTGCTATACTTTACATTAAGTAATTTACTGTACAAAATTTTCTTACGAGATCATCGTCCATTCATGGATGCTCTACTCTAAGACCCCTAATGAAGACGGGTGCTCTTGGCCAAGGCTAGAGTAGTATTCGATAGCGTAGACGTGGTGTCTAGGCTAGAGTTTACCTTTGTTTGCCGCATACTCCACGGGTTGTAGAGGTAGGCGGCAGGTGGTGACAGCCGTGTCCGTCCATTGTAATCGTTCATGTTCAGGTACATCGTAGAGTTGTAGGCCAGGGTCACTCGACAGATCGAGTGTAAGCCGATGCCCAAAGTAAGTGAATAAAGTAAAAGTAATTAACACCTATCTAGAGCCTCAACCATAGAAATCCTCTCTACACCTCTACACCTACATATTCTTGGTGTCCTTGGATGAACCTGGCCCTTTGATAATCCACACCGTCAATTCCTCGTGAATTTGATGCCCTTGAAGTACTCCTGCGTGAAGTGCTACAATGGTATTCTGTGTGCTTGCGGATTTTATCTGTGGTTTAAGAAATACCAATAGCTATTAAGGTGGATTCTTCTACTCCAAGAATTTGACATTGAAATAAAAGATAAAAAGGCAGTAGAAAATTCTATAGTAGATCACCTATCTCGTTTGCATTACGTGCAGGAGCTACCAAACAATGATTTCCTACAAGACGAGAATAAAAGTTTCTTTCTTGAATATAAGGAACCTTGCTCTCTTAAGGTATCTTTAGAACCTGTCACATTGTGTGCCACATGCAGATAAAAATCACCTTAAGGTCTTCACTGAAAAAATATTTAGAAGGTTGATTGTGGATGCCTTTGTTTATTATAAACATTGTAAATTTTGTGGTTGCACCTATGGCACTGCCCTTGTTCATAGCCATGTTCTCTAAAATAAAAAGACAGGGAGGAGGATCATACAAAAAAGGAGTCTCCAACTTAATTATTTTTCTTTTTCCAATTCTCCACTCATTCCCTTTCCACATACATATGCACATGCTTGATCATGATTACATGACTAGTATACTTCTTGAATCTTCTGTTTGACTTTACAAAATATTTCATGCAAGTATGCCTCATGATTTTTCCTACCTTGAGCTCCACATAAGTAGGAGAAAATTAGGCAAGAATTGCCTTGGTGAGGAATCAAACACATTGAGCGACACGAGAGATTCATCATAGGAGTAAACTTATGTTTTTCTTTTTGAAAACCTCTTGAAAACGCCAAGTCATTTAAGCAGAAGAAATAAAAGTGACTTACACCAAGATTGTTCTTTTATGCAACTTCTCCTCAATGTTCCCGAATTCTTTATGGCCCCACAAAACGTGGTGCCAACTTGCCTTTGGTTTGAAAACGATGCACTCCCCGAAGCTGTGTGACATGAAGGTACACATAGTCCCCAGCTTCAAACGTGAGATCCCTTCGATGGTTGTCTACCTAGCTCTTTTGTCGAGACTGCACAATTCTCAACCTTTCTCAGATAGTTCAGACTTTTGCTTCTGCTTCACTTATCACTTCAGTTCTGAACAACTGACGCTCACCAATCTGATCCTAGAAAAGTGGTGTATGATACTTCCATTCGTACAACGCCTCAAATGGTGTCATTTGCAAACTGGCTTGGTAACTATTGTTGTAGGAGGATTCTGCATAACGCAAACTCTTGTCCCATGCTCCTCCAAAATCAAGTGCAAATGCTCTCAACATGTCTTCCAAAATTTGGTTTACTCTCTCAATTTGACCATCAGTCTGCGGGTGATAAGCTGTACTGAAGTTCAAACGAGTACTAAGCTCTTCTTACAACTTCTGCCAGAACATAGAGGTAAACTAACATCCTCGATCGACACGATCTTCGTAGGCACCCCATGTAAGCACATTATCCTAGCTAGGTAAAGTTTGGCTAACTTCTTTCCCGAATAAGTGGTATGCACCGGAATAAAATGAGTCACCTTTGTGAGTCGATCCGTGATGACCCAAATTGAATCATGTCCTGATGATGTTCGAGGTAAACCAGTGATGAAATCCATTCCAATTTCTTCCCATTTCCATTCCGGGATTTGGAGTGGTTGTAGCAGTCCTTTGGGTCGTTTATGTTCTGCCTTTACATCCGGACAAACATCACAGAGTGCGACGAATTCAGCAATTTCTCTGCTCATACTGACCCAATAAAACTTCTCCTTGAGATCTTGATACATCTTTGTACTCCCCGGATGGATTGAATATTGGGTCTGATGAGCTTATGTGAGGATCAGTTTCTTCAATTCTTTGTCTTTAGGTACACACAACCTTTTCCCATCCAGATTGTCCCATGCTCGTCTTCAGTGAAATCACGAGTTTTCCGACTCTCATGTTCTTCTTGAGTTTAGCTATTTCAGGATCTGACGCTTGAGCTGCCCGAATTTGGTCGATGAGAGTGGGTTGAGCTTCAAGGGTGGCCACAAACCCAAATTCGACAATTCATAGGATTAGGTGTTCCAATTCTTGCTGCAACTTACTACATATTCCTTCCATGTTAATGGTGTTGCACTAACTTTTCGGCTCAAATGATTTGCTACCACATTGGCTTTGCCAAGGTGATAGTGTATTCCCAAGTCATAATCTTTGAACAGTTTCAACCATCTTCGCTGGCAAAGGTTTAAATATGGTTGGGTGAAGATATACTTTAAACTTTTATGATCCGTATATACTTCACAGCGATTGTCGATCAGGTAGTGCCACCAGATCTTCAAAGCGTGGACCACTGTGGCTAACTCCTGATGATGGGTTGGATAGTTATTCTCATGCGGACACAGCTGACGAGAGGCGTACGCGACCACTTTGCCTTCTTGCATCAACACACATCCTAGCCCTTGGTGCAGACACCAGCTTCTTCTCAAGCTCTTCAAAGCTCTTGTTACATTCTGTGGACCACTTGAATTTGTCATCCTTCTTCAACAATTGCATCATTGGTTTAACAATCCTATAGAAATTCTTAATGAACCGATGGTAATAACCCACGAGTGTAAGAAAACTTCGTATCTGAGTAACTATGTTCGGTGGGGTCCACTTGGTAACTTACTCGACCTTC
This sequence comes from Oryza australiensis, assembly GCA_019925245.2. Taxonomy (NCBI): domain Eukaryota; kingdom Viridiplantae; phylum Streptophyta; class Magnoliopsida; order Poales; family Poaceae; genus Oryza; species Oryza australiensis. The sequence goes on from JAIFGZ020000311.1 coordinate 225,850, forward strand.
GACGGATTGACTGCTACTCCTTGGGCATTCAAAATGTGGCCAAGAAATTGTACTTCCTCTAACCAGAAGGCACACTTGCTGAACTTGACGTAGAGTTGATGATCTCTCAACTTCTCGAGCACTAACCGAAGATGATGCTTGTGTTCCTCCTCGGTCTTGGAATAGATCAGAATGTCATCAATGAATTCCACAACAAACTAGTCCAAAAAAGTCCAAAAGACATGACTGTACACTCGTACAAACGATGACGAGTGATGAAGGCGGTCTTGGGAATGTCCTCCTCTCTAATCCTCAATTGATGATAGCCTGATTGCAGGTCTATCTTGGAGAACACCTTTGCTCCCTTGAGTTGGTCAAACAAGTCATCAACCCACGGTAGGGGGTACTTATTCTTGATAGTAACCTCATTGAGTGCGTGATAGTCGACGCATATTCTCTTGGTCTTGTCCTTCTTCTCCACAAAGATCACCGGAGCACCCCAAGGTGATGTGCTCGGGTGGATATAGCCCTTCTGCAACTGTTCATCAACTTTCTTCTTAACTTCTGCCAACTCGTTGGCTCGCATTCTATACGGTCTCTTGTGGATTAGGGCAATTCTTGGTACTAGGTCAATCCAAAATTTAATTTCTCTTTTTGGTGGCATCTTGGTTAGATCTTCCAGAAAGACTTCAGGATATTCTCTAACTATGGGAACGTCTGCCAATTTCATAGGGGTCTTTGCTGCGGCTTCCGATGATTCCCTAGTAGGAGTCTGATTCAGGCTTGCTATGGTCTTCAGTGACACTGGAGAACGAAAAGTGATCTTTTCCCTTTTTTCCATTGGTTAAGGTGATCGTGCGTCTCGCAGAATCAATCATTCCCTTATCTCTTGTTAACCAATCCATCCCAAGGATGACATCTAGGCCTTTTGATTGAAGAAGGATAAGATTGGTTAGAAATTGGGATCCTTGGATTTCGGTTGCCACCGAGGGCCAGTAGTGAGCAGTGTCCAAATGATTTCTAGGGGTTTGAACCCACATAGGTATCTTAAGTTCCATTACTGATAATGTGCCCCAACAAACTACTTGGAAATAAATGAATGCGTAGCACCAGAATCAAAAAGTATTGTAGCAGGAGTGAGATTCACAGGAAATGTACCCAGAATAACTTCGGGCGTAGCATGCACCTCTTCTGCAGACGCATGATTGACACATGCCTGGATGAACTTGGGTCCGATGCGCTTCGGCTTTGAACATTTATTTGCAAAGTGTCCGGGCTCATGCAGTTGAAACAGACACCCGACTTTCTTCCGGAGTCCTTTGGTGGTGGTGGCTTGGACTGCTGCTGGGGTGGCTCCGTTGGAGGATGCGGGGCTGGATTGCGTTGCTGCTGCCCACTGCCATTGCTACTATCTTGAAAGTTCCCTGGGTGATAGGGCCGATGTTGGCGGACAATCATGGTGGTAGGTCCACCCTGACCATCGAGCATGAAGCACGGCCTATGCTAATTCCCCTGCTGCGGTGGAGGTTTGAACTACACTCCCTTCTCTTTTTCTGATCATCTTGTTGCACTGGTCTTCCTGCCGAATGGCCTTGTCAACTAGCTTCTCAAAGTTAGAATACTCTCCTGAGATGAGCTTGTCTATGAGTTCATCATCAAGACTGGACATAAACTTCTCCTGCCTCTCTGCATCTGTTCGCATGTCCTCCGGAGCATAACGTGCAAGACGATTGAACTCATGCAGGTACCCATAACCGACCTATTGCACTGCTTAAGAGATCGGAACTCCCGCTTCTTCTATGTGACTATTCCAGTCGGAATATGCGCTGTCCTAAAACTACGATAGAATTCTTCCCATGTGACTGCTGCTTCTGCTTGGCGAGTGACCAAATAATTATCCCACCAAGCAGAGACAGGACCTTGAAGTTGATGCGTGGCGAAAGACACTTTATCCTGGTCAGTGCATTGCATGAGATCCAACTTCTTCTCAATGGCATGAAGCTAATCATTAGCCTCCATAGGGTTGGTAGTGTTGGAGAAGGTTGGCGGCCTGACACAAAGGAATTCCGGTAGCTTGGATTGGGGTGGAGGTGGAGGAGCAAACTGATTGTTCTGCTGCTGCTGTCGCATTTGTTGCAACATCTACTGTTGCATCTACTGGTGTTGTTGTTGCATCTACTGCATCATGGCAGCCATCATCTAAGTTTGAGAAGCTAGCACCAAGCAACATCCTTAACTGGACAACCATACCACAGTCGATATAGACTGCCAGCTACCCCACACACAGCAACCTAACACACATCAACTACCAAGAAGACAAATTAAGCAAAACGATAAAACTAAGGGTAACGACTCTAGCGGACTAAACGGCTCCTGCGGTCGGTGGAGTCGAAATTGCTCTCCTAGGCATCTCCCTCCTCCCCTGAACGACTCCGAGAGTCTTCCATCTCCATGTCTTCACTTGGGTCCTCGGAGCTGGAGGTGCTGCTGGAACTAGAAGCTGTGATCCACCCGCCTCGGCCATCTCCACCCTGGTACGCCAAAGCCGGGGCAAAAGCAAGGGCAGGTCCTGTAGCGGGAGGAGCTAGAGCTGGTGCAGGGGCTGGGACTAGCACAGGAGGGGCTGGTGGAGGGACCTTGGGTGCTAGCTGGATTCGCACGGGTGCGGTGGTTGTCTTTTGGGGCGTAGTGCAGATCCTAACACCACCTGGTGTAGGAAGTCCTTTCAAAGTGGTGACCTCTTTCTTGAGATGAACCACCTCATCCCGCAAACTCACGATCCTCAACATCTTCTTGTCGTTCAAAGCCTTGGCTACCTTGTGTAGGTCGGAGTGCATTTGGTCCAGACCCTTGATCACTATGCACATGCGACCAAACATGGAGTCGTTGTCATCTGCCGTAGACTTCAAAGTGCTGACGTCCGAGGAACTGCCACGACAGGGATGGTAGCGATAAGCAGAGCTGCGAAGGTCGTAGTCGTGCATCTCCCTCATCCTAGCCATCATTAGATAAGTAGCTTCCTGACATCAGTGTTCATCCGGGCCTCCTGAAGCAGTGACGACCATATTGGGGAGACTGGTCCCCATGGAACCGTGAACATCCAAACGGACACGGCGAGGCTGGCCCCACGAAGAGGTGCGAGGGTAGTGTACTCTGGACCTTCGGTGTACCCAACTGCCAGGGTCATGCGCGCCATCTTTGCCGCGAAACCCACCTTACCTTGACCACGGTGCGTAGCGGGACGACCTGACATCTATAGAAGACAAAGGATGAGGATCAATGCATGCTCAAAACCGAGTTAAACTAAAACAAAAGAAGACTCGAGAGAGCAAACGAGTAAAAGGAATTTTTATGCAAGAAAACATTTTCATGAAGGCAAATAAAAACATTATTGGCACTGTCTAAGCAATAAATCCATGATTAAAATCAATGCATAGGAAAAAAATTGCGACCATTCCCACCTAAACTTAACTTAGTACACCTATCCCATAATCCCGACTGACCGACAAAGAAAACTCAAATTAACCTCAAACCCATTTTTCAAAAAATTCTAGTACCCTAGATTGACTTCACTTTTTATAAAACACCTCCTTCGAGAAAACAATCAATATTTTTTTCTAAAACTATGCAAATGAAAGGGTGTTCAAAGGGCTCTTAGGGTTTTTCCAGTTGGCTTGACCTACGGTCAAGGATTGGCTCTGATACTAACTTGTCATGCCCAAAAATTCAAACCAGAATTTCTGAAGCTATATGTGTAATGAAACCCTTTCCAGGACCAGCTAGGGTACACATATGACATTATTGATATTACAGAATCCACGTCTTAGAAACAGTATAAAAGATTACAAAAATGCTGCGGAAAAAGAAACGACTAGCTAAGCTGAAACTTGACTGTTGTGACGAAGCACCAACACACCACAGGCAACCTTGACGATGGACGCAAGCCTAATCCTCGTCGAAACCTTCCTCTGCACCGACCTCTGGCTCTGATGGAGGAAAATTAAGCAAGACTGAGTACCACCCACTGTACTCAACAAGTCATACCGGAAGAGAAGGTATGATGCAGGATAATTCACAAGGAAAGATACAGTTTCATTTGCAAAAAACATCATTTCACAAATAATAATAGTTGAAAGCAGTAAACTAGTAATATATAATTAAGCAGTATTAAAATAATCACTGTCCAACGTTAACCCCACGTTGCAACAGGCCCAACCATCCATCTAGTCTAGTCAAGTACATTAATCAAGTTCATTTACTAGAATGAGACTAATCATGGTGAATCAGATTGATCACCCATAACCGCAGGTACGACTATTTGAATAGTTTTTAACTCTGATCAGAGGTGTACAATTGTACCCACAAGACACAGCACCATGACACGTTTCCACGCGCCGGTGTACCACCATGATACCACGGAAAGGGACTGTAACAGAACCCTTCGCATAACCCCCTCTAACCAATCGTACCACACCAAGGTTTTGGCCCCACTCCCATCAGGGCAATGGGCAGCCCCCGCGTGCCGTGGTGAATCCGGCAGCCAATCAACCCTTTTAACCGGGGCCAACCCAACTCCATCACGCCGACCCTCACTAGGGTACGTCACCAAGAGACAGCTATACTACAGATTCAGCCATTTCCCATGCTGGCTTGTGGTATGCACAGTAATTCTACCAGGGTTTCCCCGAGAACTGGTCCTTAACTGCCATGGGCGCGACTATCAAAAACCATCGCACCCACATCCCACCATTGTCATGTTTTAATATTAATATCATAGTATCTCATACTTGACACCTTCTATATAATACTCTCCACTGTCGTAATTAAATAATGTGATTCTCTTTACTGAGCTAATTGATCCTAAGCTAGGCTAAGCATGTCCTAAACCAATATCTAGTCATATTAAACCCGAGTTATCAATGGTATAAGGTAACCAAGTCATATAGCTGTGTGTAATAGGTAAAATAATCTCATAAAATGACATTCTAAAACATATGCAATATTTGAGAGAAATAAGACATTTAGAAAAATAGGCACAATATGATCAATGTAAGGTATGACTTGCCTTGCTCTGAAGATTTGGAAACTTCTGCGACTACTTCGAAATAAACGGGATCGCTGGAACTGCCAACATCTACACGATAAACAATGCACTCCACAAAACAAGCTAAAAGTCTGCTGAAACAGCACATAAAACTATTTTTAATGAATTTTTGACATTTTTTTGATTTAATGAAATTTGAATGGACTTAAACGGAGCTCGGATTAAAAAGATATAAATTTTAGAAGATTATTTGTGTTTATTACTAAAACAAAAAAGTCCTTAATAATTTATTGCACAATTAAGTCCCGGGATGACGCAATCGTGTAGGGCTGACGTCCACAGCACGCAAGCGCAGATGCAAGCAAGCGCGGGGGCGCCGGTCTATGGTGGACCAGGTCCACGAAAGTGTGGTGGTGCGGTGTACCACTTGGGCACACGTGGCACTGACGCGGCACCACATGGCGCCAGCGTGGTGACCGTGCAGTTGTGCGACATTGAACGGCCCCAATCTACCGCACGGTAGATCAGATGGCTCGGGTTTGCGGCTAGGGTTAGCGACAGCGGCTGAGCTCGGCATGATCAGCCATGGCTGCGTAGCGGCCGGCCGGTGTGCTGACGAAGCTAGCGGTAGCGATGGAACAACAATGTGGGTTGCGGCGAATGGTGTGGAGTGCCTCTAGGGTTTCGGGTTGACTCGCAGACTTGTGGGATTGTGGCGCTATTGCATGGAACAACGAAGAGAGAAAGAGAGGGAGTTTGGGAGGTGTCACCCCGGGATGCCTCAAAAACCTGGACTGAACCTCAGAAGTCAGACCGAGTGTCCTCAGGATGTGACCGAGAGCCTAACTCCCCCCGGGGGTCAGACATGCCGGCCTTCCCCGAGTGCGACCTCGGTCCCTTCTCTCCACTCCGACTCGATGCCCGACATCGAACATCCTCTGGAGGAAACTTGGCAGGCAAGGAGGAAGAGGGAGGAGATAACCTGGCAGCGTCTGACACCACCTGGCGGCACAGGAATTAGTCCGGTGCTGTCAGGGATGTTAGTTCTTCGCAAAACAGCACCACCTCCCGGCACAAGCCCTTCAAACGATCCCGTCATTGTGGCCCTTTGCGTGTAGGGGGCTCGACATAGTCGACCCATTTCCTAAGGCACCATGGGGCTACACTCATGTTTTTGTCGCGGTCGACAAACTCACGAAGTGGATTGAAGTGCAGCCGCTGAGAGCTTGCACCGCCCAGAAAGCAACCGAGTTCATCGAAGGCATCACCTTCCGCTTTGACGTCCTGAGGGAGATCATCACCGACCTCGGGACACAGTTCACCGGGAACATTTTTTGGGACTTCTGTGAAGAGAGGTGCATCGAGGTCAAGTATGCCTCGGTGGTGCACCCTCGAACAATGGACAATGCGAGCATGCGAATGGCATGATCCTATAAGGCTTAAAGGCCTGGGTCTTTGACCTGCTCCGGAAGCATGAAGATCGCTGGTTGTGGGAGCTCCCATCCATACCTTGGGGGCTCCACACTCAGCCAAGCCGAGCCATGGGACGGTCCCCGTTCTTCCTGGTCAACGGCTCAAAGGCAGCCTCCCAGTCGACATGCTTCATGAATCCCCAAGGGTTTGATTGTACGATGAAGGGATGGCCGAGCAGACACGGGCCGAGGAAATCGACAGCATTGAAGAAGAGCGTATGGCCATCGCAATCCAGATGGACCGGTACCAACAGGTGCTACATCGATACCATGATCGCAGAGTCCAGGGGAGATCCTTCAAAGTCGGTGACCTGGTTCTTCGAAGAGTATAGTCCACCGCCGGCACGAACAAGCTCTCACCCCCATGGGAAGGCCCTTCATCGTCTCCTCCGCCACCCGTTTGGGCTCGTATAGGCTGATTCACGAAGATGGACAGGAAGTGCCGAATTCCTGGAATATTGAGCACCTGTGCCGATTCTACGCTTGAATAGCTAAGTACCTAGACCCGATCCCTTCAATTCAGCAACTCTCAATTTTCTCTAAAACTCACCTGTAGATTGTATACCCGACCCCCGATAAAGCTCTGGGGCTCGGAAGCATTATCGAGCAGTATCGCTAGCCGCGTTTATCCCTCTCACGCAAATACCCTCATGGCAAGGCCTGAGTGGAGCGGCCCTTAATTAAGGGTTTTAGAGAAGCTGTACCACCTGCTGTGCTTGAGCTGCTCGGGGGCTCATTCATTACCCGCTTCGAATGAACATGGTTGGCTTGGCCCTGAGTCCTTCGGGTAGTGACTTCATTCCTATCCGGAGCTGGCTGGGGTCGGGTCAGCGAATGAGCTCGGGGCTCGAAAACATTCGAATCCTGTGTATACAACTAAGACGCTAAGAACTCGACTTGGGCGACCCGGACAATGTCTGTCGATGGCCCGACTCGCTCTACTTCGAGGGTTAGACACACAGAGATCGAACGGACGTCGATGACCTCGCGTTCACCCGATGCGTACACAACTAAGTGACTTTGCTTTTCCGAATGTTGCGCCCTTTAAATGGCAATCGGGCATAGTCGAGATCCATCCCGCTAGCTTTCGCCGCTTAGTCATGAGACTTATACGCATATCGAGTAATCGCCGATCCTCACCGCCCCCCTGTTCGTCCTGCACTCGGCTAAGTCATTTGAATAGATTGAGGTAGCCTTTGGATCTGTCTGTTAATGCCCGAAGAACGCTATGCATCGGAGGCCAGTCAGGAGACGAATAGAAGGCTATCTCCTCGCGTTCCAACCCGCTATGAAGGAGAAGGATCTGCCTGGAGTTTGATCGGTAGCCCTCTGGACCAGGTCCATTGATGGCCGAGATCGCTCGACGGGATCTACTCCCTCGTGCAGACATCCTAGAGTTTGACTGGAAGCCTTCCGGCCGAAAGTTCATAGGCGGCCATGGTCACTCGATGTAAGCTATCCTAAGGTGGTAGCCCTTTCCGAGTTTTGACCACTTCTCCCTCCAAACTCGGAGTGTTGAACGACGAGGTCGCTTGGATGATCTATCGCATAGCGGAGTGTTGGGTGTCCAAGAAAATATTAAAAAGCTACTCTGGACATATCGCGAGTCGAAGTCAGCATACAAAGAAAACTAACAAAAGTTTTCTTCATTTCTCTTGGAGTGACGATCATACATAGGGCCCGAGGTCTCCCTAACATACAACAGCATCGACGCGTCGACTTCTTTTACCTATCGATTCCACAGATCAGGCCGAGGATGCGCACATGCTGGAATGGTTGGAACAACAAGGCCAAAGGTTTTCCTAACCTATAGGACTATGTTGCTCATAATCTTATTCGCCACAGACTCTACGGAAGCGTAGATGTTGTTGACGTCGCCCGACTCAATGCCGGCAGGCCACCCCTCGGCGATCACATCGATGTCTGCCCAGGGGTACAGGTTCTGTACAATGCCAAGGATGTGCATCACCGTCGTCTTGGCTACCCCCTGAGCGTAGCGCCGAAGAAGTTCCCGGCTGCTCACCAGACATGCCTGAAGCACATCGTCGTTCGGGATGAGTGACGACGTGTCTGTATCGATCTCGGCGAGGAGCGTTTTGGTCGCCTCCGAACAGATTTCCCATCACTGGTTGATCGTCTTCAAGCTGTCCCCGAGTCGACGAAGCTGTCGACCGGCCCCTGCCAGGTGGCCTGGTCACGAAACAGGTTAGCTTAAGCACACTTCCACTTCGACAACAATGAAATTGAAGAAGAGCAGCGCTTACGGACAGCCTCTGCCCGCTGGGCCTGGTCCTCGACCATTTTGGTCAAGGCTTCATCCCTGGCCGCCTCAGCGGCTGCCAGCTTCTCCTCCAACTCGGCTATCGCTGCCTCTGATGCTGATGCCTTCGCCTTCGCGTCGTCGAGCACCCCGATCAAGTCTTGGATGAGGGCTTGGGTGTGCTGTGAAGTGGCCGCAGACACTTCAGCTCCGCCAGCAGATGACGGCCTGACAAGACGAGGGTTGGCCCAAGATGGCTTCCTGTCAACAATGCCAGTTAGTGGGGGTAGTGCCAGAAAAGAAAATGCGACCATGGTGCTCACCTGGTGGACGCTGTAAACTTCACAGCACCACGGCGAGCAATCTTGAGGGCAGGTCCTGATGCTTGCCCACCCGCCTCCCTGTGGACGCCCGGCCCTACCTCTGCAAAAGTAGTTATCTTCCGTTTCCCCTTCTGCTTAGTCATTGTGGCGGGAAGGCGTATCTTTGTAATTTCAAGCTTTGGAGTAACTCCAGATTCCTGCCAAGGCATCTACACCTGCCAGGTGAAGCTCCACTAGAGGAATGGAGGAAACGTTTAGGCAAGGAAGTGAGGCTAAGCCTACCTGCCGCTGCCGATTCTCAGGGCACCTAATCGAACTCCAACCTTCACTGGAACTCGGCGACGAGGCCATGAGCCAAAGACCGCTTAGAGGAAGGAAAAGGTTGGAGAGTGGAGGCGGGAGAACTGAGAAATTTTCTCTTCCTCAAAGTGGAGAAGTAAGATGGCGTAAGGAGAAGAGCCCGCTGCAATGGGGTTTATATAGAGAGATTGGGGTAGGCTCGCTGGCGTGGTTTTTGAAAAACATGCAGTCTCATTCGTGGCCAGCGTGGAGCATCCGAAACGCCTCTTTCCCATCCATTTCCTTTGCTTGATATGTCAACTCTAGGCAAAATCTGGGTCGTCGGATCTTTGGAAGGATGAACAACGTCTCCATAACTTCCATCGTCCACTCCGAAGAGCTCGTCGAAACGTCACTCCACCTTTCCCATCTCAATTGTCAGCGCCGCCTGACACTTGGGAGAGAGAGGGGTGCCAAAAGATTTGATATGATGCAGCCACCCTCCCAATCCTTGCGCCGTATTCAAAAAGTAGCAGAAAATGTCAGAAGGCTTTGCTTTGATACTAGCAAAACCCCATTTGGGTCAGGTTCATCTCGACTAGGGGAGGGTTTTTGAGCTGGACTCCGGTCGAGGTCGGGACTGCCGAGTGCCCTCGGGCAGTAGCCTCGGCCATAACCACGTGCCGAGTGCCCAAGGGCGGTGATTTTGACGACTCGAGTGTGGGCTTCCGAGCTAGTCCAAAGGGCTTGTAGCCCCGCACACCTCGCCCATCCTCACCGCCTTTGGGCAGTGAACTCTTCGACTCGAGGGCTGAAGGCCACAAGGCCTCCCCCTTGGTCGAAGCAGGGACTCCCAAACGCCTCCGAGCGGCAGACCTGTTTGTCTTGGGTAACCCCTCTTTCTTGGTAGACCTTGAGCGTCGCTCCGATCATCGGGAGGTTGGTAAAATGCCCTCGATGATTTGACCCTAGGCTCAGATGTACCATCTGACCCCAGGCTTAAGGGCTACACCTGCCAGGTGCACCTAGGTGGTGTTCCATTCGCCCTTAGGCTCGGGGACTACACCTGGCAGGTGCATCTAGGCAGTGCACCTACCAAAATTTTGGCTCAAAGCTCCAGGGATTACGAGAAGGCATTTCTCGAAAGGATCTCTGACCCTAAGGAAAGATGCTTCATCCCTCCTTAGGCTCGGGGGCTGTTGTGGGAGGTGTCACCCCGGGGTGCCTCAAAAACCCGGATTGAACCTCAACAGAAGTCAGACCAAGTGTCCTCGGGATGTGACCGAGAGCCCGACTCCCCCCGGGGGTCAGGCATGCTGGCCTTCCCCCAAGTCTAACCTCGGACCCTTCTCTCGACTCCGACTCGACGCCCGACCTCGAGCATCCTGGTAGAAAACTTGGCAGGCAAGGAGGAAGAGGGAGGAGACAACCCGGCAGCGTTTGACACCACCTGGCGGCTGTTAACAACAGAATTTGGTAAGCCCCGGAACCCGAATCGGCTAAGGTGTCCATCGGCTGATATCGAATCAGATAAGGCAAGCCGATGTAGCCGATTCCGGTATGATAACATTGGAAACACTGTCGGATCAAAATGATGTGCTTCATGAGGATTGCCATATAAGGATAGAGTCCTAAAAAGGCAATTGTCTCTATTAATTAGGAATAGTTTGTTAGTTTCCTATTTTATCTTTAGAAAAGTATGTTAGTATCCGGTAAGGATTTGGTTTGTTTCCTTTTATCTTTAGGAAAGTTTGGATTTGTAATCTGTTAGGATCTTTGTTTCTTTCTTATCCCATGGGTATAAATATGTAAGCCCGGGGTTCATGTAAAGGATATCTCTCGATCAATATAATTCGGCACATTGCCACCCTTTTATTCTTCATCTTCGTTCAACATCCGGCAGAACTTTGCATCCGGCGCTTGGCTACATCGATTAGGTTCGACCTCCAGCAAAGGGATAAGTCCAACGTTCTGCCGGATCAGGCGATCATATTGACTACATCGACATTGTCCAAGGCTGCATCAGTACGTTCGATCTCTTGGATTGCTCTGGTTTAGTTAGCATTCTTGCCTGACTATTTATCATATGTCTCTATTAATCTAATCTTAGTATTTCAGTTTAGCCCTATCGGCTGTCTCTCGTTTTAGGGTCTCTGTCGTTATTGGCTAAATGGTTTACTAGATTAGATTGGTTTAGGCAACTACGACCATGAAAATCAGCCAAGGGCTTGATTGTTTAGATATTGCTTTTCTTTTCATACTTAGTGCTGCATCAGTTTGATCTACTAAGTCATGATTAGAACTATAATATCTAGCCTGCCTGTTGACTACCACTAAGGGTTTCATCGGGATTTTAGCCGATGAGTTATCTGGGTATTGCATCGGCTTGCAAGGATTGTATACAAGTTGGATCTAGCCGATTGCAGCGGAGGCGTCATTGAATATTCGATCATTTGGATTTTATGATATTGAACTTCTAGCCGATATGTGCTCTAATCATTAAATCAATATCTATTTCATCATGTGATTGGTTCATGCAATGTTATATATCATCATGTTATTGTCAGCCGATCACATTTATATAGATGTCTATTAACACAGCTGATGGATCAACACTCTTAACTACATTGGTTGATATCAGCATTGGCTGTCGACCAATCGGCTGTTCTGAATATTAGCTGATCGGCTGATACATTTTATAATTGGTTGCTTTACATGACTTGTCAGTGGCAGGATCAAACTGACTGGTACGCCCGTGCTTCATCGATTCTAGGACCTGCACTGGAGCTAAGCAGATCTCCCAGGGCGGTGTGTTGATTTTTCTCGTCAACAGCGGCACAGGAGCAGGGACCCAGGGCTGGCAGGAGCACAAGACACCCACGGTGTGCAGGACCTAGCAGACCAGCATGTACTTTATCAGATATTCTTTGTACCCCACTGTTTGTCTCTCTTAGTCTTAGCTTTCTTGGCCCCCAAGTTCATATGTTCCTGCCCCCCTTGAAGTATAAAAGGGAGGGCAGGGGGAGCCAGGGGAGAAGCTTGTTAGATTCATGCTCGCGCTTGTAACTCTTGTTCATCATCAACCCCAGAGAAAGAACACCACACATTGGACATAGGCCTATTATCCTTCGGGAGGGCTGAAGCAGTATAAATCCTTGCGTCTTGTTTCTTGGCTCATTTGAGGATTCGAGTCGACTATCCGATCCATCGGAGGATAGCTTCTCCACCAAACTCTCTTCTACCTCCTCGGGGTCCCCCTTAGAGGATTGCCGACCTACCTATCGACAGGGAGCGGGACTCACCAGCGACGAAGATGAAGGCGGCAATGCGTAGTGGTGGAAAAACGAACTCAACAAATTAGTGCACGATTTCGAGCGGCGACAGAGGGAAAAGAATGCGGGGGTTGTGAGGAGTTTTAGAGGGCTTTTCGGAGTTCAGATTGGGCACGAATCGGCACGGATTTCTCGTCGTTCTTCTCCGACTCGAAGAGAGAAAAGACAGCGGAGTTCGGCTAGGGTTAGGGTTTGGCGCGGATACGGACGGCGCGATGCGGGCGGATGCAGTGCGGCGCGCAGGCGCGGCTCAAACACGGACTTGGCGCGGGGTGCCGCGAGTGGCGCGGCAGCGCGGCGCGCTGGCACGGGGTCGGGTGGAAAGGTCGGGCGTGCGGGGTCGGGCAGCGTGGGGCTTGACTCAAGGTTGGGCAGCGGGGTCGGGCCTAACAGGGGCCCTGCCTATTAGCGGCCCGAGCGAGAGAGGGAAGGCTTGTGGACTTGGCAGCGGCGCGTCGACTGGGGCCCACTAGCGAGAGAGAAAGGAGGCGCACGCGCGGGCAGCTTGGGCCGGCGGGATTGAGCGTCGGCTGGCTGGAAAGAGCGAGAAAGGACGGCAAAAATTAAATAAAAAGGGAAAATAATTTTCAGGGACTTAATTAATTCCAAGATTTGATTTTAATTGGTTAAAAATTATTTCTAGTGCTTTGAAAATTTCACTAAAAATCTAGTTAATGTATTTTGACATGTAGACTTTAAGAAAAATCCGACCATGCCATTTCCACCTATTAAATGCATTTTAAAATTAATTATTTGCTCATGGTTAATTAAAAATTCAATTTCATTTTGGGGAATGACTTAAACGATTTTTAAAGGGCTATACTCCAGAGTGTTACAGCTGAACCCTGGTTCGGCTGAACCATGGCAGTCTCCTTTCCCCTCTACCAAACACGTGGCACTCCTACAGTTGTTCACAATGGCGGTTAGGTGGCACTCCTACAACCGTCATTGCAAGGTATTTAAGGAGGAGGCTTCACTTCAATCAACACACCTCAAGAAGATCAAAGCTCCACTCCAAAGGCATAGTACTAAGTCTCTAGTGCTTATAAAGTAGGTTAGAGAGTGAGGGGTAGTCCGGAGGAGTGCCAGGAATCTCGGCACCGACCTCCGAGTTTGTACCTCGGCGGATGCTTCTAATAAAGTAAGTGTTCACGATTTACTATGGTCACTATACTTTACATTGAGTGATTACTTTACTGTATTTACTTACGGGAACATCGTCCATTCGTGGATGCTCTAGTCTAAGACCCTTGATGAAGGCGTGTGTTCTTGGCCGAGACAAGAGTAGTATTCGATAGCGTGGACGTGGTGTCTAGGCTAGAGTTTACGTTTGTCTGCCACATACTGCACGGGTTGTAGAGGTAGGCAGCAGGTGGTGATAACCTTGTTCGTCCTTTGTATTCCTCCACATTTGGGTACGTCGTAGAGCTATAGGCCGAAGTCACCTGGCAGACCGAGTGTAAGCCAGCGCCCAAAATAAGTAATTAAAGTAAAGCAATTACAAACAATCCAGAGCCACAACCATAGAAATCCTCTTTATACCTCCGCCTACCTACTCTTGGTTCCTTGGATGAACCTGACCCTTAGATAATCCACACCGTTCCTCGTCAATTCGATACCCTTGGAATAGTCCGAGGTGAAGAGCTACAATGGTATTCCATACGCTTGCGGATTTTATCTGTGGTCATAAGAAATACCAACACTTACCATCCAATTTATTTGCACATTAAAAGAAGTAGGAGGTGGTATTAGTTTCCGATTTTTTGGAATGGAACACTATTACACATGGAAAGAATGTAGTCTTATTCTTGGTTTTGCTCAACATTGTTTTGTGAACTGGGATTCACCATTATCAAACTTTAATAAACATAGTTTTTGGCAAAGCATTTCAAAAGAAACCTTATGTAGTAAGACAAGAGCTAATGACATTCATAATCCTATCTTAAGGTTGATGCATAAATGGGCAGCATTTACTATCTTTCCTAGAGAAGATGTTAGGCCAATAAGAGCTGATGGATTAATGGACCGTGATGGTGTGGTCAAGAAAATTAAAATCTCTCCTGTAAAAGCAATAATGATAAAACAATGGTTAGAACAATTTAGGATGAAGGGACCCATTGAGTGCACTTCATTAATCACTCGTATTGCATTTAATGTCGGGGCCTTGGGAGATGTACAAGTCCCGTACATCAGCAAACCCCGCGAAATAATAGACGAGAATTTTTTAATGCAAGGTCATACTTTGAAACACGGTCCCCAAAGGATCCGATGTATTTTTCTTCCCCGGATATACAAATGAAATTCAATTACCTAACATGGAATATAATTTGTATAAGTGTCGGGCGCTAACCATAACTCTCCAGCCAAGAGAGGTTGCGCGCAAGAGTAGTATTTCTGGCAGGGTCACAAGGAGCTCTGGAGATTATGGCAATCAGATACCCACATGGCAAGCTTATCCGACTAGTAATAGGGATAGGTTATGCCTTCTAATTATGTAAGCCGACTATGACTTGGGTGTTACGTTGTCGATTGGATAAGGCAACGGCTCATAGTCATAACTTGGTAAGATTGAGGAAACCGACTTAGAGTAAGATAGGGTTTTTGACTTGTAAGCCCCGCCCCTCAAGACTATATAAGGGGGGTAAGGGGCGTCCCTTGAGGGATATCAACTTTAGGAGATCAGATTTCATATGCAAGACAAGAGCAACAGGTCTTGAGATCAATAAACACTCGGCGGATCGAATCCCCGAAACAGGAGTAGGGTATTACCTCACGAGAGGGCCTGAACCTGTCTAAACCTTGTTTTCCACCTTACCCATCGAGCTTGGCGATCTTGACTGCACTCCCAAATTTCTATTGCTGAAACCAAGTTTCGACAGTTGGCGCGCCAGGTAGGGACCCGCGCGTCAAGACTTCTTCTCCAATCTCGCCGGCAAGCACGATGGGATCTTCATCAGGCATCGACAACTTCGCCGCCAAAGGATTCAACAAGCTCTCCTTCCCCGACTCAGATTTGGACCAGTCGGGAGGGGGAACCCGCCAAGCGTCGTTCGGGCTATCGAACAACCCCGAGATCTATGACAAAGTTCTGACTTCTGAGTTGGGTTCTGCCCACTTGGAAGGAGGAATCCACTCGGCGCCATTCGGGTTGCCGAACAATGCTCAGATCTACGACAGATTTCTAACTTCCAAGTTAGAATCCATCCACTTAGAAGGAGGAATCCACTCGGCGCCGTTCAGACTACCAAACGCCGCTGAGATCTGTAGCCACCTTCTCACCTCCCCGTCGAAATCGATCCACTCGGGAGGAGAAACCCTCTCGGGACCGTTTGGGTTGCCAAACCCCGCTGAGGCCAAACTCCTCTCCTCCGAGTCGAAATCAACTCACTCGGAGGAACCCCCATTATCAAGCTACAACCCGGATTGGAGCGATCCAGACTCAAGCAACCCAGGCTCAAGGGAAGTCGCCATCATGCTCCAACCGTTCGGATCATGCTCATCCACGGAGCTTGACAAGCACCTCAGCTCCTCTGATTTCGATGACCTCTACGGCATCTCCACAGACGACTCCGACTTCGACAAGGGCTACGAACCAAGGTGCTTCAATGTTCTCATGGCTGAGGTGGTCGAGACCGACTCAGTCATGGCCTGCAGAATCGCTGAAGAGGAGCAAACCAGGCTTGAGCAGGAGCGCAAGCTGGCAGAAGACGAGAATAGGCGCAAGGAGGAAGCCAACAGGAGAAAGCAAGACCTGAGGGCGACTGGACGATCCGCTCGGGAGGCCATACTTCAAACGCAAGTCGACAACACCAGCATCTTTCAGACGCCTCAACAAAACGTCGTTGCCGCCCTCACCTTCCTCGACACCGTTATTGAAACGGCTCTCGCTACGGTAACACCACTTCTGGACAAGATCAAGACCATCGTCGCGGCCACAGCCAACTGCTCCCCATCCACCTCAGCACGAAGGCCGACTGAGTCCTTCACAGAGACGCCTGACAGAAGCCGACTTCCGCCGCTATGGTCGAAGGACTACAGGAGGCCCGAACAAGATCGGACGGCCACTAGGTCAAGAGACCTTCGCCACGAGACCACACGGAAGCATCAAGAACAATCGGCCAATTCCCGCGAAAAATAGCATGGACGACCACCCGTCCACGACCGGGTTCGCCGTAGCAACAACTCCGACTACCGAAGCAGCCTACCAAGGACCCCACCGAGTGATCTGCGGGAAGTCCTTGACCAACGCTATCAAGAACGAGAGCGGCGCTCCCACGAAGATCGAAGGGGACCGCCCGACAGCAATGACAATGGAGTGCCCGCGTTAACTCGGGACCTACGCCGAGTGCATTGGCCGAGTGATTTTAAGCCCACAGGAATCAAGAAGTATGACGGAAAGACCGACCCCAAGTCGTGGCTGACCGTGTACACCCTCACCATCCGTGCAGCAGGAGGAGACAACAAGGCCATGGCCAATTACTTGCCTGTCGCCCTCGCCAACTCGGCCAGGAACTGGCTCATGAGCTTGCCAAGAGGCTTAATTAGCTCGTGGAGCGAACTGAGGGAACACTTCATCGCCAATTTCTAGGGCATTTTTGAGAGGCCTAGGACCCACTTCGACCTCTACAATGTTGTCTAGAAGCCAGATGAGCCGCTGAAGGACTACATCCGGCGTTTCTCAGAAAAGCGCAACAAGATCCCCAACATCACCGACGACATCATCATCGCCACCTTCCAGAAGGGAGTCCGCGATGAGTTGTTGATCGAAAAGTTTGGGCATAAGCCACCAAAGACGGTAAAGCAGATGTTCGAGACGGCGAACTCCTACGCAAAGTCCAACGACGCAATCAAGGCGGCGCGGCAAGATTGGCCTGACAAAAGGGACGACAAGCACTCAGGAGGAAGCCGACATCCTAAGAACGATAACGGCAGCAACAATCAGGGCCGGAAAGACTGCAAGCATCGGCCCGAGCACCTGGTGGCCACGACGTCCAACTCCCAACGCCATCCCCGAGTCGCGGCCTACGACACAATCATGAACGCTCAGTGCACGCATCATCCAAACCACAAGCACGCGGCCAAGGATTGCTTTATCTAGAAGGAATTCGCCGAACAATATGCGGCACAGCTTAACAAGAAGCCGACTAACGAAGCCGGCCCATCGGGGAACAAGAAGAATAACCCGACTGGAAATTTGGAGCCTTTTCAAGACCCCGTGGGCGAGCTGAAACACATCTTCGGGGGGCCGCAAGCTTATGAGTCCAAGAGGAAGCAAAAGCTGTCTGACCTCGAGGTCAACACGGCACAACCCGAAGTCCCACAATATCTATGGTGGTCGGAGGTGGCCATCACGTTCAACCGCTCGGATCACCCTGACCGAGTGGTTCACCCGGGGCGGTATCCCCTGGTACTAGACCCAGTGGTTCGGAATATCAAGCTAAAGCGCGTCCTCATCGATGGGGGCAGCGCCCTCAATATCCTGTTCGCCAAGACCCTGGACGAGATGCAAATCCCGAGAGCCAAGTTGAAGGCAAGCTCAGCCAACTTCCACGGAGTTATCCCGGGGTTGTCATCCACGCCACTCGAGCACATCGCTCTTCCAATCACCTTTGGAGTTCGAGAGAACTTTCGAACGGAGAACATCACTTTCGAGGTGGCCGACTTCGAGATAGCCTACCACGCAATCATTGGAAGGCCTGCGCTCGCCAAGTTCATGGCGATACCACACTACACCTACCTCTGCATGAAGATGCCCGGCCCAAACGACGTCATCACCTTGTGCAGCAACGTCAAACAAGCCTTTACCTGCGACAAGGAAACCTGTGACATGGCCCAATCTCGTGATCACGTGGCCAGGAGGAAATCCGACTGGCTGCATCTACATCTGCAGAGGGTGAAATCCCCGCAAAGAAGATAGCCAAGTGGGGACAAGACGGCGCCAAAACGAAGAAAATCTCCCTTGATCCATCGGATCCTTCCAAAACCGCTGTAATCGGCGCTGAGCTAGATCCTAAATAGGAAAGCGCGCTCGTCACCTTCCTCCAAAATAATAAAGATGTTTTTGCTTGGAAACCATCTGATATGCCTAGAATTCCTAGGGAGGTGATCGAGCACTCTTTACACATCAAAGATGACGCGAAACATGTCAAACAACGATTGCACCGTTTTGCTCAGGATCGAAAAGATGCCATTAAGGAAGAACTCACAAAACTCTTACCCGCTGGTTTCATCAAAGAAGTTCTCCACCCCGACTGGCTGGCTAACCCAGTCCTAGTCCGGAAGAATACAAGGCAATGGCGCATGTGCATTGACTACACCGACCTCAACAAAGCCTGCCCCAATGATCCATTCGGATTGCCTAGAATCGACCAAGTCGTGGACTCAACAGCCGGCTGCTGGCTCTTGAGTTTCCTGGACTGTTACTCTACCACCAGATCAGCTTGAAGGAATCCGACTACCTGAAAACATCGTTCATCACGCCGTTCGGAGCTTACGCTACATCACGATGCCCTTCGGCACGAAGAACGCCGAAGCCACATACCAACACATGATTCAAAGATGCTTTCAAACGCATATCGGGAAAAACGTGGAAGCTTACGTCGACGATGTTGTCATCAAGACCAAGCAGAAGGAATACCTGATTGCCGACTTAGAAGAAACCTTTGCAAACATTCGGGCCTTCAGAACGAAGCTGAACCCGGAGAAGTGCACTTTCGGCGTGCCATTAGGCAAACTGCTCGGCTTCATGGTGCCCCATCGTGGCATTGAAGCTAATCCAGAGAAAATCAACGCTATCCTGAATATGAAGCCCCCGAGTAAACAGAAAGATGTCTAGAAGCTTACTGGCTGTATGGCGGCGCTAAGTCGATTCATCTCCCGACTCGGCGAACGTGGCATGCCTTTCTTCAGGTTACTGAAGAAAACCGACGACTTCCAATGGACTACGGAAGCCCACAAGGCCTTTAAAGATTTTAAAGAATTTCTCACGACGTCGCCCGTCCTAGCCTCACCCCGGCCTCGGCAACCCTCGCTACTATATGTCTTAGCTACCCACCAAGTGGTCAGCATGGTTCTCGTCGTTGAGCGTGAAGAAGAAGGATGAGTCCAGAAGATTCAGAGGCCAATCTACTTTGTTAGCGAAGTGCTGGCAGGAGCCAAAATTTGCTACCCTCAGGTACAAATATTGCTATATGGTGTTATGATAACCACGCGGAAATTGGCGCATTACTTTCAGGGTCACTCGGTCACCGTTATCACTTCCTTTCCACTCGGCGATGTCATCCACAACTGGGAGGCGACCGGGCGCATCGCAAAGTGGGCCGTAGAACTGATGCCGCTGGACTTAACTTTCAAGGCGAGGACGTCTGTAAAGCCACAAGCCCTGGCAGATTTCTTGGTCGAGTGGACCGAACAACAGGAAGATGTACCCAGGGAAGACCTAAGATACTGGACCATGCACTTTGACGGATCCAAGAGGATCACTGGTTTCGGAGCAGGAGTCGTACTGATCTCCCCGATTGGGGAAAGGCTAAGATATGTTCTACACCTTCACTTCTCCGCCTCACACAACGTCGCCGAGTACGAAGCCCTGCTACATGGCCTGCGAATTGCTGTCTCACTCGGGATACGACGGTTGGTCATGAAAGGAGATTCCCAGCTGGTCGTCAACCAAGTGATGAAAGACTGGTCTTGTTTGAACGACACCATGGAAGCTTATCGGCAAGAAGTTCGCAAATTTGAAGACAGGTTTGACGGACTAGAGCTATCCCATGTCTTGAGACATAACAACGAGGCAGCTGGCAAGTTGGCGCAGTTCGGGTCCAAGCGAGAAGCTGCAACAATAGACGTTTTCGTAGAGCATCTCTATGAGCCGACTGTTGCAGTGAAACCAACTCCCAACGAGCAAGCTGCAAACCAAGTTGCCATGCTTGACGCCGACTGGAGGACACCACTCATCAAATTTTTAACTCAGCAAGAGCTGCCAGAAGACCGAGATGAGTCAGAACGAGTCCGACGACGTTGTCAAGCTTATGTCATGGTTGACTCTGATTTATACAAGAGGAGCCCTTCTGGAGTCCTACTGAGATGTATCACGCCTGAGGAAGGACAGCAACTACTCCAAGATATCCACTCGGGTATATGCGGAAGTCACGCGGCAGCACGCACCTTAGCAGGCAAAGCCTACAGACAAGGTTTTTTCTAGCTTACGATGGTCTCCGACGCTGACAAAGTGTTCCGAACGTGCGAAGGTTGCCAGTTCTTTGCTTGACAGAGCCATGCTCCAGCCCAAGAGCTACAAACAATCCCACTATCTTGGCCGTTTGAGGTATGGGGCTTGGATATGGTCGGTCCTTTCAAGAAGGCTCCAGGAGGATTCACGCATCGGTTCGTCGCAATTAACAAATTTTCCATGTGGATCAAGGCTAAGCCGGTTGATACAATCACCGCTGACAAGGCACGAGACTTCATCCTCAACATTGTGCACCGGTTTGGCGTCCCAAACAGAATAATAACCGACAATGGGACTCAATTCACTGGAGGCATTTTCAAGGAATTCTGTGAATATTTTGGCATAAAAATCTGCTACGCATCGGTCACGCGCCCCAAAAGCAATGGACAGGTGGAGCGCGCCAACGGCATGGTTTTCAAGGCATCAAGGCCCGAGTGTTTGACCAGCTAAATCCTTATGCTGGCAAATGGGTTCAAGAGCTGCCCTCGGTTCTATGGTCTCTGTGGACTATGCCCAGTCGGGCCACCGACCAAACTCCTTTCTTTCTAGTTTACGGGGAAGAAGCCATGTTGCCAAACGAAATGGAGTGTGAATCTCTTCGAGTTCGGAGCTTCAACGACAAGCGCTACGATCAGGACCGAGTGGACGATCTGACCCGACTGGAAGAGGCCTGAGAGGCAGCCCTGATCTAGTCGGCAAGATATCCTCAAGGACTTAGACGATACCATAGTCGCAATGTTCGGGCACGAGCTTTCATTGTCGTCGATTTGGTTCTACACAAAATCTAGACCACCAAGGACCGTCACAAATTATCTCCACTATAGGAAGGGCCATATATAATTGCTGAGGTAACTCGGCCAGGAGCATATCGACTAAAGCGTGAAGACGGATCCATGGTGGAGAACTCTTGGAACATCGAACATCTTCGACGATACTATGCTTAAATTGCCTTATGCTTTATGTTATTCTCGATTGCCAACCTCAAGCAAGATGACTTCTTGAGTTGACAGTCGGGGGCTGCATACGTGTCAATAAAGCATGGTTTTCTTCGGCAACTTGTGTATATTTGGTTTATCATTGTTTAATGTTCCTTGATTTGAGTTCAATGGATAAGGACTGAGAATTTTTTGATGACCTAATCAAGCTTAGGCTTGGTGACAGTCGAACGAAAGTTACTTAAGAAATTTGACATAAAGACTCGGATCAAGACATTAACATAAATAAGCTGAATATTTACAAGTTCACATCATAGTTTACAAACAGCATTTACAAAATGATCAGGAGTGAAAACTATTGGCCACATCAGCAGCGACTTTCTTGGCCGACTCCCATGCTTCATCGATCAGCTCCAGGGCCTGCTCGTCCGAAGTGCCATCAGCAAAGCCCTCCCCGACTGAGTCAACATCTATCCGAGGATAGAGTGACTTGGCCTGCGCAAGGGCAAAATTTGCTCCCATAGTGGCTGCCTCTGAGATGTTGGCCATGTACTGATCTAGGGCCCTCCTGAGTTTGTCGAAGACCTCGACAGTGTCCAACGAACTGGTCCCGAGCCCATGATTGAATAGCGACAAGAGAATTGGTGTCACCGCGTTAGCAACATCGTCCCTTATGCTTTCGGCCCTTTGGACCCTTTCAACAAAGACATCATATTGTGCTCGGGTTTTGACTTTATAAGCTACCAAAGACATATGATCACATAAACATTCGAAGATGAAGCAAAATGAAGAATGCTATCTTGAAAGAGCTTACCTTCGAACTCAGACTCCAGCTCGGCTTTGCTGGCGTTAGCTTCTTCCAGCTGGGTCTGGAGCGTGTGGACTTCCAACGAGTTCTCTGCAAAAAGAAAAGTTGTTGACGCCAAGATCAAAACAGACTGTGAATAAAGGCATAAAAAGACCGAGAGGATTAAGATTACTCCCGACTGAACCCTGCAGGTCGAGGTTCTCCTCCCGGAGCGCGGCTATCTCTCCCGTTAGAGCGGCTTCTCTCGATGCGGCTTCTTCTCGAGTGGTCTTCGGCTCCCGCTGGATGTTCTCCAGGGAGTTCAAGTGTGGGACCAGCTTCTCGAGCGCATCGGACTTGGCCATTGATCAGCAGCATACCATCTGCACGCGAGTTCAGAGTTGGTCAACTGAAAAGCAATCATGAGGATATGATAGAAAAGAGCAAAACTTACGTTTAGCAGCCGAGTAGCTTCATTCAGGCTATCGACGAGCATGTCCCTTTCTTCATTCTCCTTCTTCTTGTTCAGGATGATGCCCTGCTTCAAGCCCTCGGAGTCATGCCACTCAATTTTGATTGGAGGGACCCAGGTCTCATAGAACTGCAGCCTGGGGATATCCTCCACTTTGACTGATCGATTCAGAGAGGATGAATGAAAACAAAGAAAATATAGATTGAAGATTAAAAATGGAAGATTGCTTCAAGGCCTACCAGCTTCGGTGGCCGAGTCCTTGACTGGTACTTCCCGACTGTTTTTCTTTTCTTGGTTCTTACCCGACTGGTTTTCAGTCGGGGTCCCTTGAGTAGCAGCCGAGGTCTCTTCTTCGACCGACTGGTTTCCTGTCGAGACTTCCCGGCTGGTGGTCGGGGGCTCCTCCCTTGGGACATCTTCACTGGGAGGTGGGGGCTTCTCACTCGGAGCGCTCTCACACGGGAGAGGGCTTCGGGATTTTTGTTTCTGCAGGCTTTGTTGCTTCAGCTGCCGCAGATGTGTTTGGGCCCTCACTCTACCCAGTGGGGTCAATGTTCTGGGGCCTCCTGCAAAGAGAAAGATGGAGGCAATCGGGACAAAGGCAGAAAGGTTTTCAACAAGGGCACGATTTCAGTCATGAGACATACCTGGTCGATCGGTGAATCTTTGGTACAGATTTGGGGGACGAACTCGGAGGGGCCACTTCAGCTTGAGGGGCTGGGACATCGTCATCCGAGTCATCAATCACCAGCCTCCTCTTACTTGTCCGCTTGCTGATATCCTCACCGGCCGCGGCCCTCTTGCCGATTGGATCACTCTGGATCTTGACGCCGTCGGCTGGTTTCTTGGCAGGTCGGGCCGGTGCATCATCATGATGCACTTTGTACGGCTTTGAGATAATGAAGGCATTTTCCTGCAAGAGAGATTTTTTTGTATACTGAGAGGTGCTACATTAAGATTGAAAGACAGTAAAGAAGCTGAGTCAGCTTACCGGAGGAGGAGGACGATACAAGGTGTACGGGAGAACCGGCAACATGAGGATGCGCTCGACTGCAATCCCAGATGAAAATATCTTGTACATGTGAGTCTTCAGAGTTTCGTAGCTCACAGAATCGTGGTCCTCCCGATTGGGATCCCTCTTGCCCTCGTACTCGAATGCGGGCTTGGACATCTCTTTGATAGGCGCCAGTCGGTTCTTGATGAAGTGGCGAGTGATCTGTTCACCCCGAAGGCCCTTTTTCTTAATCTCCAGGATACTGGCCAGGAGCTTGTTGGCCTCATCCCAATCTTGGGCTACTGGCATGGTGCTCCAGTTAGGCCTTGGGACAGAAGGAAGGCCGACGAAGTTGGGCAGGCTGGGTTCAAGATTTGCCATATAGAACTAGTTTGCATGCCAACCCTTGTTAGAGGATTTCAAAGGAAGAGAAGAGTAGTCTCTGCGGAGAGACCCGCGGAGTTGAAAACCGGCCCCACCAACAATGCAGGGCTCATCCTTGTTCGGATGCGGCTTGAGATAGAACATGCGGCAGAAGAGCTGGAAGTGGGGAAGGATGCCGAGAAAAGCTTCACAAACATGGATGAAGAGAGCAATGTGGAGCATAGAGTTGGGGTTCAGATGGTAGAGCTGAAGACCGTAGTAATCAAGAAGACCCCGGAAGAACTCAGAAGAAGGAAGGTCGAAGCCACAGTAGAAAAAAGGAGGTAGAAACCACGATCTCACCGGTGTTCGGAGTGGGGAACTTCTCGCCGGCCGCCGGGCACCAGCCGACGATCTCCTGAGGTGGAAGAACTCTGTTCTTCACCATCTCCTTAAGAGTCGACTTCTTGACGTCTGAAGTCGCCCATTGCTCCAAGGGATTTCCTTCTCTCCCGCCATGGATGCGGTTTGGGGGAGGCGGATCTGGCTCGGGAAATGGGGATTTGAGGAGGGTATCTTGGGAGTTGGATGCGAGGGCTAGCCTGTGGTGAAGCGCGAGCTACTGGATTGATGGATTTGGGCGCGCGTGAGAGCCTAGGGTTTTCCGCAGGGAGCTGGTGAACAGTGCTGCGAAAAGGGAAATTTTTTGGGAAGACGAAGTGGTGGGGATGACCTCGAAGCTTGGTATAAAGATTTGAGGGTTTTGCTAAGTCATCTAGCGAGTGGGCTGAGCCCATGAGAGACTTGCGGCCCAGCTAAGGTGTGGCCTGACGCGTGTCCTTAGGGACTTAAGTGGATGGACTTAAGCAGATTTGCCTTGGCAATATGCACGTGTCTAATTGCCCAGTACCTTTAAAATCCTTTCATACCGCGGTTTGCTCAACTTCATGAGAGATTGGCACGATGCAATTTGAAAGTTGACAAACAACTAAGCTTTTCATGGTTGTCTTGATGACAGGAGCTGTTTGGTTTTTAAGCATTTGATTAAATGATTATATCAATGATATTTTTTCCACCTTGGTGAAGATCTTTTTAGATTAAGACCAATATTATGGCAGGAGCTATTTAATATTTTAGTCGTATTTTTCAGATGACTGAAGATTTGTTTACCCATGAGGGTCGATTAAATTATTTGTTCCGAGATGACTCGGGCAGGTTAACTCGGATAAACATGAGTTTACCGAATGCTTTTCACCCACAAGGGTTGATTGAGCTATTTGTTCTGAGATGACTCGAGCAAATTCACTCGGATAAGCATATGCTTGCCGAGTGATGAGAATTTTTATGATTGCTTTAGCTTAAGCTAAGCATTTATATAAGAATGATTTTTTATAGTTCTTGACTATATGCTTAGTCTGTTTTTGACTAACCACATGGTCGGGGCTACACCTAATTAGGTGCATCAGGAGATGCACCTAGATATTTATTTTTTGAGAATTTTTGAGATAATTTTTTGGATATTATCCAGCCCTTCAAAGTCTTTGAAGCCACTCGGGAGATTCAGGCAGAGATGATGGAACCATTCGGTGCCAGAAGCACTCGGCCAAAGAGTTGTTTGGTTGTGTGTTATCTTGGTTCGAGGCAAAGGACTCAGGGGCTACTGTGGAGATTATGGCAATCGCATACCCACATGGCAAGCTTATCCGACTGGTAATAGGGATAGGTTATGCCTTCTAATTATGTAAGCCGGCTATGACTTGGGTGTTACGTTGCTGATTGGATAAGGCAACGGCTCATAGTCATAACTTGGTAAGATTGAGGAAACCGACTTAGAGTAAGATAGGGTTTCCGACTTGTAAGCCCGCCCCTCAAGACTATATAAGGGGGGTAAGGGGCGTCCCTTGAGGGATATTAGCTTTAGGAGATCAGATTTCATATGCAAGACAAGAGCAACAGATCTTGAGATCAATAAATACTCGGCGGATCAAATCCCCGAAACAGGAGTAGGGTATTACCTCATGAGAGGGCCTGAACCTGTCTAAACCTTGTTTTCCACCTTACCCATCGAGCCTGGCGATTTTGACTGCACCCCCAAATTTCTATTGCCGAAACCAAGTTTCGACAGGAGCAGGTCAAGAAGGTTCGCTATGGAGGAGCAACCTCAATAGCCTCCACAAGACACTTATCAGCTGAGGTGTGTTCCAACTGGATATACATCCAATTGGGAACAACCCCCGCAACATTATGAGGCTGGAGGTTCATTGGGGCAATCAGCTAGTAGTGAATAAAGGGCAGAAGGGCCTAGCTGATACCATGGACAGGCCACGGAGTCATCATGCTCCAGTGGTCTGCCTCCATCTTTTGGTGCGCAACACTCATTCTCGGCACGAGGTTTTAGTGACCAAGGATTTGTGGAGATCACTCAAAGGATGGGTGAATTGGACATGAGAACCACTAAGATTCAAGATACACTCTATCAACATGTCCAAGAAACTCATCAGCGGTAGTACCAGACCAATGAGCAGCTCCAGGAAATCAGCACGGCACTACATCAAGGTCAGTCCGACCTGATGGCCTACTTCCATTCACAGGGATTCAATCCCTATCGTGTACCATGAGCAAGGAACAAGCTTGGGGGAGGGCCCCCGTGTGAGGTAACTCGTATCATTTATTTATTTATTTCTTGCATTGCATAAGATAGAAAATAACAAAGTTATAGAAATATATAAGGTAGCTATGCATGGTAGGAATGTTTAATTCCCTCATTTTGGAAATGATGAATGGTTGCTCTGTTTTATTTCCCTTTCATGCCTAGTTTATAACTTAGCATTCTTCAAGTTTTGAGTTTGTTGGTTTGGGTATATCACCTTGAACTTGAAAACTTGTGGGTAGCAAGTGCATGATCCAAGTCTAGGTTGTTGTGAGATATCATATGGTAAAGTAGAGTAACTGTGATCTTATTCTAACTGAACTTGAAATCCGGAGATTTTATTTTCAAAAAGATAAAAATGATGAGTTTCTTAATCATTATAAATTACTACCGAAGCCATATGTTGACCATATGCAAAATCCTATACATATGCTGGTTGTAGACATTTTGAGTTTGTTCAAATAGCTAGACCCTTGTTAGAATCTTTTCATGCTTTCATGATCAAAGTCTTATGCATATCCACCATAAAAATATCTCTCTCTCCATTAGAGGTTTAGCCAAAAATATCCCATTTTGTACCATGTGCATACTTCTACTCCGAAAGTTTGCATCCACTAAATAAAGACTCCAAATAATTATGATCCTCTATCCTCCTATCCATGCCAAATGAGACATGAGCTAAAAGAATATATACAAAAATGATAGTAGAAAATATTCATAATGCTCATAAGAGAAGAAACAATTCTTCCCGAGCACAATGATGAAAAAAAGTGTATTCTTAGGCCATGTTCTCTAAATAAAAGATAGAGAGGAGGATCATGCAAAAAGGAGTCACCAACCTATTTCTTTTCTTTTCTTCCAATTTTTCCACTCATATATCCACTTCCACATATATGCACAAGGTTGATCATGGTTGCATGACTAGTTTTCTTTGTGGATCTACTTTTTGACCTTACAAAATATTTGATGCAAGTATACCTCATAATTTTTCCTACCTTGAGCCCCACATAAGACTTACTAGAAGTAGGAGAAAAGAGGCAAAGCAAGTCCTCGGTAAGAAATTAAACAAATTGAGCGATCAAAGAGTATCATTCAAGGAAGTCTAACTTCTTTTAAAAAATTATTGAAAACCTCCGGATGAAAGTGAAACAAGGAATGAGGGAGTAGCACTCTCACGATCGCCATTCTATCCTTCAACCACCCAAGACAAGGAGAAACCAAAAGCCCCATGAGGACAAAGATAAAAAGGGTGAGATTACCATTGCCAACTTATTCAATTCAAGGTAGAATACTTATTTGAATGCATGGTACTTTAGAGAAATAAAACATGATAGCAACTCATGATCCAGCCGAGCCTAAGTCTTAACTTTGCTCTTGGATGAGCAAAGGGAAAGCTTGGGGGAGTTTGTTGACGGTCGTTAAGTACCAATTCTGATTGTCACAGACCTCAAGAATAAAAGGGGATTAGCATCTTTTACCTGCATATAGGTTTAGAATTAATAAAGTTCCACGTCCTTGGAGATTATATGAATGCAGGAACATATATGAATAAATGGAGTAAAAACATGCTCATGTGGCAAAAAAACACAACTCCGACCAATCGACAATCGCCACGTCAGCACCCCATGGATTGGTGGGACCACAAGATAGGTAAAACCGACTTAAAGTGGGGCCAAACACTTTGGAACCACCATAAGGGCCCACCTGTAAGCCACTGGAGAAAGTCGGTGGGGGTTGGAGCAGTTAGTGGTTCGGCCGAACCAGGGTTCGACCAAACTACCCCTAGCTCCAATCATCCCCACCTTCCAAGTGGATGGTCCAGATGAAGCCCCAATGAATGTTGTGGGAGTTTGACGGTTGGAAACTGACTTCATAACCGTCATATGGAGGTTATAAAAGGGGAGCTTCACTTCACATCCAACACACACCACAAGAAATAGTTTCTACATTTCATACTTAGTCTCTAGGCTAGTGGAGTGTCACGCCCAGAAATTCTTGCCCGAAATTTCCGAAGCTGAATGTGTATTAAAATCCCTATTAAGGACCAGCTGGGGTACACAAACGATAAATTGTATATACAGAATCCTCATCTTAGAAACATAATAAAAGTCTTACAATAATGCAACGGAAAAAAGAAAATGAGCTAAACTTCATCTTGGCGCTTGTAGCATGGCAACTCCACTCCACAGGCATCCTCAACAGTAGCGACAAGCCTACTCATCTGTTGTTCCATCCTCTAACTCTGAGGGGGGAAAGAAAGCAAGACTGAGTATTACCCATTATACTCAGCAAGTCGTACCAAGAGGAGGTATGATGCAAGAATAATTCCAAAGGGAGGCTTGGGGTTATTTTGCACAAGCAAGAATTTCACAAAATTAAAGTTGAAAGCGGTAAAAGGTTGAATTTAATTAATAAATATTAATCATCATTGTCTAACGATACAACACGTTGAGACAGGCCCAAACCATCCATCTATTCTAGCCATTTCCATTAAATCAATTTATCATTAAGTGGGACTAATCACGGTGAATCAAGTCGATCGCTCATAACCTTAGACACGGCTATTCGAATAGTTCTACTCTAATCAGAGGTGTACATCTGTATCCACAAGACAGAGCCCCACAACACGTTTCTGTGCGTCGATATGCCACCACGACATATCAAAAATGGGTCTCTGATAGGACCATTCGCCTAACCCTCCCTGACCAAGCGACACCACACTTCAGGTTTCGTCCCTACATTTAAATCAATCCAAGGTAGACAACACCCTCTTATGCCTAGGTGAATCCGAAAACCATATAGACCATTTCCGGTCCATCCAAACTCTATCACGCTCACCCTTGCCTGGGTGCATCGGACAGGAACGAGCTACACTACAAGCCCAGCCGTTGCCCACGTTGGCTTGTGATATGCATGGTTAGTTCCTCCAGGGTTTCCCACGAACCAGTCCTTAATTGCCATGGTGCGTCTATCAAAACCGTGTACCCACACCCCACCATTTAGTCATATTTTATTTATCACGGTTACCATACTATCATGGGTCCATGATCACTATTTCGTGTCACTATAAACTAGTAATAATGTTTCCCATAGTGAGCTAATTGGACTAAGTGGGGCTAAACATGTCCTAAACCATACATGTAATTATATTAGTTCCTAGTTAATCAAAGGCATAGGGTTGACAACCTAGATGAGTATTATAGGTCCAATACCACATGACATTATAAATCAATGCAATTTAATAGATAAAGCGAGATACATTTGCAATGTAGGAAAAATATGGTCAAAAGGAATACATGACTTGCTTCGATCGAGGTCTTGAGGAACTTCTCTGACTATTTCGAAATAAACCGAAATGTCGACGGCACCTGAATCTAATCAGCAACCAAAGCACAGCAAAAACGAGCTATAAGCCTACTGTAATAAGCAATGAAACTATTTTTATTTGATTCTAGACATTTTTATGAGTCGATTGCAACTTGAACGGACTCAAACGGAGTTCGGATGAATTTATTATGAATTTTAGAAGTTTTAGTGAATTACTAATAAATAAAAACGGAAATTAAATGATTTATTGCACCAGTGTCAGCTAGGGCTGACAACAGCATGCGTGGGAGGGGAGAGAAGGATGCATGGTGGACGGAGTCCACTGGCCCAGGCAGAGGCGCACCACGTGGCGCTTGTGTGGTGCCTACGCGGCAACCACGTAGCGGCCACGTGGGCAACCGGTGCCGAGGTGGCACCACCATACGGACGGCCCAGATCCACCCGTCAGGTGGATCTGACAGCAAAGAGGAGGGCGGCGGCTGTGGCCGATGGCGAGGCGGGCACAACCGACAACGGCGGTGCAGCACGACGCAAGGGCCGAAATGGCCACCGGCGGCGAGGCGCGGGCACCACGTGGATGTGCGCACTTGGGCGTGACACATCAGAGGGTCA
Organism: Oryza australiensis; assembly: GCA_019925245.2. Taxonomy (NCBI): domain Eukaryota; kingdom Viridiplantae; phylum Streptophyta; class Magnoliopsida; order Poales; family Poaceae; genus Oryza; species Oryza australiensis. The sequence continues at coordinate 256,909 of JAIFGZ020000311.1, forward strand.
CGACAGCTCAGAACGGCGTCCGGGAGAGTGAAAAAGAGAGGAGAGAGAGAATGGAGAGGTGCTCACCGGAGAACGACCGAATGCGAAGAAGACGATGACGGACGTGGTGAAAAATGGCAAAAGGAATTGGGAAAAGCGGTGGCCAGGGTTCTCCTAAAGGCCGCGAACACAGCGGTGGCAACGGATTGGAGCAACGAGCGAAGAGTTAGGGTTTTGTGGCGTGGGGCTACGGGGAGCTCGGGAATGCACAATTGATTGAGGGGAAATGATTTCCGGTGCTCCATGATTATTTATAGGGGTCTAGGGGCACGGACATGGCCTAGGGGCACGGGAATGGCGGTGGCAATGTGGCGTCGGGAATGGCAGGTGGTCGGAGTTTGCAAACCTGACCATTCTGGCCATTTAGTTCACGCGGGCGACGTGGGAGTGGCGCACGACAGGTGGGGCGATGCGAAGGGGGCTAGGCAGCGCGAGAGCGTGCTAGGCAGCCAGAAAGCGCGGTAACATGGCGCGGCACAGAAGAATTGACCGGAGGTTGGGGTGTTAGTGATATGCCCTAGAGACAACAGGGATATGTTGGATATCAGAGTTAATGTTTATGCATTAATGAATAAAGTGTTATTCCGTTCTATAAAATAGACAACTTGTATTGATTAATAAGTATGTGAATTATTTATGAGACTCTATATGTAATATGAATCTATTTCTAAATGATCCCTGATCATATATCATATGTATGGAACGAATATGATTCTAAGATTAGCACGTGTATTGATTGATGATCATGTCTCATGGATCATGGTATGGAGATACCAAATCAATAACGTGAACACATGTTAGAGAACATGTTGTTGGATAGACCCACCTTAAGACACTACAGGGATTTAATGTGCCATTAATTGGTCTCAAGTAGTGTTGGTGCAAAGTCCATAGACTTGAGATCATCATGGATTCCAACATGTGTAATGCATTACATAGGGACTGTCAAACGCTACACCATAACTAGGTAGTTATAAAAGTAGTCTTCGAGTTTGCTATGAAACATGTAGTGGGATGTGAATGATCAAGATGGAATTTGCCCCTCCTATGGGAGACATATCTCTGGGCCCCTTGATGTAATGGATTACGGAAGTGCATGGCCATGTCGAGTTGATTGAGGAGTCAATCAATAGATATATAATCCAATATGAGATCGAGTGAATGATTAAGCTATTGATAGGATGACACATGTCTTGCCTATAGATTAATTAATATCATGAGGCAAAGGGATTTGTGCACACATTACAGGTTCAGCTGATATGATCTTTATGTATACTTTGGTGTTAATATGATCTGCTAGGGGCCGCTGTTGACAGGTCGGCCGAGATTAGACGCGAGTTGAGATCTGCCACGAGCAAACCCTAGCCATCACCTCTGAGCCAAACCCTAGCCTCGCGTCAAGTGCTAGCACACAGGCGATTGGCATTCCACCCTTGGACGTGTGGATACCGGTAGAGACACTGCTACGTTGTGGTGTAGATCGGCGAGGCGAGTCGGCAGTCGGGCGATCGAATCATGGTTTTCGGCTACTTTCGCAACCTCGGCGATGTGCGTACGTTGGACCAACTTCTCCAACGTAGTCTTCCACTACATTGCGCGTCAATTGATAGCAATCTATAGTCCCTTACTCGCATACTTTCCAGGAGTGCATGGTAGAAAATTTTGATTTTATGCTATATAGCATACATGTATTCCTTCAGTGGTATCAGAGCTAGACTTGCATAGTCTGGGATTTAGATTGATTCATACCTTGATATGAAGTTGTAATAGATTGGATCTATTACAAGTTTTTTCGCACACGGGTTGATTAGATCAATCGGTATAAGGGGTCGGTAAAGGAAATAATCAGGTAGTATAGGTTGTTGATAGAAACTGTGTGTGGACCCCCGTTTTTGGAACGGGAATCATTCGTGTTCATAGTACCATTTTCCTGGATCGAGTAGTTTGGTATCCATGAATATAGTACTGAATTATTAGGTGCAAAGTGCACGAATAGTCTTATACCAAAAGTATTACAATAATAGGCCCGAAGGCAATATCTAATATATTTAGGACCTACCGGTCCGGATACAACCAAAAGTAGAAATTAGATAAGACAGCAGACGGAAGGTAGCGGCATGTCGATCGCCTATAGGCAACGACCGGGGACTAAGACCTAGTAGGCGCCTTCTTCTTCTTCGCCCTCCTGGTGATAAGCATAGGGGTACTCCAGTTCTTCGTTCCCATTATCTGAAGGTTTGTGCGTATAGCAAGGGTTAGTTCCAAACGTACTCAGCAAGCCAATATGGAACAATGCACATGATAGGGTCATTCAAAGGGTGGCTATGGTTTATTTGCACAAAGCCAATTTTCGCAAATCATTTCACAAAACTAACATCTAGCCAGTCAAGTTTTAGTTACCATAGTTCATTAACTCGGCAACGGTTTTGTCCGCCATCCGTCGTGATCCCAAGGATGGTTTCCCATCTCCGGATCGTCATGGTTTTCTCAGGAGTCTATCCCTTCTCGCAGGTCGAGAAGTTGAGTCCACCAGCTCACAAAATCATTATGCATACCAACCCATCATTTTAATATTTATGAGTCTAGCCACAAGAGAAACTTGTCATGCCGCTCATTATTCATGAGCACAACTATTTGAATAGATTGATTCACTCACACTGCAGTGGATATACACTTTACCCGTACTTCACGACTGCCCAACAAATGAGCCTACGTCACAACCACATGTGACGGTCACGGCAAAGCTTTTCGATAACCTTATTTTGGCAGTACCCGCTCTATGAACTTAAGCCCTCATGCACTCTAGCCGTATACTATTCCAAGCAGTGAGAGGAGTTATGGCCTTTCCGGGGTAAGAGAAAGACTTGTCTCCATTTCTTCATGTTGATCGTATGCCAGATCTCTGCCCAGGTATCAACCAGTGGTACACCCCCACCGGAAGGCCCTTAAATTTCATCCAGGCACCCACCAATGGTGAGCCCCCACCAGTAGGCCCTTACCTCAACGCCAACACCTGAACCACTACGCAGGGATACTGCATCCTCTTGGCTATTTACTCCGCTAGGTCTATACCCATTCGAGAAGTACGGTTGTACTGGTTCGCTCTAAGTCATAAGTCTCATGGCTCGGTCCTTAATTGACCGGGGACGGTACTAGCCTTTGCCGGAATCCACCCAAATCCATCCATCCGCCCCAGTCTAAACACGGTGGTTTTTCCCTTTTTGGTTTTCATAAAAACTCATTTCATCATGTTCGAGGCAATGTGACGCTCATGTCTCCACATGCCATGTTCCAACTACCTTCCCTAAAGCTGTTGCCCAAGCATATAGCTCTTTGTAAAAGTATGAGTATGCAAGGTTCTAGTATAAGCATGGCTAAGCATTTTACCGAAGGTATCCTCCGGTTATATCACATCGAGGGTTACAAAGATTATATCTAAAGGTAAGCAATATCAAGGCATGGTATATCAAGCATAGGTATTTTGTGTATAGCATGCATGTTTGAAATTTAAATCAACATTATTTCGCAAAATAGGATCAATATGTTCAAAGGGGAGTGTTGACTTGCCTTTCTCACACGCTTGTTGGACTGGGTCTTCACTGTAGTCAGTGCCTGCTTCCTCGGTTGCTATTCGTACGTGCGAAAAATCAGTTGTATTCGATCAGAATTCAATAAAATTACCAAGAGATCGAAAAGAACCATAAAAACAACTTCTAATATTTAGCCTAAGATTTTAATCAAGTTTGGGTGAGAGTTTTGGGATGAAATCCGATTTAAAAAGCGAGTTTGGAATTTTTAGGTTTTTGCAAAATATCGTTCTAATTGATTAAGGTGATAAACTTAAAAAGGCGTTGTTCAAAAAGATTTGGTATTTAAATCTTTGAAGGTCCAAATGCCAAAAGAACATATTTTAATAGCAAAAATGAGATCTTCGAGTAAAAACGATGCGAGAATGAGATCTTCAAAATTCCTATTTTTGAACTCCGGATTCGCTCAGAGAAAATATATGAGAATACTATATATTTTTGTCCAAATATTTCCCAAAGTTTTTCCCTAATTTTTCTAAATTTTTCCTAAATTTTTCCCTGTTCTTCTCTTTCTCTGTTTATTCTCTTTCTTTCATTCCCTTTCTTTCCTTTTCTTTTCTTTTTCTACCCCTCCTTCGTTCACTCTCTCTCCTCTACCCCTCTAACTATCTACCCTCTCCTTTCCTCGCGTCCGCCGCGGCCTGACAGCGGCGAGGCGACAGCATGGGCGGCGACGACGGCACGGCAGCGCGTGGCGGGAAAAATGGGAGAACAGCGGCTTACCAAGTGGCGGCGGCACGGCAATGGCGCAGCGGCGGCCCACGGCAATGGCGCGGCGGTCGGCGGTGGGAGAGGGAAAGAACGGGAGAGGCGAGGGCGGTGGAGATGAGGAGAGCGGGAGAGACCTAGCACCCCATTTTATAGGGCTCCGGCGAGAGAGAAAAAGGAGAGGGGGCCTGGGACGGCTGGCGGCGCGGCGAGCCACTCGGCGGCGCGGCCGATGGGGCCGGCGCGGCGAGCGTGGAACGGGCGACGACGTGCGCGCGGAGCGCGAGGCGCGGCGCGACGTGCGGAGGGGCCGGGCGGCGAGGTCAAGGCGTGGCGGCGCACGGGAGCGGGGTCCGAGCGCGGGCATGGTGCGTGTGCGCGAGGGCAGCGGGTCCGGCGCGGGCGCGCGCGCGCACGTGCGCGACGGGTCCGGCGCGCGCGGGCGCGTGTCGCACGTGCGCGACGGCGGCGCGTGTCGCGCGCGTGTGGCGGGCTCCGGCGCGCGGCGCGAGGGTGGGGGCCGAGGCACGGTGCGGCGCAGAACGGCGCGTGTCACGCGCGCAGGGCGGGGCGTGCGGTATGGCGGTACGGCGTCGAACACCTTCCGTATGATGAATAGTGCAATTTTCTAATTTCCGAATTTAAATCCTATTTTCCCATTTCTTTTTCCTTTCACCCCTAAAATTTAAAATAAAATCTAGCACACCCAAAATTAAGTTGTAAGATGTGTTTTCAACCCTTTCACCCACTTTTTATTATTTTAAAAATATATTTTATATATTTAATTTAATTCTTTTCCTAAATTCAAGAAAATGTAACTTTGATTCAGAATAATTTTGTAACCACTCTAGGCTCCATATATATCCTTCAAAAATATTTTATCACTCATTTTGCTCACTTGAATATTATTACTCCACCACAAAAATAGGGTTTGAACCAAAAGTATATATTTTCATAAATCCTCAACCCTTTCTATTTATTTTCTTTTTAAAATTTCCAAATCCTTTCCTTTGAAATTCTCTCCCACACTTGAGATTCCAATCATTTGGCTTTTCAGAAACGTCAAGATGAACCACTCCCATCATAAACTCCATGCAACAAAGCCGACAAATAAGAAGCAATAAACACGATGAGAAGCAATAAGCCAAAATTTTTTTGTAAGTTTTGATTTTTAATTCCCGGTTTTAAATTCTTCAATTTTCAGGGAGTTACAAACCTACCCCCCTAACAATAAATCTCATCCCCGAGATTTGGGTCGGGCCGCCATTGGGAATTGATCGGTATAATCATATAGGATGGATCCATTAGGACTTCTCCCTAACAGGGCGACGATTAGGTTGGCTCCCTAGGGTGACACAAGAATCTATTACCGAGTTTCTAAGGGTGGTTCACATCGATCCTTTGTTTCCGATAACATGATATTGTCCGCTCTTAATCCTTGGGGCATCCTCCAAGCATACACGGTTTAGCATGTGTCACACCCTGAAAATTGAATAATTTAAAACTTTGAATTAAAAATCAGAACTTACAAAAACTTTTGGTTTTGTTGCATCTCGTCATGTTGTTGCTTCCTATTTGCCAATTTTGTTGCATGTTATAAATAAAATAAAATTTATTGAAAAATTTGAATAAGCGAATAGGTTAAAAGTCCTAAAGGGGAGAAGATTTCAAAGTAAAGATTTGGAAACTTTAATAAAAAGAAAAGGGTTGTAGATTTATAAAAATATAATGTAAAAATATACTTTGGTTCGAAACCCTATTTTGCGGTGGAGTACTATTAACTAGTGGGCAATATGGGTGATAAAATATTTTTGAAGAATATATATGAAGTCTAGAAAATTATTTTGAATCAAAGTCGCATTGTCTTGAATTTAGGAAAAGAATTAAATTAAATATATAAAATATGTTTTTAAAATAATAAAAGTGGGTGAAAAGGTTGAAAACATATTTTACAACTTAATTTTGGGTGTGCTAGATTTTATTTTAAATTTTAGAGTGAAAGAAAAAGAAATGGGAAATTAGGAAACTAAAACGGGAAATTAGGAATCGGCACTGTTCATTGTGCAGCACGTGTTTGACGCCGCACCGTCGTACTATGCGACCAGCCGCCCGCGCGCGCCCATGCCGCGCTGCGCCCGGCCCCACCTCGCGCCGCGCGCCGCACACCGTCCTCGCGCGCCGCGCCGGACCCGCCGTCCCTCCCGCGCCGCGGCGTGTCGCCGCCGCACGCCCCCACCCGCACGACGTCGCGCCGCGCCGGCCCTCGCCTGGCCCCATCCCCGCGCGTCGCCGCGTGCCACACCACCCGCACGCCCATGCCGGACCCCCTTCCTTCTCTCCTTCTCCGGCCGTCTATAAAAGTGCGAGACCCTCTCTTTTCCTCTCTCACTCGCCGGTTTTCTCCCCACCGCAAGCCGTCGCCGCCGCCGTCCACCGTGCGCCAAAGCCCGCCGTCGTGCGCCGTGCGTCGGAGCCACCGCTGTCGTGCGCCGTGCGCCGGAGCCTCTGCCGTCGTGCGCCGTGCGCCAGAGCCGTCGCTGTTGTGCGCCGTGCGCCGGAGCCGCTGCTGTCGTCCACCGTGCGCCCGGAGTTCCGCCGCCTCCCTCGCCATTGTCGTCGCCCGCTGGTAAGCCCCCGGGCCACCGTCCCTTGTGCCTTGCGCCAACCGCCGACCAAAAACAGAGAGAGAGCACGCGAGCAGAACAGAGGAAGGAGCAAAGAAAAAGAAAAGAAAAAAGAAAAGGGAAAGAAAGGAAAAAAGGAAAAGAGAAAAATAGGAAAAATTAGGAAAAATCTAGAGAAATTAGGAAAAACTTTTGGGAAATATTTGGGCAAAAATATATAGTTTTCTCATATATACATTCTCGGAAACAAATTTGGATTTCAAAAATAATCAAGGGCCGAATATTAAAATATAAATTTGGAAATATTTAACCGTCGCGTAGTTTATTATTTAGGAATTTCTTTTCGACTTAGCTTGTCATCAAATATTATTTTTAATATATGGATTTTCTAAACCTAAAATTCTAAATTACTTAGTATAGCATCTAAGCTTCACGGTTAATTAGTTATTTTTGGATTCAATTATTTTTAACCCTAGGACTTGTCGGCTTAATAAAATTTAGATAAAAATTAAAATTAACCATTTCTCTTTGTTATTTTATTTTGAGTCATCACCCATAATATTATTCAAACTTTGAATATATTAAGTTGAAATAATGCCACATCATGATTAATTAAATTGATTCAACGCAAAACTTCAAATCGTTGTAACTTGTTCATTCTAACCCGGATTTTATTAAAACTCGAACCTAAGATTACATAAAATCGTAGCCTAGTGTTAGGAGCCGCTATTGTGATTTATTTTGCTTTTATCGGATCTTATTGGATTTTATTTGAACTCTAATCGAATTCAAAATGGATTTCTCGCACGTACGATAGAGTCCGAGGGAACCATTGAGAGCGTCGAAGACTCAAGCCAACAAGGTCACGAGCAAGGCAAGTCAACACTCCCCTTTGAACATGTTGATCCTATTTTGTGAAATGATGTTGATTTAAACTTCAAAACATGCATGCTATCCACAAATGAATACCTATGCTTGATGTACCATGCCTTGATATTGATTACCTTAGAAATATTCTTTGTAACCCTCGATGTGATACAACCGGAGGATATCTTCGGTAAAATGCTTAGCCATGCTTATACAAGAATCTTGCATATTCATATTTTTACAAAATGCTATATGCTTGGGCAACTACCTTAGGGAAGGTAGTTGAGATACGGCATGTGGAGACATGAGCGCCACATTGCTTCGATCATAAAGAAAATGGTTTTGATGGAAAAGTGAAAATACAAAACCAATGTTTTTAGACTGGGATTGATGGATGGATTTGGGTGGATTCCGGCAAAGGCAAGTACCGTCCCCGGTCAATTAAGGACCGAGCCATGAGACTTACAACTTAGAACGAGCCAGTACAACCGTACTTCTCGAATGGGTATAGACCTAGCGGAGTAGATAGCCGAGCAGAGGCAGTATCCCTACATAGTGGTTTAGGTGTAGGTGTTGAGTTAAGGACCTACCAATCGGTAGAGTGCCCGTAATTGTGATAAGACAAAAGGCCTTTATGTGAATAATAAACTGAACTTAACGATGACTTAAAGATTAAGTGAGTTTTTTCTCTTACCCCGGGAACGCCAGAACTCCTCTCGCTGCTAGGAAATGACGGCTATAGTGCATGAGGACTTAAGTTCATGGAGTGGGTAGTGCCAAAGTGAGGTTATTGAAAGGTTTTGCTGTGACCGTCGCATGTGTTGGGACATAGGCTCATTTGTTGGGCAGCCACGGAGTACGGGTAAAGTGTACATCCACTGCAGTGTGAGTAAATCAATCTATTCGAATAGCCGTGCTCGTGGTTAATGAGCGGCGTGACAAGTTTCTCCCGTGGCTAGACTCATAAATTTTAAAATGATGGGTTGGTATGCATAATGATTTTGTGAGCTGGTGGACTCAACTTCTCGACCTGCGAGAAGGGATAGACTCCCCAGAAAACCATGACAATCCGGAGACGGGAAACCATCCTTGGTATCACGACGGATTGCAGACAGAACCGTCGCCGATTTAATATACTCTGAAACTAAAACTTGACTGGCTAGATGTTAGGTTTGTGAAATGATTTGCGAAAATTGGCTTTGTGCAAATAAACCACAGCCACCCTTGAATGGCCCTATCATGTGCATCATTCCGTGTTGGCTTGCTGAGTACGTTGGGTACTCATCCTTGCTATACACACAAACCTACAAATGTAGGCATGCAAGACCTGGAGGACCCGTACGCATACTACCAGGATGAATGAAGACAACGGAGCGCAATAGGTCTTAGTCCTCGGTCGTTGCCTGTGGCAATCGACATGCCACTGCCTTCCGACTGCTATCTTATCTAAATTCTACTTTTGGTTGTATCCGGACTAGTAGGTCCTATATGTAATGGATATTGCCTTCGGGCCTATTATTGTAATACTTTTGATGTAAGACTATTCGTGCACTTTGCACCTGATAATTCAGTACTGTATTCGTGGGTACCAAACTACTCGATCCAGGGAAATGGTACTATGAACACGAATGATTCCCGTCTTCAAAAACGGGAATCTACAACATGTCTCTAATGTCCTTGAGTTGTATAATAGACTTGCTATTCCGAACATTAGAGACCTTTAGCTCGGAGATGGGTGGTGATCCTGGTGGGTTTGCGGTCAAGTAATTTTTGTTGGTGACCAGTGGCTATCAGAAGAAGGTTTGGTTTTACCTAGCTGCAACAAGTGTCCACTCTGAGGATCCATGGTCATGTCACTCTGCCCCCTAACAATAAGTCCAGGCTTGGCTTCATAGGGTAAGGGTTATATCGGCGTTTTCAGGCTTGGTTGGCATCTTTACCATTCCTAGATAGAGTTCAACGCACAAGTCCTTAGCATGTCCTTAATATCTTGGCTTGCCTTTTTGGTCTATTCGTCGATGTTACAAGCTTACTTTCAATCCTCAGGTAGGGATGATTTACTAGGTTGGGTATTCCGTATCACATCCGAGTGGTTGGATTTCCCAAGTCGGTGTTTGAGACTTATTTGCTTCCGGGCAGGGTATTGGGAAATTTTACCTAGGTCATCGTTCAAGAAACATTAAGGTAGTTTCCTGAAACTGGAAGGGTTGCCTTAAACCTAGGTTAACCATCCTTGATCCATGGTCATGTTTGGCGGTGAAACTTATGGGGTAGATAAGGTAACTTCTCTCCATCCACAATCTAATACCCCTTGGTTCTCAGTTAACTAGTCCATTCCCGATATGATGTCAAGGGTCTGGGTTGGCAATACCATAAGATTTGATAGGAATACTATATCTCTGATCCGAATGGGCACACTAATGCATGTGTGGAGTATAGTTATATTTCCCCCAGGTGAATCTACTATCATTGATCTCTTAAGGCCTACCTGACATAGGTTATGTTCTGTGCTTATTCTTGAGGGTATGAAGGAATGCGAAGCTCCAGAATCAAACAAAACTTTAACTAGTGCAGAATGGATAGAGAACGTACCCATCAGCACGACCTGGTCCTCCTAGGCTTCTTCTGCACGCACATCGTTCACATGGCCACGGTGGATTCCGGTGGTAGCCTCCTTCAGCTGGGGCGTTCCGAATAGTCTGCGTCCAGGTGTCGGGGCAGGGGTTCCTTGTATGGCAACAGCGTTGGCTCCGGTACGGACGGGGTGTTACGCGGCTTAGAGCAGTGATTGGCGAAGTGTCCAAACTCCCCATAGTTGAAGCAGTTTACATTCTTAAGTCTTGGGGTCGCCAAGGTAGGTGCCGGGGTGCGAAGAGGGGTGGCAGGTGGTCTGCTTCCGTTGTCGGGTGCAGAGGGGCGATTGGTCGCCACGATGGCTGGCTTCCAACTTGACGATGTTGCTCCCTTGGGTCGCTGAGATATCCCTTGTGTTGGACGGACCAGAGCAAGCCTTCTCCTTTGGTCATGCTCAAGCCTCACAACCTTGTTGATGAGGCTTTGGAAGCTGGCGTGGTCCTAACCGATCGTCGGTCCTCTCAGCTCATCATTCAGTCCCTCGATAAACTTATCCGTCTTCTCTTCTTCGTCCGCAGTCGCTTGTGGCGTAACGTGCAAGCTGTGTGAACTTGTTAAGGTGCTCTTGTACCGTGGTGTTGCCTTGGCGCAGCCTACGAAACTCATTCTTCTTCATCCTCATGACTGCAGCAGGGACGAAGTTTTCACGGAAGACATCCATGAATTCCTCCCATGTTGTTTCTCCGGCATCTTCAGCCCGAGTCTCTTTGTAGGTGTCCCACAAGTTACTTGCGGGACCTTCCAGCTGATTGGTGGCGAAGATGACTCTGTCAGCTTCCCGTACTCGGACGAGAGTCAACTTCTTCTCTATTACCCTCAACCAATCTTCAGCATCCATTGGTTCCTCTGCCGTGGAGAATGTTGGCGTCTTGGCTCGCATAAACTCGCCTAAGCTTGATCCTCCGCGTTGTCCTTGGTTGTTGGCAATGGCTTCAAGCAGTTGGGTCTGTAAAGTTATAACTTCCGCTAGGGTGGAGGGGTTAGGCTCCGGCGGGTTCTCAGTAGCTGCTGAGGCTCTGCGACGGTGTGCCATCTGAGGAATATAGATGAGGTAAGAGATTGGATCGTCTAAGGTCACAGTTCTAATCGATTTTTTTAACTGATCTTCAAGTTGTTTTTAAGTGATCTTTTGCACACAACAAGCATGATGGAATAAACTCGTTTAAGATATAATATAGAACTTTATATTAGTTCATAGATTTTACATCATGGGGATACATCGGACTGCCATGCACAGTCCCAATCAACACAATACAACTAACATCGGTCTAGGGTCTTCATCCATAAAGGGGAAGGGGCACGGTCATTGCTGTCTTAATTCCATCCAAAGCAAGACTAGAGTTGATGCAGACTTCTTGTCTAGTTGTTTGGGCTGCCGCCCGATCTGGGGTTGCCACCTGTGGCTGTTGCATTGGCACCGGTAAGAGGAGGGGTGCTGTGTGGCTTGGGGTATTGGTTGGCGTAGAGCCCAAATTCTTCACAGTTGAAGCAAGTCACATTCTTCCTTAGACGTCGGGGAATCTCCTCAGCACCTTCGGGGGTACACACTGTGCTGGTGATGATCATCTTGCCAGTACCACCTGTATTCCACCTTGGTGACTTCCTCTTCTTAGAGTTGGATGGTGGCGAACTGAGATCTTGGCCGGTTGTTCGATTGGATTCTTTATCCTTTCTTCTGTACTGTATCTCTCCCTTGATCGGGGTCCTGGTGTACATGTCCCATGTACTATTCTTTGCTCCATGTCCTTGTTCCATGAAACCGTAGCGGGGGTCAAGTGTTTCCTTCCATCCCAATGGCGGGTTTGGTTTTACCACTCTCTATGGGCTTGACAGTATACTTGTGGGACTAATCAGGTTTTGTGATGGAATGTACCGACGTTGCTCTGGACACGGACCCGGATTTTGCACTAGTTGCTGTTGAAAGTGTCGTTGCATTTGTTGCATCGTCATGATCATTAACTGTGTTTGGTTAGCCACTACCTGGGCTAAGGTCAAGTTTATAGGAAAAGGAGGTGGAATGTTCGTAGGGTCGCTCTGGGTTGATCTTGATTTACTGTCCTTGGTTCTTCCCATCTATTGTCAGAGAGAAAGAGATTAGAAAGAAAGGTTAAGCTCTAGGTGGAACCTTATTCTGTGTACTCTCGTTATTTTAGCGGGTTAGACAAACAATCTCCCAAGCTCCAACATGGTCATAGTCCGACATCTATTTTTGAAGATAGCTTAGGGTTAGAGAAAGATAGTGGTAAAATCAAATGTTTGTAGAGAAATGGGGTTCAAGGGCGTAAGGAAAAACATACTTGTTTTGTGAAAATAGTCTGTATTTTCAAAATAATCCTATGTAGGGATAATTCCCTTTAACTAGCTCTACAGGGGGTAGGGCGCCAGTTGGTCTTATCCTACAGTCGCACTGCTCTGATACCAGCTCTGTGGACCCCCGTTTTTAGAACGAGAATCATTCGTGTTCATAGTACCATTTTCCTGGATCAAGTAGTTTGGTACCCATGAATACAGTACTGAATTATCAGGCGCAAAGTGCACAAATAGTCTTACACCAAAAGTATTACAATAATAGGCCCGAAGGTAATATCCAATACATTTAGGACCTACCGGTCTGGATACAACCAAAAGTAGAAATTAGATAAGACAGCAGACGGAAGGCAGCGGCATGTCGATCGCCTACAGGCAACGACCAGGGATTAAGACCTAGTAGGTGCCTTCTTCTTCTTCGCCCTCCTGGTGATAAGCATAGGGGTCCTCCAGTTCTTCGTTCCCACCATCTGAAGGTTTGTGCGTATAGCAAGGGGGAGTACCCAACGTACTCAGCAAGCCAACACGGAACGATGCACATGATAGAGTCATTCAAAGGGTGGCTGTGGTTTATTTGCACTAAGCCAATTTTCGCAAATCATTTCACAAACCTAACATCTAGCCAGTCAAGTTTTAGTTACCATAGTTCATTAAGTCGACAACGGTTCTATTCGCCATCCGCCGCGATCCCAAGGATGGTTTCCTGTCTCTGGATCGTCATGGTTTTCTGGGGAGTCTATCCTTCTCATAGGTCGAGAAGTTGAGTCCACCAGCTCACAAAATCATTATGCATACCAACCCATCATTTTAAAATTTATGAGTCTAGCCACAAGAGAAACTTGTCAGGTCGCTCATTATCCGCAAGCATGGCTATTCGAATAGATTGATTCACTCACACTGCAGTGGATGTACACTTTACCCATACTCCGCGACTGCCCAACAAATGAGCCAACGTCACAACCACATGCGACGGTCATGGCAAAGCTTTTTCCATAACCTTACTTTGGCAGTACCCACTCCATAAACTTAAGCCCTCATGCACTCTAGCCGTATACTATTCCTAGCAGTGAGAGGACTTCTAGTGTTTTCGGGGTAAGAGAAAGACTTGTTCCATCTTTGGTCTGCCAACCTTCATCTTCATTTCTTCATGTCTCCATTTCTTCATGTTGATCGTATGCCAGATCTCTGCCCAGGTACCAACCAGTGGTACACCTCCACCGGAACGCCCTTAAATTTTGTCCAGGCACCCACCAGTGGTGAGCCCCCACCAGTAGGCCCTTACCTCAACGCCAACACCTGAACCACTATGTAGGGATACTGCCTCCGCTTGGCTATTTACTTCGCTAGGTCTATTCCCATTCGAGACGTACAGTTGTACTGGTTCGCTCCAAGTCATAAGTCTCATGGCTCGGTCCTTAATTGACCGGGGATGGTACTAGCCTTTGCCGGAATCCACCCAAATCCATCCATCCGCCCAGTCTAAAGACGTTGGTTTTTTCCTTTTTGGTTTTCATAAAAACTCATTTCGTCATGTTCGAGGCAATGTGGTGCTCATGTCTCCACATGCCATGTTCCAACTACCTTCCCTAAGGTAGTTGCCCAAGCATATAGCTCTTTGTAAAAGTATGAGTATGCAAGGTTCTAGTATAAGCATGGCTAAGCATTTTACCGAAGGTATCCTCCGGTTATATCACATCAAGGGTTACAAAGATTATATTTAAAGGTAAGCAATATCAAGGCATGGTATATCAAGCATAGGTATTTTGTGTATAGCATGCATGTTTGAAATTTAAATCAACATCATTTCGCAAAATAGGATCAATATGTTCAAAGGGGAGTGTTGACTTGCCTTGCTCGCACGCTTGTTGGAGGGGGTCTTCACTGTAGTCAGTGCCTGCTTCCTCGGTTGCTATTCGTACGTGTGAAAAATCAATTGAATTCGATCAGAATTCAATAAAATTACCAAGAGATCGAAAAGAACCAAAAAAACAACTCCTAATATTTAGCCTAAGATTTTAATCAAGTTTGGGTGAGAGTTTTGGGATGAAATCCGATTTAAAAAGCGAGTTTGGAATTTTTAGGTTTTTTGCAAAATATCGTACTAATTGATTAATGTGATAAACTTAAAAAGGCATTGTTCAAAAAGATTTGGTATTTAAATCTTTGAAGGTCCAAATGCCAAAAGAACATATTTTAATGGAAAAAAGAAAATAGATAAACTCCGACTAAAAACGATGCGAGAATGAGATCTCCAAAATTCCTATTTTTGAACTCCGGATTCGCACAGAGAAAATATAAGAGAAAACTATATATTTTGCCCAAATATTTTCCCAAATATTTCCCAAAAGTTTTTCTCTAATTTTTCTATATTTTTCCTAATTTTCTCCCTATTTTTCTCTTTTTCTTTTTTCTCTTTCTTTTATTCCCTTTCTTTCCTTTCCTTTTCTTTCTTTCTACCCCTCCTGTTCACTCTCTCTCCTCTACCCCTCTAAACGTCTACACCCCTTCCTTCTCCCTCTCGTCCGGCTGCGGCCGAACGGTGGTGAGGCGGCAGGGTGGTGGTGACGACGGCACGGCGGCGCATGGTGGGAAAAATGGGGAGAGCGGCGGCTTACCAAGCGGTGGCGGCACGGCAGCGGCGCGGCGGCGGCCCGCGGCAATGGCGCGGCGGTCGGCGGTGGGAGAGGGAAAGAACGGGAGAGGCGAGGGTGGTGGAGATGGGGATAGCGGGAGAGACCTAGCGCCCCTTTTATAGGGCTCCGACGAGAGAAAAAGGAGAGGGGGCTCGGGGGCGGCGGCGGCGCGGCGAGCCACGCGGCGGCGTGGGGTGACGGGGGCCGGCGCGGCGAACGCGGAGCGGCGCGCGTGCGGAGGGGTCGGCGGCGAGGTCGATGCGTGGCGGGGCTCGGGAGCGGGGTCCGATCACGGGCATGGCGCGTGCGCGCGAGGGCGCGGGGTCCGGGCGCGGGCGCGCGCGCGTGTCGTGTGCGGGCGCGGCGCGTGTCGCGCGCAGCGGCGGGGTCCGGCGCGAGGCGGCGCGTGTCGCGCGCGTGCGGCGGGCTCCGGCGTGGCGAGCGCGGCGTGCGGGTGCGCGGCGCGCGGGTGGGGCCGGGCGTGGCGCGACGCGTGTCGCACGCATGGGGCGGGGCGTACGGTACGGCGGCACTACGTCGAACACCTTCCATATGATGAATAGTGCAATTTTCTAAGTTCCCGAATTTAAATCCTATTTTCCCATTTCTTTTTCCTTTCACCCCTAAAATTTAAAACAAAATCTAGCACACCCAAAATTAAGTTGTAAGATATGTTTTCAACCTTTTCACCCACTTTTTATTATTTTAAAAATATATTTTACATATTTAATTTAATTCTTTTCCTAAATTCGGAAAATGTAACTTTGATTCAGAACAATTTTGTAACCACTCTAGGTTTCATATATATCCTTCAAAAATATTTTATCACTCATTTTGCTTACTTGAATATTATTACTCCACCACAAAAATAGGGTTTGAACCAAAAGTATATATTTTCATAAATCCTCAACCCGTTCTATTTATTTTCTTTTTAAAATTTTCAAATCGTTTCCTTTGAAATTCTCTCCCTCACTTGGGATTCCAATCATTTGGCTTTTCAGAAACATCAAGATGAACCACTCCCATCATAAACTCCATGAAACAAAGCCGGCAAATAGGAAGCAATAAACACGATGAGAAGCAATAAGCCAAAAGTTTTTGTAAGTTCTGATTTTAAATTTCCGGTTTTAAATTCTTCAATTTTCAGGGTGTTACACTGTGTTCCTTGATAGTGTCTCGGATCGGTATAATGTGATTATGCCGATGCACTTTCCATAATAATCTAATATAGCTTGTAGACTCATGACTATGAAAATTGTGTTCCTTGAGATTATCTCGGATCGACATAATGTGATTGTGTCGAAGCGGTTTCCATGGTACTCGGGGTGAGTATGAGTCAGACTTAGGATGGTGTTTCTTGAGAGTCTCGGATCGGTATAATGTGATTATGCCGATGCTGTTTTTAGTCCTACTATGACTGCCGCCTTGTGCCTATGCAAATCATGTCCCTTGAGAGTGTCTCGGATCAGCATAATGTGTTTATGTCGATGTGGTTTCCATAAACGATTTCATAGATTGGATCTATGATTTTCATGTGGTGTTCCGGGCGCTACCAGAAAGCCCCTTTTATAGCGTCTCGGTATCATATCTCTGTGATAGGTAGAATATGATTCTACATATAACTTGTTTTTGCAGAGAATGATTTGAGATGGTATGGACCTAATGTATGTATGTGATGCATGTAATATTATTGTATGTATGTGATGCATGTGATATTATTGTATGTATGTAATGTCCTTTATGTATGTGATGCATGTAATGTTCTTTCATGTATGCGATGCATGTAATATTCTTTCACGACCTGTGTGTCGATATAATCTTCAATTTATAGCTTTTATAGAGTAGCTTAGTTTGAAGAAAGTAACCATCAGGCACTCTGGAGAACGGTGCTGAAGATGGAGATCCTCTACACCAACATGGAGATGGAAATCACCATGTGAAAGGGTTATACTATTTCATTATTAATTTCTATTCTTCTTGCTTTCATATATGTGATATATTTGTTTGATGGGATAGTATCCCTCAGAAAATTAGGTAGTAATGATGTCCTTCCAAATGTTGCAGTTGTCATGGTTGAGATCGTCAATTGGTGGGTCTGCCAAAGCAGAGTGCCATTGGCTATCATGACTGGATGGGGTATATGTCTACATGCAAGAGCATTTGGTTTACTTAATAAGGTTATCAAAACAGTTTTTGGCCTTGGGGAATAGGTTGGGGCAGGGCATAGCGATGTCACCCAACGAACAAGAGTCACATAGGCATGTGATTAGCAAGGTATTGCTTACCAATGTCACTAATTTTCTAGCAGTGATGCCAAAGCTCCATATAAATTAATAAACATGTGGATCTTGACTCAATACGTGACCTAAAGGAAAGGCTTAAAACACGTAGTGAGAGTCTTTTGTTAAATTGTTTAATAATAGACAACGCATAAACATTGTGCTAAACTTTGCATATACTTTCTGTTGTAGATCATGGCAGCTGATACTGCACCCAGTTCTTTTAATTTGCGATCTATTCTTGAGAAATAAAAGTTGAATAAAATAAACTTTATGGATTGGTGTCGAAACTTGAGAATTGTTCTCAAGCAAGAGAGAAAGGACTATGTTATTGAAGTTCCTTATCCTCATGATTTGTCTGATAATGTTAATGCTGCTACACGGAGGGCTTATGAGAAGCATACTAATGATTCCCTATATATAAGCTGTCTCAGGCTTGCCACGATGTCCTCTGAGCTTTAGAAGCAATATGAGAGCACTGATGCTCATAGTATATTATTGAGGGTCTGTGTGGCATATTTAAGAACCAAGCTAGGGCTGAGAGGTTCAATACTTCAAAGTGCTTGTTTGCATACAAGCTTGCAGAGAGGAATCCCGTCAGCCCTTGTCACATCCTAAAAATCGGTTAAATATAAATTGTTGTGAAAAAGGAATTTATAGAAATTATTTAATAACCAAAGAAAGTGTTTGAATAAAATCTATGAAAATTTGAACATCAAATTGTGCATCAAAAGTATTTATAATAAATTTCTTTAATTTGTAGGTGAAATAAAATGAGAAATAATTGGAAAAAGAATGGATTTAGTTTTTATTAAATTCTTCAGGATTAATTATACTCTCTGAAATTTTCTCAGATTTTTTAGAGCTCAAATATTAATTTTAATAATACAAAGAGCATTTTAGTAATTATTTAAATAAATAAATTAATCACTAAATAATCTGGTTATATTTTTATTAAATACTTTGAGTGTCCGTCTATTTTTAAAATTTTTCTTGGAATTATTTGAGCATTGAAAGTATTTATTAAAATTCAAAGTTGTTAGGAGAGAGAAGTCTAGATGACGCCCCCTTTGTTACAGTACCGTCTCCTTCCTCAGCCGATGTTACTGTTCACCTGAGTTGTGATCTTTTCTTCCCCTTTCCAAATCCAGCCAAATCCCTTGCCCAAATCAAAAATTATTGAGGGGTTTCGATCATTATCTCCTCCTCTTTTCGTTTCCCGAAGACTTGCGGTGAATCTGCCTCGAATCGTCGTTATACCAATTCGATGAACTCGAGATAAATGCCAGCAAATCTGATGCCAAATTCTCTCATTCCGGTGTCGGTCTCTCCCTCCTGAGCCTGTAAATAGAGTCCCCTTGGTCTCCTTTTCTGTTTCACCTCTTTTTCCTGAGTTTTCTCATGTCCTAGAGCCGCCGCCATGCTCTCCTTCTCTCTCCACCATGGCTGCCATGTCCAGCCACCCCTAGCCGTCATCTCTACCATCCCCGGACAGCGCCATGACCTCCCTCAGCATCGCAGCACCGACACGAAGCTCGACAGCCATCTCTCCTCCGTCGAAAGCCTCGGCAAGCACCTCGTCACCGTGAACCTGAGCGCCACTGCCACGACCGTGCCTCCAGCCGCACCTAGGCATTGTCCCTGTTGTCGTCGGACCTCACTGTTTCCTTAGTTGGCATCACAGCAGAGAGGGCAAGGCTGTCAACCACCTCTCCTCTGTCAAAGATTGCCGGAATATGGACATCGTCGTCGACCCGAGGACCTTCACCGCTAAAGCTCGTCGCCGGCCATCTCATTTAGCCGTTCGTCGTTGGGGGAGTGTGGGTAAGAATCGACATCTCGTGCTCTCTTCTAGTGTTGTCGCCTTTCGCTGGAGCGCGCCGTTTGTCGTCGCCACTGCAATCCCGAGCCGCCAGCCATCGTGCCTACGTGGTCGCCGCGTTAGCATCATGTCATCACCACCTCAGCGCCGTGTCATCTCCTCTGTGCCACGTGTCCACTGACGTGTTCCATCCTAAATCCCTCCAGATTAAATCTTGTCCATTGGATTGTGGTCAATTAAATCACATCCGTTCATCTTTCTAGATTGAAACGGTTAAATCTCAGCCATCCGATCTGATCTGATTTAATCTCAGCCGTCCAATCCCTGTGAACCCGTGGACCATCTCGGTGAACCTAGTCTACCATGGACCGATCAGGCCTGTCATCATAATCATCTTTTTTTAGTTCAAAAATAAATCAATCTGATACAATAAATCTTTTAGTTGTTTTCTTTTTAGGTTTAATTAATTAAAACTTCAAAAAATCATAACTAATTCATACAAAATCGGAATGAGGTCATTCAAGTCCCATAATTCATCTAAAATTAAGCTCTACCAATTTATGAACTTTAATTGTATTATTTATTTGGATTTTATTGGTGTTTTTCCTTGTTTTGTGTTCTAGGTTTAGTTTTTCTTAGTTTCGGAG
Organism: Oryza australiensis; assembly: GCA_019925245.2. Classification (NCBI taxonomy): domain Eukaryota; kingdom Viridiplantae; phylum Streptophyta; class Magnoliopsida; order Poales; family Poaceae; genus Oryza; species Oryza australiensis. The sequence goes on from JAIFGZ020000311.1 coordinate 277,056, forward strand.
GTTCGTTCGTTCGATTGTAGGAGAAGTTCTTGAAGGCGAATTGAAGACTAAGTATTGCAAGGCAGGTCACACAGATCCTAAACATTCCTTTGAGCATGTTGATTCTATTTTTAGATTCTCAATTTATTTCAACTGTGCATTTATTTTTGAATGACATTGGGATTGTATAAATTTATTCCTTTGTTAAGGCCAATTTGCATTGATTACCCTATACGTTGATACCTTGGGTTATAATTTGACTAGTTAAACTTTGTATAATAACTAGAAATTAGGAATAATTGCTTAGTCATGCTTAGAAATTTTAGCGTCATTTCATGTGGGATAATTAATGATTCACTTATATTCTTTTAATGGATAATCAAATGGTAGCTCATGATGGATGATCATGATTAATTAATGAATTAATGGTCAACTAAAATTAATGGTGGGTTGTGAGCACATGGTTTGATGATTTTGTTATGGTGCTCATGGCAATTAAGGACCGGTTCATGGCAAACCCTGGAAGAATTACAGTGCTTACCACAAGCAATAATGGACAACTGCTGGACTCGTAGTATAGCTTTCCTCTGGCCGACGTACCCTAGAGAGGGTGGGCGTGATGGAGTTTGGTCGGCTGGGGTTTAACCGGTTGATCGACTTCTGTATTCACCGCGCACGCGGGGGGCGAGGGCTACCCACTACCTTTCGAGGGGTGGGGCGAAACCTTGGTGTGGTACGATTGGTTAGGGGAGTTATGCGAAAGGTCTTGTCATGATTTCTCCCTTTGCAGTATCGCGATGATACTTCGGGCCATGGTAACATGTGTGGAATTGTGTCTTGTGGGTAAAGTTGCACACCTCCAATCAGAGTAAAACTATTTGAAATAGCTGTGCCCGCGGTTATGGGCGATCAACCAGATTCACCATGATTAGTCTCACACTACTCATTAATGATGATAATTTGGTGATGATAACTTGTTAGCTCCTATTATGGAATTTAGACCTGTACAACAGGGATTGGTTGTTCAGAGATGGGTCTGTGCAGCATTGGGATGTTGTTCAGTGTTGATTAATATTGATGACTAATTACTCTACTGTTTTACAAATTCTTAAATTATTGCTAAATGTTGCTTCTGCAAATGAAACCCTATTATAGCCATCCTTTGTACCCATGTGCACTTGCATACTTGCTGTGTGCCTTGTTGAGTATTCCATGTACTCATTCTTGCAATGACCAATCAACCTCAGTTGAAGAAGGCTTTGAAGGAGAAGACCTTTTAGCTTAGATCCCAATTGAGAGTGGAGTTGAACCTACGCTACATTTTCTATTTCTTCTGCAGTTTTCTTCGTGGGAGGACTAAGTATCACTTTTGCAAGTATTTATTGCATTAGTTTATTTGATGAATCTGTATATTATTTTGTCGATTTGTGTACCTCGGCTAATTCCTTGAGGAGGATTGCTTGCACAAATTAGTTCAAGAATTACTACTGAATTTCTTGGCATGACAGCCCTCATGTGATAAAGATAATTGGCTATATTGAGAGTCTAGAAAATCTTGGTTTTCCTCTTAGCCAAGAGTTGGCTATAGATGTGATTCTCCAGTCGCTCCCTCCGAGCTTTGAGTCATTCATATTAAATTATCACATGAACAACATGGACAAAACCTTGGTTGAATTACATGGGATGCTAAAGAGTGCTGAGGAGAGCATCCAGAAAAAAGTCATCATGTGATGGTGATGCAGAAAGCTAAGCGCAAACCCATGTTAAGAAACTTTGCATCAAAAGGAAGTTAACTCTTGATGAGATCGCGAGTGCTTCCAAGGCAAAGAAGGGAAAGAAGGGGTCTACAGATGTTGTTTGCTTCTATTGCAAGGAGACAGGTCATTGGAAGAGGAATTGTAAGAATTACTTGGAGGGTCTCAAAAAGAAGCAAAGTATGACTTCTGCTTCTGGTATTAATGTTATAGAAATCAATCTTGCTACTTCATCTACTGACTCTTGGGTATTTGATACCAGATCAGTTGCTCATATATGCAAATCGTTGCAAGGTCTGAAAAGAAGTAGAAGCTTGAGGAGGGGCGAGGTGAATCTTCATGTCGGCAATGGAGCAAGAAATGCAACAATCGCCATTAGCACTATGTCACTTCATTTACCTTCAGGATTAGTTTTGGAATTAAATAATTTTTATTGTGCTCCAACTCGATGTCAAAACGTTATTTCCGCTTCATGTTTGCAATCAGAAGGATATGATTATAGGTCTGTGGACAATGGTTGTTCAATTTATCTTAAAGATATGTTTTAATTTCATGCTCCATTGGTGAATAGATTATACGTTTTGGATCTTGAAGTGTCTCTCATCTATAACATTAATGCAAAGAGGCTACCCCCAAATGATTTAAACCCCATATTTATGTGGCACTGTCTCCTGGGCCATATAAATGAGAAACGCATGGAGAAGCTCCATAAAGATTGTCTTCTACATTCTTTTGATTTTGAATCATTTGAGACATGCGAATCTTGTTTACTTGGCAAGATAACAAGGGCACCTTTCACGGGTCAAAGTGAGAGAGCAAATGACTTGTTAGCACTCATACATACTGATGTATGTGGACCAATGAGTTCAATAGCCAAAGGTAGGTTTCAGTACTTCATTACTTTTACCGACGACTTTAGTAGATATGGCTATATCTACTTAATGAGGCATAAGTCTAAATTCTTTGAAAAGTTTGAAGAATTTCAAAATAAAGTATAGAATCATTTAGGTAAACAATTGAGTTTCTATGATCAAATCATGGTGGCAAATACTTAAGCCAAGATTTTGGTAACCATCTAAAAGATTATGGAGTCAATCCACAGTTGACTCCGCCAGGAACTCCTCAATGGAATGGGGTGTCCGAACGGATAAATCTTACCTTGTTGGACATGGTACGTTCAATGATGAGCCAATGCGATCTTCCATTGTCCTTCTGCTCTTGAAACAACTGCGTTCACACATAATAGAGTTCTATCTAAATCAGTGGAAAAGACATCATATGAGATATGGACAGGACAACGCCCTAGTTTGTCTTTTCTCAAAATTTGGGGATGTGAAGCTTATGTAAAACGTTTACAATCCGACAAGCTTACACCAAAATCTGACAAATGCTTCTTTGCGGGGTATCCTAAGGAAACAAAAGGATATTATTTTTATAATGAGGAATAAGGCAAAGTGTTTGTCGTCCGACATGGTGTCTTCTTGGAGAAGAAGTTTCTTTCAAAAAGGGTTAGTGGGAGCACGGTGCATCTTGAACAAATTCAAGAAACTCCAGAAAATATTTTAGCTACCACAAGACCACAACAGGATGAACAAGATGTTGCACCACCTGTTGTAGATACACCAACCCCACGTAGGTCTGAAAGATCATGTTGTGCGCCTGAAAAGTACACAGGTGCAGACAACGTGATATATTGTTGTTAAACAACGATGAACCTAAGACCTATGAAGAAGCGATGGTGGGACCAGATTCTAACAAATGGCTTGGAGCCATGAAATCCAAAATAGGTTTTCAAGTTTGGAACTTGGTTGATCCGCCTGATAATCAAGTTTGGAACTTGGTTGATCCGCTTGATGGTGTTAAAACCATTGAGTATAAATAGGTTTTCAAGAAAAAGACAGACATGGATGGAAATGTTCACATCTATAAAGCGCAATTGGTGGCAAAAGGTTTCAAGCAGATTCAAGGTGTTGATTATGATGAAACCTTCTCGCCCGTCACAATCCTAAAGTATATTCGGATTATTCTAGTGATTGCTGCATATTTCGATTGTGAGATATAGCAGATGGATGTCAAAACGACCTGAATGGAAACCTAAGTGAGGATGTGTATATGATACAACCTAAAGGTTTTGTCGATCCACAATCGTCTGGAAAGATATGCAAGCTACAAAAATTCATTTATGGATTAAAGCAAGCATCTCGAAGTTGGGGTATTCACTTTAATGAGGTAATCAAAGGGTTTGGTTTCATCAAAAATAAAGAGGAGGCTTATTTTTTACAAAAATACTAGTGAGAGCGCACTTATATTTCTAATCTTATATGTGGATGACATATTGTTGATCGGAAATGATATCCCTATGCTAGAATCCATCAAGTCTTCACTGAAAAATAGATTTTCCATGAAAGACTTAGGGGAGGCAGCATATATTCTGGGCATTAAGATCTATAGAGATAGATCTAAGAGTCTAATTGGATTAAGCCAAAGTTCATACATTGACAAAGTGTTGAAAAAATTCAACATGCATGAATCCAAGAAAGGTTTCCTGCCAATGTCGCATGGCATTAATCTCAGCAAGAATCAGTGTCCTAGGACACCTGATGAGCGAAGTAAAATGAACATGGTTCCATATGCTTCGGCAATTGGATCCATCATGTATGCTATGATTTGTACACGTCCAGATGTATCGTACGCTTTAAGTGCTACGAGTAGATACAAGTCGGATCCAGGTGACGCTCACTGGATTGTCATAAAGAATATTTTTAAGTACTTAAGAAGAACTAAGGATATGTTCTTTGTCTATGAAGGGGTAGAAGAGCTTGTTATAAATTGTCACACCGATGCTAGCTTCCAAACAAACAAAGATGACTATAGATCGCAATCTGGGTTTGTGTTTTGCCGGAACGGAGGCGCAGTCAGCTGGAAGAGTTCTAAACAGAACACTGCTGTTGATTCTACAACAGAGGCTGAGTACATCGCTGCTTCTGAAGCTGCGAAGGAGGTTGTTTGGATCAAGAAATTTATTTCTAAGCTAGGTGTGATGACTAGCACTGCCGGACCAATGTCCCTTTATTGTGATGATAGTGGAGCCATTGCGCAGGCTAAGGAGCATATGTCACATTAGAAGTCCAAACACATTCTTCGGCGATACCATCTCATCCGCGAGATAGTGGACGGAGGTGATGTGAAGAGATATCTCTGGGCCCCGCGATGTAATGGATTATGAAAGTGCATGGCCAGGCCGAGTTGATTGAGGAGTCAATCAATAGATATATAATCCAATACGAGATTGAGTGAATATTAAGCTATTGATAGGATGGCACGTGTCTTGCTAACTTAATTGATATCGTGAGGCAAAGGGATTTGTGCACACATTACAGGTTCAGCCGATATGATCTTTATGTATATTTTAGTGTCAATATGATCTGCTAGGGGTCGCTATTGACATGTCAGCCGAGAAGTGTTCTCAGATTGTAACCAACTATACATGAACCTACAAGGTCGCACACTTAACGGGTTGGAACAAGTATTCAAGTTTGACTCTGATAAGGACTCGGATAAGACTCAGTTCGGATAAAGATCCAATTAGAGATAGAGTCCCTATGGGCCCTCTAGGCCCAGCCAGCTAACTCTATAAATAGAGGGGCAAGGGGTGGAGATAAAAAAACAAGCAATTTACGTTATACGCGAGTTGAGATCTGCCATGAGCAAACCCTAGCTGCCACCTCCAAGCCAAACCCTAGGCGCGCGTCAAGTGCTAGCACACAGGCGATTGACATTCCACCCTTGGACGTGTCGATACTGATAGAGACACTGCTACGTTGTGGTGTAGATGGACGAGGCGAGTCGGCTGTCGGGCGATTGGATATGGTGACCGGCTACTTTCGCAATATCCTCGATGTGCGTACGTTGGACCGACTTCTCCAATGTAGTCTTCCGCTGCACTGTGCGTCAATTGGTAAGAATCTATAGTGTCTTACTCGTATACTTTCCTGGAGTGCGTGGTAGAAAATTTTAATTTTATGTTATCATAGCCTACGTGTATTCCTTCATGGGGTGACAAGTGGGCCCCACTCGTCGTCCTCGGCCGGAGACGAAGGGGAACTGGACTTTGGTGCGGCCGGCTTGGCCTCGGCCTCGGGCCAGCCCAACTGAGAGGAGGTAGGCACGCACGGGAAAAAAGAATGGAAATGGGCTGACGGCCCATGGCCCGAAAGAAAAAGAAAAAAGGAAGAAAAAGAAGAACAAGGAAAAAGAGAATTTCTATAGGAATTTAATTCTGATAATCCTAATTTAATTTTTGAAATTGTTTTTCTTGCTCTGAAAATTTCGATAAAAATCCTGTTAATGTATTTTGACATAGAAAATTTAAGAAAAATCCTACCAAGTCTGTTCTAATTATTAATTGAATTTTATCATTAGAGTTTCACTTGCTTTTATTTTTGTAGCGATTTCTTTTGCACAATTTTTGCAGGTGAATTTTAAACTAGGGGAAAAAGCGGGGTGTGACATGGAATTGGGAGTTTAGTTTAGAGCTTCTTCTCAATTCCAAGTCATCTTTGGAAAGTCGGGTATGTCTTTTGTAACTTTCATCCATTGTATGACTTCGATCATTATAATATATATATCTTCTTGACTGTGGTACATGTTCGACTTTCTTAGATATATGTCTCATCTATGGCTTATATGATAATTATAACATGGTTAGACAAGTAACTCTATTGTCACAGTCATGGTCCAATGCACATTTAGGATATAAGTGTGCCCTTCCCTTAGTCATTGACATCTTGGGAGGCAAGGGTATCTGTGGCAATGTAAGCGCAGTACTTAGATTGTTCCATAGATATTGGTTATTGTCATATCCCACAGGTTGTAGAGGTAGACAGCAGGTGGTGACAACTCTGTCCGTTCTTTGTCGTCCTTCACGTTTGGGTATGGCTTAGGGCGAACGGCAGGAAATCGCCTTATGGTGTCAAGCCGGGCCACTAGAGGCAGTAACCTCGTAGTCCTGGGATCATAAAACTGGTAACTAACCATGAATATAATTGTTCTATAACCTATACAAGTATACTAGAAGTACATTAGAAACCTACCTCTAATACTATACTCTTCACTTAGCATTAGTGTACCAATTGTTAGGACTCTTCTATGAGTCACACTACTAATTTATTCATTTATCATTCACCCCTGCTTAGACTTTGGCAAGTCAACTAAAACATATGAATATTCATAATAACTTAATATTCCTTTCTTGACCCCATCTTGCTTTGGGATAACATAAATACGATACCAAGAATACTCCAGAGTAAAATGTCACAACGGTATATCTCTATGCTTACGGATTTATCTGTAAACGTAAGAAATACAAAAAACATGCATGACCCTAGAGAACCACATCTCGCTCTTATAAAGCGTGTCTTGCTCTTTGTGCGTGGCACACTTGATTATTGTCTTCAGCTTCGCCGGTCTTCTACGACAGAGTTGGTCGCTTACTCTGATGCAGATTGGGTCGGGTGTCCCATCACCCGTCGTTCTAATTTCGGCTATGCAGTATTTCTTGGTGATAATTTGATCTGTTGGTCATCTAAGAGACATGCCACTGTGTCCCACTCCAGTGCTAAGGCTGAGTACCAGTTCGTGGCTAACACGGTTGCTGAAATCTGCTGGCTTCGACAACTTCTTGGCGAGCTTGGTGTTCTGGTTCAGCACGCCATTTTGGTTTATTGTGATAACGTCGGTGCTGTCTATTTATCAACTAATCCAGTTCAGCATCATCGTACCAAGCACATTTAGATTGATTTGCACTTTGTTCGAGACAAGGTGGCCGCGGGTGCTATTCGGGTTCTTCATGTTTCAACGTCGTCTTAGTACGCTGACATCTTTACAAAGAGGCTACTCTCTTCCGTCTTCACCGAGTTTCATTTCAGTTTTAACGTCTGTACTAGAGTACGACGCTCTGTTTGTAGAAAGGTGTTAGACTTGTATTAGGTTTTTTTAGTTTTGTGTTAGATTTGTATTAGGTTTTTTGTTGGCTTCATAAAACCGAACATCTATATATATAATAACAATACTTTATTCGTTGAGGTGAGATTATTGATTCTTCAAAGAGATTATTGGGGAGGTACGTACCGTCGCTTGCTGCCATCAAGATTGAGACATGAGAAGACCTAACGAGTCATCTTTTCGGGGTCTCGGCCTCTCCGTGTCACACGGTCTGCAGCTGAGGCAGACATGGGGTGGGAGCATTACTGTAGTCTGTAACACATGTGAACAAATTGTCAGTAGCCAGCAAACGTTCTTTATCGTCGATGTCGCTGTTGTTTTATTCAATAGGATGAAAGAAATTTATTATTGAAGACAAACAGGAATTAATATAAATACACATTTCTGTCCATGCATGTCAGAAAAAGTCACGTTGAAACACCTCATTTATTGTATCTGTACATTCAGCCTCCCCTAGTAACAGTACACCACTATTAAAAAAAGTTTATTGGTGTCGTTCCAAAAAATACCGGTCAAACCAAATCTGTCCCCTATAATGTATATAGGTAGCGGCAAAAGAATATGTGGCGGTTCGTGTTAAGAACCGCCACCTATAATCCCAAATAGGTGCCGAGTGAACAGTAAAACCACCACCTATACTATAGGTGGCGGTTTTACTGTTCACCCGGCACCTATTTGGGACTATAGGTGGCGGTTTTACTGTTCACCCGGCACCTATTCTTTACGAATAGGTGGCGGTTCTTATTACGAACCGCCACCTATAGTATAGGTGGCGGTTTTATCGTTCACCCGGCACCTATTCTCAAAAACACTATTCCCTCGATTAGTACCATACTGCTCGCCGAACCAGAGCAACACCAGCTTAAATAGATCCGTGCCTCGCTCGCTCGTCGTGTAGAACCGCTCGCCGAACCGCTCGCTCGTGCCTGTAGCTCTATCTCGCGGGCCCGTGCCCGCGTGGAAAAATATGGTGGGTCCGGTAAATATGGTGGGTCCGGTTAAAGGAGTGAGCCCATAAAAAAAGATTAGGAGCACCTCATTGAATGGTGTTTGGTCCGGTGTTTGATCCGTATAGGTGTCCGATAAATAGGTGTCGGTTCTACACGAACCGGCACTTATTTGCCCGAATAGGTGCCGGTCAAAGAACCGACACCAATGACCAAAGTCATTGGTGCCGACCAATAGGTGCCGGTTGAGAAAACCGACACCTAAGGAGGTTTCTCAACCGACACCTATGAGGCGTCATGTACTAAGGCAACTTCTAGTTTCCTCAGATACTCCACCTTTGTGTGTTAAACTCATTCTTCATTTTGTGGTTACTTGTTTGGTGCACATGCATGTGGTACTACGATAGACATATATTCTCGTGAACTCATGATATATATCACCAAACGTTGTAACCGTTTTATATAGCTATTTGTAGTATTGAAAACGGGTGAGAAGGGAATCTCGATGCGAATACAGCTACAAAATTAAATAAATTATATATATATATATAAGATCAGGATTGATACACTGGAGAGAGCCACACTAGTCCCGGTTCGTAACCCTCAGTAGTCTCGTTGTCCAACCGGGACTACGAATCCGGAACTAGAAATGGACTATCTCTAGTCCCGGTTATGAATCTTAAGTCATGGTTTAAGCCACTAACCGGGACTAAAGGTGGTGGAGCCACGTGGCTGGCTCCGCAATCTTTAGTCCCGATTGTGGCTTAAACCGAGACTAAAGATGCAATTTTTTTTAATTTACCATTTCTCCAGAAGATCGCTATATATATATTACACATATGTTATATTACACATAAATATATAATTTACACACATTTAAACGAACTTAAGAAAGGAAATATACATATATTACCAAAATATGTACAATATTCATACATGTTTCCTAGCTAGCTTATAAAAAATTATCTCTAATCTACTTTGCTGTGGTTTAGCTACTAGAACTAATGAAGAACTCCCCCACGGGATCAACGACTTGCTCGTTAATAAATCCCATCAAATCTTCCTAAGCGGCTTATATGAAAGTCTCGTGGGGGAGGTCATCTCTTACTCGCATAAGCTGTCATTAATTACAATAAATGAGAAATAAATATATGACGTGAATAAGAAATCAAGACGTAATGTATGAATTGGTGTTATACGTACATCTAGATCATCGGCAGCTTTGACTTCGGTCACAAAGCGGTGAATGTAGCCGCAGACGTAATATCCACATAGGTTGGTGCCCTGCGACTGTTTCGCACACTAAAAGAGAAACGACGACATATTTAATATGCATTTCATATTTTAGAACATAATAATGATTCAACTCAAATTAGGAGCAGGCATGTTACTCACTGGAAACTTCATCCGCACAGAGAGCTTATCTTTCCAATTTCCGCGAACATTACCCCGAAATCGTTCCCATGCCCGACGTGTAGTTGAAAGTTAGCACGTAATTATCCAAGAACCGCATATATGCAATAGAAAGTAAGATGACATTACCTGTTAAACAGTTCAAATATGTGGTAGTACGTGGACTCTGGTTTATCCATTGAGTCAAAGACATCGATCTTTGACTGACCCATGTCAAGTACTAATAGAATCTAGTGGAATCTGTAAATTGGTTTAGATGACACATATGAAACTTTATGTATGCACGGGATTGAAATTGGTTTGGAAAGAAAGAAAAAACTTACGCAGTGTTATAGGGCAGAAGGATGAAGGACCGGAAGGGTTGCTTCACAAGCACGTTGTATATGTTGTCCATTGTGTCATTAGGAAACCGATCAACCAATGGGCCGTTGATTTTCCGTGGATCCATGAATCCATGCTTGGTGCATTCGTGCTTGTTGCGTATTGGATCGCCATTATACAAGGGTTAAAAAGAATTTTAGTCAGCTAAATTTAAGGAGGTAAGAAATGAAATAACTGGGCGATACTTCCAAAACCCGCGCGGTTAGAAGTGAGACGTCGAGGACATCACGTTGGTACAGGTCGAATATATCTTCGAATCGGATATAAAGGTAGTCATCTCCATCAAAGAAGTAGTCAATTGAATATTTGCATGTTATCATGTCTTCACCCTTGCTGGATCGTTGCATGTACTACGATGGAAGCGGTACATCCGAGTTGGAAGCCTTTTCACGAGATCCGGCTTGACGAGAGGCTTTCCAAGGTTGAACTTGTATTTAAGCGAGCCTTCGCCGGGTGCACGCCCGTGTAATTGATCCATATTAATTCCGCTTCTTGAATGAATTGTCTTAAATCGGTCTAATATTTGGGATCGTGCTGAACTCCATAGGCTTCGTGGCTGCATGCCAAGCTGGGGTACATCTTTGCCCGCTTTCATCGCCCTGCTTGAGGCTGACCGCTTTGGTGCGGGTGGCGGCGTCTTCTCAATTCTCTGAGTCTTTCTTGGACGACCGCTTGATATTGACGGCGCGCTCTTGGATGATGACTGTTTAGGAGTCGGTGCTCGTTGTGGCGACGGAGGAGGGTTGGAAGGCGGTGGAGTTGGAGATGGCCATCTAGGAGTCGGTGCTCGTGGAGGCGACGCAGGAGACGGAGGAGGCGGAGGCGGCGAAGGAGGCGGAGGAGACGGCCCACGTGGGGGCGAGGGCGGTGGAACGATAGGATACGCTGTTCGTCCGAGGAATTTTATGAAGATCTTCCTCCAGAGAAATATTCCATGAGCCGTTTCTCGTAGCATCGTCTCCCCGTCTCCTCCGGGATATCCAGCTCCCTGATCTTCATAGCCGCGTTCCACTGTTCAATTTCAACCTTCGAGTACGAAGGTGGAACGGGCCGGGAGTGGTAGGTGTTGTCTCGGGCACTGGAATAGCCATGCCCGACGCGACTGTTCGAGAAGATTTCTTATTAGTTAATAATGAACGTTGATTGACAAGTTATTCAAGAAAATATACGTAACACATAAAAGTACGAACATACCTTTATTGTTATGTTTTTCCGGGATGTGCGATCACACGGGTCCGTGTGTGATGTCATCCACGGGCATGGCGGACCCGGTTGAGCTTGTGGGGCCAGCTCACCTTCATTTCCAGTAGCGCGCAGTCGCTGCGCTGTTGTTGGAGTTGTGTGGTTGTTGCCGGATCCGCTGTCGGCTAACCCACTGGCTCCGCTCCTCAGCCAACCTTACGGCCACCCTTTCGTCGATAATCTGATCGATCTGCGAGAGCCTCATTTCCATCTCAGCGAATCTTGCATCATTCTCTCGCTTTGACCTCATTCGGCTCCCGTATGTGTCGATGTCGCCTTGGAACCCGTATTTCCAGGGGACGACGCCTTTTCCTCGCATACGCCCCGGGTGCTCTGGGTTTTGGAGGCCGAGCGTTAGCTCGTCATTCTCTCTATCGAGCCCGAGGAACTAGCCTGCACCGCCTCCTCTAACCTCCGTCCGGCTTCTAAAATTTCATCACCAACGATCACTGTGCCATCGACGGGATTTAGTGAGCCGCCGTGAGCATAGAACCAGTTCTTTGATCGTTCCGCCAGTTTGTTGTGCCCGGAACGATATCCCGTGCTTCTAGGTCGGTTTCCATTTTTTTCCATTTCTCCATTGCTTTTTATAGTTGCCGGACCCAAGCCTGTGATGGTATTTCTTTTTTGCTGCTTTGGCCTTGTTCTTTTCTATGATAGATTGCGCTTCTTCACTGGTCTTGTGCTCAACAAAAGAATCCCAATGATCTCTAAGCTTTGGAAACTTGTCAAAGTCTGCTGTCTGGCCCTTCAGGATATATTTCTTGTGTAACTGTTTCTTGTGGTTCCTGAAGAGCTCTGCCATTTTCTTCAACGTCCATTCCTTGACACTTGCCTGATCTGAGTCTGGGATGATGAACGTCTGCAGCATTGTGATCCACAACATCTCTTTCTATGAGTCTGGGAGATAGCTCTGCTCCTCTCCTCCTTTGGTAGACCACCTCCAGTTGGCAACGCTTATGGGCACGTGATCCCTCACCACCCATCCGCTGTGCACCACAAACTTTCTTGCGGCGTCCTCTGGGGCAATTGGTCGACCGTTAGGTGCCACCTCCGTTATGACATGTCGACCCTCTATTTTCTTGCTGAGGCCGCGTGGCCTCTTCTGTCTAGCGGAGGCAGAGGCGAAGCCCTCATTCCTCTCCTCGTTCCTCTGCTCGTCTCCGCCTTCGTTCCCCTCCTCGTTGAGGTACTGATCTGGATCTTCGTGTCCCTCCTCGTTGTAAAACTCTGTTCCTCGTGCGATCTCATCAAGGAGAAACTATTCCTCGTCACGATCCGCCATTTGATTGATGTGGGTTGAGGACTTAATCAAAGAATTCTGAAAAAAATTATTGTCGGTTAATACATGTATCAATTATTTAGGAATATCATGTATGTCTACGTAAAAAAACATAGTCACGAAAGAAGAAGATGGAAAAAATAGATGAAATCTGATAGACGTCAGATCCAATTGTGCACATCCACAATGGTGACATTTTTTTTAGAAGTCACTTCCTGGATTACTCTACACCGAACGACCGAACGAACGACCGAACGACCAAACAACCGACCGAACGACCGACCATTCGTTCAATCTATCGTTCACGTCTCCGTTCTGTTGTTCGTTCGTTCACCCTCAACCCTAAACCCTCAACCCTAAACCCTAAATGCAGTTTCCTAAACCCAACCCTAACCCTAACCTATCGTTCGTTCACGTCCATTCGTTCGGACCCTTAACCCTAACCCAAATCCAAATCCTAAACTATCGTCCGTTCGTTCTAACGTTCGTTGACGTCTGTGAGTACGATCATCTGGAGGAGAGGAGAGAAAGAGATGATCATGTATGTGAGGGAGATAAGGTCGAGAGGAGAGGAAGTGGAGAGGAGAGGAGAGAGAGAGGACGTTGCATGCCTATGTACGTTGTAACGACCAAACGACCGACCGACCGAATGAACAAACGACCGAACGAACGTGGTTCCCGAACGAATGAACGAACGCACGACCGACTGACCAACCGAATGAGTGTTCGTTCGTGCGTCCGTTCGTTCGTCCACGTCCGTACGGCCGTCCGTCCGTTCACATCCGTTTGTTGATTTTATCGTTCTCGTTTGTTGAAAAATACAAACTTCACAAATCACATACACATTCAAATTTAATCTATTCATGCATTTAAATTTAAATACACATTCAAAATTCTAAATTCACAATATTTATGCAATAAAATTTAAATAAACAGTCCATTTACATATAAAGTCCATACGAATTTACACATACACATCGAAATCAGATTCACAAATTTACACATACACATCAAAATCATATTCAAATCCTCCTCATTCATTCACATTCACAAAATTCAGAAACTTCACAAAATTCATTCACATTCATATTCATTAAACATATAGCACGGCAGCGGCAGCGGCAGCGGCGGCGGCATGGAGGGGAGGCGACGGCGGCGACGATGATGCAGGCGGCCGGCCGGCCGCGTGCGGGGGAGGCAAGGTTTAAGGGTTTAGGGGCGGCCGGCCGGCGTGGGGATCAGGAGTGGGCGGAAAGGGGAGGGGCGGCGGCGACGGCGACGGTGGCGGCGGCGGCGGAGACGACAATGGTGACGATGGCGATGGCATCGACGGCGGCGGCTAACCCTAGTGCGCATCACGGAGAAAAAAGGGGGCGTTGGCGGCTAACCTGCGGCAGCGGCGGCGACGGCGACGAAGACCTTGGCGCGGCGGTCCCTCGGCGACGACGACAGCGACGAAGACGGCGGAGACGGTGTGCTGCGACGGCGTCCTTGTGCTCGGCGACGGCGAAGAAGACGATGCAGTTGTGCGAAAACGGCTAAGTGTTTGGATCCCAGTGAAGCCCTTGCTATATATAGGTACGACATCTATTGTCCCGGATGAAACCACCAACCGGGACGCGATGGTATAGTCCCGGTTGGTGGCTTCAACCGGACAATAGAGCATACCTTTTGTCCCGGTTGAAGCCACCGACCGGGACTAGAGATGGCGGGCAGCCACGTGTCCCAGGTAGGTGGGCATCTCTAGTCCCGGTTGAAGCCACCAACCGGGACTAGAGATGTTTTTCCGCCCACTGAAATTCACCTCTAGTCCCGGGTGGTTTCAAAAACCGGGACTAATTATTACAGTGCCCAATTATATTGTGTTATATTCATATATAATTATAATTAACATATCTTCATATATTCATATATAATTAACATATGTTCATATAATTAACATAAAATATTATAAATTAAAATAATAACATATAATTAACATTTGTCATATTCCAAACTATTTAAAATTTAAATAATAATATATATTTAACATATGGCCTATTTGAAAAAAATTAAATTAAAATAATAACATATAATTAACATTTGTCGTACTTAAAACTATTTTAAACCATAAACCCTAAACCCTAAACTTTAAACCTAAACCCTTTTTTCATTAACCCTTAACCTATACCCTAAACCCTATTTTAAACCCTAAACCCTAAACACTAAACCCTCGTGCGGCCTGCGTGATTGGCATGTAGAAGTACTGCGACACGAGTTGGAACGTCAATGTCTTCTCCTCGATCTAACATTGTCTCTCATGCTCTTGGAGGCTGCTCGTTCTCATCAACGCAATAGAGCGTGGCAATCTCTTCTCACTTTGTTTTACCTTGTTCTCAGATTGCTTCATCTCATCCCAATAGCTTGAACATCATCTTCAAAGATGACACAAGTTCTTACGCATGGCAAGAAACAAGTGTCTAAGCAACACAAATCCAGAAAGCACCATTCCTTTTCGATTAGAAAAGAGAGAGCATCATTCTTGCATTGATCCGAGTAGAACGAAAAGAATCATACCTTGTAAAACGTTGTTTTGCATGACAAGAGAGAATGGTGGGGATGGAAGCTCGGAAGGAGATCGGAGAAGAGAGCTTCCTCCTCAAGCGAGGTAACTATCGGGCCAAAGGCTAGTGCAATAAGGCCACTAGCTAGTTCATAAAAAAGGTTAGATCAATAACGAGATAAGCAGATAAACAAAGAGAGTCTTGCAGCCAAAAGAAGCTCTGCTATAAAATTCTCGCGATGAGCATGGTTAACCATATGCATGATGCAAGGCAAAACTGCATTTACCTATGTTTTTGGTTGGGCTCCATTATTTCGAGAGACATGAATCAAATCTCACACTCCAATGAGTCGGAATCAATGAAATAGCTTATCTTAGTCGTCTCGTCCACATCCACATCCAGTTGCTCTCGATGATCCGTGGAAGGCCCCGACATTTTCTTCCTGCCTTCTTCACCGATCTTGGTCTCTTCAACATGTCATGATTGATCGTAGTAGCTTTCTTCACCGATCTTGGTCTCTTCAACATTTCATGATCGGATCACGGTCTTTTTCTTGCTTTTCTCCCTTTGCTTCATAATCGTTGTCTTGCTCTCTCTTCGACCACGACGTAGAAGTACTCATGTATCTCCATCAAACTTTAAATAGCGAGAGATATGGCAATGATGGCTTGCCTCCCCCGTTCCTGTTTCAATGCCTCGGCGACGCAATGGAAGTCGCCGGTGACGCGCACGACGACGGACTACCTCTATCCGCTTGCCGTGATCGGCAGTACTACCGCCGCCACCGCCCCAGTCTTTGTTCTCGCCACCGCTGCCGCTGGTCTTCCGATTTAGAGGTGTGCTTTCGTGTTTCAGCGGCAATGTTCAAGTTCTCATTGCTAATGTCTTCGCCTTATTCGTGTGAATTGCCACATAAGCATTAGCCATTAGAGCATTATTGTCTCGACCACAGTTAGGATCTTCGTGAGTATGGAGCATGTCGACGGCCGCCCTCCTCCTCGCTTGTAATTCTCCTTGAGGACTTTTTGTCGACCTCGGTCTTACCTTTTACCATTTTTATTCATAGCTCCTGCAATTGTAATATGATCTAGGGAATTGACTATGAATTCAGTGGATGGTGTTGGTGCCTCCTCCAACGTGGTTCCCCTTGTTCACGTCCGAGGGACCATTCGGTCGATGACATTAGAAAACAACCGTTGGAGGAGGAAAAAGTTTATCGACACCGAGCAGTCCCTCCGACAGTGAACAAGGGGAACCACGTTGGAGGAGGCACCAACACCATCCACTGAATTCATAGTCAATTCCCTTAGATCATATTACAATTGCAGGGAGCCATGAATAAAAATGGTAAAAGGGTGAGACCGAGGTCGACGAAGAAGTCCTCGGGAGAATTACAAGCGGAGGAGAAGGGCGGCCGTCGACATGCTCCATACTCACGTAAGATCCTAACTTGTGGTCGACAATAATGCTCTAACGGCTAATGCTTATGTGGCAATTCATGAGAATAAGGCGAAGACATTAGCAACGAGAACTATAATATTGCCGCTGAAACACGTAGAAAGCACCTCAAAATCGTGGAGACCGCGGTGGGCACTGGTGGTGGCCGGAGCCAAGACTGGGCGGCGACGGCGGTAGTACCATCGATCATGGTGGGCGGATATAGGTGGTCCACCGTCGTGCGCGTCACTGGTCGCTTCCATGGCGCCGCCCAGACATTGAGACGGGAACGGGGGAGGCAAGCCATCATTGCCATATATAGCCGCACTATCCAATCATTGTCATATCTCTCGCTATTCAAAGTTTGATGGAGATACACGAGTACTGCTACATCATACTCGAAGAAAGAGCAAGACAGAAAGATTATGAAGCAAAGGGAGAAAAGTAAGAAAAAAGACCATGATCCGGATCATTAAATATTGAAGAGACCAAGATCGGCGAAGAAGGCTACTACGATGGATCATGACATGTTGAAGAGACCAAGATCGGTGATGAAGGCAGGAAAAACGTCGGGCCTCTCCACGGATCATCAGAGCAACGGATACTGATGTGGACGAGACAACTAAGATAAGCTATTTAATTGATCCCGACTCACTGGAGTGTGAGATTTGATTCATGTCTCTCGAAATAATGGAGCCCAGCCAGAAACATAGGTAAATGTAGTTTTGCCTTGTATCATGCATATGATTAACCATGCTCATCGCCGAGAAAATTTTATAGCAATAGCTTCTTTTGGCTGCAAGACTGTCTTTGTTTATTTGTTTATCTCGTTATTGATCTAACCTTTTTCATGACTAGCGGTGGCCTTATTGCACTAGCCTTTGCCCGATAGTTACCCGCTTGAGGAGGAAGCTCTCTCCAAGATCTCCTTCCCGAGCTTCCATCCCCAACCATTCTCGCTCTACTATCATGCAAAGCAACGTTTTACTAGGTATGATTCTTTTCTTTCTACTCGAATCAATGCAAGAATGATGCTCTCTTTTTTCTAATCGAAAAGGAATGGTGCTTTCTGGATTTGTGTTGCTTAGACACTTGTTTCTTGCCATGCAGAAGAACTTGGTGTCATCTTTGAAGATGATGTGCTGAAGTATTGGGATGAGATGAAGCAATCGGAGAACAAGGTAGAACAAAGTGAGAAGAGATTGCCACTGCTCTATTACAGTGATGAGAACGGAGCAGCCTCCAAGAGCATGAGAGATGAAAATGTACATAAAATAACCTCCTCATGTTTGCATACAAATCTAGAGATGAAAATGTACATAAAATAACCGCAAAATACGAAGTGCTAAGATTGTAGATAGCACATGACATGTAGATAGCAAAATGTATAAAAAACAACCGCAAATCTATAAGAGGAAGAAGTTGCTAACCTTATAGACATCAAATATTTGTGTATTACTACCAAAGAAGTTGCTAACCTTGGCAGCACCGCACCTCTAGCTGAGAAAAATTTTGAAGATGTACAAGTGTGGCTGGCTCGGGATGGAGGAGGAAGGAGTATATAAAGAAAATCTCTAGTCCCGGTTGGTAACACCAACCGGGACTAGAGATGCCATCTCTAGTCCCGAGGCAACGGTATAAAAATTTCAAGGGCTCTCTAGGACCTTTAGTTCCGGTTCGTTTCAAGAACCGGGACTAGAGATGATGGTTCAAATGTTGTCAGCGCGGGGCAGAGCGTCGGGGACCTTTAGTCCCGGTTGGTAACACGAACCAGGACTAGAGGTAGCATCTCTAGTCCCGGTTGGTAACACCGACACTAGACTAAAGGTCCCCGACGCTCTGACACGCGCTGACAACATTTGAACCGGCACTAGAGGTGATCTTTAGTCTCGGTTCGTGACACGAACCGGGACTAATGTTGCTAGAGGGCCGTTGAATTTTTAAACCGGGACTAGAGATCGGGTGCAACTCAAACCGGGACTACTGTGATTTTTGCTACTTCAACCAATGATGGTTTCTCCAGTAGTGATAGGGAATAAATAGTTTGGATGACTATATATATGAATATATATATATAGACGTACGCAAAAAATAAAAAAATTACACTAGTAACACTATTGGAGAAAGCCACAACTGTCCCGGTTCGTCACCCTCATTTGTCCCAGTTGTCAAACCGGGACTACGAATCCGGGACTAGAGATCACCATCTCTAGTCCCGGTTGAACTAACTGGACTAAAGGTGCATCTTTAGTCCTGGTTGGTGCCACCAACCGGGACTAAAGATTTTTATATTTTTTAATTCGCTACTTTCTCCAACAGTGCTACATCTTATATATTACACATATATAGTTATATTATACATATACATATTTTACACACATATATTATATAATATATATGTATAAATATATAAGTTACACACATATAAATGAACTTAAGAATGGAAATATATACATATAATATATTACCAAAACATATACACATATGTACAATACCCATATATATTTCGTATGTTACAAAATAGTGTCTATTTTGTGGATCCGGTTGTTAAGTTACTTAAATTAAAATAGAACTCTCCCGTGGGATCAATGATCTGCTCGTTTATAAATCCCATCAATTCTTCCTGAGCGGCTTGTATGAAAGTCACGAGGGGAGGTTGTCTCTTACTCGCATAAGCTGTCATTAATTTGATCAAACGAGAAATAAATATATGAAGTGAATAAGAAATCGAGACGTAATGTATGAATGACTGTTATACGTACATCTATATCGTCGATAGTTGTGACATCGGTCACAAAGCGGTGAATATAGTCGCAGACGTAGTATCCGCATAAGTTGGTGCCCTACGACTGTTTTGCACACTAAAGGAGAAACGATGACAGATTTAATATACATTTCATATTTTAGAACAAAGTAATAATTCAAAACAACTTTGGAGCATGTTACTCACTGGAAATTTCCTCCTCATGGAGAGCTTATCTTTCCTATTTTCGCGAACATTAGCCCGAAGTCGTTCCCATGCCCTATGTGCAGTTGAAAGTTAGCTAGTAATTATCCGAAAACCACATATATGCAATAGCAAGTAAGATGGCAATACCTATTTAGCAGTTCAAATATCTTTGCGTACGTGCACTCTGGTTTATCCATTGTGTCAAAGACATGGATCCGTGAGTTATCCATGTCAATTACTAACAGAATCCAGTGGAATCTGCAAATTGGTTTAGATGACACATATGAAAATTTATGTATGCACACGGGATTGAAATCAGTACGAAAGGAAGAAAAAACTTACGCAGTGTTGTAGGGCAGAAGGATAAACGACCGGAAGTGGTTTATCACCAGCGCACTGTAAATGTTGTCCACTGTTGGATCAAAAAATTGATCAACCAATACGCCGTTGATTTTGCATGGATCCATGAATCTATGTTTAGTACAGTCGTGCTTGTTGAAGTATTGGATCGCCATTCTACAATGGTTAAAATGATTTTTAGTCAGCTAAATACAAGGAGGTAAGAAATGAAAAAATAGAACGATACTTACAGAACCCGCGTGGATAGAAGTGAAACGTCAAGGGCATCAAGCTGGTACAGGTCGAATATGTCTTCGAATCAGATATAGAAGTCGTCACCTCCATCGAAGAAATAGTCCAGTGCATATCTACCCGTTACCATCTCTCCATCATTGCTGGATTATTGCATGTACCACTTGTGGAAGTGGTACATCTGTGTAGGTAGCTTTTTCACTTGATCCGGCTTTACAAGAGGGTTTCCAAGTTTGAACTTGTATTTCAGCGGAGCCTTCACCAGGGGAGCATGACTGGTGTAATTGATCCATTGAAATTCCAGCAGATTCCATAAATTGTCTTAACTCTGATCTAACATTTAGAACTGTGCTGAACTCCGAGGGTACATCTTTGCCCATTCTCTTCGCCTTGCCAGCAGCCTTCCGAATAGTCCTGTTGTAGTCGGACTGCGGTTGAGGTTGCGGTTCAGGCTGTGGCGTTAGGTATATTTTCTTGAAGAAGTCTTTGGTTTCCTAGGGGATTTCAGGAGGCTTCTCAGGAGACTTCTTTCTGAAGTGAGCCCTAACTTCAGCTTGGACGGCTTCTTCAAGCTCCTTTGGAGTCTTCTCGTGGAGGCGACGAAGGAAGCGGAGGAGGCGAAGGAGGCGGAGGATACGGCCCACGTGGAGGCAAGGGCGGTGGAACGATAGGAGACGTTGTTCGTCCGGGGAATATTATGAACATCTTCCTCCAGAGAAATATTCTATGAGCTATTTCTCCTAGCGTCGTCTCCCCGTCTCCTCCGGGGATATCCAGCTCAAGATTTTCATAGCCACGTTACACCTGTTCAATTTCAACTTTGGAGTACGAAGGTGGAACGGGCTGGGAGTGGTAGGTGTCGTCTCGTGTAAGTGGAATAGCCATGCCCGACGCGACTGTTCGA
This sequence comes from Oryza australiensis, assembly GCA_019925245.2. NCBI lineage: Eukaryota > Viridiplantae > Streptophyta > Magnoliopsida > Poales > Poaceae > Oryza > Oryza australiensis. The sequence continues at coordinate 298,482 of JAIFGZ020000311.1, forward strand.
GAAGATTGCTTATTAGTTAGTTATTCAAGGAAATATACGTACAACATAAAAGTACGAACATACCTTTATTGTTATGTTCTTTAGAGAAATGTGTAGCTCACATGGGGTCCGCTGTGTGATGTCATCAACGGGGCATGGCGGACCCGGTTCAGCTTGTGGGGCCAAGTCGCCTTCATTTCCAAGCTGAAGCGCAGCTGCTGCTGCCGGCGGCCGTAGTTGAGCCGTTGTTGCCGGATCTCGGGCCGTTGGCTAATCCAATGGATCCGCTCCTCTGCCAAACTTAGGGCCAGCCTTTCGTCCACAATCTAATCAATCTGCGAGAGCTTCATTTCCATCTCAGCGAACCTCGCATCCTGCTCTTGCTTTGACCTCATTCGGCTCTTGTATGTGTCGATGTCAGCTTGGAACCCGTATTTCCAGGGGACGGTGCCTTTTCCTCGCGTATGCCCCGGGTGCTCTGGGTTTTGGAGGGCGAGCGTTAGCTCGTCCTTCTCTCTGTCGGGCCTGAACGCGCCCGAGGAAGTGGCCTACAGCGCCTCCTCTAACCTTTGTCCGGCTTCTTGAATTTCATCACCAAAGATAACTGTGCCATCGACGGGATTAAGTGAGCCACCGTGAGCATAAAACCAGTGCTTTAATCGTTCCGGCCAGTTGGCTGTGCCTGGAACGATACCTCGCGCTTCAAGGTCGGCTTCCATTTTTTCCCATTTCTCCATTGCTTTCTTATAGCCGCCTGACCCAAGCCTGTGATGGTATTTCTTTTTGGCTGCATTGGCCTTGTTCTTTTCTATGATAGCTTGTGCTTCTTCCCCAGTCTTGTGTTCAACAAAAGCATTCCAATGATCTCTGAGCTTTAGGTACTTGTCAAAGTCAGGGGTCTGGCCTTTCAGGATATATTTCTTGTGTAACTCTTTCTTGTAGTTCCTGAAGAACTCTGCCATTTTCTTTAACGTTCATTCCTTGACCCTTGCTTGTTGTGTGTCTGGGATGGTGAACGTTTGCTGCATTGTAGTCCACAACATTTCTTTCTCAGAGTCTGGGAGATAGCTCTGCTCATCTCCTCCTTTGGTTGACCACCTCCAGTTGGCAACGCTAACGGGCACGTGATCCCTCACCACCCATCCGCTGTGCGCCACAAACTTCCTTGCAGCGTCCTCTGGGACAATTGGGTGACCGTCTGATGCTACCTCCGTTATGACATGTCAACCCTCTATGCGCTTGCTGAGGCCACGTTGCCCGTGTGCCCTCTTCTGTCCAAAGGAGACAGAGGCGGAGCCCTCATTCCCCTCCTCGTTCCCCTGCTCGTCCCCCCTCGTTCCCCTCCTCGTTGAGGTATTGATTTGGATCTTAATTCCCCTCCTTGTTGTTAAACTCTGATCCTCTTGCGATCTCATCATGGAGAAACTGTTCCTCGTCATGATTCGCCATTTGATTGTTGTCGGTTGAGGACTTAATCAATGAATTTTGAAAAATTTATTCGGTTAATACATGTATCAATTATTCAGGGAAATCATGTATGTCTACGTAAAAAAGACAAAAAGAGGAAGATGGATTCGGAATCACAGATTATCTCCATCGTAGAAGAGACTTCTAAAGAATATCACAATTATAGATATGCACACTTGTCTCTACCATGTGCCGGACTACGTTCTATATTTTCCTTCTTCTTCTCTTTTGTTTCTCTCTGCTAGAACACGACCGACCGACCGTTCGTTCTATCATTCACGTCCGTTCATTCGGACCCTTAACCATAACCCTAACCCTAAACTATCATCCGTTCGTTCTATCGTTCGTTCACGTCCGTGAGTACGATCATCTGGAGGAGAGGAGAGAAAGAGAGGAGAATGATGTGAGGGAGATAAGGAGGAGAGGAGTGGATGTGGAGAGGAAAGGAGAGATAGAGGTCGTTGCATGCCTATGTACGTTGTAACGACCGAACCAACGACCGACCGAACGACCGACCGACCGAACGACCAAATGACCGACTGAACGAACGAATGATTGTCCGTCCGTCCGTTCGTCCATGTCCGTTCGTTCGTCCGTTCGTCCACGTCCGTTCGTTTCGTCCGTCCGTCCGTCCGTTCGTTCGTCCGTCCGTCCGTCCGTTCGTCCGTCGCTCGTTCGTTGCTTCGTCCGTTCGCCGTTCGTCCGTTCGTCCATGTCCGTTCGTCCGTCCGTCCGTCCGTCCTTCCGTTCGTTTACATCCGTTTGTTGATTTTATCGTTCTCATTCGTACGAAAATACAAAATTCACAATTCACATAAACATTCAAATTTCAAATTTAAATACATATTCAAAATTCAAAATTCACATACACATTCAAACTTCAACAGTCCATTCACCTATAAACAGTCCACTTACATATAAACAATCCATTTACATACAAAATTCATATATTCAAAATTCACATATATTCAAAATTCATATATTCCAAATTCACATATATTCAAAATTCATATATTCAAAATTCACGCGAGTGCGGCGACGGCGGCGAGGATGCGATGGCGGTGGCGGCGGCGTGGAGTGGAGGGCGGCGGCCGTTTAGGGTTTAGGGGCCGGCCGGTGTGGGGATCAAGGGCCGTGGGGAGGGGTGCGAGGCGGTGGGCGGCGTGGGGAGGGCGGCGGCGACGGCGACGGCGACGGCCGTGACCGTGACCACGACGATGGCGGCGATGGCGATGGCGTCGACGGCGGCCAACACTACATCACAATGTGGGGAATTCTTTGGGGGGGCGGCGCTAACCTGCGACGGCGACGAAGACGACGACGCGGTGGTCCTCCGGCGACGACGACAGCGACGAAGACGGCAGAGACGGCGTGCTGCGGCGGCGTCCTGGGGCTTGGCAACGGCGACGAAGACGTAGACGATGCGTTGCTGAAGTGCGAAACGGCTAAGTGTTGGATCCTCGGTGAGGCCTTTGCTATATATAGTCACGGATTTTGTCCCGGTTGAATCCAAGAACCGAGACAAAAGATACTTTAGTCCCGGTTGATGGCTCCAACCGGGACTAGAGATCCTATCTTTTGTCCCGGTTGTAGCCACCAACCGGGACTAAAGATGTCTGTCCCGGTTGATGGCTTAAACAGGGACAAAATGTAGGATCTCTAGTCCCGGTTGGAGACACCAACTGGGACTAAAGATTGCGGGGCAGCCACGTGGCGCAGGTAGGTGGACATCTTTAGTCCCGGTTCGAGCCAACAACCGGGACTAAAGATTGTTTCCCGCCCACTAGAATTCACCTCTAGTCTCAGTTTATTTTATAAACCGGGACTAATTATTACAATGCCCTATTATATTGTATTTTATATTCATATATAATTATAATGTTCATATGGTGATATATTTTATATTCATATATAATTAACATATGTTCATATATAATTAACATATGTTCATATAATTAACAAAAAATATTATAAATTAAAATAATAACATATAATTAACATTTGTCATATTCCAACCTATTTCAAATTTAAATAATAACATACAATTAACATATGACCTATTTGAAAAATATTTTAAATTGAAATAATAATATATAATTAACATTTGTAATATTTAAAACTATTTTAAATTTAAATAATAATATATAATTAACATATAGCCTATTTGAAATAGCTTATATTAGTCGTCTCATCCGTATCCGCATCCAACTGCTCCAGATGATCCATGGAGAGGCCCTCACGCCTTCTTCCTACCTTCTTCACCGATCTTGGTCTCTTCAACATGTCATGATCCATCGTAGTAGCCTTTTTGCTGTTTTTACTCATCGCTCCCTGTAACATATACAAAGTCATTCATGTTAAGCGATTCATGTTCTACTGCTGGTGAGCAAACACATGGAGCGGATGGTGAAGCTGGCGATAGACGAAGCCGCTTCCTGAAGTCAGGGAGAATGTTAAGTGGTTCATGTTCTACTGCTGATGAGCAAACACATGGAGCGGATGGTGAAGCTGGCGATCGATGAAGCCGCTTCCTGAAGTAAAGGAGAATGTTAAGCGGTTCATGTTCTACAGCTGTTGAGCAAACACATGGAGCGGATGGTGAAGCTGGCGATCGACGAAGCCACTTCCTGAAGTTAAGGAGAATGAAAGCTTGAAATAGCTAATCTTAGTCGTCTCATCCGTATCCACATCCAGCTGCTCCTGATGATCCGTGGAGAGGCCCCGACGCCTTCTTCCTATCTTCTTCACCGATCTTGGTCTCTTCAACATGTCATGATCCATCGTAGTAGCCTTTTTGCTATTTTTACTCATCGCTCCCTGTAACATATACAAAGCCGTTCAAGATTGAGTGATTGAGTGATATGCAGCTGAGACGACGATCGAGCACGGATATGCAGCTGCCGTTCACCGATCAGTAACCTAAGAAATCTCTCCTATGGTGGCCGCCGACGGAGGCTAGTGGTGGTGATTAAATAATAGATTCAATATATTTAATATATTTACAATAGATTTAATAATTTACAATAATTTACAATAAATTCAAATGATAGCAAAAATATTCAATGATTCAATTTAATTTACATCGTCCATACATAAATTTAGCTATGTAACATTTGTCCTCACGTACTTTCTCCGCACAATTGTTCCTTCATTATGATCGTTGCGTGAGTAAGGGGTGTCCTCATTTGATAGGAGGATACTCGGGTCAACCGTCATCGCGAACGGAGGTTGCCCGTTAAACTGATCGTAATCTTCGTCAGTTCTATCCTCGACTCCCACGATTTTTCTTTTGCCTCGGAGAACCACGTGGCGCTTTGGCTCATCGGACCCTTTCCCCTTCTTTGATTTGCTAGCCATGTCCTTGACATAGAAAACTTGCCATACATCATTGGCAAGGACGAAAGGTTCGTCTGAGTATCCAACCTTGCTCAGGTCGACCGTTGTCATCCCATTTGCATCAATGGTTACGCCTCCACCACTGAGCCTAACCCACTGGCACCGAAACAGAGGAACCTTCAGAGGTCCATAGTCCAGCTCCCATATGTCATCGATGCTGCTGTAATATGTGCTAGCCGTACCGTCGTATCCCACGACATCGATGCAGACAACGCTGTTCTGATTCGTGCTCTTTAAGTCTTGGGCCCGTGTGTAAAATGTGTACCCATTGATTTCATATGCCTGGAATGTGGTGATCGAGCAAGATGGTCCCCTCACCAAGAAGGCTAGTTGTTGGTCAATGCTCGCGTTGCCAATGAGACGTTGTCGTAGCCAAGCAGGGAATGCATCGATGTGATGGCGTGTAATCCAGGCATCCGTCTTACCGATGTTTCCCGAGCGAACAATCGCCAAGTGCTCCTCGATGTAAGGAGCCACCAAGGAAGATTGTTGCAACACGGTCCAATGTGCTTTCCTGTACAAGTCATTATCTATGTTCATTATTGCCTTCCTTCCAAGAGTTCCCTTCCCCCGTAGTCTACCATCATGGCTTGATTCAGGCACCCCGATGGGACGGAGGTCTTCAATAAAGTCGACGGAAAACTCAATCACCTCCTCTGTTCCATATCCATTGGCGATGCTAGCCTCCGGACGCGAACGGTTACGGACGTACTTCTTTAGAACGCCCATATACCTCTCGAAGGGGAACATGTTGTGTAGGAATATCAGACCGAGCATACGGATCTCTTTGACAAGGTGGCATAGGAGATGTGTCATGATATTGAAGAAGGAAGGTGGAAAGATCATCTCAAAGCTGACAAGACATTGGACCACATCATTTTGAAAGTCTTCTAGTCTGTCTGGATCGATGATCTTCTGTGAAATTACGTTCAGGAAAGCACATAGCTTTGTTATTGTTGCCCGGACATTATCGGGAAGGATACCCCGAATTATCCCGTGAAGCAGCTGTGTCATCAACACATGGCAATTATGGGACTTTAGATTTGTGAACTTCTTATCCTTCGTGCTTATTATTCCCTTTATATTCGAGGAGTATCCAGACGACACCTTGATGCTCTCCAGGCATTCAAACATTATTTTCTTCTCTGCCCTGCTCAGAGTGTAGCTGGATGGACTTAGGTATTGGGTTCCTTTCTCCTTTGGTTGTGGGTGAAGGCCGTCGCATTGTGCCATATATTTCAGATCGTTACGTGCCTCAAGTGTATCTTTTGATTTTCCGTATACACCTAGGAAGCCAAGCAGGTTTACGCAAAGGTTCTTGGTGATGTGCGTCACATTGATTGCGTAGCGGACATCCAAAACTTCCTAGTAGGGCAACTCCTAAAAAATTGACTTCTTCTTCCACATCGCCGCGTGACCACCTTCACTTGCTATAGATTGGTTGCCGGGTCCCTTTCCAAATACTACTTTGAGGTCTTTCACCATGGCAAATATGGCCTTTCCGTTGCAATGCTTTGGTTTAGTACGATGGTCTGCCTTTTGATCAAAATGTTTGCCTCTTCTCCGGATAGGGTGGCTTTGCAGCAAGAAAGCGACGATAGCCCTTGTACACTACCTTCTTACAGTGTTTCAGGTACGTACACTCAGTCTCATCCATACAGTGGGTGCAAGCGTAGTACCCCTTGTTTGACTGTCCGAATAGGTTGCCAAGTGCAGGCCAATCATTGATGGTAACAAACAGCAACCCTCGTAGGTTAAACTGCTCCTGTTTATCTTCATCCCACATGGGAACACGTTCTTTCTTTCACAGCAGTTTTAGATCTTCGATCAGCGGTGTCAGGTACACATCGATGTCGTTACCACGTTGCTTCGGGCCTTGAATAATAACCGGCATCTGAATGTACTTTCGCTTCATGCATAGCCAAGGCGGGAGGTTGTAAATACACATCGTCACAGGCCAAGTTCTATGCCCGCTGCTCATCTCTCCAAAAGGATTCATGCCGTCCGTGCTTAAGCCGAATCTTAGGTTTCTTGCATCCTCACCGAAGTCTTCAAATGTTCTGTTGATGTTTCGCCACTGTGACCCATCGGTGGGATGTCTCAGCATGCTATCTTGTAGGCGTTCTTCCGCGTGCCAACGCATCATTCTTGCATGCTCCTTGTACCTGAATAGACGCTTCAGCCGTGGTATTAGAGGAAAATACTATATCACCTTAGCAGGAACCCTTTTCTTCGAGGGCTGTCCGTCAACTTTGCCTGGATCATCTCGTCTGATCTTGTATCGAGGTGCTTTACAAATCGGACATGCTTCTAGGTTCTCATACTCCTCACCATGGTAGAGGATACAATCGTTAGGACATGCGTGTATCTTCTATATACCTCCAGTCCTAGAGGGCAGACTAACTTCTTAGCCTTGTACGTTGATTTCGGCGATTCGTTTCCCTCTGGAAGAATGTTCTTCATGAGTTTTAGTAACTCGCCAAATGCCTTGTCACTGACACCATTTTTGGCCTTCCATTGCAAGAATTCCAGCGTGGTACCCAACTTCTTGTGCCCCTGTTCACAGCCTGGGTACAAGGACCTTTTGTGGTCCGCCAACATACGCTCCAATTTCTACACCTCCTTTACGCCTTCGCAGTCCCCCTATACGTCACGCAACATCTGACCAAGGTCATCGGCACCGTCGTTTTCTTCAACATCCCCGCCCGCCTCGCCCGCTGTATTCTCTTCAAACCTACCGTATTGACCATAGTTCGGAATGTTGTCGTCGTCTTCTTCATCTTCTTCCATTGCAACCCCCACCTCTCCGTGCGATGTCCAGCAATTGTAGTGAGGCATGAATCTCGACTGAAACAAGTGGGCATGAATAACTCTTTATGTAGAATACTCCTTGTTTTTGCACTTTTTACATGAACAACGTATGAAACCATTCTGCTTGTTGGCATCGGCCACACTCAAAAAAAAATAATGCACGCCTTGAATAAACACTCTCGACCGTCGATCCGCGTTGTACATCCATTGCCAATCCATCTACATGGAATGCACAAAAATCGTAAGAAAATTTCACGAAATTCAAAGCATTTAAATATTATTACAATAATTATATATATATGTATTCAGACAATTATTATATACTAATCCAACATACATAATGTGTTGTTCTAAAAAATAGAATTATTTTTAAAAGGTCTTTTAAAGTGATAAACATAAAATCAATTAATTATTTTTCATCTATTTTAAAAGGTCCTTTGTCATCTATTTTATAACTTTTTTCCAAAAGATTCTCTTTCATCATTTTTCATAAATATTTTTTGAGATAAAATTGTACGGACTCAATTCCTAGAAATGTAACGTACTAAGCATAGTTTTCTTCCTCTTTATTTTTTCTAACTTTTTTCTCAACACAATGTAATGTGCTTAGCAAAATAATTAGTCCAAACAAATTTTCTCTCTCCTCATGTTTACAAAAAAATCTAGAGATAAAAATGTATAGAAAACAACCGTAAAATGCGAAGTGCTAAACATAGATCATAAGAGAAAGAAGTTGCTAACCTTGTAGATAGCAAAGATTTGTGTATTATCACCAAAACAAAATTACAAACAATTTTGGCAGCACCTCCCTCTAGAGAAAAATTTTGAAGACAAGTGTAGCGGCTCGGGTGGAGGAGAAAGAAGGAGTTTAAAAGGAACCCATGTTGGTGTTACCAACCGGGACTAAAGATGGCGCCGGAACACGTCGGAGCGTCGGGTACATTTAGTCCCGGTTGATAACATCAACCGGGACAAAAATAGCATCTTTAGTCCCGGTTGGTGTTACCAACCGGGACTAAAGATGCCCAGCTCGACAGGTTCTCGACAATATTTGAACCGGGACTAAAGATGATCTTTAGTCCCGGTTCTTGTCACGAACCGGTACTAATGTTTCTCGAAATCCGTAGACTTTTTAAATCGGGACTAGAGATATTCTTTAGTCCCGGGTGCAACTCAAACTGGGACTATTGTGGATTTTGACACTTCAACCAAAAATGATTTCTCCAGTAGTGTGAGGATGGGGGTGGGGTGCCTGCGAGAGGTTCATTTTATAGTTATAATATAACCTATCTTTAATATTATATATATACACACATGGTACAAACAATTAAGCCTATGATGGGTTTTTATTGGTTAGAGACTATATATCCTTTGTCCCCAAAAGGATTAACTTATAAGAATAAATTTGGACAAATTATTCTTTGTCCCCAAAAAGAATCAACTTTAGATACATTTGAATAAATACTTATCGAGATATACATCCTTGGAAGTTGTTTTCTAACGAAAGAAGTACACTCTTATAACACCTAAAATAATAAAGGTTCTAACCATTATATAAACAATATTCTTTTACTACCCTTCTTCCCATTCTCCCATCTTCCCATTTCCCCATCCTCTTATAGTAAAATATCCTTTTATCAAAGCTATGAGTAGATATTTGTACGTTAATGCGATGTTATGTTTTCCTCCTCTCTTTCAAATTTATTTGTATAATTTGTAAAGCTATGAGCCTACTATTAATGATTGTTGTACATGGCATAATAACTCTAGCTTATAATTAAGACAAAGCATAGGACTGAAAGAATTAAAAATAACTTTAGAGTAAGATTTATATACTTCAATCTATTCGTAAGGGGTGAAAGTGAGGCTGAAAATATTGAAGTGACGAAATAAAAACTATAAATTAATTTAAAAGTAAGTTATAGCCAAAATTTAAACTTCTAATTATTACGAAACTCAAACAAGGCAATAAGCTCATTATTGCATGCATGGCAGGAAGAGACTCTGTGAGAGTCAAGTCAACAGAGTTAATTAACGGTTAGTCTCTGCCTCTCCGGTACGGAAAAGTACGAGCACTACTACAGTAACATACATAGATATTGGCCTAATAGATATCGGTTCAACAAAAACCGATACCTATTAAAACAATAGATAGTGACTCTAATGAAAAACCGACACCTATACACTTATAATATATTATTGTTGTCAGTTTTTTTAATAAAACCGACACCTATCAACCGAGCCGACCAGCCACTGAACCGGATGCGCACTGATATATCCTCTCTCACACTGAGCCGGCCTTATCCTTATCTTTTCTCTTCTCTCACTCTCTTCTCCCACACAGACCGGCTCTTCATCTCTTCTTTGAGTTCTCTCACTCACATAGGCCGAAAGGCGGGAGGGGCGATGGGAGGCCGGGGCAGCGGGAGGCGGCGGGAGGACGGGCCGGCCTTATCTTTTCTCTTCTCACCTCTTCTCTCACACAGCTGGCTCACTCTCCATCTCTTCTCTCACTCACACGGGCCGAAAGCGGGAGGGACAGCGGGAGGCTGGGGCGACTGGAGGCGGCGGGAAGGGCAGCGGTGGGAGGCAGTGGGAGGCTGTGGGAAGGGCAACGGTGGGAGGCAGCGGGAGGGTGGTGGAGGAGCCCTCCCCTCACCAGATCTGGCGAGGGGAGGCGGCAGCGGTGCGGTGGAGGTGCCCTCCCTCCGCCGGATCTGGCTAGGGAAGGCAGCGGCAGGGGAGGTGGCCGGCGTCGGTACATGCTTCCACGGGCGGCTGCGCGATAGCTCAAAGACGACACGGCGGCGGCTGTGCGACGGACGACGACGATAGAGGGATAGAAGGTCCTCTAGATTTTTTTTTGTGGTTCTTGGATTGATATGTGGTTCTTGAATGTTTTTGTGATTTGTGGGGATTGATATGTGGAATGGATAATATGTGGAATAATTAATCTGTGTTGTTGTGAATGTATTGTTGTGGATTGGATCTGGAGAGTGACACTGGATGGATGCGATGCAACCGGATTTTTTTTATTCTTGAATGTTAAAGGTGTCGGTTCTTAGATCGACACCTATTAATTTTGTCATAGGTGTCAACCAATAGTTGCCGATTGGGAAAACAGGTAGCTAAGAGGGTTTCTCAACCGGCATTAACTACTTTACTCGCTAACAAGCTCAACTTTAACTATATTAAGAGACAAAAAGACGTACTGTGATATCGATCTTAATTACTAATATTTTATTAACACATACAACGGGAAAATTAATTTTATGCCACTGAGTTTGGTGCCGTACTTGCAAATGCTATCGTACCGAGCATCTTTAGTAGTATTTTGCCACCTGCTCTACAGATTTTTTTTATTTTTTAACCTTTTCAATTTTTAATTTTAAAAATAAATCCTTCTAAGACTTATTTTCAAAATTGAATCTATTAGCCACGCTAGTAAGGCTCATGTGATAAAACATCACTATCATGCTACTCTAACTAGCTACTGTGACAACGTTATTATACCACGTCACTCTATCTGTTGTGGCAGCATTATCTTGCTATGCTAGCCAAACTGGTATAACAATACTTCATCTGTTTTAATATAACTGTAACCTAGTACTGATATGATATACCATAGGACTACAAATCTGAACAGCTATCTATACTAAGTTACACTTATATTGGGACATTTATACTAGGGTGTACTTATATTAGGACGAAAGAAGTACAAAACTATCACGCCAACTGCTAGCGATACGACAATGTTGTTTCGTCATATCAGACGAGGTGGCGTAGAAAATTTGACATGATCTATTTTTAAAATTAAAAAATCAAAAAGTTCAAAAATAATAAAAATTATGATATGCCCATCGAACAATGACGTATCATTTTGGAGGAATATAATCTTCTTACCAACCGGATACGGCATCACAGCCATGATGTGACACCATCTGCAAAATGAACCTAATGAACCTAGTTGTACTATGTATCATGCGGGGACAAAACGTCATGCCCGGTCAGACCTCCTCGATCGAATCAAAACACAAGTATCTTCACTGTAATAAGAACTGATAGTAAAGATGTTTTTTACTACCAGGTAAATAGCCCATCACACCATAGTGTGATCGGTTAGTATACCAGGTTGGAAAACATCTATGTTGATGCAAGGTTGCTTTGAGCTTTATATGAAATTGGATAGCAAAAGGAACTTTCTCTTGTGACATAGCCATGGAGGGAGGGTGTATATGCTCATCAGCACTTGGCATGTGCTGTGCGTGTGCTGTGCGTGCTGCTTCTTGCACCAAACGGATCCATGCCATCTGCACTTAACGCGAACCATACATTCCTTTTTTCATCTGCAAACTCTGGATGATTGCCATCAAATATCCTCTACTGGAGACCATCGGAAGGATGTCGAAGCTTTCAGTCAGCCTTAACTGGGCGGTCAGCATGCCAAGTCATCATTTCCGCGGTCTTTGAGTTTGAGAAGAAACGCTTCAGACGGTCCACCACCTGCAAGTACCACATCACTAATGGAGGGACTTTGCGCTGATTCGTCGTGTCAGTGCCTATACAGGACTCGTCCTCCACTTGAGCACCAGCACTTCTCTTTGCACCCTTCTTCCTCTTATTCTCGATGGACGAACCGGCATGATCCTCACAGAAATCAGCATTACTTCTGTAACGACTATCATCGTAATTTGGACACTTTTGCAATTCTGCATACTCACCGCGGTACAACATGCAGTGGTTTCTGCACGCATGTATTCTTTGCACACACATCCTTCAATGGATTGATAATCTTCTTAGCTTAGTATGTGTTTTTTTGCACAAAGTTGGGTTTGAAACTATTGTCTGACCAGCTGAATTTAGCCTTTATGATCAGAAGATGAAGGACGAAATGTAGCGCTGTCCACTCCTTCCCACTTCGCTCAAACACATGGTCCTTTGCTGCCTTCTTAATTGTCTCGAAATTCTGTACTCCTTTAGCTCTCCCTACCAACACTTCCGGTTCAATATGGCGCAACATGTCCTCCATATCAACATCACATTCCTCGTCAACCTGTTGTTCCGCATGCCTATCTTTTTCATCAATGTTTTGATATCCATAATCATAATCATCATCCATCATAAGATGATCATTTTCGTTTGCATCATCAGCACCCACTTCATCAGAGGCTGTATGCACTAGTCACTACGGAAAAGCTGTAGCGCTGTCCACTCCTTCCCACTTCGCTCAAACACATGGTCCTTTGCTGCCTTCTTAGTTGTCTCGAAATTCTGTACTCCTTTAGCTCTCCCTACCAACACTTCCGGTTCAATATAATATGGCGCAACATGTCCTCCATATCAACATCACATTCCTCGTCAACCTGTTGTTCCGCATGCCTATCTTTTTCATCAATGTTTTGATATCCACAATCATAATCATCATCCATCATAAGATGATCATTTTCGTTTGCATCATCAGCACCCACTTCATCAGAGGCTGTATGCACTAGTCACTACGGAAAAGCCAAGGTATGTCGAGTACAATTTAGTTTGCCGAGTGCTTTCCTTCGGACACTCGGCGAACAACAATTTTGCCGAGTGTGCACTCGGCAAACAAAATACTCGGCGAAGCCTACCTTTTGCCGAGTGTAAACACTTGGTGAACAAAAACACTCGGCATATATTCTATTTTGCCGAGTGCCCTCGTAAGGCACGCGGCAAAAAGGTAATTTTATCAAGTGTCACTTCGGGACACTCGGCAAAAATATAACGGCCATCACCGTCGATCGAAACGGTTCCTCAAGTTCTTTGCCGAGTGCCGGGCAAGGCACTCGGCAAAATGAACCCTTTGCCGAGTGCCTTCCTCGCACTCGGCAAAATTTTGAAAAATTTTCTTCCCCACCCTCCAAACTTTCTCTAATATGTAAATATAACATGTAACTCCTAATTATAAAATTTGGTAAATTTTTGATAGGTTTTGCTATATATATTTGATTTATTTTATTTTCATGAATTTTTTTCCAATTCTCAAATTTGAACGCAAGTGATAAAAAATGAAATAAAATTAGTGAAAAATTATATTCATGTTATTTAGACCCGTTTGAGTCATTATCCTATAAATGAGAATAGATTTCAAAATTTTCTTCACGGAACATGATTAGGAACCTATTGACCGAATGATTTTAAAATTGTAAAAATAGCAAATGAATTCGGAAAATCATAAAAATTGTCTGGATGTCATGATATTATATGTTGAGTCTGTGGTAAAAAATTGAGAAGGTTGCGAATATTTTATCAGGTACAACGCTCACAAAACCGAAGATTCTCCGAATAAGATTATAAGTGTTGAAAAGGATTTGCTAGATTTGGAGAGAAAGTGACGGCCAAATTGTCGTTTGATACAAAGTTTTTTTTGTCGAGCGTAGCACTCGGCAAAGAAACTACACACGGCAAAAACTATAAAAAGAACTTTTCGCAACACTTTGCCGAGTGCCGGCATAGGGCATTCGGCAAAGAAGGTTATTTGCCGAGTGTTTTTGGGCACACTTGCATAGGTTAGAACTTTGCCGAGTGCCCTAATCGGCACTCGGCAAAGCAAGCAAATGCCAAATCGGGCCACTCGGCATACGTGACACTTAGCAAAATTTCCCATATAGCCTCCTCCCCGCGCGCTATATTCTTTTTGCACTTAGAGAAAATATCCTCCACATCCCGCGCGCCCCCCCCGTGCCCACTGCCGCCGGCGCCCGCCGCCGGCCGGCGCACCGCCGCCAGGCTCCCGGCGCCCGCCGCCGGCGCCCGCCGCCCGCCCGCCTCCGTGTCTTGCCGCTCCAGCCAGACGCCGACGCACGGTCGGCCGCCTCCCCACGGCGACTCTCCTTCGGCCAACTCCTTCCCGCCCGCCGACGCCCTCCTCCTCCCCGCCGACGCCCACCTCGCCCTCCCACCGACGTTGCCCCCGGCCGACGCCCCCCCTGTCACTCCCGAGGAGTTTTCCCTCTTTAAAATCAAAAGAAAAATCGCAAAAGAAGATAGTTGTAATTTAACCTGAGCAAACAAATAGTTTTTAAAAGCAAAAATCGAAATGGAAATGGCATGGTAGGATTTTTCTTAAATTCTACATGTCAAAATACACTAACAGGATTTTTAGTGGGATTTTCAAAGCACTAGGAATAATTTTTAACTAATTAAAATAAAAACCGGAATTAATAAATCCTCGAATTCTTTTTCTCTCTCCTCCCGTCCTTTTCCGCTCTTTTCGATCTTGGGCCGTCGGCCCGAGCCGACAACCCACTCGCCGCGCGCCCGCACTCCTCCCTCGCGGCCGAAAGGCGCGCCCGCATAAGCCTCGCGCCGGGAAATAAGTTTATTTCCCTCCCCTTTTCCCTCGGGACCCGACAGGTGGGGCCCACCTGTCGAGCCCGTCGTCCACCTCCAGCCGGCCGCCCCGACGCCATTTCCGCCACCTCGCCCCGCACGGATCTCGGCGCCCGCCTCCCCACGCCCGGATCCCGCCGCCTTTAATCCCCGCCCTCCCACCGGCCTTAATCACACCCGGCCGCCTCTCCGCGTCCCTTAATGGCCGAAATTTATCGTCAGCCATTATTTCCCCTTTTCTCTCTCTTTCTTAAATCCGGTGAGTAAATCCTCTCTTATCCGGCCGCCATCGACCTCCCCGCAGCCTATTTTAAGAGTCCCCTTGGCCTCGCCGTCCTCCCCACACTCTCGCTCAAGCTCTCCTCGCTCTCTTTTGCTCTCGCGACGTGCGCCCTTGCTCCGGAGCTCGCCACCGGCCTTCGGCCGTGATTTCCCACTGCCCCGAGCCGTTCCGGACCTCGCTGCCGTCCGTTCTTCCTCGTCAGCCCTTCCCGCGCTCTTCCGCCGCCGTTTTCGCCGTCGACGTTGTCGTCTTCCCCACCTCCAGCGTCCTCGCGGTGAGCCACCCTTCCCGCCCTCTCGGTCCGAGCCGAGCCGCCGCTTGCGAGTGCGCGCCGCTCCGCCCGTGCATGAGCCGCGGCACTCCGCCGCGAAATGGTGCCGGCCGATCTCCGGTCGTTGCGCGCCATCGCCGGCCGTCCGTGCCGCCCGCGCCCCTCCCCGGCCGTTCGATCTGCCGAGGCAGATCGGAGCCGTCCGCTCCTGCTCGCCTGCGTGGCACGCCACGTGGTGGCCACCTCGGCGCCATGTAGTGCGACGTCCCCTCTCGGCCGTGGACCCAGACCACCGTGGACCGGTGCTCCTGCGGCCGATGACGTCAGCATTCGGCCGCTGACGTCAGCCCTAGCCAATAACGTCATTCCCGAGACTTATTGCGCAATAAATTATTAATGACTTTTTCTGCTTTAGTAAAAACACAGAAAACTTCTAAAAATCATACATGTTCAATTTGAGCTTCGTTTTAGCCCATTCAAATTTCATTAAATTCATAAAAATGCCAAGAATACATTAAAAATGGTTTTGTTCCCTGTTTCAGTAGCTTTTTAGCCAGTTTTGTTGAAGTGCATTGTTTATTGTGTAGATTCTGGTAGTTCCTCCGACCCGGTGTACTTTGAAGTTGTCGCAGAGTTTCACCAATCCGAAGAGCAAGGCAAGTCATGGTTTATTATTGATCATATTGCTCCTATTTCTGCTAAAACACCTGTTTTATTCCGTTAAACTACATTTATTTTCGAATGTCATCTCATGGGGAATATTACACCATATGGTTAGATTGAAGCCTTAGGCTTGCCACCCTAACTCCTTTAATAAATTTGGGATAACAACATCACTAGCTTATAGGCCTAGGTTATGCTTAGACCTGCTTAGACTTACTAGCACACTAAATGTGTAATTTCATCTAGACAACATTATGTTGGACACATGAAATGATAGATGTAATTCGAGGACTTTGTGGACCGGACTAATAACTAAAACTTGACAAGTGGTGGGCTGTGGGTGTTGTTGTTTTGATAGTGGTGCCCATGTCATTTAAGGACCGGTTCACGAAAAACCCTTGAAAGAATGACCGTATAAACCACAAGCCAGAATGGGCAACGATGGGTCCTGTAGTGTAGATCTTCCTAGCCGACGAACCTAGGCAAGGGTAAGAGGGATGGAGTGCCAGTCGGCCCTGGTATAAGGGTTGCTGGGCTGCCGGATTCACCGAGGCACTCGGGGAGGGGGGGCTGCCCACGTCCCAGGGACGGGAGTGGGGGCGAAACCTTGGTTAGCGGGGGGTTATACGAAAGGTCCTATCACAGTCCCTTTCCGGGGTACCATGGCGGTATTCCGACGCAAGGGAAGCCGTGTTGTGGGGTTGTGTCTTGTGGGTACAGTTGTACACCTCGATCGAGTAAAAGCTATTCGAATAGCCGTGCCCATGGTTATGGGCGATCAACCGACTTCACCGTGATTAGTCCCACACTGAGTAAAACCTGATTAATGGAACATGACTAGTATAGTTGGAGGGTTTGGGCTTGTCGCAACGTGGGGATAACGTTGGACAGTGTTGGCTTTCAATATGAATTAAATACTTGAACTACTACTGTTTTGTCGTGTTCAAAACCCCGTTGTTTGCAAAAACCCTAGCTGTTTGTGCTAAAGGCAAACCCGAGCAAAATCCATGTCTTCCCCCTTGCATTCATAACCTCTCTTTTTCTGTATGACTTGCTGAGTACGCAGAAGTACTCATCCCTGCCTCTTCACCAGAACCTGAGCAAGAAACCGAAGAAGAAGATGAAGTTGAGTAGGCTTTGTCCTGCACTCTGGAAGATGCCTGTGGAATGGTTGAAGCCACGTGGCCAGCGTCAAGCTTAGGCTTAGGCCCCTTTTCTTTTTCCGCTGTTATTTTGTAATCTTTTTGTAATGTTTCTAAGACGTGGAACTATAATATCAACAATTGTCGTATGTGTACCCTGGCTGGTCCAGGACAGGGATTTTAATACACATATAGCTTCGGAAATTCTGGTCTGAATTTCTGGGCGTGACAAGTTGGTATCAGAGCCAATTCCAGACCGTAGGAAAAGCCAAATGGAAAAAACCCTAGGAGCCCTCTAAACTCTTTCATATGCATGAGTCCTGGCTTTTGGAGTCATTTCGGGAAAATGGGTCTCTGTTTCCTCGGGGTTGGGGAGAATCTTGAGCATTTTCCAAAACAAAAAATTTTGAAAACCAGGTCAGTCTAAGTGATAAGACTTCGAAGCTAAATTTGAAAAAAAAACATCTGCAATCTTATACGCTCGTCAATCGGGATTTTTCTAAGGGAGCAAAGTCGTAAGTCCAGATAGGAGGGAATAGCCGCTGAGTTTATACCTATTATAACTAAGCATCTAATTTAAGCATTACCACATCATCTAGGGGATGTCGTTTGAAGTTTTACTTAGCCTTATGAAAATGTTTCTTAAAAGCCCTTCCTTTCTTGTTTACTTCACTTGAGTCCTTCCCGTTTATCTAACTTGGGTTTGAGCATGCATTGATCCCCTACCTTGTCTATTCTAGATGGTAGGCCGTCCCGTCACCCACAACGGTTAGGGTCCGAAGGGTTTCGTTGCGAAACTAGCAAGGATGGCTTTGGCAGTAGGCTATCTAGTGCTCCCGAGTACACCGTTGTCTCACCTTTCGGCAGCGAGCTGCCCCATCAGGTCCGTTTGGAGATGCACGGTTTCGTCGGCACCAACATCCCGAACATGGTGGTCACTGCTTTGGGAGGAACGGAAGAACATGGTGGCCCGCCAAGAGTCTGCTTACCTGATGCTGGCCCGAATGAGGGAGATGCATGACTACCATCTCCGCCACTCTGCCTACCATTTCCATTCCATCCCCGACACGGAAGTTCGTGAGCGGTCAACTCTTTCCAATCCGCCGAAGGGGAGAACGACACCTTCTCTCACATGAGGACTGTAATTGAAGGGTTGGACAAGATGCATTCAGACCTTCATATGGCAGCCAAGGCCCTGAATGACCAGAAGATCCTGAGGATCAAGAGCCTGAAGGATGAGGTGGATCGCCTCAAGAAAGAAATCGCCATCCTGAAAGGGCTGCCACCTCTCAACATCCTTCGGATTAGGATCACGCCTCAGAATAACACCAAGGCCCCGGTGCGGATACAGCTGGCGTCCAGGGTTCCCCTTCCTGCTCCGCCACCTTCCCCAGGTCCTGCACCAGTGTCAGATCCTACTCCTGCTCTGGTCCCCGCTCCGAGCAGAGGAGGAGGATGGATCTCCGTGTCTAGCAGCAGTAGAGGCAGTAGTAGTGGCAGCTCCAAGAGCCCGGTCAGAAAAGAGGAGTTAGCAAGCTCTCGAAGCCGCTCAAAGGAAAAGGAAGACGGGAACTCCCAAGGGAATGGTTTCGACTCCACTAACCGCAGAAGCCGCTCCGACCCCTAGAGTGTCGCTGCCCTTAGTTTACTGTTTTCCCTAGTTTTCCTGCTTGATTAGTTGTTGTGTGTTAGGAGTGTTGTGTGTGGTGTAGTGGTCAACATGTATCAAGTGTGGGTATGGGTTGTCCAGTTAAGGATGTTGAGTGTGTTTTAAGTGTTTTAATAAAGAACAGACCAAAACAAATAATAAAGTTTGGCTTCTCAGTCCAATCTATTTTACTCCTTCTCTCGCTTTATTCGTTCCGCTCCTTCAGATGATGAACACCAAGAACGGCAACACCAACACCAACACTGAGTCAGCAGAAAACAACACCAGAGCTAATGGCAACACCCCACCTCCTCCACCCGAGAACATCACCTTGGCTCAAGTCTTAGCCAACCAGACCCAAATGATGGCTGCCATGATGCAGCAAATGTAACAGCAGCATCAACAGATGCAGTTGCAATTGATGCAACAGTTTCAACAGCAGAACCATAACCATAACGACCAGTTCGCACCGCCACCTCCCCCACAAAACAAATTGTCGGAGTTTCTCCGTGTCCGACCCCCAACCTTTTCTAGCACCACAAATCCCATGGAAGCCAACAATTGGCTCAATGCCATAGAAATGAAATTGGACCTACTTCAGTGCTCAGACAAAGAAAGGGTGTCTTTTGCAACCCACCAACTCCAAGGACCCGCCTCGGCATGGTGGGACAATCTCCTAGTCACTCGTCGGGCAAACGCACCTGGTCACTTGGGCAGAGTTCTGCCAGTAATTTCGGAAAGCACACATTCCGGGAGGGATTGTGGCACAGAAGAAACGGGAGTTCAGATCCCTTGAACAAGGCAATCATACAGTCACGGAATACCTGGATGAGTTTAATTGCTTAGCACGTTATGCACCGGAAGATGTGCGCACTGACGGCGAGCGTCAAGAAAAGTTCTTGGCTGGACTTGATGACGAGTTAACAGATAAACTCATCTCAGGTGAATACACCAATTTTTAAAAACTAGTCAACAAAGCTATTCGTCAAGAAGATCAGCGTAACAAGATGCTAAAGAAATGGAAGGCGGTTCAGTTCAGACCACAGCCTCAACAAAGGAATCCCCAACGACCACGTTTCACTCCCGGAGGTCAGGGCGGACCTACTGTTAGTGATATGCCCTAGAGGCAACATGGAGATGTTGGATATCACGTCAATGTTTATGTATAAATGAATAAAGTGTTATTCAGTTCCATGAAATAGACATATTGTATTGATCAATAAGTACGTGACTTATTTATGAGACTCTTTATGTATGAATCTATTTCTAAACGATCCTCGATCTATGTCATATTGTTGGAACAAATATGATTCTAAGATCGACATGTTTATTGATTGATGATCATGTCTCATAGATCATGGGTATGGAGATACCAAATCAATAAACATGGACACATGTGTTGGAGAACACATTGTTGGATAGACCCACCATGAGACACTACGGAATTAATGTGCCATTGGTTGGTCTCGGGTAGTGTTGGTACAAAGTCCTTAGACCTGAGATCACCATGGATTCCAACATATGTAGTAGCCTACTTTGGGACTACCAAACGCTATTCCGTAATGCGGATAGTTATAAAGGTAGTTTTAGGGTTTGCTATGAAACATGGAGTGGGATGTGAGTGATCAAGATGGAATTTGCCCCTCCTTTGGAGAGATATCTCTAGGCCCTCGATGTAATGGATTATGGAAATGCATGGCCATGCTAAGTTGATTGAGGAGTCAATCAACGGACGATAATCCAATACGGTTCGAGTGAATGGTTAAGCTATTGAAGGGATGGCACACATCTTGCCTATAGCTTAACGGTATCGTGAGGCAAAGGGATTTGTGTACACATTACAGGTTCAGAGCCGATATTATTCTTGTATACTATGGTGTCAATATGTGCTTCTAGGCGCCGCTGTTGACGGGTCGGCTGAGTTGGACTCGAGCCGACGATCGGCTAAGTTAGACTATAGCCAAAACCGAGTATACCCGAACCTACGTGGTCGCACACTTAAGGGGATAGAATAGATATTCGAGTTGGACTCGGATACGGCTCGATCGGATAGGGATCCGATCGGATAGAGTCCTATGGGCTTACGACGTATGGGCGGCCAACTCTGTGAGATTCGGATAGGATCCGATTCAAAATAGAGTCCTGATCGGCCACTAGTCCCAGTCGGCCAACTCTATATAAAGGAGGGAGGGGTGGAGAGCGGCGACACGTCAATTGCATCGTGTGCAACAAAAGTCGCCGAGATCAATCTCCACGGAAACCCTCCCCACTTTTGAGCCAAACCCAAGCCTTGCATCGCATACTCCAATCGGTAACGATCTATCGGCCCTTACTTGCAAGTGTTCCTGGTTTGCACGGTAGAAAAATTTTGTTTTCGGCTAGCGTAGCTTCCGCGTAACCCTTCAGTGGTATCAGAGCTAATCTTGCTTAGTTCGGGTTTTAGATTGGATCTGGAACAAGTTTTGCGCACGGGTTGACTAGATCAATCGGTTTTACGGGATTTGTTGAGGAGAGTTCGTGGTAATTGCGTTCCTTGATAGTGTATCGGAACGGCGTAATGTGATTACGTTGAAGCAATATCCATAGAACTCGGTTTGAGTCGGCTTCGAGATAGCGTTCCTTGATAGTGTATCGGAACGGTATAATGTGATTATGCCGAAGCTATCTCGTAGTCCGATCTTGTTAGCTGCCTAGCGCCTACGCAAACCATCTCCCTTGATAGTGTATCGGGACAACATAATGAGATTATGCCGATATGGTTTCCGTAAGCGATTTCATAGATTGGATCTATGAATTTCGTGTGGTGTTCCGCCGTGTGCGCCCCCCTTATAGGTCGTCTCGATGTTGTATCTCTGCGATAGGTAGAAAATGTTCTACGCCTAACTTGTTTTTGCAGAGAATGCTTTGAGATGGTATGGCCCTATTGTATGTATGAGATGCATGTGATGCATGTAATATTCTTTCATATGTGCAATCCCTGTAATATTCTTTCATACGTGCAATGCTTGTAATATTCTTTCACGACCTGCGAGTCGATGTAATCTTCAATTAGAGCTTCTATAGTAGTAGCTTAGTTTGAAGAAATCAAGCATTCGGCACTCGGAAGAACGGTGATGAAGATGGAGATCCTCTACACCGGCATGGAGATGGAGATCACCATGTGAAGGGGGCCATACTATTTCATGCTATTCTACCCGCTTTCATATATGTGATATGTTTGTTTGATAGGATAGCATCCTCGCAAAATTGAGTAGTAATGATGCCCTTCCAAATGTTGCACCCGTCACCGTTATGCTCGTTAATGGTGGGTCCGTCAAAGCGAGTGCCATTCTCTATCATAACACGGGGGTATATGTCGGACATATACGCAGGAGCATTTGGTTTACTTAACATGACTATCAAAACAGTTTTGGGCCTTGGGGCATAGGTTGGGGCCGGGGCATGGAGATGCCACACCAACAACAAGAGTCACATAGAGATATGATTAGCAAGGAGTTGCTTATCGATGTTATTAATTTTCTAGCAGTGATGCCAAAGCTCACTAGAAAATTAATTAACATGTGGATCTTGACCCAATACGTAACCTAGAGGGAAGGTGGAAAATACGTAATGGGAGTCTAATGTTAAATTGTTTAACAATAGACATAGCATAAACATTGTGCTAAACTTTCCTTTTTCTGTTGTAGAATAAATGGCGGATAATACTACACCCGTACCTTTAATTTGCGATCTATTCTCGAAAAGGAAAAATTAAATGGAACAAACTTTATGGATTGGTATCGCAACTTGAGAATTGTTCTCAAGCAAGAGCATAAGGAGTACGTTCTTGAAGTACCTTATCCGGAGGATTTGCCAAATAATGCCACCGCAACGCACGGAGAGCTTACGAGAAGCACACTAATGATGCCCTAGACATAAGCTGTCTCATGCTTGCTGCAATGTCCCCCGAGCTTCGAAGCAATATGAAAGCGGCGATGCTCACACTATTATTCGGGGACTGCGTGGCATGTTTGAGAACCAAGCTCGGGCCAAGAGGTTTAACACCTCAAAGTCCTTGCTTGCGTGCGAGCTTGTTGAGGGGAATCCCGTCGATCCGCATGTGATAAAGATGATTGGCTATATCGAGAGTCTTGAGAAACTAGGTTTCCCTCTTAGCCAAGAGTTGGCTACGACGTGATTCTCCGCCGCTCCCTCCGAGCTTCGAGCCATTCATATTGAATTATCACATAACAATATGGATAGAACCTTGGCTGAATTGCATGGGATGCTAAAGACAGCTGAGGAGAGTATCCAGAAGAATGGTCATCATGTGATGATGATGCAGAAGGCTAAGCGCAAACCACCTGTCAAGAAACTTTGCACCAAGAGGAAGTTAACTCCCGATGAGATCGCGAGTGCCTCTAATGCAAAGAAGGGCAAGAAGGGGTCGGCGACATCAAATGCCGTTTGCTTCTATTGCAAGGAGAAGCCGGAAGACGAACTGCTAGAAGTACATGGAGGATCTCAAAAAGAAGCAAAGTACGACTTCGCTTCGGTATTAATGTTATAGACATTAATCTTGCTACTTCACCTACTGACTCTTGGGTATTTGATACCGGATCAGTAGCTCATATTTGCAAATCGTTGCAGGGAATGAGAAGAAGTAGAGGATTGAGAAGGGGCGAGGTGAACCTGCGCGTCGGCAATGGAGCAAGCGTTGCTACAGCTTTGTCGGACACGCACCACTTCATCTACCTTCGGATTAGTTTTGGAATTAAATAATTGTTATTGTGTTCCAACACTATGTCAAAACGTTATTTCCGCTTCATGTTTGCAAGCGGAAGGATATGATTTTAGATCAATGAACAATGGTTGTTCAATATATCTCGAGATATGTTCTATTTTCATGCTCCGTTGGTGAATGGATTATACGTTTTGAATCTTGAAGCGTCTCCCATCTATAACATTAATACGAAAGGCAACTCTCTAATGATATAAACCCCACGTTTATCCGGCATTGTCGCTTAGGCCATATAAATAAGAAACGCATGGAGAAGCTCCATAAGGATGGATTGCTTCACTCTTTTAGTCTTGTTTACTTGGTAAGATGACAAAGGCACCTTTCACGGGACATAGTGAGAGAGCAAGTGACTTATTGGCACTCGTACATACGATGTATGTGGACCAATGAGCTCAACGGCCGAGGTGGTTATCGTACTTCATTACCTTTACCGATGACTTTAGTAGATATGGTTATATCTCCTTAATGATGCATAAGTCCGAATCCTTTGAAAAGTTCAAAGAATTCCGAATGAAGTACGAATCATTTAGGGAAAACAATCAAATTTCTACGATCGATCGTGGAGGAGAATACTTGAGCCAAGAGTTTGGTAATCATCGAAAGATTGTGGAATTGTTCCACGCTGACTCCGCCAGAACTCCACAATGGAATGGGGTGTCCGAACGGAGAAATCGCACCTTGTTGGACATGGTGCGGTCGATGATGAGTCAAAGTGATCTTTCGTTATCCTTCCGGGGATATGCTCTTGAAACATTGTGCTCACACTAAATAGAGTTCCATCAAAGTCGTTGAAAAGACACCATATGAGATATGGACAGGGCAACCCCTAGTTTGTCTTTTTCTCAAAATTTGGGGATGCGAAGCTTATGTAAAACGTTTACTCGACAAGCTCACACCCAAATCGACAAGTGCTTCTTTGTGGGATATCCTAAGGAAACTAAGGGATATTACTTTTATAATCGGAAACAAGGCAAAGTGTTTGTCGCCCGACACGGTGTCTTCTTGGAGAAAGAGTTTCTTTCAAGAAGGGTTAGTGGGAGCAGGGTGCATCTTGAAGAAGTTCAAGAAACACCGAAAACGTTTCGCGACCACGAACCACAACAGAGGAGCAAAGTGTTGCGCCACCGTTGTAGAAACACCGCCCCACGGAGGTCCGAAAGATCACGTCGTGCACCCGACAGTACACATGTGCGGAACAACGTGATATATTGTAGTTAGACAACGATGAGCCTAAGACCTATGATGAAGCGATGGTGGGACCCGATTCCTACAAGTGGCTTGGAGCCATGAAATCCGAAATAGAATCCATGTACGACAATCAAGTTTGGAACTTGGTTGATCCACTGATGGTGTCAAAACCATTGAGTGTAAATGGGTTTTTAAGAAAAGGCCGATATGGATGGAAATGTTCACATCTATAAGGCGCGATTGGTGGCGAAAGGTTTTAAACAGATTCAAGGAGTTGATTATGATGAAACCTTCTCGCCCGTCGCAATGCTTAAATCTATTCGGATTATCCTAGCGATTGCTGCATATTTCGATTATGAGATATAGCAGATGGATGTCAAAACGGCTTTCCTAAATGGAAACCTAAGCGAGGATGTATACATGATACAACCTCGGGGTTTTGTCGATCCAGAATCGCTGGAAAGATATGCAAGCTACAAAAATCCATTTATGGATTGAAGCAAGCATCTCGGAGTTGGAATATTTGTTTTGATGAGGTAATCAAAGGGTTTGGTTTCATCAAAAATGAAGAAGAGGCCTGTGTTTACAAAAGGTCGGTGGGAGCGCAATTGTATTTCTAATCTTATATGTGGATGACATACGTTGATTGGAAATGATATCCCTATGCTAGAATCCGTCAAGTCTTCATTGAAAAATAGTTTTTCCATGAAAGACTTAGGGAGGCAAGATACATATTAGGCATTCGGATCTATAGAGATAGATCCAAGAGGCTAATTGGATTAAGCCAAAGTACATACATTGACAAGGTGTTGAAAAGGTTCAACATGCATGATTCCAAGAAAGGTTTCTTGCCCATGTCACATGGCATTAATCTTAGCAAGAATCGGTGTCCTCGACACATGATGAGCGGAATAAGATGGGTATGGTTCCATATGCTTCGGCAATTGGATCCATCATGTATGCCATGCTTTGTACACGCCCTGCATGTCTCGTACGCTTTGAGTGCTACGAGCAGATACCGTCTAGATCCGGTGAAGGTCACTCGGATCGCCGTAAAGAATATCCTTAAGTACTTGAGAAGAACTAAGGATATGTTCCTAGTCTATGGAGGTGAAGAAGAGCTCGTTGTAAGTGGTTACACCGATGCTAGCTTCTAAACAGACAAGGATGATTATAGATCACAACTGGGTTCGTGTTCTCGCCCGAACGGAGGCGCGTCACTGGAAGAGTTGCAAGGAGGATACCGTTGCCGACTCTACAATGGAGGCCGAGTACATTCTTCGAAGCCGCAAAGGAGGCCGTTTGGATCAAGAAATTCGTTTCGAGCTTGGTGTGATGACTAGTACGACGGTCCAATGTCTCTCTATTGTGACAATAGTGGAGCCATTGCGCAAGCCAAGGAGCCGAGATCACATCGAAGTCCAAACACATACTTCGGCGATATCATCTCATCCGCGAGATAGTGGACGAGAGGAGATGTCAAGATATGCAAAGTGCACACGGATCTCAACATAGCCGATCCGCCGACAAAACCTCCCACCGAAGCATGAGGCGCACACAAGAGCAATGGGTATTAGATACTTACATGATTGACTCTAGTGCAAGTGGGAGATTGTTAGTGATATGCCCTAGAGGCAACATGGAGATGTTGGATATCACATCAATGTTTATGTATAAATGAATAAAGTGTTATTCGGTTCCATGAAATAGACATCTTGTATTGATCAATAAGTACGTGACTTATTTATGAGACTCTTTATGTATGAATCTATTTCTAAACGATCCCGATCTATGTCATATTGTTGGAACAAATATGATTCTAAGATCGGCATGTTTATTGATTGATGATCATGTCTCATAGATCTTGGGTATGGAGATATCAAATCAATAAACATGGACACATGTGTTGGAGAACACATTGTTGGATAGACCCACCATGAGACAATACAGGAATTAATGTGCCATTAGTTGGTCTCGGGTAGTGTTGGTACAAAGTCCTTAGACCCGAGATCACCATGGATTCCAACATGTGTAGTAGCCTACTTTGGGACTACCAAACGCTATTCGTAGAATCGGGTAGTTATAAAGGTAGTTTTCGGGTTTGCTATGAAACATGGAGTGGGATGTGAGTGATCAAGATGGAATTTGTCCCTCCATTGGAGAGATATCTCGGGCCCCTCGATGTAATGGATTATGGAAATGCATGGCCATGCTAAGTTGATTGAGGAGTCAATCAAGATGATAATCCAATACGGTTCAAGTGAATGGTTAAGCTATTGAAGGGATGGCACACATCTTGACTATAGCTTAACCGGTATCGTGAGATAAAGGGATTTGTGTACACATTACAGGTTCGAGCCGATATTATTCTTGTATACTATGGTGTCAATATGTGCTGCTAGGCGCCGCGTTGACGGGCGGTGAGTTGGACTCGAGCCGACGATCGGCTAAGTTAGACTATAGCCAAAACCGAGTATACCTGAACCTACTGGTCGCACGCTTAAGGGGATAGAATAGATATTCGAGTTGGACTCGGATACGGCTCGATCGGATAGGGATCCGATCGGATAGAGTCCTATGGGCTTACGACGTATGGGCGGCCAACTCTGTGAGATTCGGATAGGATCCGATTCAAAATATAGTCCTGATCGGCCACTAGTCCCAGTCGGCCAACTCTATATAAAGGAGGGAGGGGTGGAGAGCGGTGACACGTCAATTGCATCGCGTGCAACAGAAGTCGCCGAGATCAATCTCCACGGAAACCCTCCCCACTTTTGAGCCAAACCCTAGCCTTGCATCGCGTGCTAGCACACGGGTGTTCGGTGTTTTGTCCCCGGACGTGTGGATACCGGTAGAGGCGCTGCTACGTTGCGCGCTGTTGATTGGCTTCGGATCGGCTGCGGTCGAGCGCATCAGAGCGAGGCGCAAGAACGCGGTCAGACGACTCGGTGAATCGGCTACATCTGCGAATCTGCTGATTGGCGAATCGGCTGTCCTTGGGTATCGGCTGTCGGC
Organism: Oryza australiensis; assembly: GCA_019925245.2. NCBI lineage: Eukaryota > Viridiplantae > Streptophyta > Magnoliopsida > Poales > Poaceae > Oryza > Oryza australiensis. Next base: position 326,484 of record JAIFGZ020000311.1, read on the forward strand.
TTGCGAGAATCGGCTCCACTGTTCCGGATCGGATAGCCCTGATTGGCTATTTCCGCTGCATACTCCAATCAGTAACGATCTATCGGCCCTTACTTGCAAGTGTTCCTGGTTTGCGCGGTAGAAAAATTTTGTTTTCGGCTAGCGTAGCTTCCGCGTAACCCTTCACCTACTACCATGATTGTTCACCAGCATCGATGCTACCACCCTGGAAACTTCCAAAATAGTGGAAGCTGCTTTGGGCAGCCGCAACGGAATCCTGCCCCACGTCCACCAATGGCGCAGCCGCCACCGCAACCCAAGCCAGCACTGCCGAAGATGGACTCAGGATTTAAACCAGGCAACTATTTAAACTATGGAGAACCTGGACATTTCGCAGATAAGTGTCCAAAACCCAAACGTGCACCCCGGTTCGTCCAAGCTAGGGTGAATCATGCATCAGCAGAAGAAGCCCAAGATGCACCGAAAGTAATACTGGGTATGTTTCCTGTGAACTCCTTTACCGCATCAGTCTTGTTTGATTCGGGTGCAACCCATTCATTCATATCAAAAGCATTTGCGGGGACACATGGGTTGTCAGTACTGAAACTTAAGATACTCATGCGGGTTCAAACCCCCGGGAAACATTTGAACACCGCCCACTTCTGTTCTTCGGTGGCAATAGAAATCCAAGGATCCCCCTTTCTAGCCAACCTTATCCTTCTGGAATCACAAGGCCTAGATGTCATCCTTGGGATGGACTGGCTCGCATGATCGATTGCACGAGTCGCATGATCACCTTGACCAGTGGTGAAGGGAGGAAACTGATCTTCTGCTCCCCTAAACCGTCAAGGGGGGTAGCAAGCCTGAATCGGATCTTAGTCAAGGAGAAACCTGAAGGGGAAGGAAAAGACCTAAAGAAGTTAGAGGATATTCCCGTGGTTTGTGACTACCCGGAAGTCTTCCCGGAAGACCTAACCACGATGCCGCCTCAAATAGTGTTTCGGATTGACCTAGTCCCTGGCACTGCTTCGATCCACAAGAGGCCTTATAGAATGAGAGCCAATGAGTTGGCAGAGGTCAATAAGCAAGTGGACGAATAGTTACATAAAGGATATATCCGCCCCGAGCACATCGCCCTGGGGTGCTCCAGTAATATTTGTGGAAAAAAGGATAAGACCAAGAGGATGTGCGTCGACTATCGCGTACTCAACGAGGTCACTATTAAGAACAAGTATCCCCTTCCTCGGATTGATGATCTGTTTGATCAATTAAAGGGAGCAAAGATGTTCTCTAAGATAGACCTACGGTCAGACTATCATCAGCTAAGGATTCGAGAGGAGGACATTCCCAAGGCTGCTTTCCTCACTCGATACGGTTTGTACGAGTGCACGGTCATGTCCTTCGGACTTACCAATGCCCCAGTTTTTTTATGAACTTGATGAACAAAGTGTTCATGGAATTCCTAGACAAATTCGTCGTAGTGTTCATCGACGATATCTTGATTTATTCCTAGGCAGAAGAGGAACATGACGACCATCTCTGGTTGGTACTCGAAAAGTTAAGAAACCACCAACTCTATGCTAAGTTGAGCAAGTGTGCTTTTTGGTTAAAGGAAGTACAATTCCTTGGTCATATCGTGAACGCCCAAGGAGTCGTAGTGGATCCTTCCAATGTGTAAGCAGTAACCAAGTGAACTCCATCAAAAACCGTCATCCAAATTACGTGTTTTCTTGGACTTGCGGGATATTACCGTCGATTCATTGAGAACTTCTCTAAACTTGCAAAGCCAATGACCCAGTTGTTGAAAAAGGATGAAATGTTTAAGTGGACCGTGGAGTGCGACAACAATTTTGAAGAACTTAAGAGAAAATTGGTGTCCACACCAGTATTGATCTTGCGAGATCAAACCAAGGGTTTCCAAGTCTATTGCAACGCATCTCGCCAAGGGTTAGGTTGTGTGTTGATGCAAGAAGGAAAAGTGGTCACTTATGCTTCCCGCCAGTTGAGACCTCATGAGTCTAACTATCCAACCCATGACTTGGAACTAGCAGCAGTCGTCCACGCTTTCAAAATATGGCGACATTACCTCATCGGTAATCGATGTGAAATGTATACGGATCATAAGAGCCTGAAATACATTTTCACCCAACCAGATTTGAACCTCCGTCAGCGAAGGTGGTTGGAGTTGATCAAGGATTATGACCTAAGTATACACTATCACCCTGGCAAAGATAACGTGGTAGCTGATGCTTTGAGCCGAAAGAGTTACTGCAACTCTATCCACATAAAAGGGAGATGTGAACAGTTACAACAGGACCTAGAGCGCCTGAACCTGGGAATTGTCAAACCCGGATTTGTGGCCGTTCTTGAAGCCCAACCCACACTCTTAGACCAAATTCGCATAGCTCAAGCCTCGGATCCTGACATAACTGAGCTTAAGAAGAACATGAGGATTGAAAAAGCTCATGATTTCACAGAGGACGAGCATGGAACGATCTGGATGGGCATAAGGATGTGCGTACCAGAGGATAAAGAACTGAAAAAGTTGATCCTGACCAAAGCTCATCAGAGTCAGTACTCTATCCATCCGAGAAGTACCAAGATGTACTAAGATCTTAAGGAGAAGTTTTGGTGGATCAGTATGGAAAGAGAAATAGCAGAGTTTGTGGCACTATGCGATGTATGCCAGCGAGTGAAGGCAGAACATCAAAGACCTGCAGGGTTACTACAGCCACTCAAAATCCCTGAGTGGAAATGGGAACAAATCGAAATGGACTTTATCACAGGATTACCCCGGACGTCGTCAGGGTACGATTCCATCTGGGTTATCATTGATTGACTCACTAAAGTAGCCCACTTCATCCCAGTGCACACCACCTACACAGGAAAGAGACTGGCAGAACTATATCTCACAAGGATCATGTGTCTCCATGGTGTACCCAAGAAGATAGTATTAGATCGTGGTAGTCAGTTCACCTCCAAGTTTTGGCAGAAGATACAAGAGGAAATTGGCACCCGGTTGAATTTCGGTACGGCCTACCACCCTCAAAACGATGGTCAGACCGAGCGAGTGAATCAGATTTTCGAAGATATGTTGCGGGCCTGTGCCCTCGACTTCGGGAAAGCATAAGACAAGAGTTTGCCTTACGCAGAGTTCTCTTACAAACAGCTATCGGGCCATTCTGCAGATGGCACCTTTTGAAGCGTTGTACAGACGAAAGTGTCGTAGCCCGCTCTTTTGGGACCAAACTGGCGAGTGCCATTTGTTTGGGACCGAAGTGTTAAGCGAGGCGAAGGAAAAGGTCAGGACAATAAGGGAGAGGCTTAGAATCGCACAGTCTCAGCAAAAGAGTTACACAGACAACCGTCGAAGAGACCTAACGTTCGAGGCAGGTGATTACGTGTATCTTCGAGTCACCCCACTTCGAGGAGTACACCCTTTCCAAACTAAAGGCAAGTTGGCACCACATTTTGTGGGACCGTACCGGATGCAGGAACGGCGAGGAGAAGTAGCTTACCGGCTCGAGCTTCCAACCTCCATGGCAGGCATCCATGATGTATTCCACGTCTCACAACTTAAAAAGTGTCTAAGAGTACCAGAAGAACAGACGAGCCCGGATCAATAGAGATTCAGGAAGATCTGACTTATGTGGAGAAACCAGAATGTGTCCTCGAAACCAGCGAACAGAGAACTCGAAACAAGGTTATCAGGTTCTGTCGAGTTCAGTGGACTCATCACTCAGAAGAAGAGGCCACCTGGGAAAGGGAAGATGAGCTAAAGGCCGCTCATCCCTATCTCGTCGCCTGTACCTCCGAATCTCGGGGTCGAGATTCTGTTTAAGGGGGTAGGTTACTCACACCCTGAGGAGTTTTCCCCTTTTTAAAATCCAAAGAAAAATCGCAAAAGAAATAGTTGTAATTTAACCAAAGAAAACAAATAATTTTTAAAAGCAAAAATCTAAATGGAACCGGCATGGTAGGATTTTTCTTAAATTCCACATGTCAAAATACACTAACAGGATTTTTAGTGGAATTTTCAGAGCACTAGGAATAATTTTTAACTAATTAAAATAAAAACCAGAATTAATAAATCCCAAGAATTCTTTTTCTCTCCCCTCCTGTCCTTTCCCCGCTCTTTTTGTCCTTGGGTCGCCGACCCGAGCCAACGGCCCAGCTCGCCGGCGCGCTCACGCCTCCTCTCTCCTCCTCGCAGGTCGGCCGAAGGCCGCGGCCCGCTTAAGCCTCGTGGCCGAGAAATAAGTCTATTTACCCTCCCCCTTTTCCCCGGGACCCTGATAGGTGGGGCCCACTTGTCAGGCCCGTCGTCCACCTCTAGTCGGCCGCCCCGGCGCCATTTCCGCCGGTCCGCCCCGCACGGATCTCGCGCGCCCGCCTCCCCCCTGCTGCGGGATCCCGCCGCCTTTAATCCCCGCCCCTCCCACTGGCCTTAATCGTCCCCGGCCGCCTCTCTCGTGCCGCTTAATGGCCGGAATAGATCGCCGGCCATTATTTCCCCTTTTCTCTCTCTCTTAACTCCGACGAGTAAATCCTCTCTTATCCGGCCGCCACCGACCTCCCCGCGGCCTATTTAAGCGTCCTCTCGGCCTCGCCGTCCTCCCCACACTCTCGCTCAAGCTCTCCTCGCTCTCTTTTGCTCTCGCAACATGCGCCCTTGCTTCGGAGCGCGCCGTCGGCCTTCGGCCATGATTTCCCGCTGCCCCGAGCCTTTACTGACCTCGCCGCCGCCTCCATCTCCATCATCGGCGTCCATTCTCCCTCGGTCTGTCAACAGCAGCGCCTAGCAGCACATATTGACACCATAGTATACAAGAATATAATATCGGCTCTGAACCTGCAATGTGTACACAAATCCCTTTGCCTCACGATACCAATTAAGCTATAGGCAAGATGTGTGCCATCCCTTCAATAGCTTAACCATTCACTCGAACCGTATCGGATTATCTATGTGTTGATTGACTCCTTAATCAACTCGGCATGGCCATGCACTTTTAAAATCCATTACCTCGAGGGGCCTAGAGATATCTCTTCCAAAGGAGGGGCAAATTCCATCTTGATCACTCACATCCCACTCCATGTTTCATATCAAACCCGAATACTACTTTTATAACTACCCAGTTACGGAATAGCATTTGGTAGTCCCAAAGTAGGCTACTACACATATTGGAATCCATGATGATCTCAGGTCTAAGGACTTTGCACCAACACTACTTGAGACCAACTAATGGTGGGTCTATCCAACAATGTGTTCTCTAACACATGTCCATGTATATTCATTTGGTATCTTCATACCATGATCTATGAGACATGATCATCAATCAATAAACATGCCGATCTTAGAATCATATTTGTTCCAACAATATGACATATGATCAGGGATCGTTTAGAAATAGATTCATATATAAAGAGTCTCATAAATAAATCACGTACTTATTGATCAATATAAATTGTCTATTTCATGGAACTGAAAAACACTTTATTCATAAATACATAAACATTGACCATGATATCCAACATCTCCATGTTGCCTGTAGGGCATATCACTAACAGTCTCCCACTTGCACTAGAGTCAATCATGTAAGTATCTAATACCCATTGCTCTTGTGTGCGCCTCATGTTTCAACTGAGAGAGAGGTTTTGTCAACGGATCGGCAATGTTGAGATCCGTGTGCACTTTGCATATCTTGACATCACCTCTGTCCACTATTTCGCGGATGAGATAATATCTTGTCTGGTTGAATCTTCAAAGTACCTCAAAGCTATCATGAGGTTGTGATGTGATCAAGCCCTTGATCGTCTTGATTTCTTGAATCATCAATTGTTGAATCTCCATGTTTGATCTTGATATGGACGTGCTATGAAAATCGCACTCCATATGGAGTAGCCCCCGAGCCTTAGGTTGAATCGAAGAATCAGGCTAAGGGTCAATTTGAATCATCTTTCTTCATCTTGAAAAAATCAACTGGTGTAGTCTATCAGCCCCTGAGCCTGGGAATGATTAATTAATCAATCTGGGGGTCTTTAGTCATCATTCGATTAGTTTTGCGGTGTCCAGCCCCTAAGCTTATGAGACAAGTGAGCTGTAGAAGCCACGTCAAGTAGTTGTTGTCGCTTAACCCCTGAGCTTGAGAGCTAGCGGAGCTCCTGGAACTGTTCCAAGTAGTAGTTCTACTACTGGAGAAACCATTTTCGTTTGAAGTGCCAAAATCCACAATAATACCGGTTGGAGTTGTACCTGAGACTAAAAAATATTTTTAGTCCCGGTTTAAAAAGGCAACGGCTCTCTAGGACCTTTAGTCCCGGTTCGTGACATGAACTAGGACTAAAGATCATCTTTAGTCCCGGTTCAAATCTTGTCAGAACCTGTCAGAGCGCTGAGGATCTTTAGTCCCGGTTGGTAACACCAACCGGGACTAAAGATGCTATTTTTTGTTCCAGTTGTTGTTACCAACCAGGACTAAAGATAATTTTGATCTTTAGTGCCGATTGGTAACACCAACCGGGACTAAAGATGGGGTTCCTTTTTATACTCTTTCTTCCTCCTCCAGCCCTAGCCAGCTCTACTTGTTTTCAAACTTTTGCTCTAACTAGAGGGGAGGTGCTGCCAAAATTTTTTGTGATTTTGTTTTAGTGATAATACACAATTCTTTGCTATCTACAAGGTTAGCAACTTCTTTCTCTTATGATCTATGCTTAGCACTTCGCTTTTTATGGTAGTTTTCTATATATTTTCATCTCTAGATTTTTATGCAAACATGAAGAGAGAGAAAATTTGTTTGGACTAATTATTTTACTAAGCACATTACATTGTGTTGAGAAAAATGTCTGGGAAAATAAAGAGGAAGAAAAGTATGCTTAGCACGTTTCATTTGTAGGAATTTATTACGTACAACTTTATCTCAAAAAATATTTATGAAAAATGATGAGAGAGAATCTTTTGGATAAAAAGTTATAAAATAGATGACAAAGAAAAATATAGAAAATTTGATAGTATATTAGAAAAGTAAGGTATTTTAAGATCGTTAAAATAGTTAGAAATATGTACACTACATACATGGTTTGATTATATATATATATAATTATTGTGATAATATTTAAATGGTTTGAATTTCATGGATAAAATTTATGATTTTTGTGCATTCCATGTAGATGGATCGGCAATGGATGTACAACACGGATCGACGGTCGACAGAGTTTATTCAAGGCATGCATTATTTTTTGAGTGTGGCCGATGCCAACAAGCAGAAGGGTTTCATACGTTGTCCATGCAAAAATTGCAAAAACGAGAAGGAGTATTCTACATCAAGAATTATTCATGCCCACTTGTTTCAGTTGGGATTCGTGCCTCACTACAATTGCTGGACATCGCACAGAGAGGTGGCGGTTACAATGAAAGAATATGAAGAAGACGACGACAACATTCCGGACTGTGGTCAATACGGTGGGTTTGAAGAGAATACATCAGGCGAGACGGGCGAGGATGCTGAAGAAAACGACAGGTATGATGACCCCGGTCAGATGTTGCATGACGTATAGGGGGACTGCGAAGGAGAAAAGGAGGTGCAGAAATTGGAGCGTATGTTGGCGGACCACAAAACGTCCTTGTACCCAGGCTGTGAATAGGGGCACAAAAAGTTGGGTACCACGCTGGAATTCTTGCAATGGAAGGCCAAAAATGGTGTCAGTGACAAGGCATTTGGCGAGTTACTAAAACTCATGAAGAACATTCTTCTAGAGGGAACGAATTGCCAGAATCAACGTACGAGGCTAAGAAGTTAGTTTGCCCTCTAGGACTGGAGGTACAGAAGATACACGCATGTCCTAACAATTGTATCCTCTACCGCGGTGAGGAGTACAAGAACCTAGAAGCATGTCCGGTTTATAAAGCACTTCGATACAAAATCAGATGAGATGATCCAAGCGAATTTGACGAACAGCCTTCGAAGAAAAGGGTTCCTGGTAAGGTGATGTGGTATTTTCCTATAATACCATGGCTGAAGCGTCTGTTTAGGAACAAGGAGCATGCAAGGATGATGCGCTGGCATGCGGAAGAACGCCTACAAGACGGCATGCTGAGACATCCCGCCGATGGGTCACAGTGGCAAAACATCGATATAACATTTAAAGACTTCAGCGAGGATGCAAGAAACCTAAGGTTCGGCTTAAGCACAGACGGCATGAATCCTTTTGGAGAGATGAGCAGCAGGCATAGCACTTGGCCAGTAACGATGTGTATCTACAACCTCCTGCCTTGGCTATGCATGAAGCGGAAGTACATTCAGATGCCAGTTATTATTCAAGACCTGAAGCTACCTGGAATGACATCTATGTGTACCTGAGATCGCTGATCGAAGATCTAAAACTGCTGTGAAAGAAAGAACGTGTTCCCATGTGGGATGAAGATAAACAGGAGCAGTTTAACCTATGAGGGTTGCTATTTGTTACCATCGATGATTGGCCTGCACTTGGCAACCTATCCGGATAGTCAAACAAGGGGTACAACACTTGCACCCACTGTATGGATGAGACCGAGTGTACGTACCTGAAACACTATAAGAATGTAGTGTACATGGGCCATCGTCGCTTTCTTGTTGCAAGCCACCCTGTCCGGAGAAGGGGCAAACATTCTGATTAAAAGACAGACCATCGTACTAAGCCATAGCATCGCAACGGAAAATCCGTGTTTGTCATGGTGAAAGACCTCAAAGTAGTATTTGGAAAGAGACCCGGCAACCAACCTATAGCAAGTGAAGGTGGTCACGTGGCGATGTGGAAGAAGAAGTCAATCTTTTGGGAGTTGCCCTACTGGTAAGTCTTGGACGTCCGCCACGCAATCGACGTGATGCACCTCACCAAGAACCTTTGCGTAAACCTGCTGGGCTTCCTAGGTGTATACGGAAAATCAAAAGATACACTTGAGGCATGTAACGATCTGAAACATATGGCACAACGCGACGGCCTTCACCCGCAACCAAAGGAGAAAGGAGCCCAATACCTAAGTCTAGCCAGCTACACTCTGAGCAAGGCAGAGAAGCAAATTATGTTTGAATGCCTGGAGAGCATCAAGGTATCGTCTGGATACTCCTCGAATATAAAGGGAATAATAAGCATGAAGGATAAGAAGTTCACAAATCTAAAGTCCCATGACTGCCCCGTGCTGATGACACAGCTGCTTCCCGTTGTAATTCGGGGTATCCTTCCCGATAATGTCCGGGCAACAATAACAAAGCTATGTGCTTTCCTGAACGCAATTTCACAGAAGATCATCGATCCAGACAAACTAGAAGACTTTCAAAATGATGTGGTCCAATGTCTTATCAGCTTTGAGATGATCTTTTCTCCTTCCTTCTTCAATATCATGACGCATCTCCTATGCCACCTTGTCAAAGAGATCCGTATCCTCGGTCCGGTATTCCTACACAACATGTTCCCTTTCGAGAGGTATATGGGTGTTCTAAAGAAGTACGTCCGTAACCGTTCTTGTCCGGAGGCCAGCATCGCCAAGGGATATGGAACAGAGGAGGTGATTGAGTTTTGCGTCGACTTTATTGAAGACCTTCATCCCATCGGGGTGCCTGAATCAAGCCATGAAGGTAGACTACAGGAGAAGGGAACTCTTGGAAGGAAGGCGATAATGAACATAGACAATGACTTGTACAGGATAGCACATTGGACTGTGTTGCAACAATCTTCCTTGGTGGCTCCTTACATCGAGGAGCACTTGGTGATTGTTCGCTCGGAAAACATCGGTAAGACGAATGCCTGGATTACACGCCATCACATCGATGCATTCCCTGCTTGGCTACGACAACGTCTCATGGGCAACACGAGCATTGACCAACAACTAGCGTTCTTGGTGAGGGGACCATCTTGCTCGATCACCACATTCCAGGCATATGAAATCAATGGGTACACATTTTACACACGGGCCCAAGATTTAAAGAGCACGAATGAGAACAGCGCTGTCCACATCGATGCCATGGGATACGACGATACGGCTAGCACATATTACGACAACATCGATGGCATATGGGAGCTGGACTATGGACCTCTGAAGGTCCCTCTGTTTTGGTGCCGGTGCCAGTGGATTAGGCTTAGTGGTGGAGGAATAACCATTGACGCAAGTGGGATGACAACGATCGACCTGAGCAAGGTTGGATACTCAGACAAACCTTTCGTCCTTGCCAATGATGTACGACAAGTTTTCTATGTCAAGGACATGTCTAGCAAAGCAAAGAAGGGGAAAGGGTCCGACGAGCCAAAGTGTCACATGGTTCTCCCAGGCAAAAGAAAAATCATGGGAGTCGATGATAGAACTGACGAAGATTACGATCAGTTTGACGGGCAACCTCCGTTCGTGGTGACGGTTGACCCGAGCTTCCTCCTATAAAATGAGGACACCCCTTACTCACGCAACGATCATAACGAAGGAACAATTATGTGAAGAAAGTACGTGAGGACAAACGTCACTTAGCAAAAATTTATGTATGGACGATGTAAATTAAATTGAATTATTTAATATTATTGTTATCATTTGAATTTATTATAAAATATAAATTAAATTATATATGGGAAGGACAAATGTTAATTCTATATGCTAATTACAATTTAAAATAGTTTTTAATATGGCAAATGTTAATAACATATTGTTATTTAAATTTAAAATATTTTTCAAATAGGCCATATGTTAATTATATATTATTACTTAAATTTAAAATAGGGCATTGTTGAAATACATTAAAATATAGGGCACTATTGAAATATTTAATCCCGGTTTTTAAAACAAACTGGGCCTAAAGGTAAATTAGGATGGGCGGGAAACCATCTTTAGTCCCGGTTGGTGGCTTCAACCGGACTAAAGTTGCCCACCTACCCGGGCCACGTGGCTATTGAGCCATCTTTAGTCCTGGTTGGTGGCTCCAACCGGGACTAAAGATCCTATCTTTTGTCCCGGTTGAAGCCACCAACCGGGACTAAAGTATCTTTTGTCCCGGTTGGTGGCTTCAACCAGGACAAAAGATGCCGATGACTATATATAGCAGGGGCCACACTGGGATACAAATACTTAGCCGTTTTCACAAACCGTTCATCGTCTTCGTCGCCTTAGCCAGACAACCTAGGACACCGACGCACCGCCATCTTCAGCGTTGTCTTCGTCGCCGCGAGCCGGAAGCCGAAAGCCGTCGCGCCGCTGCAGGTTAGCCGCCACCGCCACGCCCTCTGTGTGATGATATACATACATATATATATGTGTGTGTGTAGGGTTTAGGGTTTTCGGGGGGTTTTGGGGATGGGGAGGCATCGCCACCGCCATCGTCGCCACACGCACGCCGCACGCCCTTGCACGCCCCCCCCCACAGCGTCGCCGCCGCCGTCCCTGCCCCATACGCCGTTGTGCCTCCCGGCTCACCGCCGCCGCCCCTGCCCCCCACACACACTCCGCCACCGCCGCTGCTGCCTCCCTCGATGCCCCCGCCGCCCCGCCTCCCCGACGCCGCCGCCGTCCTCCGCCTCCCCACCGCCGCCGCATGGATGCGCATGATTAAATTTGATTAAATGTTTATGTGTTTGATTAAATTTGAATGCAATGCATGGATGATTTGGATGGATGGATAAAATTTTGAATGCATGGATCAAAATTTTGATGCGAAATTGATATGTTAAAATGTGAAATTTTGGATGGATCAAAATGTGAAATTATGTGAATTAATTTTGATGTGAATGTGAACTTGTAAATTTTGAATTTTGAATGTGAATTGTGAATTATAATGGATGAATTATTGTGAATTTTAGAATTTTGAATGGAATGGAATGTTTATGTATAAATGGACTTTATGTAAATATGGACTTTTTATTTAAATTATAATGGATGAAGATTGTGAATTTTTAATTTTGAATGTTTATGTGAAGTTTGAATGTTTATGTGTATGATTTTTGAATGTGTATGGACGACTTTATGTATATGAATTTTGAATGTATATGGATGACTCTATATATGAATGGACTTTATGTTTAAATTGTGAATGTGACTTGTGAATGTGAACAAACGGACGAACGGACGTGAACGAACGGACGGACGAACGAACAGACGTGAACGAACGAATGGAAGAATGAGTTTCGTTCGTTCGTTCGTTCGTTCGGTCGTTCGTTCGGTCAAACAAACGTAGCTCGGCATGCAACGTCCTCTTTCTATTCTCTCCTCTCCACTTCCTCTCCTCTCCACCTTATGTCCCTCACGTCATGCTCCTCTCTTTCTCTCCTCTCCTCTTATCTTCCCGTCCTCCGACGATAGAACGAACGAACGAACGAACGGACGTGAACGAACGAACGAACGAACGAATGAGTTTTGTTCGGTCGTTCGTTCGGTCGTTCATCCGTTCGGTCGTTCGTTTGGTCAAACGAACGTAGCTCGGCATGCAACGTCCTCTTTCTATCCTCTCCTCTCCACTTCCTCTCCTCTTCACCTTATCTCCCTGACGTCATCCTCCTCTCTTTCTCTCCTCTCCTCTTATCTTCCTCTCCTCCAGACGATAGAACGAACGGATGAATGAACGAACGAAAGTGAACGAACGAACGAATGAACGAATGAGTTTTGTTCAGTCAGTCGTTTGTTCGGTCGTTCGTTCATTCGTACGGTCGTTCGTTCTTTCGGTAGTTCATTCGGTCAAACGAACGTAGCTTGGCATGAAACGTCCTCTTTATATCCTCTCCTGTCCCTAAATAGGGTTAGGGTTAGAGTTAGAGTTAGGGTTAGGGTTAGAGAAACAAAAGAGAAGAAGAAGAAAAATATAGAACGTAGTTCGACACATGCTAGAGACAAGTGTGCATATCTATAACTGCGACATTCTTTAGAAGTCTCTTCTAGGTTTGAGAGAATCTGTGATTCTCTCAATCCTGAAAGTGACTTCTGAAGAATGTCACCATTATGGATGTTCACAATTGGATCTAGTGTCTGCCGGATTCATCTAATTTTTTCCATCTTCTTATTTTTGTCTATGTTTTTTTCTACGTAGACATACATGATTTTCCTGAATAATTGATACATGTAACCGAATAATTTTTTCTTTTTAGAATTATTTGATTAAGTCCTCGAACCAACAACAATCAAATGGCTGATTGTGACGACGAACAGTTTCTCCTTGACAAGATCGCACACGGTAGCACTCAGTATTACACTGAGGAGGGGACCGAGGATCCAGATCAATACCTCAACGAGGAGGGAAACGAGTAGGGGAATGAGGGCACCTCATCAGTTGGACAGAAGAGGGCACGCGGGCAACGCGGAGTAAGCAAATGCATTGAGGGTCGACATGTCATAACAGAAGTAGCACCGGACGGTCGACCAAGTGTCCCAGCGGACGCCGCAAGGAAGTTTGTGGCACACAATGGATGGGTGGTGAGGGATCATGTGCCCATCAACGTTGTCAACTGAAGGCGATCAAGGACAGGAGGAGATGAGCAGAGCTATCTCTCGGACACAGAGAAAGAGATGCTCTAGACGACAATGCTGCAGACGTTCACCATCCCATACTCCAATCAAGCAAAGGTCACGGATTGGACGTTAAAGAAGATGGCTGAGCTCTTCAGGAACTATAAGAAGGAGTTACACAAGAAATACGTCCTGAAGGGCCAGACCCCAGACTTCGAAAAGTTTCCAAAGCTAAGAGATCACTGGGAGGCCTTCGTGGAACATAAGACTGGGGAAGAAGCGCAAGCCCTAATTGAAAAGAACAAGGCCAACACAGCCAAGAAAAAATACCATCACAAGCTTGGGTCGGGTGGCTATCAGAAGGGAATGCAAAAATGAGAGAAGATGGAAGTCGACCTGGAAGCGCGAGGTATCGTTCCGGCACAGCCAACTGGCCCGAACGATCAAAGCATTGGTTCTATGCTCACGGGGGATCGCTTAATCCTGGAGATGGATCAGTTATCTTTGGCGCTGAAATCCAAGAAGCCGAGCGAAGATTAGAGGAATCGCTGGAGGCCTCTTCCTCGGGCTCGTTCAAGCCCGACAGAGAGAAGGACGAGCTAACGCTCGCACTGCAAAACCCAGAGCATCGGGGATGAACGCAAGGAAAAGGCGTTGTTCCCTGAAAATACGGGTTTCAAGCTGACGTCGACACATACAAAAGCCACATGAGGTCTAAGCGAGAGACGGATGCGAGGTTCGCAAAAATGCAGATGCGGTTCTCGCAGATTGATCAGATTGTGGACCAAAGGCTGAACAAAAGGTTGGCAGAGGAGCGGAGCCACTGGGTTAGCCAATAGCCAGATCTAACAACAACGGTTCAACTATAGCAGCAGCTGCGCGTCAACAGGAAATGAAGACGAGTTGGCCCCACAAGCGTGTCTGCCATGCCCCGTGGATGACATCATGCAGCGGACACCGTGTGAGCTGCACATTCTGCTCAAGAACATAACAATAAAGGTATGTTCGTACTTTTATATTGTATATTTCCTTGAATAACTTGACAATCAAGGTTCATTACTAACTAGTAAGCAATCTTCTCGAACAAGTTGCGTCGGGTATGGCGATTCCAAGAGAACGAGACGACACCTACCACGCAGGCCCGTTCCACTCGCGTACTCAAAAGTGGAAGTTGAACAGGTGGAACGCGGCTATGAAGATCTCGAGCTAGATATCCCCAGAGGAGACGGGGAGATGATGCTAGGAGAAACAACTCACGTAATATTTCTTTGGAGGAAGTCCTTCATCATATTCCTAGGACGAACAACGTCTCCTATCGTTCCACCGCCGTTGCCTCCACGTGGACCGTCTCCTCAGCCTCCTTCGCCTCCTCCGCCTCCAGCATCGCCTCCACGAGCACCGACTCCTAAATGGTCGTCTCCAACTCCATCGCCTTCTCAGCCTCCTCCGTCGCCACAACGAGCACCGACTCCTAAACGGGCAGCATCTCATCCTCCTCCGCCTCCGTCGGATCCTAAGGGCGCGCGGTCAATATCAAGCGGTCTCCCAAGAAGAAAGCTTCAAAGAATTGAGATGACTCCGCCACCTGCACAGAAGCTCGCATATGAGAACACTGATGAGGAGCTACATGAGGCCGTCGAAGCTAAAGTCAAGGCCCACTTCAGAAATAAGTCGCCTGAGAAGCAATGTTCAAGAAGTCGCTAGTCGCTAGTCGGTCGGCTAGGTGCCGACAAGCGACTAGACCGACTAGTCGGGGATTAGTCGGGATTAGTCGGCCGACTTGTCTAGATATATTTTTCCTCACAGATATTGATATCAAACTAATAGCAGAAATTACCAGAGTGGAAGATACATGAGTGGGACAAGTAGCCGAATTTTAACTAGTGTCGTTGTGTGGCAGCAATACAGTACATTAATTTCACCGACCATGGACAAAAAGAGAGGGAAGCTAGCACATGATCAGGAGAAGAAACATTGGAAGATGATTAATGTTGTACATCCAAACTCCATGTAAAATTGTATACGAACGGATCTCCAATTTATGCCACACAGGGGCGGCTCATGAACCAGGGGGCGCTGAGGAGAAGGGGAGAGGTGACTATGAGAGACGAGAATACCTCCAAGCGAGATGGGAGAGGCGCTGCGCAGAGCCCCGCGATGGCGAGCGGCGGGACGAGGCGCGCGTGTTGGCTCGGTGGCGGCGCGCTGTGCGGCGCAGGGTGGCGCCGCGCACGGTAGAGGGCGGCGACGCGCGCGCCGCGGGGGGCTGGCTATGGCAGGCCGAGCGACAGGCATGGAGAAGATAGATTTTGCCGCGGCACCCGCCAGATCGAGAGGGAGAGGGTCCTTTGTGCGCGATAGTGCGAGGGTCGGTTCAGTACGAAGCCAAAAAAATCCTAAACCGGGCCTAATCGCTGACATAGTCAGAATAAAACGGCCGATTAACGGCCCGTGTTGACCGACTTGGACCGTCTAGTCGGCCCAGTCGACTAGTCCCGACTAGTCCCGACTAGGATGACGATTTGGGCAAAATCCCCTCGGTGCCACGCCGCGGCCGACTAGTCCCGACTAGTCGGCCGATTTTTCCCGACTTTTAGAACACTGCTGAGAAGCCTCATGAAATCCCCCAGGAGACCAAGGACTTCTTCAAGAAGACATACCTAACGCCATAGCCTGAACCACAACCTCAACCGCAGTCCAACTATGACAGGACTATTTGGAAGGTTGCTGGCAAGGCGAAGAGAACGGGCAAAGATGTACCCCAGCTCGGCATGCAGCCTCAGAAACCTCTGGAGTTCAGCACAGTTCCAAATGTCATATCAGAGTTAAGACAATTTATGAAATCTGTTGGAATTTCAATGGATCAATTACACGGCCGTGCTCCCCTCGCGAAGGCTCCGCTGAAATACAAGTTTAAACTTGTAAAGCCTCTTGTAAAGCCGGAACAAGTGAAAAAGCTACCTACACAGATGTACTGCTTCCACAAGTGGTACATGCAAGAATCCAGCAAGGGTGGAGAGATGGTAACGGGCAGATATTCACTGGACTATTTCTTCGATGGAGGTGATGACTTCTATATCCGATTCGAAGACATATTCGACCTGTACCAGCTTGATGCCCTCGACGTCTCACTTCTAGCCACGTGGGTTCTGTAAGTATCGTTCTGTTATTTCGTTTCTTACCTCCTTGTATTTAGCTGACTAAAATTCCTTTTAACCGTTGTAGAATGGCGATGCAATACTGCAACAAGCACGACTGTACCAAACATGGATTCATGGATCCACGGAAAATCAACGGCGTATTGGTTGATCAATTTCCTGATCCAACAGTGGACAACATTTACAATGCGCTGGTGATAAACCACTTCCGGTCGTTTATCCTTCTGCCCTACAACACTGCGTAAGTATTTTCTTCCTTCCATACCGATTTCAATCCCGTGTTCATACATAAATTTTCATATGTGTCATCTAAACCAATTTGCAGATTCCACTGGGTTCTGTTAGTAATTGACATGGATAACTCGTGCATCCATGTCTTTGACTCAATGGATAAACCAGAGTCCACGTACGCAAAGATATTTGAACTACTAAATAGGTAATGCCATCTTACTTTCTATTGCATATATGCGGTTCTCTGATAATTACTAGCTAACTTTCAACTGTACGTAGGGCATGGGAACGGCTTCGGGCTAATGTTCGCGGAAATTGGAAAGATAAGCTCTCCGTGACGATTAACTTTCCAGTGAGTAACATGCTCCAAAGTTGTTTTGAATTATTACTTTGTTCTAAAATATGAAATGTATATTAAATCTATCGTCGTTTCTCCTTTAGTGTGCAAAACAGTCACAGGGCACCAACTTATGCGGATACTACGTCTGCGACTATATTCACCGCTTTGTGACCGATGTCACAACTATCGACGATATAGATGTACATATAACAGCCGTTCATACATTACGTCTCGATTTCTTATTCACTTCATATATTTATTTCTCATTTGATCGAATTAATGACAGCTTATGTGAGTAAGAGACAACCTCCCCACCGAGACTTTCATACAAGCCGCTCAGAAAGAATTGATGGGATTTATAAACGAGCAGATCATTGATCCCACGGGGGAGTTCTATTGTAACTTAAGTAACTTAACCATCGGATCCACAAAATAGACAATGTTTTGTAACATACGAAATATATGTGGATATTGTACATATGTGTATATGTTTTGGTAATATATTATATGTATATATTTCCTTTCTTAAGTTTATTTATATGTGTAACTTATATATTTATACATATATATTATATAATATATATGTATAAATATATGTGTGTGTAATATATAATATATATGTGTAATATATAGGATGTAGCACTGCTAGAGAAAGTAGCAAATTAAAAAATATTAAAAAATCTTTAGTCCTGGTTGGTGGCTCCAACCGGAGTAAAGATGGCGGTGCCACGTGGCCGGATGCGCCATCTTTAGTCCGGTTGGAGCCACCAACCGACTAAAGATGGCGCATCCGGTCATGTGGCTCCGCCATCTTTAGTCCCGGTTGGAGCCACCAACCGGAACTAAAGATTATTTCAACGTTTGACTAGAGATGGCGATCTCTAGTCCCGGTTTGACAACCGGGACTATTGAGGGTTACGAATCGGGGCTAGTGTGGGTTTCTCCACTAGTGACGAAAGTAAAGATTTAATAATAAAGTTATTGCAGAACTATAGATGTTAGGGTTTAAATCCTTGGCACTAATGCTATTGCCATGCTTCTGATCTGTGGCAACATATTATATTGCAACACTACTACGACTATTGCCATGCTTTGGCTATGTTGTAAACGGTAACTCTCGCAACGACAGAGGTGTTGCAATATTTACATTTGCAACGCTTCATACTATTGCAATTGGTAAAACTATTGCAACACCCCCCAAAAAATTTGGTTGCCCAAACCTTTTGCAAGCCATCACTTGCCACGGCTGCCAACCATAATTTTGTGTTGCAATTCCATCTATTGCAACCATTTAAGACTTATTGCAATACTTTTATGCTGTTGCTTGAGGTGAAAAATTTAGTCCTATAGGTATCTGTGTGGATCATTGAACTCATGATTTGTTTCCACATTGTTGATTAATTAACAAATCCAACCTGTGTACATTTTTTAAAAAATTGGGAGTGAACTTATCCACGACTGTGGTTGGAAGGTGACTATATGACCGATGCCATGTGGTCCAAGTCGAAATCAAGGCAAGTGGAATGTCTCAAAAAGCGTTGGACATGTTTAAACATTGCATCATAAAATTTGTATATGCAGGTGTGTGTGAGGTGTATGACTAAACATAAAACCTCATTGCCAAATGCAACTTCATTGTATCAATGTAGGGTTAGAAATTGTTGTATGAAATTCGAAGACGCTTTTCTAATAACGTAGAAGCCGTCATAGTCCGAAGTTTCGACTATATTACAAAATATATCTCTATCTCTAACCGTCCAAACCAACCAACAATGACAAGCTAGAGTTTAATTGCTACATTGCCCTTGTTACATTAATTGTGTGCGCGATACTCTATCTCAAAGAGTGCAACCAAACTATAATTCTAACAGATGCAGATAAGCAGATATTATAAAATGGCTGACCTTGTAGTCAATATTGCCAATGTAAGTGTGTGTGTATATATATATATATATGTATATATATACATATATATATATATGTGTGTATGTATATATATATATATATACATGTATGTATATACATATATAAGTATATAATATGTATATATGTGCGTGTGTGAGATTAATGAAAATCGATCTCGTGTTCTAGATCGGTTCATGGTGTTATTTTGTATTTTGATTCGTATAAAAACTTTAAACATGTGTAGATTCCACATTTGTTGTCAAATCAGTTGAAACATTAAACATTTGTAGTCACATTTTCAACCCGGGGGAGCGCGCGGCGAGTTGGTCAAGGCGTGGAGGTGGATGACGGTCGGCGGGTAGACCCATTTAGTTGGTTATTTCAATTGAGATCAATTATTTGTGTAGTATAATTTTCAGAATATATACCTACTAGGAGGAATGTTGTTCAGGATTACTATCATATTTCATTGTGTGTTAAATCAAATGCAGGCAATCAATTATCTACCATCTTGCTTCGTTCAACAACGCTGCAAGAAGGTATATAGAAACCCAAAATCTGCCACCAAATAAGACAATTAGAAATATGAATGGATCAAATATCCCAAATTAACTCCATATGCGTAAACTTCTAGGATGCACGAGATTGTTCAGTGGAAAGGCCGAGGCAACATGTCCCTGCAATAAGTCCACATTCCTAGCAGTGCCCTCTTGCAGGCAAAGCATGTGGAGCATTTGGACATGGAAAAGGTGAAAAAAGAGAGAGCAAACAAGCAGGGACCAATGGTGCTTGAGTTTTGGACTAAAGATGAGAGCTTAGTACCTTGCAAGTGGAATGAGCGACTAGCAAGTGGAATGAGCGCCCAGCTAAGACGAATACTTCACTTGGTGAAGTCATCAAAGATTATTTGCAGAGCAAAAAGCAACTGTGTATGTACCTTGGGCCTGTTCGGAGCGGAGCGGAGCAATAATAGTGATTTTGTGAGGAGGGAGCACTGTAGATGCTTCGCTCCGCTCTGCTCCAATCCAAACAGGCCTAGGTGACGGAGTCGGAGGCCTCGACGGTTGTCGACCGAATGAAACATAACAATTAAGTTGCTGTTATCGACGCTTGGTCAATGACTCCTCTGGGTGGGAACAGGTATAGCTCTGGGTTCACCCATTCCCCCCGCATCACCAACCGTTGCTCTTTTTTTTTTTGTGTGTGTGTGTATATATATACACATGTGGCCTCTGAGAGTTCTCTCCAAGACTAACTGCATACCTTCACTGCAGTGTGGTAGAGAACCATGGCTGCTGCCGACATGGATTCTGCACCCAGTCCCCTTCCCTCAAACTGCGATGGCACCAATCATACACTAGCTGTAGAAGTTTTAGTCGTCCTGGCCATCGTCGCCATGTTGCTCTTGCACGTCCTGGGTTCGTTACGCCGGTGGTCGAGCCACGGCCTCCTCCACTCCATCATGATTGGAGTCTACACGCTCTCCTATCCGCTGGTGAGCTACACCATTGGGCGGATGCAATCTTCCGACTGGTACTACGAAGACTTCGCCGTGTGGGCCGTGTTCCTGCTTCTGCTCCTCGGCAGCACGGACAACCTCACGGCCTGCCGCCTCAACGAGATCGACAGCTGGAAGAGCATCTACGTGAAACACCTCTTTCAGGGATTCTTGCTAGCGTATGTCATGTACAACACATATGGCGGGGATCATCTGCCGCCCTTTGTGCCACCGCTCTCGGCCATACTGTTGGTCGTCGTCCTCAAGGGGTACTTGAGGATCGCTTCCATGAGGATGGTGAGCAAGTCCTACCTCTACAAGAACATGAAGGTGATCGCCGAATACATGGAGTATAGGGACAACCCACTGGTGCCCTTCGATCCTGTCACCATGGAAGGCTACCGCTACATGGTCGCTGGCGAGAGATATTGCGTCAACCGGCCAGGGGCCACACCATGGTACAAGACGAAGGAAGGCTTGAAGGTTACCACCGTGGAGGAGATCTGGCAGTGCAAGGGGAATCTGCTGCTCCATGAGCGGGGAAACATGCTCAAGGACGTGTGCCTCTCTATGGCACTCTCCAAGATGCTCAACCGAAGGTTTGCTGCTTTCAAGCTCTCAGAGGCAGAGCTCGAGAAAACCCATGACTTTGTATTCAAAGGCCTGCTCGCTGGGGACAAGCCATATCAGCGGGCGTTCAGGGTCATCGAGGAAGAGCTTGTTTTTGTCCATGACTTGTACTACACGAGGTACTCTTACCTCTACCAAAAGGGTCGGTACCTCACTCTCTGTCTGCCTGTCATCATGCTTGCCCTATGCTCGTGGCTCACCTGCGTGCTCGTCAAGGATCGCAAGATTCTCGACCTGGGTTACAGCACCATAGTGATAACAGTTGTCGTGGCATTCCTGGAGGCATACCAGCTGTACCTGTACCTAGCCTCAGGTTGGTTCAAGGTGGCACTGATACGGAGCTACGTCACCACGCCTTTTTTGCAAAGAAACGGCGGCTGTTTCCTTGAGATGATCATAGGCCTTCTCTTGAGGTTGAAGGCGTTCCGCCCATGGAAGGACAGACTTGGGCAGTACTGTATCCTCCGGGATCTTGGTCGCACAAGTTGGCTTAGAAATTGTCTCTATTATTCTACACTGTTCCTGGTGGACAAGGCCAAGAAGGGGCGCAAGAAGTCAGTCAAATTGTCCGAAAATGTGAAGAAAGCCATTGTTGATTCCCTACTCAGAAGCAACGGCCACCTGACGAACGGGGAAACATCTCTGCATCCGTGCTAACCTTTCATGGGCACGGGATGCTATCCCTACTGACGGGACGGTGACTCGCACCATACTGATCTGGCACATTGCTACAACCCTGTGCGAGCACCAGCTGGATGCACAAGCCAAAGAAGAAGACGCGGTCAGAACGGCGTCAACTTTATCGCGGTATTTCGCACCACATGTCTTATATCCATACCGGCAGTGAGGCAGTCAATACGTAACATGCTAGCAGGCAAGACGTCAGGCAAGTTACTCAGAGGCGCCAAGACGTTGGACAGCAAGTGTGAGAAACTAATGAAAACTAGCACCCGTGATGGTAATGGTGGTGATGCACCGCTTGTAGCGAAGGGCGCTGAGCTAGCAAGGTATCTCCTTGAAGACATACAAGACACGAAATTGCGGTGGATGATCCTCTCTGATTTCTGGGCAGAGATGATGCTGTCCGTATCGCCGTCCGACGATGCCCGGGGGCACCTGGAAGCTCTTGCGACCGGAGGGAAGTTCATCACGCACCTATGGGCACTGCTCACGCATGCCGGTGTGCTGAAGCAAGTCCCTGACGGGCCAAACAAGGTCTGACCTCTCCAACCAATGCACAACCAGCAGTCCATGTATCTATCTAATGCTTGTAACATTCTATGTGTATTGTTTTTATATATATTGTCATGTTGGGAGGATCAACGCAAGCGAAACCAATTGGCGGCTATGTTCAAGAAGACGTATAAAATGCCAGTTGATCGTGCCATCCAGCAAAAGTTGACCATCCACCTGTAACACCCTAATTTTCATCATTTGCAAGTTAATAAAAATTAATTAGAATTTCTCTAGAGTTTGTTTGAGTTCGCTTAAGACCTAGGTTTCTTTGTAAAGTTATTACGCATTAAAATCTTTTTCTAAAATTAACTTAATGAACCATATAGGTTTATGTGTGTTGCATTCATGCTAGTTGAATTTCATATTCATTGAGCGTGAACAAATTAAAAATACCTTCATACAATGATTAGGCTCTGAGAATTTTCTAGGTAATTTTCTAGAATTTATTCTCATTTTCCTAGAGACTAGTAATCCAATTTTTGTATGGTTCTACAATTCTTTCTAGGAGCTCCAAGTACTTATTTGGGTTTTCGTCTCCCAAATATTTTCCGGGACTTTTCCTGAATTTTTGGGAGTTTTCGGAGTATTTTTCGTGATTTAATTATGATTTCAGGATTTTCTGGAATTGTTTTCGAATCCAAAATTCACTATACCACACACTCTTTATAGCAACCACAAAAGAGTCGCTATAAGTCATTACAGCGACCGACCATCGGTCGCTATAAATCTATACCGATGGATGTCATTAGTCCGTGTAAATGGCGTTGGTATATATCTATACCGACTGACACATTTATACCGACCGATAGTTAGTTACTATTATTTATAGCGACCGATGTTCTGTTACTAGTTATACCGACCAATAATTTGATGGTATATAACTTTATAGCGACCAACACTCCAATGCTATGAAGTGACATGATTACAAATTTAATTTAACATCAACATGACATTATTATACAATTAATTTCACATGAACCATATAATCTCAGGCTTACTAAACATCCATATAAGTTCACATCACAGGACAATAACATAGCTGAATGTCTCAAGTTTTCATTGAATAATGTCTCAACATCCATAAGTTCACATCACAGAAGTCATTGTAGTTGAACCATGTTTACAAAAGGAGTAACAGTAGCATACACAGCCCTTAATTAGTAGTTGTTCAAATGGCATCCACAAGCCATACATGCTGGCCTTACAATCTGCAAAATGCCTCATCTTACTCGAATACAAAATAGCAGCACTGAGCACTAGACAGATCTGCTCGGTGTTGATCGAGCATCACAGAGTCTCTAGGGCCTCCCACCTAAACAAGTGAAAGTGAAATTTGTTAATACTCTGCAAGTTCAGATTAAACCTAGCTACATACAGGGATCTGATGCATGCAGCGCTGAACTTGGTCAGAACGAAAGGCAAGATATGCATACTAAATTAAGCATCTGCATCAGTCACAATGGCTAGCTTCACAACAGCTTTAGGATATGCATACAGGTAACGCACGCAGGAAGCACTGCAGCAGTCACAATGGCTTCACAACAGCTTCAGGATAGGCCAACCCATCGAGCAGGTAATCATATCAGATATGCATCTATATTGTTTGTGCGTGCTGACAATGTCAACAAGCAGTCACGGTGGTCAATGACTCAATGATGTTATCAGCAAGCTTAATTGCCTACCTATATTTCACCTGCATATGTCCCTACTCACAAGATCATAAAAGATCACGGTGGTACAATACCCACTACATCAAGCCAGCTGGTAACTTATAGGATATACATTTATCATACAAAGAAAGGATATACAGCTAGCTAGCTTTTGATCATGCATATATATTTACCTTGGCAAAATTCACCACATTGCAAAAATCCAAAAGTGCAATAGTGCTAATTAAGTGCGACAAAGTTCCAGCAGGTAGTAGAGCTTACCAACTTCAAAGGAAAGAAACATAAACTAGATTTTCTGAAACTATCTGAAGATTTACAAAGTTTTGCTTTGCTTTTGCAAGCAAAGAAATTTTTGTTGAAGTGAATTTCCTGCAATGAGTTGTTCAACACAATGCCTACTAGAAGCCATGACCATGGTGTCCTGAGGATTAGGCTTGCACACATGAAAAATGAAATTGTTTGATATCAATTCCTTCCAATCCATCTTGATCTCTGGAAACTCTACATTGGATTTTTATGAAATCATGATCTTTAGGATCCAAGGAGCTCTAGCTAACAGGTTTTCTATGTCTATTCAGGAGAGTGTTCTCGTTGAACGTTGTTGGTCAAATACCCGAGGAGCTGCAGAATCTCACTTATCTGAATAACTTGTATGGCCTCTAAACTTTCTCTTCTCTGTTTTGAACATAAAGCAGTAATGCACTACTTTTTTTCTGAGAGCTAGTATGATGTAGAGAACATACCCTGATGAATTGCAATCGAGATGCTCTTCAGCTCTTGAGGGACCTTTAACCCAATTTATGAATAACTGGATGCAATAATCAGTTGTATGCACCGACAAACATTTCACCTTCAGGATGGACAAATAGCATATATAAATTTAAATAAGTATGAACAAATATCATATATAAATTTAAGAGGACAATAAACATAAATATTTTGAGAAGGTTGAAAATAAAGCTTGCAGAATCACTATCACCACGATTTTGGCCACTGCCATTTAGTACCCTGTTCTCAATTATGTTACTCAAGCGTTCAGTAAAAAATCCTAAAAAACTAGCGAAGAACTATCTCATCATCCTCATCAAAACTAGCAAGAATAATCAGGGTACGACAGCCCGATTATGAACTGTTTATGTTTAGCTTCATGGTTTCAACGTTACTGAAGGGATCTTCGGCAAAATTACTTGACGGGTCCCCTGCCATCCTTTATTGGAAACTTTTCTGCCATGCAGTACTTGTAAGAATGTGATTTGGAGCACTTGTTTAGTTTTATTTTCACTTAGCATTCCATCAGTTGGTACTTTCTATTTCTCCAATCAGTAATCATGTAATGTTGAAAAAAAATGACTAGGGCGGTATCCCTCAATCCGCTATCTGGACCTCTTCCGAAGGAGATTGGGAATCTTAGAAATCTCCTATCATTGTAAGAGATATCTTCTTACTTCAATTTATATTCAGAGTTGAAGTTTTCATTACAAACTATTTGTTCTACTCATAGTTAAAGTTTATACTACGGATTATCTTAAGTAAATTAGTTATATAGGACATGCAAATATGCAACTGTAACTTGTTATGGATTTCATAATAATTTACCATTTCTACATGAGTTTCTTATGTTTGCATGAGATCCAAAAGTAATAAATAGTTCTTATCTGCTATCTTAGATTTATGATCTAGTCAAAGAATTAACATGTAGAAGGTTCCAAGGAAATTCTTTTCGAGGTCCAATTCCAGCAAGTCTATCCAATCTAACCAGATTACAAGTTTGTAAATATTTTTACATGACACTGTTTTCTCCATGGAGACCAATATAAGTTCTTTATAAAAGTTAAAACTTTATGGTGAAATTTTCTCTAAGTGTCTGTGCTTCAGGAGGATCAGTGATATTCTAAATGGAAGCTCCTCACTGTCATTTATCTTTAATCTGACATCTTTAAATGTCTTATACGGTGAAAAGCTCTTGCTATAGAGTTTACAATTGCCAAGTCTTCACAAAGTGGCAAGTTACTGAGATTAGATACTTTTATTACAGAATACCGAGGCGCAAGATATCGATAATATCGAACAGTTAACTTTTCTAAGCTTGCAGAGTTAACCTTACTGGAAGTATTTCTTTTTCTGCTCTTTACTTTTGGTCAGTTTGATCTAAGGCATCTGTATCAACGATGTTAACTACTTCCCTATTGGCACGGGAACTTGAGCTTTAACAATATCACAGGCCATGTTCCTCAATCTCATACTGAATCTGGACAAGCTTAGCTTCTTGTAAAAAATTAAGAAATTCTTTCTAAATATTCCTGTTCCTGTCATACAATGGCTTCCTAAGGCAAATGTATTCAGAATTCCATATCCATGAAATCATTAGCAAGGAACTAACAAGAGGAAATGAGGGGGTAGAAATCAATACCGGAAGCTCGAGAACGGATGAGATTCAAGGAAGTCCAACAAGGAAGCACGGCGATGGGGACTGGAAACCGAAGGAGGGCCGGCAATAGGGTGCGGCGACGGCTCTGGCCGCCGCCTCTGGGCGTGGCGGCCTAGCCTCGGGTGCGGCGGCGGCTGCCGCCCTGGCCCGGGCGCAGCGGCTGCCTTGGCCGCGCCCGGCGACGGCCTCAATCCCTAGGGTTGGCGGCGACTTGGCTGCCTGCCCCCCTGGTGCGCGGCGACGACCTCAATCCCTTTCTCGGCGATGGCTTCCCCTGGGCACGGCGGCGGCCTCAATCCCTTGCGAGATCGACGTCGGCGCCGGCTGTCTTCCCCCTGGGCGAGGCGACGGCCTGGCTCCCTATCGGTGGCCAACGCATGCGGACGACCTAGGTGCTAGGGACGACGGCGTCGCACGGCCTACGAGAGCTAGCACGGTGCGTGGGAGAATTGGGGAGATACGGGGCGGCGTCCCCCTTTTTCTCTGTTTATTCACTAGGGTTAGCCCGTGCGGAGCAAAATTGAGGCGCGCAGGAGTGCGCGTGTGCACACGCTATTTTTTGGTTTTTTAATCTTGTACCGACTGATAGCATGACATTATTACTGACCTATAGCGACCGACTGTCGGACAATACATATAGCGGATAATGTTTGGTCGCTAT
Source organism: Oryza australiensis (assembly GCA_019925245.2). Lineage (NCBI taxonomy): Eukaryota > Viridiplantae > Streptophyta > Magnoliopsida > Poales > Poaceae > Oryza > Oryza australiensis. Next base: position 353,667 of record JAIFGZ020000311.1, read on the forward strand.
AAGTACATTTACCGACCAATGCTTTGTGGCAATTTTATACCGACCAATATTGCATCGTTAAATAGCTATTTTTAGCGACAGATGTCTGATGGTAATTTTGGTGTGTGGTATAGTGATTAATTACCGAAATTAGAAGAAAAATAGGAAAATAAATTTGGACTCCAAACTGGTCTATAAATACTTTCCGGTAATCTCCTTGACATCCTCTTTCCAACGCCGCAAACCGCACCTCGTTTCTACAACCCTAGCTCCCGCAGTTCGACACCGAACATACGGATATGTTAAACTCTGGCGAGCTTTTTCAGCGAGCGATTCCGACGAAACCATAAGTTCTTGGTCGAAGTTCATCTCGTCGTACCCGTTCCATTTTACCGTTCATGCGCGAATTCGGGCTTCATCTCCAGCGATCCCTTCTCTCTCTGTTCCATACATATTGTTCTTGTTATCAATATTCATCACAGGGTGAAAGTGCTACTAAATAAATCAACTTAGATGTGGCCTAAGACCGAACGTCGTTTTGCTTTGTGTCAGAACTCAGAAGCTGAAGATGAAAGTGCTTCTGTTGATTATGCAAATTTTTCATATTTGGCTTCATGGGTGAAGGGTTGGATCAGCTATACACCTATGTCCTCCCAAACAGCTACGTATGCTACTTATTTTGATGATATGCAACTGATAACTGACAGCTATATATTAATATGTCCTTCAAGCTCTGCATATTTACCTCTCTACAAGACTGTAAGGTTGTTATGATGACAATCGTGAATAAACTTTTAGTTGTGATATGGCAACATATGTCAATCAAATCCATCCATGTTAAATTTCATTCTCATCAATTCGTTTGTTTTTGCAGGGGCAGGTTGTAGTGGCTGCTTCTTTTGCAGTGGCAGGTTGAAGCCACAGTTTGGGGGCCTAAAATGTATTTTTACCTAGATGCCACAGTGGCACAAGTTTAAGCCCAATAATTCGCTCTCCGGCTTTCTATCGAATGGGTAAAACGGACCGTGTTGTAATCCAAAATTTGGAACCGAGAGAAACTACGCGTGTTTCTGCACCGCACAAACTTAGTCCTCTCTTAGTCACATACCCCACTCCGACGACTGACTTGCATTGCTACCTAGTCTCCGCGTGCGACATCCTAATAATTCGCTCTCCGGCTTTTTGTTGATGGGTAAAACAGACCTGCTGAAATTCAAAATTTGAAAGTGAGAGAAATGGCGTGTGTTTCTGCACCGCACAATACTTAGCTCTCTCTTAGACATACCCCACCCCGACGACTGACTTGCATTGCTACCTAGTCTCCGCGCGCTGCAGCCCACTAATTCGCTCTCTCTTGTTTTGTGTCGAATGGGTAAAACGGACGGAACTGAGAAAAACGACACGTGTTTTTGCACCACACAATACTTAGCCCTCTTTTAGTCACTCACTCCATCCCGACGACTGACCCAATAATCACTAGTAGAGTACCCAGCTTTAGTACCGATTAGTAGAGGCTAAAGATCTCGAAAATATTGGCCGGCTGCCCATGCTGTCAACCTAGTTATAACACTATACGATTATCGGATGGAGATTGCAGCCACACACTTGGACGTCATCCATCGGTTTCTTCCCAACTTCCATATATGGTGGGGAGTATATACTACCATGTCAGCTTGCCACAGGAGACCGTGCCACACCACCAACCCCTCCCGCCTTCCATCAGCCTCGGGACAAAGGTGTGTTTTCCAGTAGTGACACTACATATTCCCCACACTTGCTGAGTACCAATCATCAATCATAAGTGTACTCACACTTGCTATATCTATTGTTCATGACATGATAAATCTGTTGAAGACTGAAGATTTGCTAGGCGTACATTTCCCCTAGTCAACTGCCTATGGAGTTGTTGGTGATTCGCTGCTTATAGTAGAGATTTTTATCTCATTTCTGGTTATGTAATCTATGTAACTCTCTCTTTACGTTATAACACTATATTTGATATTTACTCACTACCGAAAACGGCACTAGTGCATAATATCAAGCACTCGACAAAGACAATATATACCGAGTGCATGAAACAGGACTCTCGGCATAACAATAACACTCGGCAAAATTAAACTTTGTCGAGTGCGAAACACTCAGCACAAAACGGCAAAAGACACTCGGTAAAATCTTGGCACTCGGCAAAAAAACCATTACGTGACGAGCACGTGCATCGTCCGACAGACGACGTCCCCACCGTTAGGCTTTGTTGATTGCCTAACGGAGGCACTCGGTGAAACTCAGTTTTGCCGAGTGCCTAACAGAGACTCCGTGAAATACGAAGTTTGCCAAGTGCTCTCCCTTCACACTCGGCAAAAAAAAATTTCAAGTCCTACCCTCCAAACTTTTTCTATCCCCCACATACAGCATGTGGTACTCCATGTTAAAATTTAGTATATTTCTCGATCTTTTTAATATTTAATTGATTTATTCCCTTTAGAAGAATTTTTAACTGAGTGTCAAATTTGAACTGCAAGTTATTCAAATAATGAAATAAATGAGTGGAAAAACAATATTCATGTTTTTAAGTTCAGTTTGAGGCTGTATCCGAGAAATGAAAAGAAATTTCGAACATCCTATTCAAGAAACACGATCATGAACCTGTGGTCAAATGATTTTTAAACTCTAAAAAAGCAAACATAGTCCAAAAATCACGAGATTTGTCAAGATGTCATGGTATCATACGTTGAGGCTATGGTAAAAATTGACAAGGTTTCGAATAATTTGTCGCTATGACGTTTACAAACCGGAGCTTCTCCGAAAAAGAGCGCTAAGTGTTGAGAAGGATGATTTGGAGTCAATGTGACGGTCAAATTCAAGATTGGCTTCAAAACTTTTTTATAGTTAATAAATAACATAATTTGGTTCATGTTAAATTTTGGTGATTTTTCAGATCCATTTGATAATTTTTATTTATTAATTGCATAAAATATAAATTTATTTTGCCGGGAGTAGCACTCGGCATTTTTTGTCTTTGCCGAGTGCCCATGATCTGTCTTTGCCGAGTGCCAGATCGTGGGCACTCAGCTAGGGGATTATATCAATTTGATTTAAAAAATAATTATAGGAATTTTGGGAGAGATACACTGAAGACACTCTTAAAGTTTGGAATTTTCACTCCACAAACAACAAAAATTTTAAAATCCACAATTTTCGCAAAAGCAAACATCTCCCCCTCACGAGAATCTTGTCCTCGAGATTAAAGTTGCACCAGGTATGCAGAGGTGCCATGCTTCTACATGTTATGTGCATTCTTCAATATCTTCATCTTCTGTGTGATGGCTCTTCCATAAATCATGGATTCTAATTGACAATCTCATAATTACCCCAGTTGTTCCAATGGGAATTATGTGCTCTGAGTTTTCTTTAAAGTAGTAGGTAGGGTCACTATTACAAAAACATACATAGGTGTCGACCTAATAGGTATCGGTTCAACAAAAACTGACACCTATTAGGCGTTCTTCGCCCCTACATAGGTTATAGGTGCTAGTTCGAACGAAGAAAAGAATAGGTGTTGGTTCTTGTTATGAACCAACAACTATTTGCCTCCTCCTGTGTTGGCTATAGACTAAAAACCAACACCCATAATATAGGTGCCGGTTTTTTAAAACACCAATACCTTTAGTATATATAGGTGTCGGTTTTTTAAAAAACCAACACCTATACTAATCCAGCCAAAGCTCGCCCGCGGGAGCGCCCCCTTATCCAGTCTCACTCCTTACTCGCCACCCTTCCCCTCTCTCTCCCCTTCTTTCCCCGTCTCCCCTCTCCCTCGTTCGCACCGTCCGCCACCCCTCCCCTCTCCGTCTCCTTCTCCCCCCGTCTCCCCTCTCCCTCCCCCTTCTCCAGCCGGCGTGGATGTGGGGGCCGCTGGAGGGCGGTGTGGAGGTGGGGACCACCAACGGATGTGCCGGCATAGAGGTGGGGGCCGATGGATCCACGGCGGTGAAGGAGCCGGCCGGGTGTGGCCCTCCCTCCTCTTCGTCCAAATCGTCCCTCCTCCCGCCTCTGCCGCTCGCCGCCCGTCGCACGAGGTTTACCTCCCTCTCTCTCTCTCTCTCTGCTAGATGCACACATACATGCCCAATCTTGTCGTCTGGATCGAATCCGCTCCTCCCTAGATTCACTTTGTTGAATCTAGGGTTTCCTGTTAGTTGCATTATCACTTTGCTCAGTTCCTTGACATGCATGCGCAGCGGCAAGATTGTGTGTAGTGGATTAGCATGATTAGTGGAGATGATGCGTGCTAGATCTGTAATCCTAGAGATTATATATGTTTGGATCTCTGGATAGCAGCTAGGTTAGCTCACTGATTATTTCCATTTGTCATATACATTTTTCTGAGTTAATGTATGTCATCTAACTTGGCAAACTGCAGGTTAATGGAAACCACATACATAGAATCCTAACATTTGAGATGGAAATATACTCACACCAACATTATTTTTTATGACTGACGCAATGTTCAGCATGATCGTTAATCCAGGTCCCTATAGGTACGTCGTATACGGATACGCAAAGAGGATAGGTATGCACAGAATTTGAAAGATAAAGAACAGTAGGTAAGACATGCAGAAACAAGAGATACACTTCCCCAACAACATAATGGAAACTTTTACTCAGAGCTGCAATTCGAGAAGCCTTAATATGTCCAATAACCTTATCAATTTGAGGATAAATGAAGAGTTGATACACAAGAAGACTGGTACCTGAAATGAAACTGCCATTATGAACAACAGAAAGATGTTCTGTCTGGCTTTCAAGCACTGGCTAATAACACTTCTCTACACTTACTAGATAGTCATGCAGAGTACTCCCAATCCACAGAATTGAGGTTAAAATTTCCATCCTAATGTATAAGCATTTTTTACACGGAAGAACATGAAATTCAGTTATAAACCTAGAATCGTTCATAACTCAGTTTCTGGTTGGTTTTTCTCTAAGCTCAAGCCTTTTCAGTTCTTGGTACTCCAGTTTAATGGGCTATTATGAGGTGTCAAAGATCTAAGAATGCAGGAGTTGTGGAGGACTCCTTGACCCTTGAAGATCAGGATTTTTGTGTGGATGGATGTTGTTGAAGGGGAGAATCCAGGCTGCCAGGCAACTGAAAAGAATGCAGTGGCAAGGGAGCCCTAACTTCAAACTTTGTGGGGAAATAGAAGATAGTGACCATATAATATTCAGATGTGCCCCAGCTAAATTCCTCTGGTGCTGTTTTAGATATGTGCTTCACTGGGACAGGATCCATAATTCTTGAGCTGAACTCTTAACCTTAATGCAAGAATCTGGAAAAGCCCAGAACATCATCCTACTATATCTCTTTTCTGCAGGATTCTGGGACATCTCGCTAATGCGGAATTACTGGGCCTTTAACAATAAATTGCTTACAGATGTTCTTTACCTGACTTATAACTTATAGAGTTGTATCTTTCTAGCAACAGTGGAGACGTTTGGTGCCATTGAAGTTAGCAGGAGGGGTGGATGCTTTACCTGACTCACTGCTTGCTAATACCCATGGGATGCAAGGAGTGAATCTCTCTGGATGATGAAGACGACTAAGGAGCCTGGAGACAAGATAGCTGGCCAAGGCAGGGAAGGAGCTGACCCGAGAACTGTAGCCCATCATCTGTTTCTGTTGCTAAATCTCATTAGCCCTTTTGTTTATTAGGCTACGCTATGTTCCCATTGTGCGAGCAGTGCTTCTGTTGCTGTAATCGGTGAAAGCTGGAAGCCTCAACAGATTTTGTCTGTATCTTTTTGAGAGTTGCGTGTCCTTTTTTGGCGAAAGGTACGAACACGATCGATTGACCTAAAGCTTTGCGGTGGTTCTTAGTATGGAGTCGCCAACCACTTCAATCTAGAAAATACTAGAACAAAGTGAGTTTTGTAGATCGAATCGGCTAGCGAAACTGATTTGGATGGATAGATCGATAAATACCCGTCTCGTGGGCGAACGGAAGGTTTTTGGGACAAACCTACAAAGAGATGTCGCACTCTCGCAGTGGCGACGGACGGTTTACGACGCAAACCGACAAAGATGGACTTAACTAGGGCAAAGTAGAAAATATGGCTGAAAAGTAAAAGAATATTGAAAAAACGATTCTAGATTGTATTGTATGTTGTGTGATTGTTGTTTTTTTACAATTGAACCAGCCTTGGCCCTTAAATAGGGGTTGGTCTTGCCCTCCGCAGGCCCTTCTCCACGTCCAACTCAGGATAGACACGTTTGGAAACCCGAGACATACCGTATGGAGGAAGGAAACCTGAATACCGACGAAGTCGTCTAGGTTTTGGACTCTGCCAGTCAGACCGGCCACATGCCTCCGGTCTGATCGGCTCCACTGTCCGGTCTGACCGGCCTATACACGGTGGTCAGACCGGCCTCTCCGAAAGAAACCGACAAACTTTCAAATATTGGCATTTTCCTTATTTTGATTCCTAAGTGTCAATTTTGGTTGTAAACAATTTCAATATTATTTTTTTGTTTTCAAGAGGAATAGGTGTCGGTTCTTATAGAAAACCGTACCTATTCAGCCTAATAGGTGCAAGAACCGACACCTATTAGACCCAATAGGTGTTGGTTCCTATTAAAACTGGCACCTATTAGTCCGAATAGGTACCGGTTCTCTACAAGAACCGACATCTATTTGTCTAAATAGGTGCCGGTTGAAGAACTGACACCAATGACTTTGGTCATTGGTACCGACCAATAGGTGTCGGGTCCGAAACCGATATCTATTGGGGTTTTGAATCGGTACCTGTTAGGCTTTCTGTACTAGTGGATTATCCATTCATTTAAGGATTAGCTAATTATAGGTAGGGTTATCCATTCATTTAAGAATTAGCTAGTTATAGCACACAACAATTCATTCGGTTAGAAGAACACAAGAACCATAGAAACCATGCAGTCCAACTCACTGAAGTAGTGGCACCATACAAAAGGATGTATCTCAAGGTCTACCCCAACACTTTCAAGATTACATGAGGCTCTTCAATATTGTTGTCGTCTTCTTCACGTGGGTGGTTCTCTGGGGCAGGTGCATAGAAGTGTCTAGCCTCTTCGACTTCGTCACAGGGCAGCTCAAGCGGTTTGTCTACATACCAGAGAGCAAGCTCAGGCATTGTGTTGTGGTCAAGTACGGGTCTAATACAAGCTGAAACAAACTGGGTTTTCATTTCGGAAAATATATACAACTCACTATACGCTGGTGGAGAAACTCACTATTGTCCCGGTTTGTAACCCCTTGTAGTCCCGGTTATCAAATCGGGACTACGAAAGAGGAACTAAAGATCGACATCTTTAGTCCCGGTTGGAATAACCGGGACTAAAGATTTTTTTAATTTTTTTTTAATTTTTAATTTTTTTTTTACTAGCTACTAACTTACTGCCTTTCAATTATATATATTATGCATACATATTTTACACACATATATATTTATACATATATATGCAACATGCATATATATGTATAAATATATATTTTACACACATATAAATGAACTTAATAGAGGAAATATATACATATATTACCAAAATATATACACATATGTACAATATCCACATATATTTCGTATGTTACAAAAAAATTGTCTACTTTATGGATCCAGTGGTAAAGTTACTTAAACCAAAGTAGAACTCTCCCGTAGGATCAATGACCTGCTCGTTTATAAATCCTATCAATTCTTCTTGAGCAGCCTGTATGAAAGTCGCGTGGGGGAGATGGTCTCTTACTTGCATAAGCTGTCATTAATTCGAATAAATGAGAAATAAATATATGACATGAATAAAAAATCAAGACGTAATGTATGAATGGTTGTTATACGTACATCTATGTCGTCAAGACTATTGACTTTGGTAACAAAGCGGTGAATGTAGTCGCAGACGTAGTAGCCGCATAAGTTGGTCCCCTGCACCTATTTTGCATACTAAAGGAGAAACGACGACAGATTGAATATACATTTCATATTTTAGAACAAATTAATGATTCAATACAACTTTAGAGCATGTTACTCACTGGAAAGTTCATCTTCACACAGAGCTTATCTTTCCAATTCCAGCGAACATTCACCCAGAACCGTGCACATGCCCTACATGCAGTTAAAATGGCGTTACCTATTTAGCAGTTCAAATATCTTTGCGTATGTGTACTCTGGTTTATCCATTGAGTTAAAGACATGGATCCACGAGTGATCCATGTCAGTTACGAATAGAGCCCAGTGGAATCTGTAAATTGGTTGAGATCACTACTGGAGAAAGCCACACTAGTCCCGGTTCGTAACTTTCAGTAGTCCCGGTTGTCAAACTGGGACTACGAATTCGGGACTAGAGATGGACTATCTCTAGTCTCGGTTAAATAACCGGGACTAGAGATGCATCTTTAGTCCCGGTTTAAGCCACCAACCGGGACTAAAGGTGGCGGAGCCACGTGGCCGGCTCCGCAATCTTTAGTCCCGGTTGGTGGCTTAAACCGGACTAAAGATTAATTTTTTTAATTTGCCATATATTACACATATATTATATTACACATAAATATATAATTTACACACATTTAAACGAACTTAAGAAAGGAAATATATATATATTGCCAAAATATGTACAATATTCATACATGTTTCCTAGCTAGCTTATAAAAAATTTTCTCTAATCTACTTTGCTGTGGTTTAGCTACTAAAACTAATGAAGAACTCCCCCACGGGATCAACGACCTGCTCGTTAATAAATCCCATCAAATCTTCCTGAGCGGCTTGTATGAAAGTCTCGTGGGGGAGGTTGTCTCTTACTCGCATAAGCTGTCATTAATTACAATAAATGAGAAATAAATATATGAAGTGAATAAGAAATCGAGACGTAATGTATGAATTGGTGTTATACGTACATCTAGATCATAGACAGTTTTAACTTCGGTCACAAAGCGGTGAATGTAGTCGTAGACGTAATATCCACATAGGTTGGTGCCCTGTGACTGTTTTGCACACTAAAAGAGAAACGACGACATATTTAATATGCATATCATATTTTCGAACATAATAATGATTCAACTCAAATTAGGAGCAGGCATGTTACTCACTGGAAACTTCATCCGCACAGAGAGCTTATCTTTCCAATTTCCGCGAACATTACCCCGAAATCGTTCCCATGCCCTACATGCAGTTGAAAGTTAGCACGTAATTATCCGAGAACCACATATATGCAATACAAAGTAAGATGGCATTACCTGTTAAACAGTTCAAATATGTGGGAGTACGTGGACTCTGGTTTATCCATTGAGTCAAAGACATGGATCTTTGACTGACCCATGTCACGTACTAATAGAATCCAGTGGAATCTGTAAATTGGTTTAGATGACACATATGAAACTTTATGTATGCATGGGATTGAAATTGGTTCGGAAAGAAAGAAAAACTTACGCAGTATTATAGGGCAGAAGGATGAAGGACCGGAAGGGTTGCTTCGCAAGCGCGTTGTATATGTTGTCCACTGTGTCATTAGGAAACTGATCAACCAATGGGCCGTTGATTTTCCGTGGATCCATGAATTCATGCTTAGTGCATTCATGCTTGTTGCAGTAATGGATCGCCATTCTACAACGGTTAAAAAGAATTTTAATCAGCTAAATTCAAGGAGGTAAGAAACGAAATAACCGGGCGATACTTACAAAACCCGCGTTGTTAGAAGTGAGACGTCGAGGGCATCATGTTGGTACAGGTCGAATATATCTTCGAATCGGATATAAAGGTAGTCATCTCCATCGAAGAAGTAGTCAGTTGAATATTTGCATGTTATCATGTCTTCACCCTTGCTGGATCGTTGCATGTACCACTGATGGAAGCGGTACATCTGAGTTGGAAGCTTTTTCACGAGATCCGGCTTGACGAGAGGCTTTCCAAGGTTGAACTTGTATTTAAGCGAAGCCTTCGCCAGGGGTGCACGCCCGTGTAATTGATCCATATTAATTCCAGCTTCTTGAATGAATTGTCTTAAATCAGGTCTAATATTTGGGATCGTGCTGAACTCCATAGGCTTCTGTGGCTGCATGCCAAGCTGGGGTACATCTTTGCCCGCTTTCTTCGCCCTGCTTGAGGCCGACCGCTTTGGTGCGGGTGGCGGCGTCTTCTTAATTCTCTGAGTCTTTCTTGGACGACCGCTTGATATTGACGGCGCGCTCTTGGATGATCACCGTTTAGGAGTCGGTGCTCGTTGTGGCGACGGAGGAGGGTTGGAAGGCGGTGGAGTTCGAGACGGCCGTTTAGGAGTCGGTGCTCGTGGAGGCGACGCAGGAGGCGGAGGAGGCGAAGGCGGCGAAGGAGGCGGAGGAGACGTCCCACGTGGAGGCGAGGGCGGTGGAACGATAGGAGACGTTGTTCGTCCAGGGAATTTTATGTAGATCTTCCTCCAGAGAAATATTCCATGAGGCGTTTCTCCTAGCGTCGTCTCCCCGTCTCCTCCGGGGATATCCAGCTCCAGATCTTCATAGCCACGTTCCACCTGTTCAATTTCAACCTTCGAGTACGAAGGTGGAACGGGCCGGGAGTGGTAGGTGCCGTCTCGAGCTACGGGAATAGCCATGCCCGATGCGACCTATTCGAGAAGATTGCTTATTAGTTAATAATGAACGTTGATTGACAAGTTATTCAACAAAATATACGTACAACATAAAAGAACGAACATACCTTTATTGTTATGTTTTTCAGCGGGATGTGCAGATCACACGGGGTCCGCTGTGTGATGTCATCCACGGGGCATGGCGGACCCGGTTGAGCTTGTGGGGCCAGCTAGCCATCATTTCCAGTAGACGCGCAGCTGCTGCGCTGTAGTTGGAGTTGTGCGGTTTTTGCTGGATCCGGCTGTTGGCTAACCCACTGGCTCCGCTCCTCAGCCAACCTTACGGCCACCCTTTTGTCGACAATCTGATCGATCTGCGAGAGCCTCATTTCCATCTCAGCGAATCTAGCATCATTCTCTCGCTTTGACCTCATTCGGCTCCTGTATGTGTCGAGGTCAGCTTGGAACCCGTATTTCCGGGGACGACGCCTTTTCCTCGCGTACGCCCGGGTGCTCGGGTTTTCAAGGCTGAGCGTTAGCTCGTCCTTCTCTCTATCGGGCTCGAACGAGCCCGAGGAACAGCCTGCACCGCCTCCTCTAACCTCTCGTCGGCTTCTAGAATTTCATCACCAAAGATCACTGTGCCATCGATGGGATTTAGTGAGTGCCGTGAGCATAGAACCAGTTCTTTGATCGTTCCGCCGGTTTGTTGTGCACGGAACGATATCCCGTGCTTCTAGGTCGGCTTCCATTTTTTCCATTTCTCCATTGCTTTTTTATAGCCGCCTGACTCAAGCCTGTGATGGTATTTCTTTTTTGCTGCATTGGCCTTGTTCTTTTCTATGATAGATTGCGCTTCTTCACTGGTCCTGTGCTCAACAAAAGCATCCCAATGATCTCTGAGCTTTGGGAACTTGTCAAAGTCTGGTGTCTGGCCCTTTAGGATATATTTCTTGTGTAACTGTTTCTTGTAGTTCTTGAAGAGCTCTGCCATTTTCTTCAACGTCCATTCCTTGACCATTGCCTGATCTGAGTCTGGGATGGTGAACGTCTGCAGCATTGTCGTCCACGGCATCTCTTTCTCGAGTCCGGGAGATAGCTCGCTCCTCTCCTCCTTTGGTAGATCGCCTCCAGTTGGCAACGCTTATGGGCACGTGATCCCTCACCACCCATCCGCTATGTGCCACAAACTTCCTTGCGACGTCCTCTGGGGCAATTGGTCGACCGTCAGGTGCCACCTCCGTTATGACATGTCGACCTCCTATTTTCTTGCTTAGGCCGCGTGGCCTCTTCTGTCCAGCGGAGGCGAAGGCAGAGCCCTCATTCCTCTCCTCGTTCCTCTGCTCGTCTCTGCCCTCGTTCCCCTCCTCGTTCAGGTACTGATCTGGATCTTCGTGTCCCTCCTCATTGTAAAACTTTGTTCCTCGTGCGATCTCATCAAGGAGAAACGGTTCCTCGTCACGATCCACCATTTGATTGATGTGGGTTGAGGACTTAATCAAAGAATTCTGAAAAAAATTATTGTCGGTTAATACATGTACAAATTATTTAGGAATATCATGTATGTCTACGTAAAAAAACATAGTCAGAAAAGAAGAAGATGGAAAAAATAGATGAAATCCGATAGACACCAGATCCAATTGTGCACATCCACAATGGTTATATTTTTTTAGAAGTCACTTCCTGGATTACATCTACACCGAACGACCGAACGAACGACCGAGGACCAAACGACCGACCATTCGTTCAATCTATCGTTCACGTCTCCGTTCTGTCGTTCGTTCGTTCACCCTAAACCCTAAACCCTAAACCCTAAATGCAGTTCCCTAAACCCATCCCTAACCCTAACCTATCGTTCGTTCACGTCCATTCGTTCGGACCCTTAACCCTAACCCAAACCCAAATCCTAAACTATCGTCCGTTCGTTCTAACGTTCGTTGACGTGTGTGAGTACGATCATCTAGAGGAGAGGAGAGAAAGAGATGATCATGTATGTGAGGGAGATAAGGTCGAGAGGAGAGGAAGTGGAGAGGAGAGGACAGAGAGGACGTTGCATGCCTATGTACGTTGTAACGACCGAACGACCGACCGAACGAACGAACGACCGAACGAACTATCGAACGAACGAACGCACGCACGACCAACCGACCGACCGAACAAGTGTTCGTTCGTGCGTCCGTCCGTTCGTCCACGTCCGTACGGCTGTCCGTCCGTTCGTCCGTCCACATCCATTTGTTGATTTTTATCGTTCTCGTTTGTTGAAAAATACAAACTTCACAAGTCACATACACATTCAAATTTAAATCTATTCATGCATTTAAATTTAAATACACATTCAAAATTCTAAATTCACAATATTCATGCATTAAAATTTAAATAAACAGTCCATTTACATATAAAGTCCATACAAATTTACACATACACATCGAAATCAGATTCACAAATTTACACATACACATCGAAATGATATTCAAATCCTCCTCATTCATTCACATTCACAAAATTCAGAAAATTCACAAAATTCATTCACATTCATATTCATTAAACATATAGCACGGCAGCGGCAGCGGCGGCGGCGGCGGCGAAGACGACAATGGTGGCGATGGCGATGGCATCGACGGCGGCGGCTAACCCTAGCACGCATCACGGAGAAAAAAGGGGCGTGGCAGCGGCTAACTGCGGCAGCGGCGACGGCGACGGAGACCTTGGCGCGGCGGTCCCGGCTACGAAGACCTTGGCGCGGCGGTCCCTCGGCGACAACGACGGCAACGAAGACGGCGGAGACGGCGTGCTGCGGCGGCGTCCTTGTGCTCAGTGATGGCGAAGAAGACGATGCAGTTGTGTGAAAACGGCTAAGTGTTTGGATCCCAGTGAAGCCCTTGCTATATATAGGTGCCTGCTCTATTGTCTCGGTTGAAGCCACCAACCGGGACTAGAGATGATATAGTCATGGTTGGTGGCTTCAATCGGGACAATAGAGCATACCTTTTGTCCGGTTGAAGCCACCGACCGGACTAGAGATGGCGGGCAACCACGTGTCCCACGTAGGTGGGCATCTCTAGTCCCGGTTGAAGCCACCAACCGGGACTAGAGATGTTTTCCGCCTCGAAATTCACCTCTAGTCGGGTGGTTTCAAAAACAGGACTAATTATTACAGTGCCAATTATATTGTGTTATATTCATATATAATTATAATTAACATATGTTCATATATTCATATATAATTAACATATGTTCATATAATTAACATAAAATATTATAAATTAAAATAATAACATATAATTAACATTTGTCATATTCCAAACTATTTAAAATTTAAGTAACAATATATATTTGACATATGGCCAATTTGAAAAAATATTAAATTAAAATAAAACATATAATTAACATTTGTCATATTTAAAACTATTTTAAACCCTAAACCCTAAACCTTAAACCTAAACCCTTTTACCATTAACCCTTAACCTAAACCCTAAACCCTATTTTAAACCTAAACCCTCGTGCGGCCTACGTGATTGACATGTAGAAGGACTATGACACGAGCTGGAACGTCAATGCCTTCTCCTCGATCTAACATCGTCTCTCATGCTCTTGGAGCTCCGTTCTCATCAACCGTAATAGAGGTGGCAATCTCTTCTCACTTTGTTCTACCTTGTTCTCGATTGCTTCATCTAATCCCAATACTTCAGCACATCATCTTCAAAGACGACACCAAGCCAAATGCATGGCAGAAAACAAGTGTCTAAGCAACACAAATCCAGAAAGCACCATTCCTTTTCGATTAGAAAAAGAGAGCATCATTCTTGCATTGATCGAGTAGAAAGAAAAGAATCATACCTTGTAAAACGTTGCTTTGCATGACGGTATATCGAGAATGGCTGCGGATGGAAGCTCGGGAAGGAGATACTAGAAAGAGAGCTTCCTCCTCAAGCGGTTAACTATCGGTCAAAGGCTAGTGCAATAAGGCCACCGGCTAGTTCATGAAAAAGGTTAGATCAATACAGATAAACAGATAAACAAAGACAGTCTTACAGCCAAAAGAAGCTATTGCTATAAAATTTTCTCAACGATGAGCATGGTTAACCATATGCATGATGCAAGGCAAAGCGCATTTACCTATGTTTTTTTTGGGCTCCATTATTTCGAGAGACATGAATCAAATCTCACACTCTAATGACTCGGGATCGATGAAATAGCTTATCTTAGTCGTCTCGTCCACATCGCATCGGTTGCTCCGATGATCCGTGGAGAGGCCGGACGTTTTCTTCTGCCTTCTTCACCGATCTTGGTCTCTTCAACATGTCATGATCGATCGTAGTAGCTTTCTTCACCGATCCGGATCATTAAATATTGAAGAGACTAAGATCGGTGAAGAAGGCTACTACGATGGATCATGACATGTTGAAGAGACCAAGATCGGTGAAGAAGGGGGAAAAATGTCGGGGCCTCTCCACGAATCATCGGAGCAACTGATACTGATGTGGACGAGACGACTAAGATAAGCTATTTCATTGATCCCGAGTCATTGAGTGTGAGATTTGATTCATGTCTCTCGAAATAATGGAGCCCAGCCAAAAACATAGGTAAATGCGTTTTGCCTTGCATCATGCATATGGTTAACCATGCTCATCACCGAGAAAATTTTATAGCAAGAGCTTCTTTTGGCTGCAAGACTGTCTTTGTTTATCTGTTTATCTGTTATTGATCTAACCTTTTTCATGAACTAGCCGGTGGCCTTATTGCACTAGCCTTTGACTGATAGTTAACTCGCTTGAGGAGGAAGCTCACTTTTCTAGTATCTCCTTCCCGAGCTTCCATCCCACCATTCTCGCTTATCGTCATGCAAAGCAACATTTTACAAGGTATGATTCTTTCTTTCTACTCGATCAATGCAAGAATGATGCTCTCTTTTTCTAATCGAAAAGGAATGATGCTTTCTCGGATTTGTGTTGCTTAGACACTTGTTTCTTGCCATGCAGACGAGCTTGGTGTCATCTTTGAAGATGATGTGCTGAAGTATCGGGATGAGATGAAGCAATCAAAGAATAAGGTAGAATAAAGTGAGAAGAGATTGCTAGTGCTCTATTACGATGATGAGAACGGAGCAAGCCTCCAAGAGCATGAGAGACGATGTTAGATCATAGGAAAAGGCATTGACGTTCCAGCTCGTGTCGCAATCCTTCTACATGCCAATCACGCAGCCGCGAGGTTTAAGGTTTAGGGTTTAGGGTTTAAAATAGGGTTTAGGGTTTAGGTTAAGGTTTAATGGTAAAAGAGTTTAGGTTTAAGGTTTAGGGTTTAGGGTTTAGGGTTTATGGTTTAAAATAGTTTTAAATACGACAAATGTTAATTATATTTTTTTAATTTAAAATTTTTTTCAAATTGGCCATATATATATATATATATATATTGTTATTTAAATGTTAAATAGTTTGGAATATGACAAATGTTAATTATATGTTATATTTTAATTTATAATATTTTATGTTATTTATATGAACATATGTTAATTATATATGAATATATGAACATATGTTAATTATAACTATATATGAATATAACACAATATAATTGGGCACGTAATAATTAGTCCTGGTTTTGAAACCACCCGAGACTAGAGGTGAATTTCAGTGGGTGGAAAACATCTTCTCATGTTTGCATACAAATCTAGAGATGAAAATGTATATAAAATAACCGCAAAATACGAAGTGCTAAGATTGTAGATAGCACATCACATG
This sequence comes from Oryza australiensis, assembly GCA_019925245.2. Lineage (NCBI taxonomy): Eukaryota > Viridiplantae > Streptophyta > Magnoliopsida > Poales > Poaceae > Oryza > Oryza australiensis. The sequence continues at coordinate 369,969 of JAIFGZ020000311.1, forward strand.
TAGATAGTAAAATGTATAAAAAACAACCACAAATCTATACGAGTAAGAAGTTGCTAACCTTATAGATAGCGAATATTTGTGTATTATCACCAAAGAAGTTGCTAACCTTGGCAGCACCGGACCTCTAGCTGAGAAAAATTTTGAAGATGTATAAGTGTGGCTGGCTCGGGATGGAGGAGGAAGGAGTATATAAAGAAAATCTCTAGTCCCGGTTGGTAACACCAACCGGGACTAGAGATGCCATCTCTACTCCCGAGGCAACGGTATAAAAAAATTTCAACGGTTCTCTAGGACCTTTAGTTCCAGTTCGTTTCAAGAACTGAGACTAGAGATGATGGTTTAAATGTTGTCAGCGCGTGTCAGAGCGCCGAGGACCTTTAGTCCTGGTTGGTAACACGAACCGGGACTAGAGGTAGCATATCTAGTCCTGGTTGGTGTTACCAACGGACTAAGGTCCCGCGCTCGACACGCGCCGACAACATTTGAACCGGGACTAGAGGTGATCTTTAGTACCGGTTCTTGACACGAACCAGGACTAAAGGTCCTAGAGAGCCGTTGAATTTTTAAACCGGGTGCAACTCAAACCGAGACTACTGTGCTTTTTGCCACTTCAACCAATGATGGTTTCTCCAGTAGTGGATGATACATATGAAACTTTATGTATGCGCGGGATTGAAATTGGTACGGAAGGTACAAAAAACTTACGCCGTGTTGTAGGGCAGAAGGATGAACGTCTTGTAGTGATGCTGCACCAGCACATTGTATATATTATCCTCGGTTTGCTCCGGATATTGATCAATCATCGCGGTGTTGATTTTTCGTGGGTCCATGAATCCATGTTTGGGATCTTCTTGCTCATTGTAATATTGGATCGTCATTCTGCAATGGTTAAAAAAACTTAAGTCAGCTAAATACAAGAAGCTAAGGAATGAAATAAATATAACTGAACGATACTTACAAGACCCACGTATATACCATTGTGATAGTCCCTCGATTATAGTAGTTATCATGACAGAACTCATCGCAGCTTAATATCATTTCCATACAACGAAATCATAGTACAATACTGATTAATTACATCCGAAATAACTCGGAGTACAAGTTTAATTAATAAAAGCCTCTTGCATTTTACGACAAGTAGAAAATCCTGCGCAGTGGTAGCTTTGGCTTCAAGTCTTCATCTTTGGTCTCACCACAGGCATCCTTGAGTGAAGGGACACAATGCCTAACTCCCTGGAGTTCTTCATGATCAGACTTTCAGTCCAAGTCCAAACCTGCACGCGCATAAACTATCCCCAAGGAACGGGATAGGTCCACGTCACCATCCGTATGCAAGCTTCAATTGACCTAAAACTAAGTAGTCTTCAAAAGTAGAAATGACTTGTAATCGTAGGAGTAGTCTGGGTAGAAACGACTTGTAACTCTTGGTCGTCCGATCTATATAAGGCGGCCAAGTGTCACACCCCAAATTTCTCCTCTCGTAGCTTTAAAAATATCCGAGAAATTGTGCAAAGAAATGGTCGGGAATTAACCTAGAGAAAAACACTAATAAATAAATCCATTTAATAAATTTAATGAGCTCGGTGGAATTTTTCTTAAACTCCCCGTGTCAAAATACACTAACAGGATTTTTAATAGAATTTTCAGAGCAAAGAAAATACCTTTTTAAAATTAAAATAGGATTAACAGAATTAAATTAAATATAGAAAATCCTTTTTCTTTTATTTTTCCCCTTTTCTCTAGGTCATGGGACGGCGGCCCACTCCTGTGCAGCCCTCCCGCGTATGCCCTCTCTCTCACTAGGCCGACCCGAGGCCGTGGCCCAGCCGCCCGCACAAATCCGCCGCCCCTCCTTCACTCGCCCGAGACGTCGACGGGTGGGCCCCAACTATCGAGGTCGTCCCCTACCTTCGGCCGATGAAGGTGGGGTTGACGTCAGCCCACGCCATCGCCTCCCCCGCGTGCTCCCGCTCCTTCTGCGCCATGCCGCACCACCCTGAGCCATGCACCCACTCCCCCTCTCTTCCGTGTGCGTGTAGAGCCATGGAATGGCCAGATTCAAAAACCATGTGCCCACTCTCTCTCCCCCAACCCACGCCGCCGCCATTCCTCCCATACTCGGGCCACATCCTCCTCTCCGATGGCTATAAATCGTTGACCCGTGCCCCGCTCTTCCTTTTTCCCAAGTCAATCGAACCTCCCAAGCTCGCAATCGCGCCTATGTCATTGAAACCCTAGCACCCCATATTTCTGCTCCGACCGCTCGATTCCGCCACGCCGCTGTCACCAAGCCCTCCCATCGCCGCTGTCGGCTCTGCAAGGTCGTGGAGAGTCCCGGTCGCCGCTTGGATTTCGGTCCGTGCCGTCGGAACCCCTCCTTCCTTGTGCGTCGGTGAGCCCCGCCATTTTTCCTCTTTTTGGCCGATGTTTCCCGCCTCCACATGCCATCTCCTCCCCTCTTTTCTCTTTTGTCTTATTTGTCGGACCTCCTAGGACCTCGGGCGCCCGTCTTTTCGCTGGTTCTCCGCAGAAATTGCCACCGCGTCGTTCTCTCCCTACGCGCCGGTGACCACCACTGTGGTGAGCCTCTTGTCCCCCATTTTCCCTTTTTTCTCCCTCGGACGAGCACCCCACCATCTTGCCTGCATGCGTCGTGCCTCCATGTGTCGCTCGCACGCGATGCCGCCGCTCCCTGCTGGCCAGCGGAGCTCGTCTTCCCTCTCCCGTGCCTTCGGATATACCCTCGGGTGAATCCGGGACGTTCGCGTGTCACCTCGATGTCGTCTCGCGTCGGCACCACCTAGTCATCGCGTCAGCACTTCCCGCCCATGTGTCCGCCGTGTGGCTGCCACATCTGTGCCACGTGTGCGCCACGTGGTGCGCGCGTGCCCTCGACTTGTGGACTTGGTCCATCGTGCGCCGTCCTCCCGCGCGCCATAGCTAGGTTGTTCCCGCCTATTGGCGCCGGCCCAACCCCTCAATGTCGTCAGCCCTAGAGGCTGATTGTGCAATAAATCGTTTATTTTTTTTATAATAAATACTGTGAATCTACTAAAATTCATAAAAATTTCATCCGAACTCCGTTTGAGTCTATTCAAGTTGCAGATGACTCATAAAAATGCCTAGAATCCATAAAAATAGTTTTGATGCATCTTTCAGTTGATTTATTGCCTGTTTTCTGGTATTTTGTTTGTCATGTAGATTCTGGCACCTTTGACACTCCCGTTTATTTTGAAGTAGTTGCAGAAGTCCCTCAAGAGCAAGAGCAAGAGTAAGGCAAGTCATGCATTCCACATTGATCATATTGTTCCTAATCTTAAAGTATCCCACTTTTCTATTAAATTGCATTATTTTATAATGTCATGTGGGATGGGACATATAGTGTGTAGCCTAGCTTGATTATCCTATACCACTAATAACTTGGGATTCAACATGACTAGATGAAGGACTAGGGAATGCATAGCCATGCTTAGTTCAACTTGCTCACTATGATGATGATATTAATAAGAACCATTATGGACATATGCCTCCAAGGTACAAATGCAACTAAAATATGATTAATGGTGGGCTATGGGTGTATGGTTTTGATAGACACACCCATGACAGTTAAGGACCTGTTCGCGGGAAACCCTGGAAAAATTATCGTGCGCACCACAAGCCAGCGTGGGCAACAGCTGGGCTTGTAGTGTAGCTTTTCCCTGTCCGACGTACCCAGGCAAGAGTGAGCGTGATGATGTTTGGATGGGCCGGGCAAGGCCTATGCGGCTTCTAGTTCACTTAGGCACAAGAGGGGCTACCTAGCTTGGATTTAAAGGTACGGCAAAACCTGAAGTGTGGTATCGATTGGTCAGGAAGGGTTATTGGAAGGGTCCTATCACAGTCCCCTTTCCGGTATGCCATGCTGTCATGTCAGCGTATGGAAACATATCGTGGGGCTGTGTCTTGTGAGTACAGATGTACATCTCTGATCAGAGTACAACTATTCGAATAGTCGTGCCCGCGGTTATGGGCGATCAACTAGATGCACCATGATTAATCCCATGTTTAATAATTTGACTTAATGGAACTGTCATAGACTAGATGGATGGGTTGGGCCTGTCTCAACGTGGTGTAACATTGGGTAGTGATCATTAATTCTATTTAATTAAATCTAACCATTTTTAGTGCTTTCAACTATTGTCTTTAAAATGCCTACTTTGTGCAAATAATCCCGATCCTTCCTTTGGAAATACTTGCATCATACCTGCCCTTGGTATGACCTGCTGAGTACAGTGGGTAGTACTCAGCCTTGCTTCATTTCCCCCACGTCAGAATTGAAGTATGGATCAGATGATGGCTTCGCGAAAGAGTAGGCTTGTCGCTACCTTCGAGGATGCCCGTGGAGTGGGGTCGCCACACTGTGAGTGCCAAGATGTAGATTAGCTCGTTTATTTTTCTGATTAATTTATGTAAGACTTTCGTGGTGTTTCTAAGACATGGATTCTGTGAGTGCCAAGATGTAGATTCTAAGACATGATGTAATGCACATTCCACTTTGGGAATTCCGGGCAAGAATTTCTGGGTGTGACAAGTTGGTATCAGAGTCGACCTTAACCGTTGGATGAGCCAATTGAAACCCTAAGAGCGCTTGGAAACTCTTTCATTTGCATGCCGCCTTTTGCATTTGGAGTTGTTTCAGGAAAATCGGGAATTTTGTTTCCTTGGTTTGCAGGAAAAATCTTGACTGTTTATTCGAATTGGGTTTTTCCAAGTATGGTCAAACTAGGGTATTAACAGTTTGTAAAGACAGGACTTGGATTCAAATTCAATTTCATTCGACAGTCATTTTGGGATTTGTGAGGACTATGCATTAAGTCGTGTCTAGGCTTTGCGGGATGCAAATTTTTATGATTCTTGTTATTATTATATATCTATTTTGGTGCATTAATTTATCGCCGGTAGTGTCAATAGTATTTTATTTGGAATCATGCCAAAATATTTTATGCATAAAAGTTATTGCCTCTTACTTGGTTATTTACTTGAGTTATTTACTATTTTATTTAATTTGGATCTGAGCATGTATTGATTCCTCTCCTTTGTCTCCTAAAGATGTCAGCACTTTCCCCGACACACCGTGGCCAGGGAATGGGCGACTTTGTTGCTGACCTTAGTCGTGTGGCATTCCTGGTCGGCTACCCTCATGATCCGGAGTACACCTAGATTCGCCCTCTCAGTGGGGAGTTTCCCCACCATGTCAGCTTGGAGGTACATGGCATCCCCACCTACATGCCCAACATGGTGGTCACAGCTTCTGGGGGCACCTTTGAGCACGCCTGTTAGGAGCGCGGCGTATTGGATGATGGCCTGACTCCGTGTGAGGCACGACGTGGACCTCCGCGACACCACCTACCGCTACCACCCCACTCGTGGCAGCCACGACCATGTCAGCAACTTCCGGTCAGCTTCCAGGGAGAACGACACCACCTTCGGGTGTATGTGCACCGTGTTGTAGGGTTTGGACACTATCCATGCTAACATGCATAGGGCATACAAGGACCTCAACAACAGGAAGCTGGTGGAGATTGTGCGACTAAAGGACGAGGTGGCTCGCCTCAAGAGGGAGAACGCCATCCTCTAGGGACATTCACCACCCAGGGGAGACAGGGTCCATACGACACCAAGGATGTTGACTACAGCTCCCGTGCGTATCCAACTTGCGCACCAAAACCCGCTGCCAGTGCCAGAGCCACTCCCAATGTTCGTGCCGCCCTTGCCTCCACTATCACCACCCTTGGCACCAGGACTTACCTTCGTTCCCGTGGCAGTGGCAGTGGGCAGCAGCAATGGTGGTTGGCTGTCTGCTACACCTAGCTCTCCCCGTGGGACCACCAATAGCACCACCAGCAATAGCTCCAGCTCCAAGCCCGGCAGTGGCAAGACCTACCTGCTAGACTCTAGGAGCCGTTTGGAGGAGGTCAGAGATGAGCGTGAGTCTGACTTCGACTCCACCGACCATAGGAGCCGATCCAGGCACTAGGACCATCACCCCTAGTTCCACGTTTTTCTTAGTTTGTTTCCTTGCTAGCTTTTGTGCTTAGGTTTGTTTGTGTTTGTGGGTTAGTCGGCATACCTTACCAAGTAATTGTGGTATGGCTGCCCTTAATTAGGACTTGAATTGCTTCTTTTTCTCGTAACGCTTTAATGTCAGAGCAAAATAAATTATAATAAAGATTAGTTTCTGAGCAGTCTTTTTTCCTCCTTGTCTTTTCTTTCCCTCCGCCTGTCCCTCTCCAGATGGTGAACAGAAGGAACACCAACCGTGCTACCGGTGATGGCAGCAGCAGCGAAGGCCAGACCGAAGGAATCAACCCCAATGGCGCAGCAGGCAATGGTTCACCTCCGCCGCTGGAGAACCCGACCCTTGCCTAGGTGCAACCAATCAAACACATATGATGGCTGCCATGATGCAATAGATGCAAGAAAAGCACTAGCAAATGCAGCAGCATATGATGCAATAGCTATAGCAACAAGCACAACACCAACAGAACCCACTAGCCCCCAATCCAGTCCAAGCTGCCGGAATTTCTCCGTGTCAGATCGCCCACCTTCGAGCACCACCAACCCGAGGCCAATGATTGGCTCCACGCTATTGAGAAGAAGCTCAACCTCCTCCAGTGCACTGACCAGGAGAAGGTCGCCTTTGCCACCCACCAACTCCAGGGTCCCGCTTCTGCTTGGTGGGACAACCATCAGATGACCCGCCTGGCAGGAACAAAAGTCATGTGAGCCAAGTTCTGCCATAGCTTTCGGAAGGCAAGGGTCCCAACGGCATAGTGACACAGAAGAAGAGAGAATTCTACACACTGCATCAAGGGTACAGGACTATGACAGAATACCTTCATGAGTTCAACCGCCTCGACTGCTATGCATCCGAGGACGTGCACACCGACGCTGAGAGGCAGGAGAAGTTTTTGGCTGGCCTCGACAAGGAGCTGACCAACCAGCTAATCTTGGGAAACTATGCCAACTTCAAGACGCCAGGAGGACCAGCGAAACAAAATGGACTACAAGAGGAAGGCAGCCTAGTTCAGGACTCATCGGGGGAACAACCAGAGGTCTCGCTTCATAGCTAGGCCAGAGGACCATGATCATTCACCAACATCGCCCATACCACCCGGGAAGCTTCAACCACAATGCCAACTGTGGTAGCAGTAGCAATGGACATCTCTAGTGGAACCCAACTCCGTGCCTACCAATGGCTCCAGCCCAGCCAGCACAACCCAAGAAGGATTTGGGGGAAAACCGCTGGTATTTTTCAACTACAACGAGCCCGGGCACTTCGCCGACAAATGCCCAAAGCCAAAGCGCACTGGGCCTGGGTTTGTCTAGGCACGAGTCAACCATGCTACAGCAGAAGAAGCCCAGGTAGTGCCAGAAGTAATACTAGGTATGTTCCCTATGAACTCAATCTCTGCTACTGTATTATTCAATTCTGGCACAACACATTATTTCATATCCAAGAGATTTGTTGGGGAACATGGGCTAAGAAAATAGAAACCCGTCACACCGATGCGGGTTCACACCCTGGGAAATAGCTCAACGCCCGTTAGCTATAGTCCCTCAGTAACAATAGAAATCCAAAGATAATGATTTCTAGCCAACCTCATCCTTCTTGAATCTAAAGACCTAGACGTCACTCTGAGGATAGATTGGTTGGCAAGATACAAGGGAGTGATAATTGTGCGAAACACACTATCACTCTAACCAATACATAAGGAGAAGTGGTCACCTTCCAGTCTCCGATGCACCAAGAGCATGGAGTAAGCTTGAACCAGACTACTGACAAGGACAAGACAATGGCAGAAGAGAAAAATCCCAAGAAATTAGAGGACATCCCTACAGTCAGAGAGTATCCGGAGGTTTTTCCAAAGGATCTGACAACCATGCCACCAAAAAGGGAGATCGAGTTCCAGATCAACTTGGTGGCGGGAACGGCTCCCATATACAAGAGGCCCTATAGAATGGCAGCCAACGAAATGGAGGAAGTCAAGAAGCAAGTCGATGAGCAGCTACAGAAGGGGTACATTCGCCCAAGCACGTCGCCTTGGGGTGCTCTGGTGATCTTTATGGAAAAGAAAGACAAGGCCAAGAGGATGTGCGTTGACTATCACACACTCGACGAGGTCACTATCAAGAATAAGTACCCACTATCGTGAACTCAACGCTCGTGGAACAGGTTCACCTAGTCCAAGCAAGTGACACAGAGATAGCAAAACTAAAGAAGTATATGAGACCTGGCAAAGCCTAAGACTTCACGGAAGATGAACAAGGGACAATCTGGATGGGAGAAATATTGTGCGCACCTGATAACAAGGAATTGAAGGACCTGTTCCTCAGGGAAGCTCATCAAACCCAGTATTCCATTCACCCTGGCAGTTTCAAAATGTACTAGAATCTTAAGGAAATATTCTGGTGGGTCAGCATGAGAAGGGAAATCGCAGAATTTGTTGCACTATGTGACATATGCCAACGAGTAAAGGCAGCACACCAGAGACCTGCATGGTTGTTACAACCTCATAAGATTTCGGAATGGAAATGGGAGAAATTGGGATGGACATCATCACGGGTTTCCCTAGAACTTCCACCGGTCACAACTCTATTTGGGTGACTATGGACCAACTCACCAAAGTCGCTTACTTTATTATGGTACATACCACCTATTCCAGGAAGAAGCTAGCAAAACTTTACCTAGCAAGAATCATGTGTGTACATGGAGTGCCTAAGAAGATCGTGTTCGATCTCAAGGGAGTCAATTCACCTCAAAATTCTGGCAGAAACTATAGGAGATATTGGGAACACGCTTGAACTTTAGCACTACGTACCATCCTCAAACCGACGGGCAGACCGAACGGGTAAATCAAATATTGGAAGATATGTTGAGAGCTTGTGTGCTTGAATTTGGTGGAGCTTGGGACAAGAGCCTGCCATATGCCGAGTTCTCATACAATAACAGTTACCAAGCCAGTCTGTAGATGGTTATGTTCGAAGCACTGGATGGTAGAAAGTGTCACACGCCACTCTTCTGGGCTCAAACAGGAGAACGCTAGTTATTTGGGGCTGACGTCTTGAATGAGGTAGAAGAGAAAGTAAGGCTTATTCAGGGAAGGCTGAAAACTGGCCAGGCTCGACAGAGAAGCTATGCTGACAACCACCGGAGAGAGCTTAGCTTTGAAGCCGGAGAGTATATGTACCTCCGCGTCACTCCGCTCCAAGAAGTACATCGTTTACAAACGAAAGGAAAGTTGGCACCACGCTTTTTGGGACCATACAGAATCCTGGAACCCCGAGGAGAAGTAGCTTACCAACTCGAGCCTCCCTCCACAATGGAAGGTATCCATGATGTGTTCCATGTCTTCCAGTTGAAGAAGCCGACTCGCATCCTCGAAACCAGCGAAAGGAGAACCAGGAACCGAGTAACCAGATTCTATTGAGTATAGTGGAGCCACCATTCCGAGGAAGAGGCCTCTTGGGAAAGGGAAGACGAGTGAAGGCCACCCATCCACACCTCTTCGCTAACGCCTTCGAATCTCGAGATCGAGATTCCGTTTAAGGGGGGTAGGTTTGTCACACACCAAAGTTCCCCTCTTTAGCTTTAAAAATTATCTGAGAAATTACGCAAAGAAATGGTCGGGAATTAACCCAAAGAAAAACTCCAATAAATAAATCCATTTAATAAATGAAATGAGCTTGGTGGAATTTTTCTTAAATTGCCCATCTCAAAATACACTAACAAGATTTTTAGTGGAATTTGTAGAGCAAAGGAAATAATTTTTAAACTTGAAATAGGATTCTCGAATTAAATTAAATCTAGAAAATCCTTTTCCTTTTCTTTTCTTTTTCCCTTTTTCAGGCCGTGGGCGGCGGCCCACCCTTGTGCACCTCTCCCTCGCACGCCCTCTTTCTCTCTCTCTCTCTCGCTGGGTCGGCCCGAGGCCGCAGCCCAGCCGCTCGCGTAAGTCCACCGCCCCTCCCTCGCTCGCCCGCGATGCCGGCAGCTAGGGCCCACCTGTTGGGGTCGTCCCCTACCTCTAGCTGAGGAAGACGAGGCTGACGTCAGTCCACGCCACCGCCTTTCCCGTGCGCTCCCGCGCCTTCCACGCCATGCACACCACCTCGAGCCGTGCGCCCACTCCCTCTCTCTTCCCCGTGCGCGTAGAGCCATGAAATGACCGAATTCGAAAACCCCATGCCCACTCTCTACCCTGACCCACGCCGCCACCATTCCGGCTACACTCGGGCCACGTCCGCTTCCCTCAATGTATAAATTGCAATGCCATGCGCCGTTCTTCCTTTTCCCCAACTCAATCAAACCTCCCGAGCTCGCAATCGTGCCCGCGTCATCAAAACCCTAGCACCGCCGCATTTCCCCGCTCCAGCCGCTCGATTCCGCCACGCTGCTCATCGCGAAGCCCTCCATCACGTCGTCGGCTCCGCAAGGTCGCAGAGAGTCTTGGCCGCTGCTTTAATTTTGCTTCGTGCCACCGGAACCTTTCACCTCTAGAAATTGAGTGAAATTTTCAGACTATTTTGTGTATAAATCCCGTCCTGGAATCGCCGGGTACACAAAACGACAAAGTTAGAAGACAAAGTTAGAAGACCAAGACTCATACCCTAGTTGAGTTTTGCCTATAGATTGGAGCTGAAGCCCCGCTAGGATCATCCTTTTTTCACTTCTTTCTTCTTGGTGTGAGTACTAAGTGTCTTTGCCGTAAGTATTTTACGCTTTATTTACATTTGGATCTATTTATTGATTTGTCATTTTATGTACCCTGGTTATTTTGTGGACAGGGATTTATACACAAAATAGTTTGAAAATTTGCCTAAATTTCTAGGCGTGACAAGTTGGTATCAGATCCAGCTTGACCATAGGTTGAGCCAAATGGTTAAACCCCTAAGAACAAGTTTTGTGAGAACCTTATTTGCGAAAATGTCTCTTCTCTCCCTCCTGAGCTCTTTGCAAAAACAATTTATCAAAATTCCCTCCTTCCCCCTCGGACTCTCTAGCTGTTAAACTTGGAGCGCCAACTGAAAGCTCTATGGAAGTCAAGTCAAGCCCGAAGCATCATGCAAGAAGATCAAGATGAGTAGCCCAAGTCAGTGTTTCTCGAGGATCAAGCGAAGCCTTCCTATAGCTTACCTAAACCCAATCCTCCCTCGAAGAGTAGTATCGTTAGCTGTTAGATCGTGTGTTGTTTGCTGTGTGTAGGGGTATGGTTTACATCAGTGATGGGGATGTGACCATACTAGGTTGTTTGCCTAATCAACTTGAACAATAAAAGTCTACTCACCTCAGATCAGTAGTCAAGTGGATTAAGGCCTTACCTTTAGTGCAACCTCTCTTTTCCATCTTCCTTCTGTCCCGGCAGCAGATGGTCAGCACCAAGGAGATCAACAACAATAGTAGCAGCAGCGGTGCATTAAGGTCACCAACACGTGGTTCAGTTCAACGCAACCTCTGCCCGAGAACCTCGCTCTTGGTCAATCCAGATCACCTACCAGCAGACGATGGATACGCTGGATGTGGGGTCTCCTCCGGAGAGGTTAACTCCCACAATACCACATAACCTCCCAGGAGTCTGGTTATGCATGAGATAGTACAGATACAAGAACATCATATATTATTACAAACTATTAATGTTTAAGTACAAACCATATAATACAAGAAAGCTGCGACACTTCTACAGGGATAGCCCAAGTGTAGAGTCGACCTAGAAATCATACTCGTTTTCTCAGTACTCTAGGGTACTTGGGAGTTCTTCTTTTGCTTTGGGGTTTCCTGAAGATAGTTTATGCAAGGGTGAGCACCGATGCTACTCCACAAGCCAAACTGAATACAATCTTATATGCATAGACATGCATGATATATCGACAAGAGAAAGGAATTATAAATATATCCCTAGCATGTTGATGTATCCTATTCTTCTATAGAACATTTTGTATAAACAATTAAGATTATTAATCATGCACTTGGTTTTAGCTTAATCCTATATTCCATCCCTTCTTAAAAGTACTTAAATATGAACATTCAAATCTTTTAATAATATTTAAGAAAAGTACTCATGCCATTAAGCTGGATTCACCCATAGACATAACTCCATTGACCGGGAGTACAGCGTATTTGAATACAATCAACTCTGCAGCGTTTGCCCAGCTTTACCCGGGGATTAACCTTAGTTAGCCAGACTAAGGGCAACATAACATTTATATAGTTCTAACCTTTTCTGATGTGTGAACGAGACCGGCGGGCTATCTTAATAGGGGCACCAATTCTAACCAGTAATTGGTGGATCCATCCCCTATTTAATAGCTGTTCGTCACACACTTGCCCCGGCTTGGTGAAACCAGCGGTGCTATCTTAACAGACGGTACCGATCTGGTTAGTATCGATATTTTTATCCGTTGTTTACATAGCTGTCCACCAATGAGATTTTCTCCAATTCTTCAATACATAGAATCGCATAAATCCCGTAAATCCCCACAGAGATCGAAGAGAACTATATAATTGCTAAGCCGGTATAACCGGTCCAATGGATGGGCGAAACTATGTCCTTATTCTGGCATAAGAGTTTTTATGTTTTCTGGCATACAACCAAAACCATTCTCATATCACATGAAATGATAGGATTTCTATTTACCTATCACATGAAATAATAGATTATTTTCTATTCTACCACGTGAAATAGCTTCCTATGATCAGGAATGAAATACTAACACATGCGATAATGCTTATTCTATCATATTGATAGTTTTATACATAGTCCAAGTTATCAAGGTGTTTTTCTAAGGAGAAGGAGAATATATCAAATCATATGAAATAATAAACTTCTCCTTTTCTATTCATTAAATAATAAGATATTTCTAATGCATGAAATAATAACCTATATGAACTAAAAGGGTTACTTATATTCACATAAAATATTAACATACCTAGTTTAAAGAATATTAAAACTATATGAAATGATAAATTATGACTATCTAACCCATCCCGCAAAACATTTCTAACTAAATATACTATTTAAGCATGATAACTTATTATTTTTAAATTCTATAAATGATCAATGGTAGTTTGACTTGCTTTGAGTGTCAACGGACTCAAAATATTTATTTGGTTGAAGGGGAACGAGGGCGTTCACGTCAATCTCTTGGTCGAGTTCTATCTCCTCCACGAACTCAAAATTGCGATCTATCGATAAATAAATAGAAGAGATCAACGAAAAAAATCCAAATAAACATCTAATAGTCATCAAATAAGTAAATAAATTCAAAAAGAGATTGAAAAGTTGATTTTTGAAATCTAAATGGTTAAATCTTTAAGGTTTAGAATTTAATTTTAAAAATAAAAAGTTTTAAGGAAATATTTTGAAAAGATTTTAAAAAGATAGATAAATAAGCTCAAAAAGAATATAAAGAATAAAATCTTTTAGAATAAAATTTTGAAAAGGGCCAAAAGGGGTCAAACTTAATTTTCTAGACTAATTCTACATTTTCTTATTCTTTTCTCTCTCTTCTTTCTTTTTCTTCTTTTTCTCTCCTTTCCTCTCTTTTCTCTCTCTTCTCCTCTGTTCTTCCTTTCTGAGCCGGTGCTGGGGAAGAAGGTGATGCGCGCGGCAAGAGACGACCGGGCTTGAGAAATTAACTTGCTTTCCTCCATCTAGCAACTACGAGGAACCCATTTTAGTGCTTAGCTAGGTCGATGTCACATACCCAAATCGAGGGTCAGAAAATTTTGTTAAAACCAAATCAAAGTAAAGTTCTTCAATTTTGTGAACCAAAATTTCTATTTCTAACCTAGGTGAAGTATTTCGACCCAATGCATGATTAAAAATTTGAGAACAAAATAAAACTTTTTCATTTTTAATCTTGAGCATTGATACATTTATACACGTGAGAATACATATGCATATAACATGTTTTGACCAAGTGTCCTTTGTGCATTTGGATTTTGGATTCGCATTTTCATTTTAGATCTCAAGAGCATAACCTAAAGGATATAAAATTCACCAAACGAGCCTACAGCTAACTTAGGGTAATAATACGTGGATATAAAAATTTAATCCCACGTTCACCAGCTCAGCCCAAAAGGAAATTTAATATGAACCCAAATAACTATAATAGATGCATGCACATAGAGTGAACACATAAACCTAGGGAGATTACCCTAATATTCTAAAATAATCCATACCAGATAAAATCATGGAAAAATTCATGTAGGTGAAAAATATTATATTCAACTTGACATAATTTTTGTGCAATTTAAAAACTAGGTTTGATTCTCCAAACAAATTAGACAAAACAGACAAATATTAGGCTAATTAATATCCTTAATCACCTAAAGAGACAACTTGCCTAAAATATCATTAAAATGCACATAATTATTATAGGAAATAATTTATTAAAATACTAGGTTAATTATCATGAATAAATATAATTTATCTAGAATTTTTTCTCAGTTTATGTCTCCTAAAAATTAAAACTAGTTCCTCATTGCCCCATCTTTGTTTAATTTCTGAGAGCAATCTACAAATAATTTTTGTATGAAACAAAAAAAAATAGAATCTAGAAATACTTATCTACTTCAAGTAAAATTTTTAGCAATTTATACAGATTAAATTATGGAGCTACAAAGATAGGGGGGACAAATAATTTTGAAAATTCAACAAAAAGCAAATACACCGATGTTCCTACCCATATCCCTCTCATTTGCCTAGACCACCACGACTGGGGCCCACTTGACAGACTCTCTATCTTGCTCCCACTCTGTTCACCTTTCTTCTTCTCTGTTCAGCATAGGGAACATGCGAGAGAGAGGAGAGCTTGGGAGCCGAGTGTGAGCGACGCGTGGGAGCGACGTGTCGATACCTAGCTCTACATCTCTAGCTTTCTCCTCCACCCAGCAGCGTCGCCACATCACTCTCCACTCCTGTGCCAAGAGACCGAGAGAGAGAGCTCACCGCCCTCCTCGCCTTCATTCCCATCGCCGACCACCAGGAAGAATAGCGTTACAGATCATCGTCGAGCCATCATCTTCTCTACTTTTTCCCGTTCCATACTCTCCTCACAATGCTTAAGAAATTCCTTTTTGACCCCATAGCATTTTGTGCAGCCAATCGACGGGAATGCCACCACGCTCTCGGACGTCCTGGAGCGTGCACCGAAGTTATGGCGTCGTCACTGTTCCGACCACTGTGGACCATGCCAAGCCGAGCCACCGCGCCATCGTCTTCACCTCGACCTCCTCTTCGTTTCCCCTCAAAAATCGAGGGAGATCGATCTCTTCTTCTCCGGCTCCGATCAACCGCGTCGTCGCGGTGTTTCTCCATCGCAGCTACCTTGCCAAAGCTTGCTAGCCCCTGCAAATAGCTAGATGAGTCTCCTAGTATACCGTATCCACTAATGCCTGCACTGTTTTGGCTCGATTTGAGCCGGAGCTCAACATGCATGTGCGAGACGTGAGACCCCGCTGCTCGCGCTGCTGCTGTGCTTTTCTCTGGCCACCTCTGTCTTTAAAATTACCACTGACGGGTGCGCAAGACCCTTCCGCATCTTTATTATTTTGGCCATGACCCCATCCGAGGTACCGTTCACCGTCAGCGAGGGCAAACACAACCACTGGCCATAGCTCAGCTCGCTAGGGACCACACTATTGAAGTTCAATTAAATCCAGGGATTAATTCACAAAACATTCCTCTTTCATAGAGCAGTCGCTGGACTGCGGATTGGTTTCAGGAAAGTCTAGGGTTCTTATTAAACAATCTCCAGTTTGAAATCTTTTAATCAAAAGGACAATGATTAAAAATATGCTAACTTATAAATTCCATATAAAATTCATTTTAACTCATTTTGGGGTGGGACAAATTTCTGTAAACTCAAAACAAGGTGAACTTTATCTTAGAAATATAAAACTTGACCCTCACTGTACAGCTTTTATCTCAAAAATTTAAATAAAAAACCACATATAGAGGTTGTATAGAATTATAAAATAAGTAGAAAATTAAAATCAACTCATTTTTGGGCAAACTTAAATCCTACAGATTCCTTAACTCATCCTATCTGATTAGGGAAAATAAAAATATATAATTACCTTGAGCCAAATGCTTTTAAAACTATTATTGAGAAAATGATGAATTTTAGGTGAGCTGAAATTTAGGGATTTATATAAAATTCATTTTAACTCCTTTTTGAGTAAACTCAAGTTTTGTAGAATCATAGAAACATTTAAATTCAAATTATAAAATAAAAATATATGCTTACTATATATTAATATCACTTTAAATATTTATATAAAGAATAATTAACTTAGTGCACACTTCAACTTGTAAAATTTGTAGAAAATTCATCCTTAATCCATTTGAAGTGAACCAAATTTCTATAGAACCACAAGTAATTAACTTCAACATAGTAAGATAAAATATGGCATATTCTGTACAGGTTATAGCTCTAAATGTTAAATAGATAACTTAGGTGCTAATCACTATAATAATAGTTAAGCACTATATACATATACATATGTATAAATATATATATATGCACTTTATCTCCAAATAAATACAATTAAAACTTGTTGGACCAGATAAACCATAGTTCCATCCCTAATTACCAAAAGTTAGTACACATAGCTCATATAATAATTTCTAGGTTGATATGTAAAGTTACTAACACAAGAACACCCCCTTGTTTACACAATGTGTAGCAAAATAAACCAAGTCCTAAAATTATTAACTAAGATTAGAATGGTTAACCAAATTGTTCATTTTAGACATCATAAACAGAATGGAACAAGTTTTGCACCTAAACCCCTAAGGCCATATATATAGAACACTATAGGCCTAGAACACGTTATAAGTTTGTAAAATGCCTAAGAAATTCATAATAGCTCTAAAAATTATGAAACCAATTGTGTTAGTCTTAGAAAACACAAATCTTCACCCTTGTGAAGTCAAATTAGTAAGAATCAAATTATAGGAACATTGACCATACATCATCCTAACCCAATACTGCTACGTCCCGATAAAACTTCTAAAATTCATAACTCTTAAATGGAATAAAATAAATTAGTAATTATTTCAGCTAAATTCAATTGATATCAGAACCTACTCAATGTGCACAAATCATGCATTTTAGAGCATTTTAAATTTTTCACATATTTTTTTGTTTAATTGCATATCATATACTTTCTATAGATAATTACTTAAGGAGTGAAGAAAAGGAGTGAAGAAGTAACTTAGGTGCTAACCTTTTCCAGTTACAAGGCAAGTTCCACCTCCCTCTCTTTGATCACTTTGAACCAATGTTTTGGAGATTGTTAAAAATGTTTGCAAATCTTGCATGTCGATTGTACACTAATGAATTAAAATCTTGTTAAACTTTTTAGACAAACTCCTATTACTTGCATTATCACCTTAACCCCACATATGTCCATATCCCTCATTCCTAACCTTAGGTAAAGTATGACTATACCACCTTACATTGTAAGTTTTAATATCACTAGAGTACTAAAATGCTTAGCCATGCTTGAAATGTTTTTCCTCGTCACTATGGGATCATTACAAACATAAAATTTATTTCTAAATAATTTGGACAGAACTTGAATACTAGTGATTTTGAAAAATAAAATGGGGAAAAATATGGATTTTAGGTTTGGGCCTAAAGTGGCATGCGATTGATGTAATTGTATGCCGATAGGGGGAGAGTGTGTCCAAACCGACCTAAGGACTTCACTCAATGTCAGTTCATTTCGTATACAACACAACCACATGTGTTAGTATGGATGACCTAAGCTGATTAATCTACTTAGCACCTAGCCTTGCACTCTGGTAGGCCGGTGTGATGGGTTCGTTTAACCCAGAGGAACTTCTTATTTACCCCGAGGTAGTTTAGGTGACTAAGTCTATCCAATACAATGATATTGTGCCACATAGGTGGGTTCCTGTCGTGTCCGCCACCACGGCGTCAAGTTTAAAGCGGGGCCATGCTACTTGACAGTTCTGGGTTATATTTTCTAGCATGCCCAGGATGGGAAGAACACAAGTTGTGCTAGTGCAAGGCTATGGATTAGGTAGTGTAAAGGTTTGTTGTGACCTTTGGACTGTACTCAATGTGTAGAGTATGGTAGTACCGATGGGTTTCGAGCAAAACTAGAGCGTTTCACTTCATGTGAGCGATTGACATCATGTGGGTAAAGTGTACAAACTCTGTATAGTCTAAACTAATCGATTAGCCATGCTCACGGTCATGAGCAGCTGTGGATATGTATTGAGTATAGACTTGTGTTTATTCTTCTAAATGCTGAACTTTACCTTCAAATTATGTTGAGTTTTGTGGAAGATCTCCTTGATGCCATGGAGGGCAATGAGGTATATACTTATACATGATTAATGACTACTTTGATGCCCATATGCTTAGAACTTGCTTACTGAAATTTCATTTGAAAGCAAAACTAATTTGGAAGTGTTTTATGCAAATAAAACTTGCTTTATGCTAAAATGAACCATATTATGCCTTCCTTGATTATATGCCCTACATGTAGTGTGTTAGGCTTGTCTAGGTGCTTGCCGGTACATTATTTCTAATAATGTACTCACTATTGCCACTGAAATATCCACTTTGCTTGTAGGTCTTAGACGTAGCCTTTTGAGTGATGCGGGTAATCGACTGCTTCTTCTAGGATTGAACTTAATGGGGTAAACCTCTAGTTGGTGTGCTTGTGATTGGGTAGCCAAGCTTCCGTAGTTCTCTGTTTTACATATATATTTGGCCGGTCGGCCTATGTAATTATTATGTCGATGTAAGATTTTAAGTTTCTTTCATCTTACTTGTGTTTGCTATGTATATCCACACTTGAGATGAAAGTGTGAATCTAGTGCACATCCTGGGAACTAGATTAACATGAGTATGAGTTAAAGATATTTGAGATGTTGTAGATCTTTAGCCATTTTTGTCACGTCTCCTGAATGTGTAACACATCTGGTCGCCGCCTTCGAGTGGTTTGACGGGCACATCTCAGGTTGAAGTTGGCTGGCAGGCTAAAGGCCCAACAATGTCTCACTTATCCTTCCCTCGGGACGTCGGACATTTCGTTACGTTTGTTTGATAACTTGAAGCGTTTCACTTCATCATATAAAAATAATGAGATGGTCCGGACAACTCCGACAGCAATGGTATCAGAGCATATACCGACTATAGGAGCCCCTTAAGTTGGTCGTTTAGAATGGATTCTCAAAAACTATTTTAAGGGCTTAGCTCTCAGGTACAAATTATTTAAGCTCTCAGCTACAAATTATTTATGAAATCATATTCAACCTTATATTTCATCCCTATCTAGAGATTACTTTCCTCTATGTCTCTATTTTGATTTTCAAAACTCTTACTTTGTTCTATAGGGCCGAAACCTTTGAAAGATTGTATTTTTATGAAAAGGGGGTTTGAAAATACTTAATACTCACCACTAACCAGTACCAAAAGACTTTTTAAAAGTTTTGAAATCCCTTTGCTAACTATTCCTATGAGCTAGTGTGATTTTGCAAATTATCGAATTAGAAATAGCCTCTAGTGAATGGGTTTTGAATTGGGTAGACAAAACTTAAAAACTTGTTATAAAATATAAGGATTCTATCTCCTCATGTTATCTGTGCACCAAAGATGAATTGGAAAAAATTTTGAGCTCCTCTCCCTCGACTTTTCAAAATTTTACCGGTATGGCCTAAAACGAGTAAATTGAATAGGATAAGTTTGTGATGATTCAACCTCTAGATTGTTTGCTTAGATGGACCACCCAAAATTCGTATAGTTTCTGGACCACTCTAACATAATTCATTTAGAAGATGATAAATTTAGATAAACTAAAACTTTGAATAAAATTTGATTTCGTGCCGGTTGTTCTTTTTCTGGAATTTTGAGTCAGTCAGTTTATAGATTTTGCGTAGGCTAAACCATTGGTCCTAAACCTGAGAAATTTTACAGACAACAAATAATCTTACTTAGTAAGCTTCATGATTTTTGCCAAATTTTTAGACTCCTGCATCATGGTGAAACAATCAAAACAACTAACATAATCCTATTCTGGAAATTTGTAGCAGTAGCCTTTATCTTTTCATATAGCCTAACCTTTACTCGATAAAATGTGCATATTTTTACAGAAGGTTTCATACATAACCGGTAGACTCCCAAAATTTTGGTTGAATTTTTGAGTCATTGAATCATGCAGTAAAAATTCACATAACTTTGGAAAGTCGGAATCTGAAAGTCAGTAGTCAACTGGTTGTCAAATTTGTACAAACAAAACCATAGGTGATAAAATCTTGATTTTCTTAAGGTAGTTCAAAAACCTATTTACCTGCCTCCATGATTTTTTCTCAAATTTTTTACCTTTGGAATCTGGCCCAAGAAGACCTTTAAAGACAGCAAACTCATATTTTCCAGCACAGCGGCATTTGACTAAATCATTTCCTCTAGGGCAACCCATCCATCTAAAAATCACCAAAGTTTTTTCCAACCAAAGGAAGCCTTGTTAGCAAACTAATAATGGATGTTGATTGATCTTGCAGCCCTTCTAGACTGACCGCTAAGCTCTGTTCTTACCAGATCGACATATAGATGTACCGAACATCGTCATGGCAACTCTGACCCCTATTTCACAAGTTCTCCTAACCAAAAGTTTTTTTATTTTTTAAGGGGGATAGTGCACCATGACCTCATACACCCAGAAATAAATATGAAGCCTTTTTAAGTCCCTCAAGCCTAAATGGAAACGCCATACTAAGAGCAAGTTATAAGAAAACTATGCGAATTAAGTTGAGATGGCTCGGTTCACAAAATTTTGTGCCCCTTTACGGTTGGTTGCAAAATTTGTAAATCACAGCAACTCACAAACATGGTTTGGAGACTTGACTTGTAGGCTTGGTAAACTTCTCAATATAAATGTATGTATATATATACACACATATTTGTTTTATGGCATGAAGGCAATACAAAAACATCTTCATAATCATTGAATCATTCCATACATCCATCGCATTATTCATCCATCATGATATCATAGCATTCATGCATGCTTTTCTCGCATAAAAACTATTGCCACACATGCCATAACAATCAATTTCCTACCATGACCCAAGTATATGGATATAAACCCATGTGTAGTTACGACCTTTTCCATGCCTACAAAAAACTTCGGGTAGGATCAACAGGCTCACAAAACATCTTTTGGGGAAAATTGTTCTTAAGACGGGTACCACCATAACCCACTAATCAGTTGGATGTTAGGCTCTGTTCTTAGCAAACCAATGTGTAGACAGACCTGAGACAACCCAACTAGCTTACCTTCTATTTCACAAATCCTCCAAGCCAAAGACTTCTAAACTTTAAGGGGGATAGCATAGCGTGCTAGCTTCGAGCTTGCAAAACTGTGTCTATGTTGCTATTACCCACCTTTGCTGTGAACTACCCGAGTGGGTAGAGTTCTACTACTATTTTTGATCTTTAGCTGAAGGAACTGTGTTGTAGAATATATGTGATACGGCTACCATGTCGTCCTGTATGTAAGGACCCAATGGATTATGTGTAATAATAGTCCGAAACCTGTTTAACTTCAGTTTTGAAACTACTATGCTTGCTGTCTGAAAATCTAGTGTTTGAAGATGTAAGCTAAACAGAAGTAAAGCTTGACCTTAGATTCCAAAAAATTATGCCCCGTACAGTAGCTTGCTGGAACAAAATCCTCTTTTACTAGACCCTAGTTGTCTACTAGAACATCGGACCACCACCATGCCATGTAGGAACACCATCCACCTATCCAATAGAAGTTCCATAGCTTTTGAAGAAGCAAGTCTATTATACAACTTAAGAATTACTTAACGTTAGATATATTAAATCTTGTATGTTTGAAAAGATTTCAAAATAAAAAGAAGCTGATAAAACCACGTTATCAGAAACCCAGTATTCCACTGTAGTAGTATCCTTTTCAGTATATTTGAATCATCTTTTTTTACGCCACATAAAAATCTGGAACGTCCAACCCAACCATATCATCCACACAAAATAGATCTGAGGTTCCTCCAACATAATTAGATTTATATGCTTTACAAAAGAAAACTGATTGGGGTACAACTAGCAATCAATACTATCCAACTACTCATCCGATAAGCAACCTAAACCACCTGAGCACCAACCTACACCAAAAATCCACTGTGCTCCTGGAACAAAAGCCAAAGGGATTCAGGCCGTGGCCCGCCAGATCCATACATAAAGGGACAAATTCTGGGGACCAACCACTGCCTATCTAATTTATCAGCAACCCCAGACATGAGAGAAAGACAATAGGTGCCAACACAATAAGAAGACAGACCGCCTCACAAAGAAAATTTTTTTACCCGTCCTCTGTCGCATCCCGCCACAGCCTCCAAACAAAGACCAGTGGGTACAATGCCCAAGCCAGTAAGGTACAAATAGCCATTCTGACATACCGCACTTTTGCCCACACCCATCGCCAAGCAACAACCATTCCCGCTAGAACGAAGCCTCCGCAACCAAAGCGCCTCGACCACACCATCGGCCGAGCATCATCCCCATCGACGAATCCATCCATTCCCTGAGCCGATGAGGAAACTTCTCCTTCCATCCCAGACCTTGCGACTGCAAACCCTAATCGCCGATGAAGTTCGCCTCTCCCAGCAACATCTTGCTTTGCTTCGCCTTTGTTGGGAAACCCCCTTTCGATTCCTTCTTCTCTAGAGCTACTCCGCCACCACTCACTCTCTAATCTGCTAGCCGGAGCAAGTGTGAAAGACAAGCCGCCTCTCTCACTTTTTCCCCTTTTAGGCAACAAAATGACTCACGCCCAAAGATTCCCTCGCGTAAATATTATATTATTGGGACTACAAAGTCTAGGGTATCTAGATAGGGTTAGCGAAAATAAAAGGGTAATATTGTTATCAAAAACCAAGAATTACAAAGACATTACGTGAATCCCCGCTTGGAATAAAATGATAGGTCCCTTCCCATCCTAAGCGAAGGTTTTAAACCTCATCTGGATAATATGAAAACTTAGACATGACAAACCTTGTAACCCGGCAAACCTCCAACCATAACCCAACCCAAATCTCAGGGACGAGATTTCCTTTAAGGGGGATAGAGCTGTCACATACCCAAATCCAGGGTCAAGAAAATTTTGTTAAAACCAAATCAAACTAAAGTTCTTCAATTTTGTGAACCAAATTTTTTTCTAACCCAGGTGAAGTATTTCGACCCAATGCATGATTAAAAATTTGAGAACAAATTTTTTTTTCATTTTTAATTTTGAGCATATGCATATGCATATGCATCAAACATGTTTTGACATGTGAGAATGCATATGCATCAAACATGTTTTCACATTTTTACATGTGAGAATGCATATGCATCAAACATGTTTTGACCAAGTGCCCTTTGTGCATTCGGATTTTGGATTCACATTTTCATTTTAGGTCTCATGAGCATAACCTAAAGGATATAAAATTCACCGAACGAGCCTACAGCTAAATTAGGGTAATAATATGTGCATATAAAAATTTAATCCCAGGTTCACCTCCTCAGCCCAAAAGAAAATTTAATATGAACCCAAATAACTATATTAGATGCATGCACATAGAGTGAACACTTAAACCTAGGGAGATTACCCTAATATTATAAAATAATCCATACAAGATAAAATCATGGAAAAATTCATGTAAGTGCCAAATATTATATTCAACTTAACATAATTTTTGTGCAATTTAAAAACTAGGTTTGATGCTCCAAACAAATTAGACAAAACAGACAAATATTAGGGTAATTAATATTCTTAATCGGCTAAAGAGACAACTTGCCTAAAGTATCATTAAAATGCACATAAGTATATATAGGAAATAGTTTGTTCAAATACTAGGTTAATAATAATGAATAAATATAATTTTTCTAGAATTTTTATCCTTAGTTTAGGTTTCCTAAAAATTCAAACTAGTTCCTAATTACCCCATCTTTGTTTAATTTCTGAGAGCAATTTACAAATGATTTTTGTGTGAAACCAAAGAAAATAGAATCTAGGAATAATTTATCTACCTCAAGTAAAATTTTCAGAAATTTATCATGTCCACAGATCAAATTATGGAGCTACAAAGATAGGAGAGAGAAATAATTTCGAAAATTCAAGAAAAATCAAATACACCTTGACGGCCTCTCTAGCTTGACAGCCTCTCTAGCTTGCTCCCACTCTGTTCACCTTTCTTCTTCTCTGTTCAGCACAGGGAACACGTGAGAGAGAGGGAGAGCTCGGGAGCGGAGCGTGAGCGACACATGGGAGCGACGTGTCGACACCCAACTCTACATCTCTAGCTTTCTCCTCCACCCAGCAGCGTCGCCACTCATCACTCTCCACTCCTGTGCCAAGAGAACCGAGACAGAGAGAGCTCGCTGCCCTCCTCGCCTTCATTCCCATCGCCGGCCGCCAGCAACAATAGTGTCGCAGATCATCGTCGAGCCATCATCTTCTCTACTTTTTCCCGTTCCATACTCTCCTCACAATACCGAAGAAATTCCTCTTTGACCCCGTAGCATTTTGTGCAGCCAACCGACGGGAACGCCGCCGCGCTCTTTGGACTAGAGCACGCACTGAGGACCACCGTTATGGCGTCGTCGCTGTTCCGGCCGCTGTGGACCATGCCAAGCTGAGCCACTGCGCCATCGTCTTCGCCTCGACCTCCTCTTCGTTTCCCCTCAAAAATCCCGGAGAATGGTGCACCGAGGATGGAGATCGATCTCTTCTTCTCGGGCTTCGATCAACCGTGTCGCCGCCGTGTTTCTCCATTGCAGCCACCTTGCTAGAGCTCGCCAGCCCCTGCAAATAGCTCGGTACTCTCCTAGTATACCCTATATGCTCACGCCTGCACTGTTTTGGCTCGATTTGAGCCGGAGCTCAACATGCATGTGCGAGCCGTGAGACCCCGCCACTCGCGCTGCTGCTGTGCTTTTCCCTGGCCACCTCTATCTTTCAAATTACCACTGACGGGTGCATAAGACCCTTCTGCATCTTTATTATTTTGGCCATGACCTTATCCGAGGTACCGTTCGCCGCCGGTGAGGGCAAACACGGCCACTGGCCATAGCTCAGCTCGCTAGGGACCATACTATTAAAATTCAAATAAATGCAGGGATTAATTCACAAACATCTCTCTCTCATAGGTAGTCCCTGGACTGCGGATTGGTTTCAAGAAAGTCTAGGTTCTTAAAAAATCTCCAGTTTGAAATCTTTTAAACAAAAGGACAATGATTAAAATGATGCTAAATTATAAATTTCATAGAAAATTCATTTTAACTCATTTTAGGGTGGGACAAATTTCTATAAACTCACGACAAGATGAGCTTTATCTTAGAAATATAAAACTTGACCCTCACTGTACAGCTTTTAATTCAAAAATTTAAATAATTAAAACCACACATAGAGCTTGCTCTATGTATAGACTTATAAAATAAGTAGAAAATTCAAATCAACACTTTTTTGGTAAAACTTAAATCCTACATATTCCTCAACTCACCCTCTCTGATTAGAGAAAATAAAAATATATAATTACCTTAAGCCAAATGCTCTTAAAACTATTATTGCGAAAATGATGAATTTTTGGTGAGCTTAACTTTAGGGATTCATGTAAAATTCATTTTAACTCCTTTTTGAGTAAACTCAAGTTCTGTAGAATCATCAAAACGTGTATTTTCAAATTATAAAATAAAAATATATGCTCACTGTATAGTAATGTCACTTAAATATTTATATAAGGAATAAATACCTTAGTGCACACTTCCACTTGTAAAATTTGTAGAAAATTCATCCTTAATCCATTTGATGTGAACCAAGTTTTTATAGAGCCAGCTAGTAATGAACTTCAAACATAGTAAGATAAAATATGACACCTTCGTAACACCGAAAATCGAAGACTTAAAAATCAAAATTTAAAACTTGGAGCTTACAAAATTTTTGAATTATTTCATCTTGTCATAATTGTTTGCCTCTTATTTGCGAGTTTTATTGCGTGTTATAAGTAAAGAAATATTTATTTAAAAGACGGAAAAGTTGGGAAGGTTTCAGGAACCAAAAAGGAAAAGAAATTACAAAATAAATAATAAAAATAAAAATTATAAAAATATACAATTGGAAAAAAACTAAGGTTGATAAAAATTTATTTTTGAATCAAAATGTTATTTTTGGATAATACAAAAAAATATTATTATTAAATTATAAATAAAGAGGTTATTTAAAAATAATAATATAATAATATAATATATATAAAATAAAGTTAGGTAAAAGATTAAAAATTTAAAATTTAATTAAATTTATTTTGGGGACAAATATTATTTTTAATTGAATTGGTGTAAAAACAAAAGGAAAAAATAAAAAAGAAAAGCAGTGTTCGACCCGGCCCCTATCTCACCCGCGCTTACCCGAGCCGCCCACGCCGTCCCGTGCCCGCCCCTCCCCAATGCGCCCGCACTGCGTGTCGCCACCCCGCGCCGCCCGCGCCGCCTTCTTCCTTTGGCGCCAATGCGCCTATAAATGGTCGCGCCCTCTCCCTTCTTCACCACGCCTCATCCCCTCATTCTTCCCCGTCCGAGCGCCGCACCACGCCACCTCGCCGTTGCCACGCCCGTGCCACTCGCCGCCGCCGGTAAGTCCCCCTATCTGCCCTATTTCCCTTCGCCACATACCGCCGCCCTTGCGCGCCGCTCGATCGGCTCGGCCATGCCGAGCAGAGAGAAGGAGATAGAGGAAGGATAAGAAAGCAGGGAGGCGGGAGGGAAAGGAAGAAGGAATAAAAAAAGAAAAAGGAAAGAAAAAGAAAGAAGAAGAAAAGAAAAATAAAATAAGAAAAATATTTTGGAAAAATATTTGGGGAAATTTTTGAGTAAAAATATGTCCTCTTCCTGGAATAAAACCTTATTTTTGAAATCGATTAAAGAATGAAATATTAATTATCACCTAAATTGATTTATTTAATTATTGCTCTAGCAATTTAATGATAATTTAGTTTATTATTAAATATTAGTTTTGTCATAGGAATTTTTAACATTTAAAATTCTAAATGGTGACAAACTCTAGCGTGATATTATTTTGAATCTAAATAATTCAAACCCGGACTTGTCATCCGATAAAATTAATAAAACTTGGATTTTACATTTCTTTTCCGAAGTAATATTTTCAAAATTATCGACCACTATTTCTTTTGCTAAATTGAAATAAACTAACTCGAAGTGATACCACACTATAATAAATTAAATCGGTAAAATCGCAAAACTTCAAATTATTATAACCCGCTCGTTTAAGCTCAGATTTCGTCGAAACTTGAACCTAAATTCGTCTGAAATCGTAGACTAGTTTTAGGAGTCATTTTTACGATTTTATTTGGTATTTTGGTGGTTTTATTTGAATTCTAATCGAATTCAATCGGATCTCTCGCACGTATGTATAGAGTCCGAGGGAGCAGCTGAGTACGTTGAAGACCGAGGTCAACAAGGTTGCGAACAAGGCAAGTCATCACTACCTTTGAGCATGTTGAACCAATTTGCAAACATGTGTTGTTTTTAAAGTCAAATATGCATGCTATACACATATGAACTCCCCTACTTATTATATGTCATCCCTTGACATTGATCACATGTATATATATTCTTTGTAACCTACGACATGATGTGTCTGAAGGAAATCTCTGGTATTGCTTAGCCATGCTAAATTAGATTCTTGCATATTCATATTATCAAATGCTATATGCTTGGGCAACTACCTTGGGGAAGGTGGTTGATATTTGGCATGTGGAGACATGAGCGCCACTTTGCTTTGACAATGATGACATGAATCTTTGATGAAAAGTAAAAAGACAAAACCAATGTTTTAGACTGGGGCGGCTGGATGATTTGAGTGGATTCCGAAAAAGGCAAGTGTCGTCCCTGGTCAATTAAGGACCAAGCCATGAGATTTAAACATGAAATGAGCTAGTACAACCGTACTTCTCGAATGGGTATAGACCTAGCGGAGTAGATAGCCGAGCGGAGGCGGTACCCCTGCATAGTGGTTCTTATGTATGAGATGAGGCTGAGGGCCTACCGATGGGGAATTACTGCTAGTGGGTAACCGAATGAGAAGAATGAGCGAGAGGCCTACCGACGGGGGCTTACCGCTGGTGGGTAACAGAATTGAGATTGGACTTAAGTACAATAGAAGGAATGAGTAGGTTTACCCCTTACCCCGGGAGCGCCAGAACTCTTCACACTGCTAGAAAATGACGGCAAGAGTGTAAGAGGATTTAAGTTCATGGAGCGGGTACTGCCAAAGTGAGGTTATCGAAAAGCTTTGCCGTGACCGTCTCATGTGTTGGGACGTAGGCTCATTTGTTGGGTAGTCACGGAGTACGGGTAAAGTGTAGATCCACTGCAGTGTGAGTGAATCAATCTATTCGAATAGCCGTGCTCGCAGATATGGAGTAGCGTGACAAGTTTCTCTCTTGGTTAGACTCTAAATTTTAAAATGAGGGGATGGGCTTGCATGGTGATTTTTATGTGCTAGTGGATCAACTTCTCAAAAAAGCGAGAAGGGGTAGACCCCCAGAAAATCATGACGATTCGGTGGCGGGAAGCTATCCTTGGGATCACAATGGATGGTGGATAGAACCGTCACCGATTTAATAAACTATGAAAATAAAACTTGATCAGGCTTAGGTCTCAGGCTTGTGAAAAGAATTGAAAAATTGGCTTTATGCAAAAGAACCACAGCAATCCTTTGGTTATCCCCTATCATATGCATCCTTGTTGTGGTGACTTGCTGAGTACGATTGGTACTCACCCTTGCTATACGCACAAACATTTAGATGTGGGCGATGAAGACCCTGAAGACCCATATGCATACTACCAAGAGGGTGTGGAGGATGATGGCGTCCAGTAGGTCTTAGCTCCGATCGTTGCCTCTGGCAATGGCGTGCCGCTGCCTTATCTCCGCTGCCTTATCTAAACTCTGGTTTTGATTGTATTCCAGACCGTTTGGTCCTATGTCCTACACATTGCCTTCGAGCCATATATTGTAATATTTCGTGTGTGTCGATGGTTGTATCGTGCACCTGATGAATCAACAATGTATTCGTGGGTACCAAACTACTCGATTCAGGGAAATGGTACTATGAACACGATTGACTCCTGTTACAAAAACGGGGGTCTACAGGACTGGTATCAGAGCATGTGACTGTAGGAGAAGACCAATGACGCCCCACCCCTTTATAGTTGGCAAAAGGGAGAAATCCCCACTTAGGAGTATTTTGAAAATAAAAGCATTATGTCTACAAAACAAAAAGAGTTTTTCCCTATACTCTCACCTTTCCTTAACCTTGGTTTCTCAAAATTAGATGGCAGGACAGGGTCAAATCGGGGCCTAGGAAAATGAAGTCCCAAAAGAGGAATGATACGTGGTACAACTTCGGCATCTCATGTGGTACCTAGGATACCCGAAGACACCTATCTACCGGAGCAAGAGGCTCGATACCAGAGGTCACCCCAAATGGAAGGCTACCGTAGCGATCAAGCCCCGCGTTACTTGTGGACTGGAGTTCCGCTTTGGGATGCGCTGCTGCTATGATTCTTCAGGAGCTGTGATCCAGGATGTTGCCCGAGCAGCATTCCTTCGTCTTATTGATGTCCACAGAGAAGAATTGGCAAGGATTGAGCATCACCCGCGTCAGGAGGATGGCCTTTAGAGCAAGCTAGGACCACACCCTCCCCCTTGGTAGATGATGGCAGCAGTTTGATCTTAGCTTTGCGTTGTGTTGGACTACATATATGCGGTCTATTGTATCGGTTGATTGTTGTACTGACTAAGGACCTATGTAATGTTCTATTATTGTGTTATGAATGAGTTTATTCCACCATGCTTGCCCCAGGAAAAGATCACTATAAACCAACCCAAAATAAAACGAATAGGATCAAGACCTTAGTAGGTCAAGTCTCTTACTTACCTACGCTCTACAGATGAGGGTTTACCATCGACGGGCATCAACTGACAATGAGAACCACCAGAGCCCAACCCCACCACTTTGGCCGAGGTCATGGCTGCACAGACCCAGCTGTTGTAGGCCATCGTCAACAATCAAGGAGACCGTGGAAGCTCAAGCCTTGGCGAGTTTATGAGGGCCAAGCCACCCACCTTCGCTACAGCAGAAGAACCTATGGATGCGGAGGATTGGTTGCGCATCGTAGAGAAAAAGCTGACCCTTGTGCATGTGCGTGAAGCTGACAAAGTAATCTTTGCCGCAAACCAACTGGAAGGACCCGCTAGTGACTAGTGGGATACCTATAAGGACACTCAAGTAGAGGATGCTGCGGAACCAACATGGGAAGAATTCGTCGCCGCCTTTCGTGAGAACTTCGTGCCGGCAGTAGTAATGCACATGAAGAAAAATAAATTTAGGAGACTATGCCAAGGGAACACCACAGTGCAGGAGTACCTAAATCGGTTCACCCAGCTTGCCCGCTACGCGACCAGCGACTTGACGGACGAAGAAGAGAAGGTCGACAAGTTCATCGAGGGATTGAATGATGAGCTGCGAGGGCATATGATCGGACAGGACCATGCAAACTTCCAGAGTTTGATTAACAAGGTCGTAAGGCTGGAACACAATCAGAAGATAGTGGAAAACAATCGCAAGAGGAGACTCACTATGACCAGCCCAATTCAGGGAACGTCTCAGCGCCCCAAGGAAGCCACTCCATCTAGATGGAAACCAACCATTGTGGCAACCAATCGTCCTATTACACCTAGCAATGTCAGCAGGCCAACTGCGACCCAATTTCGCACTCCGACACCGACTCTAGCCGCTCCTGGAAGGGAGAATGTGAAATGCTTCAACTGTGGAGAGTTTGGGCACTATGCCAACCATTGCCCCAAGCCACGCAGCACCCCTCTTTGTACCGGTGCCAATGCAACGGCTGTACGTGGAACTACTACCCCTGCTGCTGGACACGGTCTATTCAGGACACAGCAACCCAATGAATCTGATACCAAATCACGCCATGGACAAGTGAATCATGTGCACGAAAAGAGGCACAGGAAGATCTGAGAATGCTAATGGGTATGTTTTCTATCAACTCCGCCTAGTTAAAGTCTTATTTGATACCGGAGCATCGCATTCGTCCATATCATCAAAAATAAGCAAACAACACAACCTACATCCGGTGGAACCTAAGAGACCCATGTTAGTACATTCACCCGGGGGAGATATAACCGTACCCCATGCCTGCATCAATGTGCCCATTCGAATTAGAGATGTAGTATTTCTTTCAAACATCATGGTATTACCGCCACAAACCCTCAATGTCATTCTCGAGATGGACTAGTTGACTAAGAACAAGGGAGTTATAGACTTGGCTGAAGGAGAAGTCACCCTGTCCACCCCATGGACTTCACCGACGAGCATAACCATGGACCGAGACTCGATGTTGTGTGAGCTTGCCGCGGGAATATTTACCCTACTACCCATGAGCGGTATGCCAATAAGTTCAGGATTACCCTGACGTATTTCCTAAGGATTTGCTGATAATGCCTAAAGCAAAGCTTAAAATTTATTTAAGGGGGGTAGAGTGACATGACCGTGGATCCTTAAATTGTGCACCATGTTGTAGCTAGATGAAACCAAACCTTCTTCTAATGGTCTCCCGTCACCCACAAAGTCCCTGGATCACAATCATACCCTATAGGGTCACTATCCATCTATGAAATAAAAGCCTCTAAAATTTTGGAATAGCAAGTCTATTATACAACTTAAGGAGAGCTTAACGTTAAACATACTAAATCTTGTATGTTTGAAAGATTTGGTAAAAGTTAAAAGCTGATAAAATCATGTTAGTAGAAACAAAGAATCACAAAGGCATGAAATGAACCACCCTTAGAAACTCAGTGATAGATTCATGCGTCATCCTAAGCAAATAACCTATCCATCGTCTTGTTAGGATGAAGTCCTAAATGAATCAATCCTATATAAACCCACAGACTTCCAACCACAACCCAACCCAAATCTCGGGGACGAGATTTATTTTAAGGGGGGTAGGTTTGTAACACCCTGAAAATCGGAGACTTAAAAATTAAAATTTAAAACTCAGATCTTACAAAATTTTTTGAATTATTGCATCTTGTCGTAATTGTTTGCCTCTTATTTGCGAGTTTTATTGCGTGTTATAAGTAAAGAAATATTTATGTAAAAGACGAAAAAGTCGGGAAGGTTTTGGGAACCCTAAAAGGAAAAGAAACTGCAAAATAAATAATAGAAATAAAAATAATAAAAATATACAATTGGAAAAAAACTAAGGTTGATAAAAATTTATTTTTGGATCAAAACTTTATTTTTGAAAATACAAAAAAATTTATTATTATTAAATTATAAATAAAGAGGTTATTAAAAATAATAATATAATAATAAAGTTGGGTAAAAGATTAAAATTTAAAATGTAATTAAATTTATTTTGGGCCAAATCTTATTTTTAATTTAATTGGTGTAAAAAACAAAAGGAAAAAAAAAAAAAAAAGCAGAAAAGAAAAATTACACTATTCATGGTGCGCCACGTGTTCGACCCGGCACCACTCTCTCGCCGCGCGCGCGCGCGTCGCTGCAGTCGGCCCGCGCGTGCCGCGCGCATGCTGACGCGCCGTGCCCATGCCGACCCGAGCGCCCACACCGTCCCCGCTGCCGGCGCGCCGCGCGCGTCGCCCCCTCCCGCCGCCCTTCCCTTTTGGCATCGGTGCGCCTATAAATGGCCGCGCCCTCTCCCTTCCTCACCGCGCCCCTCCTCCTCCTTCTTCCCCGTCCGAGCGCCGCGCCGCGCCACCTCTCCGTCGCCGGGTAAGTCCCCCATCTGCCCCTACTTCCCTTTGCCGCATACCGCCACCCTTGCGCGCCCGCCCCGGCTGGCTCGGCCATGCCGAGCAAAGAGAGATGGAGATGAAGGGATGATGAAAGCAGGGGAGGCAAGAAGGAAAGGAAGAAGAAAATAAAAAAATAAAATAAGAAAAATATTTTGGAAAAATATTTGCGAAATTTTTTTAGTAAAAATATATGTCCTTTTCCTGGAATAAAACCTTATTTTTGAAATTGATTAAGAATAAAATATTAATTATCGCCTAGATTGATTTATTTAATTATTGCTCTAGCAATTTAATTATAATTTAGTTTATTATTAAATATTAGTTTTGTCATAGGAATTTTCTAACATTTAAAATTCTAAATGGTGACAAACTCTAGCGTGATGTTATTTTGAATCTAATTAATTCAAACCCGGACTTGTCGGTCCCATAGAATTAATAAAACTTGGATTTTACATTTTTTCCGAGTAATATTTTCAAAATTATCGACCACTATTTATTTTGCTAAATTAAAATAAACTAACTCGAAGTGATACCACACTATAATAAATTAAATTGGTAAAATAATAAAACTTCAAATTATTTTAACCCGCTCGTTTTAGCTCAGATTTCGTCGAAACTTGAACTTAAATTCGTCTAAAATCATAAACTAGTTTTAGTAGTCATTTTTACGATTTTATTTGGTATTTTGGTGGTTTTATTTGAATTCTAATTGAATTCAATCGGATCTCTCGCACGTATGTATAGAGTCCGAGGGAGCAGCTGTGTACGTTGAAGACCCAGGTCAACAAGGTTGCGATCAAGTCATCACTACCTTTAAGCATGTTGAACCCATTTGCAAACTTGTGTTGTTTTTAAAGTCAAATATGCATGTTATACACATATGAACTCCCCTACTTGTTATATGTCATGCCTTGACATTGATCACCTGTGTATATATTCTTTGTAACCTATGATATGATGTGTCCAAAGAAAATCTTTGGTATTGCTTAGCCATGCTAAATTAGATTCTTGCATATTCAAATTTATCAAATGTTAAATGCTTGGGCAACTACCTGATGATTCAGCAATATATTCGTGGGTACCAAACTACTCGATCCAGGGAAATGGTACTATGAAATAGATAACTTAGGTGCTAATCGACTTTAAATAGATAACTTAGGTGCTAATCACTATAATAGTTAAGCACTATATACATATATATGTATAAAAATATATATATGCACTTTAGCTCCAAGTAAATACAATTAAAACATGTTGGACCAGAGAAACCATAGTTCCATCCCTAATTACCAAAAGTTAGTACACATAGCTCACATAATAATCTCTAGGTTGATATGTAAAGTTACTAACACAAGAACACCCCCTTGTTTACACAATGTGTAGCAAAATAAACCAAGTCCTAAAATTATTAACTAATATTAGAATGGTTAACCAAATTGTTCATTTTAGACATCATAAACAGAATGGAACAAGTTCTGGACCTAAACCCCTAAGGCCATATATATAGAACACTATAGGCCTAGAACACATTATAAGTTTGTAAAATGCCTAAGAAATTCATAATAGCTCTAAAAATTATGAAACCAATTGTGTTAGTCTTAGCAAACATAACTCTTCACCCCTCTGAAGTCAAATTAGTAAGAATCAAATTATAGGAACATTGTCCAAACATCATCCTAACCCAATAAAACTTCTAAAACTCATAACTCTTAAATGGAATAAAATAAATTAGTAATTCTTTCACCTAAATTCAATTTAGATCAAAACCTACTCAATGTGCACAAATCATGCAGTTTAGAGCATTTTAAAGTTTTCACATATTTTGATGTTTAATTACATACCGTATACTTTTTATAGATGACTTAGGTGAAGAAATGACTTAGGTGCTGACCTTTTCCAGTTACAAGGAAATTTCCACCTCCCACTCTTTGATAACTTTGAACCAATGTTTTGGAGATTATTAAAAATATTTTCAAATCTTGCATGTCGATGGTACACTAATGAATTAAAATCTTGTTAAACTTGTTAGACAAACTCCTATTACTAGCATTATCACCTTAACCCCACATATGTCCATATCCCTCATTCCTAACCTTAGGTAAAATATGACTATACCACCTTACATTCTAAGTTTTGATATCACTATAGTACTAAAATGCTTAGCCATGCTTGATATGTTTTTCCTCGTCATTATGGGCTCATTACAAACATGAAAATTTACTTCTAAAAAATCTGGACAGAACTTGAACACTAGTGATTTTGACAAATAAAATGGTGGAAAATATGGATTTTAGGTTTGGGCCTCAAGTGGCATGCGATTGATGTATTTGTATGTCGATAGGGGGAGAGTGTGCCCAAACCGACCTAAGACTTCACTGAATGTCACTTTATTTCGTATACATGCAACCACATGTGTTAGTATGGGATGACCTAAGCTGAATAATCTACTTAGCACCTAGCCTTGCACTCTGGTAGGCCGGTGTGTATGGGTTCGTATAACCCAGAGGAACTTCCTATTTACTCCGAAGTGATAGTTTAGGCGACTAAGTCTGTCCAATACAACGATAATGTACCACGTAGGCGGGTTCCTATCGTGTCCACCACCACGGCATCAATTTTAAAGCGGGGCCACACACTTGACGGTTCTTGGTTATATTTTCTAGTATGCGCAGGATGGGGAGAACACAAGTCGTGCTAGTGCCAGCCTAGGGATTATGTAGTGTAAAGGCTTCGTTGTGACCTCTAGACTAAACTCAATGTGTAGCGTATGGTAGTATCGACAGGTACCGAGCAAAACTAGAGTGTTTCACTTCATGTGAGCGATTCACATACTGTGGGTAAAGTGTACAAACTTTGTAGAGTCTAAACTAATTGATTAGCCATGCTCACGGTCATGAGCGGCGTGTGGATATGTATTGAGTACAGACTTGTGTTTATTCTTCTAAATGTTGAACTTTACCTTCATATTATTTTGAGTTTTGTGGAAGATCTCCTTGCTGCCATGGAGGGCAATGAGGTGTATACTTATACATGATTAATGACTACTTTGATGCCATATGCTTAGAACTTGCTTGCTGAAATTTCATTTGAAAGCAAAACTGATTTGGAAGTGTTTTATGCAAATAAAACTTGCTTTATGCTAAAATGAACTATATTATGCCTTCCTTGATTATATGCCCTACATGTAGTGTGTTAGGCATATTTTGGTTCTTGCCAGTACATTATTTCTAATAATGTACTAACTATTGCCACTGGAATATCCACTATGCTTGCAGGTCTTAGACTTAGCCTTTTGAGTGATGCGGGTAATCGATCGCTTCTTCTAGGATTGAACTTAATGGGGGTAAACCCCTAGTCGGTGTGCTTGTGATTGGGTAGCCAAGCTTCCGCAGCTTCTCGATATATATATATATATATATGACCGATCGGCCTATGTAATTATTATGTCGATGTAAGACTTTAAGTTTCTTTCATCTTACTTGTGTTTGCTATGTATATCCACGCTTGAGATGAAATTGTGAATCTAGTGCACATCCAGGAACTAGATTCACATGAGTATGAGTTAAGGATATTTGAGATGTTGTAGATCTTTAGCCATTTTTGTCAAGTCTCCCGAATGTATAACATATCCGGTCGCCGCCTTCGAGTGGTTTGACGGCACATCTTAGGCTAAAGTTGATCGGCAAGCTAAAGGCCCAAGAATGTCTCACATATCCTTCTCTCGGACGTCGGACGCCTCGTTATGTTTGTTTGATGACTTGAAGCGTTTTACTTCATCATGCAAATATAATGAGATGGTCCGGGTGACTTCGACGGGGAGGTACTAGAATGGGCGGCGACGGCGGTCTAGCCGCGGCGGCGAGGTGCACATCGTCGGCGTGGTCCAATGGTGATCCGACCAAGGTAAGGAGTTGGAGAGCTTCTAGAGACTATGGGAATGCTAGATATGGCTTTGGTTTGGTTGGAAACACACTGGAACGAGCTAGCGCCATGCAAATGGCGGCGGTCAAGCAGAGGAGCTCCGACGACGCTCGTCGACGGTGGTCTCCGGTGATTTCTTGGATTGAAAACCTTAGGGGAATGGAAGCTAGGGGTGTGTAGATCATCGATGTACCTTCAATTTGGGAGGATATTGATTGGAGGCAACAAATTTTGAAGTTTGCTTCCGGCGGTCAAACTAGGATTCTTCAGGACTTCCTCTCGAATTCTTCGATATTCAAGCAATGTGGTATCTAATAGCTAAGGGGATTTTAGGGGAAATGTAAAGGGAAAGATGAGGATCAAACTTTGTATATTCAACTTGATCTATCATGGTCTATTTATAGGCCTCTTAGGTCGGTTTCCAAATAATATAGTACCGGCGACAATGGCTGTCCGGGTAAGGTCAGTTCGACAGAGATTAAGACGATGACGATGACGGACTAATGGCGTTAGGGCACATGTATGGAGCTATGGCGGTGACTAAGGTCGGTTGCCTTGCTCCGGTGGGCGGGGTAGCGCCCATGGCACGGTGGCTTGAACCCGACGGCAGCCGTGGTTCGAGTTGAAACTAGAAGAAGGAAAGAGGAAAGGAAAAAAGAAACAGAAAGAAAAAAAGAAAAAGGAAAAAAATAGAAAAATGGAAAAACGGGGAGAAAGAGAAATAAAATAAAAAGGAAAATTTTGGAAAAAAGTTTTGAAGAATTTAATTTAGGTTTTTTAAAATTAATTTAAATTCAATTTTTGGGAATTTCCTTGATTTAAAAGCAAAATTAGAATTTTTCAAAAATAAAGATCAAAACTTAGTAAAATTTGATTTTCTAAATTAAAATAAGAAAAAAGTTAATAAATATTAGGGAATTTTAAATGTTTTGTCACTAAGCACACAACAAAACTATTCGCAAAAATTTTCTTTGTCATTTTAAACATTTTCAAAAGTACATATTTTGAGGATGTTGCAGACCTACCCTCCTTAAAAAAATCTCATCCCCGAGATTCAGCTAGGTATCAAATAATTGTGGAAACTTCTTCTTTAATTCTGATTCTCTTTCCCAAGCTACCTCTTGTTCTGTATGATTCTTCCATTAAACCCGACAAAACTTTATGTTACAGTTTCTTAACTTTCATTTGGATATTTCTAATATTTTCTCAGGCTCTTTTACAAAGGTTAAATCAAGCAACAATTTAATATTTTGTATTGATATTTCTTCGGTTGACTGCCTCAGACACTTCTTAAGTTGTGACACATGAAATACTAGGTGTACTTCATTTAATTCTGGTGGTAAATGTAACTGATAGGAAACTTCTCCTCTTCTCTTCAGAATCTGATATGGTCTAATATATCTTGGAGATAGTTTCCCTTTCATCTGAAATCTATGTACACCCATGGTGTCACCTTTAAGTAAACAAAATTTCCAATTTTAAAACTTAAGTCTCTTCTCGGTTATCACTATAACTTTTCCGCCTTACTTGGGCAGTTCTCAATTTTTCTCTTATAATCATGATGTGGGTCTCTGCATTATGTGCTAATTGTGGCCCTATCAACTGTCTTTCCCCTACTTCCGTCCAATTAAGAGGAGTTCTGTACTTTCGGCCATACAGTGCCTCAAAGGGTGCCATTCTCAGACTAGATTGGTAATTGTTATTATATAAAAATTGTGTGAAGGGTAAGCAGATATTCCATGCAGGTCCATATACTAATACACAGGCTCTCAACATATCTTCAAGAATCTAGTTTATCCTTTCTGTCTGACCTCCAGTCTGTGGGTGATAGACTGAACTGAACCCTAACTTAGTACCCATGAGATCCTGAAATGTTCTCCAAAACCTGGATGTAAATTGTGATCCTCAATCCCTGTTAAATATATCTCAGTCAATTTATCTCCTCCGTAAGTCTGTTTAATAGGGATAAAATATAATACTTTTGTTAGCCTATCAACAATAACCCAAATGGCATCATGTCCTTTTGTTTTTGGTAGGCCTGTGATAAAGTCCATCCCGATTTCATCCCATTTCCATTCAGGACAAGAATGGTTGCATCAATCCCGCAGGTCTTTGATGATCTGCTTTCACCTTTTGACATACTTCATATAGGCTCACATATTCTGTTATCTCCTTCTTCATACCAGTCCACCACAATATCTTTTTAAGATCTTCATACATTTTTGTACTTCCAGGATGAATAGAAAACAATGAGTCATGAGCCTCTTGCAAAATCATCTCCTTTATTTCTTTTACATCTGGAACATAGATTCGTTCCTGAAATCTGAGTACTCCATTGTTATCTTTTCTAAAGCCTAATGCTTTGCCTTTCTGTAATTCTTGTGTAATCTTTTGAATTTTTGGGTCGTTCTATTGTGCTTTCGTTATTTCATCTTCCAAAGTAGGTTTTACTTCCATCTGAGCCACACTTGATTTACCCACAAATTCTAACCATAATCTCTGAATTTTTGCCTGTACTGGCTCTAGGCACTCCTTGATCATACTATTACTGCAACAGGCTTTTTGGCTTAAGGCATTAGCTACAACATTAGCCTTTCCTGGATGATACTGAATATCCAAATCATAATATTTTATCAATTCCAACCATCTTCTCTGCCTCAAGTTTAGATCGGGTTGAGTAAAAATATATTTGACACTTTTATGATTCGTGAACATCTCACACTTGTTCCCGATCAGATAATGCCTCCATATTTTTAAGGAATGAACCACCGCTGCTAATTTCAAATCATGTGTCGGATAATTGTGCTGATGTGGTCTGAGTTGGCGAGATACGTAAGCAACAACTCTCCCTTCCTGCATTAATACGCACCCTAGTCCTTGATGACTATCGTCACAATAGACCTGGAAATCCATGCTATTATCTGGTAATGCCAACACTGGTGCGGTGGTCAATTCCTTCTTAAGCTCCTGAAAACTTTTCTCACATTTATCCATCCATTCAAAAGGTATATCTTTCTTCAATAGATTGGTAAGAGGTCTAGATATCTTGGAAAATCCTTCAATAAAATGCCGGTAATACCCTGTCATTCCAAGAAAGCTCCTAATATCTCTTATTGTCGATGATTGTTCTTGTTTCGATTCTGCCTTCACCTTCTCTGGGTCCACTTTTACTCCCTCAGTAGTTATAATATATCCTAGAAATTGTACTTCCTCCATCCAAAATTCTCATTTTGAGAACTTAGCATACAATTGTTGTTCTCTTAATTTTTCGAGAGCTAGTCTCAAATGTTCTTTATGTTCTTTTGTATAGGAGGAATAGATGAGAACATCATCTATAAATACCACCACAAGCTTATCCGAATATTCCATATATGTTTTATTCATGACATTCATGAGAACAACCAATGCATTAGTTACTCCAAAGAGCATTACCGTAAACTCGTATAGCCCATACCTGGTAATAAAGGTTGTTTTGGGTATATCCTCTTTTTTAACCCTTAGTTGATGATACCCGGACCATAAGTTTATTTTAGAAAACACCTTTCCTCCTCTTAATTGATCAAATAAATCGTCAATCCTTGACAGGGGATATTTATTCTTAATTGTAACCTTATTTAATGCCCTATAGTCTATGCACATCCTTAGTATTTCGTCCTTCTTTGTAAACAGCACTGGGGCTGCCCATTGTGAAATACTTGGCCTTATATATCCTTTCTCCTCTGACTCATCTATTTGTCTTGTCAGCTATGCTAACTCCGGTGTAGTCATCCTATGCATGGCCTTTGCTACTGGTTTAATACCGGGTCTCAGCTTGATTGAGAACTCAATATCTCTTTTCGGGGCGTTCAGGAAAGATCTGTTGGAAACACATCCGGAAATTCTCTAACGAAACTCTTCTCGATATTTCGACTTTGTCTCTGGAGGAGGTTACAGGGAGGCTGAAGGCAGCCGAGGACTATCAATCCCCGTCGTCCTCCCAGAACGTTGGCGGCAAACTCTATCTGACCGAAGAAGAATGGCTGGAACACCACAAGAAAATAGAGCAGGAAGCTAGGCGCGGCGGAGGCAGGAACAGACACCGAGGAGGAAGAGGGTGCACAGGCGATGGTAGGAGCTCAGGACCGGATGGATCCACTGAATCACCGGCCCGCAAGGACGACAAGTGTCGCAATTGCGGCAAGCTTGGCCATTGGGCTAAGGAGTGCAAAAGAAGGCCTAAGCGCGACGACCAAGCTCATGTTGCCCAAGACGACGAGCCCACTCTGATGCTGCTCACCGGCGGTAGCGTGGAGGAGATCGGGGTGCCAAAGTTGTCACCAGTGGCGGCGTCGACGCCACAGTGCGTCTTCATCGAGCTAGTTGATATCGCCGCACTTGATGATGAAACTGACCGCGAGCCACACAGCTGGATCATGGACTCCGGGGCGTCAAATCACATGACGGGCTGCCGAGCGGCCTTCTCTGATCTCAACACCGGCGTCACCGGCAATGTTCTCCTCGAGGATGGCTCAATCTTTCGAATTGAGGGGCGCAGCACGGTGTTGTTCGCTTGCAAGAATGAGGAACATCGCACCTTGGCCAACACATACTTCCTGCCGTGACTCGCCGCCAACATCGTCAGTATCGGCCAACTCAAAGAAAGCGGTTTTTAGTGTGGGTGGAGGATGGTGTCATGCGGGTTCGTGACAAGCAGCGGTGCCTGCTCGCCAGAATTCCTCGCAGTCCAGGGCGCCTGTATGTGCTCGACGTCAAGCTTGCACGTCCAGTATGCTTGACTGCGCACGCCGGCGACGACGCGTGGCGCTGGCACACATGGTTCGGGCATATCAACTTCACCGTGCTAAGGAAGATGAGCAAGGAGACGTTGGTACGCGGTCTTCCACTGCTAACGTAGGTCAACCAGGTGTGCGAGGGATGTCTCGCTGGCAAACACCATCGTGCACCATTCCCACAACGTGCGTTGTCTCACTCCACCGAGCCACTGCAGCTGCTACACGGCGATATCTGTGGTGCAATCTTGCCAGCGACACCAAGCAGAAATCGCTATTTTCTTCTTGTTGTTGATGATTACAGCAGATACATGTGGATAAAGCTCCTTCCTTCAAAGGACGCTCCTTCGGCCGCCATCAAGCATGTCCAAGCGATCGCCGAGTGGAAGTCAGGGAAGCTACTGCGTGCTCTACGTACGGACCAGCGGGGAGAATTCATAGCCGGCCATTTCAACGAATACTGTGCGGAGCTCAGAGTGCGTTGGGAACTCACGGCGCCGTACTCGCCGCAACAGAACTCACGTCGAAGCATGCTAAAAGCTAAAGGACTCCCAGGTATGTTTTGGGGAGAGGGGGTGAACACGGCTATTTATTTGCTGAACAAGTCTTCGTCGAAAAGCATTGGGGGGAAAACTCCATACGAACTGTGGAACGGCGATGCGCGGTGGTTCATCATCTTCGCACATTCAGGTGTGTCGCCCATGTGAAGAATGCCACGCCAAATGTGAAGAAACTTGATGACCGAAGCAAGCCCATGATTTTCGTGGGTTATGAGCCTGGATCAAAGGCTTATCGCGCTTATGATCCCGTGACGCGGTGAGAAAATATCTCCCGGGATATTGTGTTTGATGAGGAGGCTACTTGGAAGTGGGACGGCGAGACGCAGGATGACGGAGACTCGGACTTCATCATTGAATACGCCACCATGCAGCACCCTGATGTGGCGTCTTCAACGACGGTCACCGCAGAACATGGGCCGACACCGCCATCGCCATCGTCCCTAGCACCGGCGCCGTCCCTGCCATCGGGCTTGGAGCCATCTCCGAGCCAGGCATCGCCATCCACACTCCGCGCGTCGGAACACCGGCGGTGGAGTTTGTGTCGCCGCCATCAAGCCTGGAGGACAACCTCAACATCGAGCACGACGATGCACCACTCCAATTCCGCACCATCGACAATGTGCTCGGGCCGGCGACGCCACCCGGACAGGCAGTGCGGGAATTCGATGAGGATCTCTTGTTGGTTTCAGCTGAAGAACCGCCGTCGTTCAAAGAGGCTGAGCAGCAAGAGTGCTGGCACCAGGCGATGATGGAGGAAATCAAGACCATTGAGGCTAATAACACCTGGCATCTTGTCGACGCGTCGCGCCAGCATCCGATTGGGCTCAAATGGGTCTACAAGATGAAGAATGATGCAGCTGGAAATGTCACCAGGTACAAAGCTTGACTTGTGGCAAAGGGCTATGCGCAGCGGCAAGGGATCGATTTTGATGAAGTGTTCGCACCGGTGGCGCGGCTCGAGTCCGTTCGGCTGCTATTGGAGCATGAGGGCTGGGCCATTCATCATATGGACGTCAAGTCCACCTTTCTCAACGGCGAGCTACAGGAGGAGGTCTTCGTCATGCAGCCGGCCGGATTTGTGGTCGCCGGCAAGGAGCGCATGGTGCTCCGACTCGACAAAGCACTTTACGGTCTTCGTCAAGCTCCTCGCACGTGGTATGCCAAGCTCGACACCTCCCTGCTTGCTTTGGGATTCTGCAGGAGTATGTCCGAGCATGCCGTGTACTTCCGGGGCACGGGCGCACGCCAACTGATTGTTGGGGTGTACGTTGATAATCTTGTCATCACCGGTGGCAATCCTACTGAAATCGAGCAGTTTAAAGAGGAGATGAAGGGCACATTTCAGATGAGCGATCTCGGTTTGCTGAAGTACTATCTTGGTTTCGAGGTAAATCAAACCGGAGATGGCATCACAGTATGTCAGCAGGCTTATGCCGAGAAGATCCTGAAGATGGCTGGAATGGAGCACAGCAATCCAAGTCTCACACCCATGGAGCCACGTCTCAAACTCAGTAAGACGAGTGCTGTGCCGGCCGTTGATGCAACAGAGTACAGGCGCTTGGTTGGATCGCTGCGATATCTGGTGAACTCGCGACCTGACTTAGGCATTCTCGGTGGGATATGTTAGTAGGTTTATGGAAAATCCTACTACCGAGCACCTGGCAGCTGTAAAACGGGTGCTAAGATATGTTGTGGGCACCATCAACTATGGCTGTCAGTACCGGAGGAAGAAGGAAGTTGCAAACTTGGTTGGATATAGTGACAGTGATCTTGCCGGCGACATTGATACACGCAAGAGCACATCTGGAGTTCTTTTCTTCCTCAGGGATAATTTGATCACTTGGCAATCACAGAAGCAGAAAATCGTCGCGCTATCGTCCTGTGAAGCGGAGTACATTGTGGCGACGACTGCAGCTTGCCAAGGAGTGTGGCTGGCGCGTCTCCTTGCTGAACTCAGGGGAGAAGAAGAAAGTGGTGCTGTCACATTGAAAGTTGACAACCAATCTTCAATTCTGCTTAGCAAAAATCCTGTTTTTCACGATCGCATCAAACATATTGACACGAGATATCACTATATTCGGGAGTGCATCGAGGAAGACAGGGTGCGGAT
Organism: Oryza australiensis; assembly: GCA_019925245.2. Lineage (NCBI taxonomy): Eukaryota > Viridiplantae > Streptophyta > Magnoliopsida > Poales > Poaceae > Oryza > Oryza australiensis. Next base: position 414,264 of record JAIFGZ020000311.1, read on the forward strand.
TGAATAGATCAAAACTTAGGAGCAGCTTGCAGACCTCCTGACAAAGGCGCTTGGGCGGGATCGCTTTGTGGAGCTGAGGTCCAAGATCGGCCTTGTCAAAATTTAAAACAAAATATGCAAGGTTTAGGAAGAGATTTGTTAGTAGATAAGCCTTGCATGCTGCATATTAGCTAGTTAGTTGTGATTTGTTTCTGTTTGTGCATGAGTCAAGCGAGTGAGCCCCGGATTGTGGAGTTAGAGCATATGCAACGGCTGTCCAATACCCTCTAAAATCCCTATTTTTAACTAATTTGAACGAAATTTATCTTCTTCTATTGCCTATCTCATTCCCAAAAAAAATTGGTTCCCTTTCCCATCATTTTCGTTCTTCACAAATAGCTAACCGAGTCTGGCGCCCAATATCAATTTCGCGCCATTGCGCTTCTTCCCGCGCGCGTGTTTTTGGTGTTCCGCGCCTGTCCTGCTCGTCCCCCGCCATCGCATCCTCCCCCGCCTCCTCTACCATCGCCGCCCCTTCTCGACCCCTCCTCGTACAGGGCCGTCGCATCCTCCACCGCCGCAGCCTCTCCCCGTCGCCTCCTCGTACCGACGTCGCTGCGCTCCTCCCCCTCCCTTTCCTTCCCACCGCCGCATCATCCTATAGCGTCGCCGAAATCAGGCCCAAAGCAAATTTATATTTATAGAAAACCAGGTTTTAAGACTTCTGTTGGATGAGAGATGATGTATTGGGAATTAATTTTTTTAGGAATGATTGAAAATACAATTATTAGAAATTTATTTAGCCATTCTGTTGCATGTGCTCTTAGACGACCGGCACTTGCGCATGATGAGCAGGACGCGGGGATGGACACGATCAATCTGCGAGTCGTGGGCAGTGATCCGAGTATTTCGCATCGCATACATTGCATGTTTCCATTTCGCAAAATAAAAGGAGAAGAAAACCCGAAAAGCTGCGAAGTTCAGGCAGCACCAAATTTCCTAGTCTTGCTCTGTTTTCATTTTCGGATTGCACACAGTGTTTCTCTTGTTGCCATTTCTTGCGTCTCCACCGATTGCGTGAGTTTTAGCATGCCAACCGATCAAGGGTTTCCTAACAGTCTAGAGCTGCTAAAAAAACACTATCCTACTGGGATATCTTGCTACTTGTACTCTTTAGACACCCATCAAAATCTCACGTTTCTAACAATCAGATGATGAACACCAGGTCCAGATCAGGAATTGACCAGTCCGCGGTGCCTCGTCACAGGAACAATAACAACTCCAATCCCGGCCCTCAGCAGAATCAGCAGCCACCTGCAGAGATGGAGCGGTTTTACGCAGCTCAGACCCAGCTTCTCCAGAACTTGGCCAATACCATGGCGGCCATGCAGGCTCAGATGAATAACAACAATCAGCAGCAGCCGCCAAGGGATAACCATCGGGAATTTATGAGCCACAGGCCCCTGACATTTTCTCACTCTCTAGATCCACTTCAGGCTGATGACTGGCTGAAGACGGTGGAGAAGATGCTCAACATCACCCAATGTACTGATAGGGAGAAGGTCTTGTATGCTTCAGGACGATTAGAAGGGCCAGCTGCAGATTGGTGGGATTTATACACAGGCGCTCATGCAGACACATCTACCATCACCTGGTCAGAGTTCAAGACCAACTTCAGAGCACACCACATTCCTGCTACGTGTGATTAAGCTTAAGAAGCAGGAGTTTCTCAATCTTAAACAGGAAGGGATGTCGGTGTGTGAGTACCGAGATAAGTTCATCCAGCTATCTTGTTATGCGCCAGAAAAGGTGTATGATGATGAGAAGAAGCAAGACCACTTTCTAGAAGGTTTGAATGGACCTATTCAGTATCAGTTAGTGGCCCACACTTTCTCTAATTTTCAGCAACTTGTGGACAAGGCGATACTAGTGGAGGACAAGCGCCATGAGTTGGTGGACAAGAAGAGGAAGTTCTACTCCAAGATACAATTCAGCAATAACACTCGTCCTCGTTTCACCAAACCACAAGGACCCTTATTATCTTCTAGTGAGCAGAATGCACACCTTGAACTGGATCAGCTCCAACACCTTGAGGAGGAAAGGTTCAACACACCAATTCACAGCAGCTATGTCAATTCACCCTTCTTGACACCTCAGCTAAGGTTCTTGGCACAAATAGTCCTAAAAAGGGGTGTGGATGCTATAGTTGTGGAGAAATTGGGCACTTCGCCAGGAACTGTCCTAAGAAGATTGATCAACTCAAGAAGAACAAGATGGTCCAATCTCCGAGAGACAACACGCAGCTTTCCTCCTGATGTGGCTAGAGAAATTTGTATTCTGCGGATTAAGCTGTGGGCCGACTAGCAACTGGCAGCACGTAGCCGAAGCTCTAGTGAGCAAAAAACAAGTCCCCCTAGGAAAATACCTGCTCGGCTATTTGTACCAGATGCTAAGCAACGCATCGGCTCGGCTAGCTTCCAAGCAGGCCGTCAACACAGGAGGGCCCTGGTGGCTGCTGCAGCTGTGGCTAAATCTCCACACTTATCAGGTTGCAGAAAGGCCGGCTCCACTAGAAGTCGATTTTCCCTTGATCGAGCCACGGTTCAAAGATGATGAAGAAGTAACCACCCGCCGATGTCTGTCGTATGGGGAAGCAGCAGCAACTTACCTTGGATCCAAACTGACAGCCAATCATTTCAAAAACTGGTTCAGCAATCTGTATAGCGGCTTCCCAAGCAACTCAAGAATATGGTTCGCCTATGAAGACTTTGACAAATTTGAACTCCAAGACAACCTTCAGCTAGACGAGCTTAACTCTGAAGAATACGAAAAACCGAGGGAGATTTACACATCGGCCATAACACCTTGCATCCTCCCTGTCGGCATCCACCAAGGGTGCAACATGCAGAAGTCCTATGAATTCTATCATCCGATGATGGCTGCAAGACAACTTGGCATGGGCCAACTGCCGATCGGCCTCTATTACTCGGATAAGATCCAGGCCAGGGGCAAAATCGAAGGAGACGTCATGATGAATCGGCTGCTCAACATCCCTGGTCCCCCTCTAGGCAGTATTGACAATATCGACCTGGCGGTTACGAGGACAACTATCTTCAGCCGATGGTGGAATGAGTGAAAACGACACTTGTTCTATCAATCGGCCTCAATGTATTTGACCACCGTCGATCCGGAAATGACCCCCTCGGTAAGTGTCTTCTCTTCTTAGTTCCCTTCGGCCACTACTTGCATTCTTGACTAACCATGTCGTTTCCTTTCCAGACAACTGACGCTTCCCCTCCACACGCAAGTAACACGGGAGTAGCAATCCTTTATGCCCCTGGCGTGCTGTCCGGCGGCTGTGGGCTAGCCCCGTCAATCATCAGCTTCCACACGCCGAAGGTGGCTACACTTCTTCACGGCCAAACCCGTGAGCCGTTGCATCGGCTGAAAAGGGCGAAGTCGTCGACTGCTGCTACCCCGGCTGTAGAGAAAAAGAAATGGGCTTCAAAGAAGCCGAAACCAACTCTAGCCGACGACTTGCCTTCGGTCGATCCGGATGTGGACGCAGTCCTCGAAGAAGTTATGGATGAGGAAATGGAGCAAGCTATCAACGCTGCTGCAGCCGAAACGAGCTCTTCAGAAAAATATGCTTGGACTCCATTGGCTGAACAGACCATCAAAAAAACTCCGAGCCCTCTGAAACGCGTCCCTCGTTCCCAACCGGTAAACACCTTTCATCATTTAATCTCATCACCTTTTCCAAGCTTATGATTCATCGGCCTTTTGTGTCTGTAGGCAAAGAAACTGGCTGCCAAGAAGAAAACGGCTCCTCCCCCCTCGTTAAGTTCTACTATCCTTCATTTCCCTCTTATTAACACAACCGATTTTTGACTTGTATCTTTTTTCAGCCTCCTCGTGCTCCAACACCTGCCCCCACGTATCGAGCGAGCACACGCCAACGGCTGCAGTGGTGGCGACGCCGAAGACGTGGCTACCTCAGTCTGAGTTGTCCGAGTAAGTTCTGTCTAGCCTCATAAATTGGCTCATTATTTTTGTCGACCCTTCTAATTGTCTCCTGTCTTGCAGTCTGTAGCCGATCGTTTGGACTTTGATCTCTCAGAGTTTCTGGATCCTGATGAGGATGCCGATAAGGCCATGGTGCTGTCGAACGAGGACCTACGGGCTACCTTGTCGGACATAGCCAAACGGCTAGAGTGCCCCCTCGACTTTCTGGTCACCGACTGCGGCTCCATCCGTAGTCGGTTTGAGGACGTCCAGGACCGGCTGCCGGACCAGCTGGCTGACATCATCGCACCGGCCACCTTCATGGAAGTGCATCGGCACAAGTTTGAACGAGCTAAGCAGAGAATAGCTGATCGCCGAGAGAACCAAGCGTTGGAGGGCCACCATCAAAGTCAGTCAACAAGAAATCACCAACGAGAAGGGCAAGTTCGATGCTTTGAAGACCAAGCCGATTGCTGAACTTGATCGGCTTTGCAAGCATCGAAAAGAACTGATAGTCGAACTTGCCAACGTCGAAGCGGACATTATGGCCAAAGAACAGCGTGTGGCCAGCATGCCAAAAGAGATCGAGGACCAACGAGCGAAGATCAAGGCGGTCGTGTCACATTTATCTGATATGGCCAGGGCGATGAAGCCGATCCCAGGGAATGATGCAGCCGATGCCAAGGTCATTGAAGAGATAGACGGGATTCGTCGTAAGGCAATATCGGCTATTACCAACTTCATTTCCCACTGAACTTGTTGTAATAGTTGGCTAGGAAATTCTTGTAACTCAAACTCACAGCTCATCATGTAATCGGCTCAAAATTTTTGTAATCGGTTTGCTCAACACCACTCATGTGCATGATTGCCGATCAATCTGGATTTGCCATGCTCTGATGGATTTAAAAAAATTGCCATGCTCTGATGCGTCCGATTCCTGATATTGTATGCCCCTTAATTTTGTTGATGATGTCCTCAGCATCGATAAAATTAGCAAACTGGGATATCGTGACGCTATCGGCTAGGCAGAGCCGATGTACAAAAATTAGGGGAAAAACTTAGCACCAAAATGACCTAAAGGCAATGCGTATTTAATGTATGGGCTATGAACCGGCAAGACCTTAGCCGAATCATGAGTTAATCCAAACACCGGGGTAATATTTTTTCAAATACACCATTAAGAGCCCTTCCGAACACTTCTCCATCCAATCCCACTAACATGTAGGCTCCTTTAGAGACGTATTTGTGGATCTTGAAAGGCCCTTTCCAGTTAGGTGACCACTTTCCAAACTTATTATCCCTTGATCCGATCGACCATATTAATTTCCAAACGAGCTCGCTCTCTTCGAACGATTTAGGCACAACTTTCTTGTTATAATGACGGGCTACTCGCTCCTTGTCCCTTGTCACCTTTTTCAAGGCGCGCATCCTCGACAAAACTAGGTCTTCTAATTCATCCATCATTAAGTTATAATAATCATCGGCTGTTAGCTGGTCTTGTAGGTGAATCCTTCTTGAGCCCATGATGTTTTCCCATGGCAGAACTGCATCATGTCTGTAGACCAGTTCATATGGAGGCACCTGGATCGATCCGTGGCAGGCCATCCGATAAGCCCAAAGTGACTCGGCTAATCGGCTGTGCCATTGCTTCGTGTACTCAGCGATCTTTCTTTTTATCAGCTTGATTAAACTCTTGTTTGAGGCCTCTGCTTGCCCGTTAGCCTGAGCATAATACGACGAAGAATTGAGTAACTTGATTCCCATGCCGTCGGCAAACTAAACAAACTCATCTGAGACAAAGATAGATCCATGATCCGTAGTTATAGTTTGAGAGAGACAGAATCAGCATATTATGTGTTCCTTAACAAACTCGATGGCATCCCCAGAGTCAACTTTCTTCAAGGGAATTGCTTCCACCTACTTGGTAAAATAATCTGTTGCCACCAGTATGAACTTGTGTCCTTTACTCGAGGGTGGATTGATTTGGCCGATCATGTCAATTCCCCAACCTCTGAATGACCAAGGCTTGATAATTGGGTTCATAGCCGATGTCGGTGCTTTCTGGATAGCTCCAAACCTCTGGCAATCCTGGCAGCCTTTGTAGTACTTGAAACAATCTTCCAGCATCGTCGGCCAAAAATACCCTGCTCTTTGAAGTAGCCACTTCATTTTGTGAACCGATTGATGCATGCCACAAATTCCTTCATGCACTTCTCCGATAGCCACCTTGGCTTGATCGGCACTGAGACACTTAAGCAACACGCCATCTATCGTCCGATAATACAACTCTTCATCGAGCAAGACATATCTCAAAGCCTTGTAACGCAATTTCCTTTAAGCCGACTGGGAGGGGTTTCGTAAGTAGTTGTAGACATCAAATCTCCAGTAGTCGGCTGTCATGGTGGCGATCTCTACTTCAATATCTTTCGTCATCAGCCTGTAGCCTGATGCCCTCTGAGCTAAATCATTGGCTTCTGAATTCTGTTCTCTTGGGATGTGCTTCAAAGTCACTAGCCGAAACTTGTCCATCAATTCTTGGCATTTTTGGTAGTAGATCATCAGCACGTCGTTCTTGCATTCAAATGCTCCTGACAGCTGGCTGATGACCAACAGTGAATCTCCCATTATTTCGATGGCGTCGGCTTCAACCTCTTTGAGTAGTTGTAGTCCTTTGAGTACGGCTTCATACTCGGCTTGGTTGTTTGCGGCATGGGACGTGATTGAAAAGACGAACTCAAAGCTTGCCCCATTGGGAGAAATTATTACCAACCTGATTCCACAACCATTGGTGCAAACCGAACCATAGAAAGTTAGAGTTCAAGGCATAATGTCTACTGAGCCGATTGAGTCATCTCTGTGTTCCACTATAAAATCGGCTATAGCTTATCTTTTAACTACCCTGGGTGCCTGGTATCTTAAATCAAACTCCGTCAAGGCAAAAATCCATTTCCCAACCTGTCCTTTTAACACTAGAGACGATAGCATGTATTTTACTACATCGGCTTTGTATACCACGATGCACTCATTGGATAACAAGTAATGCCTCAACTTTGTGCACGAAAAATACAGGCAAAGACACAATTTCTCCACTAGTGAATACCTTCTTTCTGCATCCAGAAGCCATCGGCTGAGATAAAAGATGGCCTTTTCCTTCCCTTCGATCTCTTGAATAAAAACCGAGCCGATGGACTTTTCGTCGGCTGACAGATATAGCTTAAATGGTATTCCTTTCTGTGGAGAAATCAAAACTGGAGGTGAGCTTAAGTAATCCTTGATATTGTCTAATGCTTTTTGCTGCTCTGCCCCCCAAGTGAATGCTTGATCGGCTTTCAGCCGAAGTAATGGCGTGAACGGCTCCATCTTTTCTAAAAGGTTGGCGATGAATCGTCTGATGAAGTTGATTTTGTCGATCAAAGACTGCAGTTGCTTCTTGTCCCTCGAAGGCTGAATTATCTTGATAGTATTGATGCTCCTTGGTGTAACCTCTATTCCTCTCTCATGAACAAGAAATCCTAAAAATTGCTCGGTCGACACGCCGAACGCACACTTTAGTGGGTTCATTTTTAGGCCGTACTTCCTCTCTCTCTCTCCAAAACCTGTCTTAGATCGGCTATGTGGTCTTCTATTTCCCTAGATTTGATGACAACGTCATCAATGTAGATTTCCACTAGAGAGCCGATCATATCATAAAAAATGTAGTTCATGGCCCTTTGATAAGTTGCTTCAGGATTGTTCAAGCCAAATGTCATGACAACCCATTCATATAAGTCGATTGCTCCTGGGCATCAAAAAGCAGTCTTGTGGATATCTTCTTCGGCCATGAAAATCTGATTGTAGCCTGCATTGCCATCCATAAAGCTTATGATTTTGTGGCCGGAAGCAGCATCCACAAGCAAATCGGCTATGGGCATTGGGTATTCGTCCTTAGGGGTAGCTTTGTTTAGGTCCCTGAAATCAATACACACCATAAGTTTGCCATTTTTCTTCATCACTGGAACTATGTTCGAAACCCACTCCGCATATCGGCAGGGCCAAATGAATCCAGCATCGTACAGTCGAGTGATTTCGGCTTTAATCGCGTCATACATGTCGGCTTTAAACCTCCTGGGAGGCTGTTTGTACTATCGATATCCAGGCTTTATAGGCAGCCGATGCACAATAATAGATGGGCTAAGACCAGGCATCTCAAAATACTCCCAAGCAAAACAATCTTTATATTTTTTTAATAACTCGATAAGCTTGGATCTAAAACGAGAAGATAAATTTTTGCTAATATATGTCGGCCTAGGCCTATCTCCTGGACCTATATCAATCTCTTCTAACTCGTCGGTCGACATAAAACCCTGGCCAAGTTTGCCGTCATTGTCGTCCATGGTGTCCTTGCTATAGATGCTCGAGCCCTCTACGACACCTTCAAAGTAATAATTGAGGCTCTTCGTCTCTAATAGGCTGTATAGCAGAATCGGACACCTTTAGAAAATCGGCTTGCCAGATTTTACCAAACAGACAACCGATACCGTCGATCTCCCAAAGCGGCAAATCGGCATTAGCGACGTTGACTGACCTGTCGGCTGGCATGATCTCAACCTTGTCGCCTTGCCATTGGATCAAACTTTGATGCATTGTGGAAGGGACGCTGCAGTTTGCGTGAATCCAGTCCCTCCCAAGCAGTAGGTTGTACGATCCCTTCACGTCGATGACGAAAAATGTCATGGGCACGGTCTTGTTGCTGACGGTCAGCTCCACATTCAAAACACCCTTGGCTTCCGATGGGTTGCCGCCGAAGTCTTTGAGAACCATGTTTGTCTTGATTAGATCTTCAGCTCCTTTGCCCAGCTTCCTGAAGGTGGCATAGGGCTTTAAGTTGACTACGGCTCCTCCATCAACCAGCATCTTCGACATCGGCTTCCTGTTAACAAATCCTTTCAGATAAAGCGGCTTGAGGTGCCGATTCTTAGTGCCCTCCAGCTTTCCGAAAACAGCTTACTCTGGGGACAGAGCTAGTCTTGCCAAGGTATCCTCCACGTTGTCTGCATCGGCTTCTGTAGCACCGAATTTGGCTAGCAGTATAAAGACCATGTTAACCGATGTAGCAGCTTTTTCTTTTCCTTTTGCCGCCCTTCTAGCTTGGTCGGCTGGGCTTTCGTCGGCTGGGGCTGCTTGTTTCTTGACGCACCATCGCTTTGTGCCCTGCCGACGTTGTTGCTGTTGGATTATCCGCCGTACTTCTTCCTCCTACCCCTCGCTCTTGAGCCGCTGGATGCTTCTCTTTTGTGTTTTGGTAAAGAGGTTCGAAGGGCACCATTGGGGGTTGCCCGATTGCTTGTCATCGGTTCAGGATGAAGGGCTGCAGCCTTGAAGCCGATCTGTGCACGTTGGGCTGGATCGGGGTCCCTCCTGGTTGATTTGGCTGCGCTGGTGGCAGTGTCAGCCAATTTTGGGTTGCCAACACCCTGTAGCTCGGGAATTAGCCATCAGTAAAGTAGGTTGGCCCTCTTTGCAGCTGATCGGCTATCTTTGAATCAACCACAGTGGCTATCATATTGTTGAGAGTGTTGACCAGTATGCCACTTTGGTTGATAAGGGTGTGATGCACAGCCGAATCGATTCGGTCTTACATGGTGTGTAGTTTCGAATCGTCTTGTTCTTGTTTAACATCCTCCATTTTCTTATTTCCCTTCCTGCCTTCCTCGGAGGACGTGTTGAGGTCTTCGAGCCTAAATTTAAACTTTTGGAGGACAGCCCAAGACAAGGTCTGGGTGAAGGATTGTAGGTAATTAGCCTGCAGCTGCTCGACCATCTATTTGTAGTCGGCTAGTTGCTCAGCTGACAGTTGTTCAATCCTCATCGGGATGACGTTTTTCTCGTTGATTGCTGGGTTCCTGTCACTGGACATTGTGTTGAATTCGAAAGTCTGCACTTGGTCCCACCGGGCATGCCAAAAGCGTGTTGATGAGAAATTCGGTTCCCATGCACTGGCTTGAGAGATTTGATTCTCTCTAGTGCAGGTACAAATTGGTCGCCGCTAGTGAATTGAGGGCGTGCCAGTTGGTTTGATCCTGTAACCAACAAGAAACAAGAAATAGACATTAAGTTGAAATTAGATCCTACGGGATCGGCTAAAGGCATCAATTTACACATAATTACTATCCCAAAGTGCACTTAAACTAAGTGATTGGGATAGATCGGCTATGCCGAGACAGTATAAATCATTTAGGCTAAAAGCATATTAGGGTAGTAATTATCTGCATTGATAACTTAATCGATACTGCAGATCTAATGTGAATCGGCTAATACTTTGATACATTTTATAAAAAGATATTAATCTGATCTAAATGTGCTAAACCTAGATCAATCGGCTGTCAGCGTAGCATGACAGATTGATATCGGCTTAGGGCACTTAGGTAGATTAAGATCTTAATATAAAAAGCGGTTTTAATATATCTAATAGCAATTAAAACTAAAGATAATTAAAAGAGATAAGGCTGGCTGAAACTCCAGCGCTGTCTCTAATGGTAAACATTAAACTAAACAGATCTTAATAGTTCTAAGAGCGACTTAATAGGTCGATTAGATACGACATTAACTACAAAAAGAAATATCATATCTGTATGAGTCAATGTTAAACCCTCGGGATGGTAGACACGACATATAATCCAATTCAACCCCTAGATCCATCCTTACCGACTGCGATCTTCAGATGAAAGTCAGCCGATCGTAAGACAGATCTAGAAATTACTTTAGATTATAGGCCGTGTATGATAAATTGCGCAGTTTATACCATCAGAACTAGAGTATCATGATGATGGAAGCACTAGTCCCTTTGATACAAACCACTAATGACAAATCATTACCTTGTTTGGAGATCAGAAACGATGTAGCCCGAACAAGAACAGGAACTCATCTAAAATAAAAAAGGATGGCGATGCACCGAAATTGATTGATTGTGTGTTTTTTTATATATTTACAAAGAGCCCTCGAGTCTTATTTATACCCAGGCATAACAATATCCATATAGGACACGGTTTCTACCTTATCCACTATTTACAGTACGACAATATCTCGGACATAGTCCCATACCGCGTTACAAAAGGAAAATCTAATAACTTCCTAATTTACAGATACAATTACCGCTACAGGACTCTATCCATAGATGTCAATATCTTTAACAAACATTTGGGAACCGAATCCAATATTTATCTTTATGCTCCTTTTCCGGGACCGGTTCAATTTCCATCTCCTAATCGGAATCGGCAATTTGCCATCCTTGTCCGATTCGTCGTCAGCCGACTGGTTTCCCAGCCGATTCGGTCTTAGCCGATGCGGCCTCTGCTTCTCCGCAGACCGCGCCCCCAATCCGATTCCGATCCAATCTTGGTTCTGAACCTGGGGATTTGGTTACCAAATTTGGTCGTTAACACATACCTAACCATATTACGAGACCCATGTTAGTCAGTTTTCTAGGGGGAGAAATGAAGGCCCAATATATTTGTCCACGGGTGATAATAAAAGTAATGGATAGAGAAGTTATAGTGAATCTCATCATCTTGGAATCTGGAGGGACCAATGTAACCCTTGGGATGGACTGGTTATGTGGATGTGATGGAGCAATTCAGAGTGCCACTAGATCAGTACTCCTTACAAGCCCACAAGTGGAAAGGATTGAGTACGTTTCTACAACAACATGTTGTGTGGTTAATCAGATGAAGGGTACTCCCATAGAAGATATTAGAGTAGTTTGTGAGTTTCCATATGTCTTTCCAGATGACTTGCCAGGCATGCCACCAGATCGAGAAGTGGAGTTTGTTATTGATCTTATACCTGGTACTGCACCCATTTCCAAGAGACCATATAGGATGTATGTTGAACAATTAAAATAATTAAAGCAACAAATAGAGGATTTATCGGAAAAGCAATTTATTCATCCTAGTTCATCACCATGGGGAGCACCGGTTATCTTTGTACCAAAGAAAGATGGTACAGAGGATGTGTGTGGACTACGGAGTTCTCAATGAGGTAACCATTAAGAAGAAGTATCCTTTGCCCGCATTGAAGATTTGTTTGATCAGATGAGGGGTGCCAAGGTATTTTCTAAGATTGATTTGTGATCTGGATATCATCAAATGAAGATTAGGCCTTTGGATATTCCCAAGACTGCTTTCACTACACGATATGGTTTTTATGAGTATACAGTCATGTCTTTTGGGTTGACTAATGCACCTGCCTACTTCATGTATCTGATGAACAAGGTACTTATGGAGTGTCTTGATAAGTTCGTTGTGGTGTTCATCGATGATATATTGATTTTCTCCAATAATGAGGAAGAACATAAGGAACACTTAAGGTTAGTGCTTCAAAATTTGAGGAGCATCAACTGTATGCAAATTCAGTAAGTGTGAATTTTGGTTGAAGGAGGTTTCTTTTCTTGGTCACATTATCACCAGTGGAGGTATTGCCGTGGATCCAAGCAAAGTCAGGGATGTTCTTAAGTGGAAGCCACCACAGTCGGTCACAGAAATAAGGAGTTTCCTTGGACTAGCAGGATATTATCGCTGGTTCATCAAGGGATTCTTCAAAATAGTGAAAACTCTCACATCACTGTTGGAGAAAGGAAAAGCATTTAAGCGGACAGAAGTGTGTCAAGCTAGCTTTGAGGAGTTGAAAAAGAGATTGACTACAGCTCCAGTGCTAGTAATGCCTGACCTGTAGAAAAATTTTGATATCCATTGTGATGTGTCTCGAGAAGGCTTAGGTAGTGTGCTTATGCAGGAAGGAAATGTCATAGCCTATGCATCTCGGCAGTTGAGGAAGCATGAGCAAAACTATCCTACTCATGATTTGGAGTTAGTAGCAGTTGTGCATGCCTTGAATATTTGGAGGCACTACATTCTTGAAACTAAATGCCAAATCTATACTGATCACAAGAGTTTGAAGTACATATTCACTCAGAAGGACCTTAATTTAAGGCAACGCTGTTGGCTAGAGCTTATCAATGACTATGATTTGCAAATCCATTATCATCATGGTAAAGACAATTTGGTTGTCGACGCTTTGAATCGGAAGAGTCAAGCTAACATAGCTTTAGCAACTTCGATGCCCGAAGAGTTGATAAAGGAGTTTGAGAGGCTCAACTTGGGTATAGTTGCTCATACCGAAGGTGTGACCATGGAAGTAGAATCGACACTAGAGCCAGAGATACAGAAAGGACAACTTGAGGATGCTAAACTCAAGGAGATCAAAGAGCTAGTGAAGGGAGGAAAATCCTTTCATTTCACTGTGGATGATCAGGGAACTTTATGGATCGAAGGGAGAATTTGTGTGCCAGATGTGGGAAATCTCCGAGAGACGATCCTAAAGGAAGCTAACGATTTAGCTTACTCTATTCACCCAGAAAGTACCAAGATGTATCAAGATCTCAAGCAGAAGTATTGGTGACCTGGAATGAAGAGAGACATAGCTGCACATGTAGCCTTATGTGACATATGTCAGAGGGTCAAAGCTGAACACCAAAGACCAACTGGATTACTTCAGCCGTTGAAGGTGCCTAAATGGAAATGGGAGGAGATCGGTATGGATTTTATCATTGGGTTACCTCGCACTCGAGATGGGTACAATTCAATATGGGTCATAGTGGATCGATAGACCAAGGTAGCTCACTTTGTTCCAGTTAGAACCACCTATACAGGGTCCAAGTTGGCAGAATTGTACATGTCAAGGATTGTGTGTCTACATGGTGTACCTGAGAAGATAGTGTCCGACAGAGATACTCAGTTTACGTCATGCTTTTGGCAGAAGTTGCATGAATCCTTGGGTACAAAGCTAAATTTCAGCTCAGCTTACCATTCTTGGACCGATGGGCAGACTGAGAGGACTTATCAGATATTAGAAGATATGTTGAGAACATGTGCATTGAAGCATGGAGGCAGTAGGGATAAGAGTTTGCCCTACGTTGAATTATCTTATAATAACATCTATCAAGACAGTCTCAAGATGTCACCGTTTGAAGCCTTATATGGGAGAAAGTGCAGAACCCCTCTCTATCGGAATGAATCAGGAGAGAGAGCCAATTGTTTGGGCCAGAATTTATTCAGGAAGCAAAACAACAGGTTCAGATTATCAGAGAGAATCTAAAGACCGCCCAATCTCGAAAGAGGAGTTATGCCGACACCAGAAGAAGAGAGTTGACCTTTGATGTAGGCGACTATGTGTATCTCAAAGTATCGCCCATCAGGGGTATGCGCAGATTTAAGGTTAAAAGGAAGCTATCACCTCGTTTTATAGGACCTTTTAGAATCTTAGAGAGAGTTGGAGCAGTAGCATATCGATTAGAATTGCCCCAATAGCTATCAGATGTGCACGATGTGTTCCATGTCTCTCAACTAAAGAAGTGTCGCAGAGTTCCGGAACAATAGTTACCAATGGAGGAGTTGAATGTTCAGGATGATCTCACCTATACGGAGTATCCCATAAAAATCTTGGACAGTTTGACACGGGTTACCAGGAATAAAGTGATTAAGATGTGCAAAGTACAGTGAAGTCACCACAAAGATGACGAGGCAACATGGGAAAGAGAGGATGAGTTGAAGAAGGAATTTCCCCAACTCTTTGTAGATCCATTCGAATCCCGAGGACGAGATTCTTCTTAAGGGGGTAGGATTTGTAACACCCTAAAATCTCAACTTTGCATTTAATTAAAAATTGTTATAATTAACTTTGTGCATGCTTAGGAATTTAAGGTGTAATTCAATTTCTTAGGCATTTAAAATTATTTCAAAATAAATTAATGAATCGGAGGAGTTCCATGAGCATCCATGCTGCTGCATATTTTTGGTTTTCTTAAGTTTCAATTTATGTGAATTTTATTTGCTTGATCTCTTTTCAAATAAATGCAAAACCCCTTTCAAATAGATGCAAACCTTTTCTCTTTCCTCCTTCTCCTTTCTATCTTTTGGCCCAATTTTCTTTCAGCCTGCTCCGTGTTTTTGGCCTATCTTCCTTTTCAGTCCGCATGGCATCGCGCCGAGCAGCCGACCCGGTTGCTTGGCCCATCAACCGCTTGGCCCAACATCCGCCAGCCTACTCCAATCGCCACCCTCGCCCCTGTCTCACTGTCGAGCTAGCCAGCCCCACCTGTCATCCCCTTCCCGTCGTGTCACGCCCAAAAATTCCAAACCATAATTTTCGAAGCTATATGTGTATTAAAAATCTCTGTCCATGACCAGCCAGGGTACACATATGATAATTGTTGATATTACATAATCCACGTCTTAAAAACAATACAAAAGATGCACTCAACAGGGAACACAAGCCTACACTACAAACAATGCACTCAACAAAACAGGCTAAAAGTCTACTGAAACAGGGAACAAAACCATTTTAATGGATTCTTGGCATTTTTATGAATTTAATAAAATTTGAATGGGCTAACACGAAGCTAGGATTAAAAAGATATGAATTTAGAAGATTATTTGTGTTTATTACTAAAACAGAAAAATCCTTAATTAATTATTCAACAATTAACCCCTAATGATGACATCAATGGCTAGGGCTGACGTCAGCTGCCGAGCGCTGACGTCAGCAGGCGCGGGTCAACGAAGAAAGGAAAGCTTCAGAGGGGGGAGAAACGGTCGGCGTGGCCTCGGATCCGGCCATTAATGGCGCGGCCGTGACGAGGACGGGGCGGAATGCACGGGTGGTGTTACAGCACGGAGGAAATGCACGTGCGGGTTGGGCAAGGGAGCAAAGATTCACGGTGAAACAAGCGGTGCACAGTCGGTGGCGGCGCGGCTGGGAAGGAAGACGGGGCTGATAGGCGAGCCCCACCTGTCAGTGGCCCGAGGGTGAGAGGTACGTGATGCGAACTTTTCTGGCGGCGCGAGAGGGATAACGGGCCGTGGCCACCGGGCCGGCCCGAGAGAGGGACGAAGGGGCGCACACGGGGAGGAGTGGGCCGACGGGCTGGGTCATCGGCCCAAGAAGGAAAAAGGAGCGGGAAAAAATAAAAAAGGAAAAAGGATTTACATGGATTTATTTAATTCCTTTGAATTGATTAAATTGGTTAAAAATTATCTCTAGTGCTCTGAAAATTTCACTAAAAATTCCTGTTAATGTATTTTGACATGTAGAACTCAAGAAAAATTCTACCATGCCATTTCCACTGATACAATGCATTTTAAAATTATTCTTTGGTCTAGTTCAAATTTAATTTCTTTTTGGGAATTTCTTAAATGATTTTTAAAAGAGGAAAACTCCAAGGTGTGACATGTCGCCAACCTCCCGCATAACGCTTCGCCTCTTTGCAGCCAGCAACTGCCACCCCCGCTTCCTGGCCGTGTCCGTGCCCCGTCGCGTCTTGTAACCGCCACGTAGGCCACAACACTTAAGCCTCCGTCACGCCAGTGCTCCTCTTCCCCGCGCCTTTCCTCCTTTCGTTGCAACCCACCAAACACCCTCTGCACCGCAACCGAGCATCCCTTTTCTGTCGCCCGTGTCGATCTTCTTCACCATCATCGCTCCGTCGAAGAGGACACCGCCTAAGGTTTCGCACAGAGGTAAGGAGGCTACCTATGCAATTCCATGTCTTCTCATGCTCCCTATCGAGATGGAGGGCTCGCTGGAGTAGAGTGCACTGCTATTCCCAAGCCACTCATCATCGTCGCCGTCTATTCCACTCCAATAACTCCCTGGATGAGTTCATCATTGCACGTGTGTTTTTCTTGCCCAGATCACATTGACTTTTGTGGCCCAGGGCTCGAGATTGAGTTTCTCCGGCGATGCTCCGCCGTGCACCGTCGTGCGCCACCACTCGCCGTTGCACGCGCCGGAGCCGCATAGCCGTGGATCACCGTGGCCATTCGATTTAGATCTGACAGTGTGGAACAGTTTGGTCCATCGCTCACCGTCACCCGTGCACCAGGAACACCTTGGTCGTCCGATCTTGATCCAATGATCGATATCCATCCGGTCCACGGCGCACCGGTCCACCCATGCCCCCATCGTCATTTTTGTTTAAGAGCCCCTGAAGTTTTTCCTTTTCACAACTATGCCCTTCCACAGTCAAAAATCTTTTAACACAAGTCATGTTTTCTTCTGTTTTTACCCTCGCATTTTTTAAAAATAGAGCCCGTAGTCCAGAAGCATGTTTTTACGCGCTAGACCTTCCTATCTTTTTCTTCTTCCCTCCTCCTTCTTCTTCCTTCAGCTGGAAGCCGAAGCTCCTCTCTCCTCCCGTGTGGTAGGCCTGGGGAGGCAAAGTCCCGAGCCGGCCGTCCCCTGCGCTTTGGCCCAGCTTTCTCCTCGCGTAGTCCCGACCCACGCTGATGCCACCGCCCAACCTGACCCGTTCCGCCAAGCCGGGTTGCCGCTAACTCCCGAAGCTGCCGTCTTCCATCCCCGGCGTTGTTTTCCAAAATCCGGCACTACCCTTCCAAAAATCCGTCACCAAACCCTAACCCTAGCTCTTCTCCTCCTCTATATATCATCGCACCACCGTCCCTTTTCCCAAGCCGCCGCTGTCGATTTTCCCGTCATCGCGTGAGCAAAGCCGCCGTTGTCACCGCTACTTCGTGCCACCACCGCCGGGAGCTACGCCATCGTCATCACCTCCTCCCGAAGTCGCCGCCACTGCTGGTGAGCCCCGAGGCTAAGCTCCTCCACCCCCGCACTGCTCTCTCTCTTTCCCATCTCTGACTGACGTTGTTCAACGCCGAGTGCCATATTCCCTTTGTCCAGGAGCACCGTGCCACACCGTCGAGTTCACCATCACCTCCTCTTGCCGGCGCCACCTTCTACCATCGCCGCCGAACGCCGTCACCTACCCCGCCATGGTGACCGCGCCCATGGCACCGACCCGAGCCCGGCCAACTCTGCTCCCTCCTCCTCCCCTCTGTGCCACTAACATGTGGGTCATGTCTCCAAAATTCCCCAATCAATCACATCCACCCAATTTTCCAGATTAAAACCCAGCCGTCGGATCTACATAATTCGATCCAGTGCCATATCTGCCCTAAATCCATCCACGTCAGCGCCATCTATCGCCACATCATGCCATGTCATCCTCCTCTACCCATGTATCGTCACGTGGCATCCACATCACCAAGTCCACGATGCACCGAGTCCATCCATGCACCAAACCACCGACCAGTGGGCCCCACATTTTTTTATATTCAAAAATAATTCAATTCCTAAATTAAAAAGCCAGAGAATATTCTTGGAATATTCTTTTTTTATCCTCGGATTTTCTTTCAGTTCAAACTTTCGAAGGCCATAACTTTTCCGTCTAAACTCTGATTCGACCCGTTCTTCCTAAACTCTTCTAAAATCAAGCTCTACCTCTTGGTTTAGTTGGTTATTTCATTTGGTGTTATTTATCTAGCCTTTTATTTTGTTCATTTGTTTCTCGGTTGCGATCATGTAGATGTTGGAGCAGAAGTGCAGTTCGCTTCAGAAGACGCAGTGCAAGGACAGTACTAGGAGCAAGGCAAGTGCACTCTTTGAACATGTTGAACCTAGTTTATAAAATGTTTTGTTTTGAGCATGTATTATTTTATTTTATTTATAAATTATCGATGGGTAGTGTGACCTAATTATTCTTTACCATGCCTTTGATAATTTTGACTACCTGTGATACCTTGTCGCCCTAGTTTTTGTGAGTTGAACATTAGGCTCAACTCAGTGTAGATTAGCTATGCTTAGCCCTGCTCAAGGTTGTTTTGCAAGCAAAACATAATATTGATTAATCATATACTTATAATTACTTTTATATAAACTATGTGGTTGTGTGCTATCTTTTCGGTAGCATGTGTTGTACCGTGTAATGAGTAACGGGCAGATAAAACATTTTAGACCTGGATGATGGGTGGTTCCGTGTGAACCTGGTTAGGTGGTGATGTATCTGTGTAATCATTACCAGGTATGGTCTCTTTGTGAGCCTACTGTCAAGCTGTGTGCTAAGTAGTTGCTCAAAGGGCCAACTAGGTGTCCTTAAACTGCTACCCTAGCCGAGTGCTACTATAGTTTTGGCAAGTTGCCCTGTTCAATTAAGGACTTCACTTCATAACACTACTACGGAAATAGTTTTTCATGGCGGCCATTTTGGGTCTTCGCTGGCGGCAACCGGGGCCGCCACAAAGCAAAGGCCAATGAAGATCAAGATCTTCGCTGGCAGCTACACACCGCCAATAAAGAAACATCTTTGCTAGCGGTTGCTTTAAGACGGCCGCCAGAGAAGCCATATTTTCTATGGCGGCCAGTTCAAGTCAGCCGCCAGCGAAGCCATATCTTCGCTGGCCGCTGGCTTAAGGAAGCCGCCAGCGAAAATATTCTTCTCTGGCGGCTTACACTCTTTTCACGACACGTGGCCCGCTAGAAAAAAAGCCCATCAGTTTGTGGAAAAGACACATGGCCCGCCAGTAAAAATAGGACATCGTCCTTATTTTGACACGTGGTCTGCCTGCGAAGATGCAATATTTATTAAAAAATAAAACAATATTATATATTATTTGTTTAGTTCATGTATTTTAGAGTCACACGTAGATGATATAACTAATCGAGCTATCGATAAAGTATGTTCTCTTTCGTGCAGCCGCCATTGATGATTAATATACATGCACGCGGAAATAATATATGAAGATTAATATATACATATATATACAATTTTTAAGCATCACATATATTGGAACGACACCAGATATACAAATAGTTGAATGTCTTACAACTCGACCGATATACATACAGGTGAAACCTGTCTATATTATACTCCTGCTCCAGTTAGACAAACATTTGTTCTCGGCGGGGCCAAAACTCCATCGTGGTCGAAAACCTCCCAAGGCGATGTGCGCACTCACGGTGGATGAAGTAGCACATGTCCCGTTGTATGTTCTCAATGGATTTATCATTGAGCTCCCTTTCAGACTTGGGAATTTTTGGAAGCTGCATCAAGATCATGACAAATTACGAAATTATTCACAGTAATGTGAGTTAGCGATTAACTTAACAAGATTATTGATGGTTTGTACTTACATCGTCGTAATTCGTGCAATATCTCCCATTGACCCTAAGGTATTCGCAGTGTAATATCCGCATAGTACGGTTCCCACCGGTTGCTTATGACACTTTCAACATCAATAAGTATATTAGTTAATTAAATAGAAAAACACATGCATTTATAAAAATTAAGTAGTACTTGTTTGGCATCCAAATTTACTTACCGGCCACTTATTGCGGATGACTATGCGTTGTCTGGAGTTTTTCCGTTGTCCGCCTTTCTGGTAATACCTTTTATATGGTGTTTGCGAGAGATAATTAATTTAAATTCGTCAAAGATAACAACACGTCATGAGAATATATAAGAATAAGAAACGTCCATGCATATAACTTACGATCGATAATTCGAGCATTTCTTGATATGTATTGTTGTCTTTATCAAGAGAATCCAAGACGACGACTTCATTGTACTTTGGATAGAGAAGAAATACTATCCAATGGTCACTGCAAAAGAAATGGTTAGTCTAGCCTTGATTATATGTATATACTCGTAGTTGATACGAAGACTTACTCAAAGGCGTATGGCGCATAAACACATTCCTTGTCCTGCGTAGATTCAAGTGCTATAGATACATAAGCAGCAACATCGAGAATCTTTTCCTGATGCCTTTGTTCTATATATGTGTCCCTCTCTTGCCGCGTCGTCGCCTGCACATGTGTCGGTAGCTTGTTCTCGTCTAGCACGTAGGTGTGGTTTGGCTTGCTTATCCGGCACGGATTTAGGTAGCCGACAGGCTTTCGCATCGCTTCGGCTTCCACATAATTCATCCTTCAAAAAATTTAAGGTCAAATTAGGTACGCACATAGGTACAATGATTTATTGACACGTTCCAGTCATGCACTTACAGACACCAGATGCCGACCAAATTGGCGTCGAGCCTCTTCCGACGATAGAGGGCATGCATATCGGAGAAATGAACTTGGAATAGGCATGGCCCGCTCCAGAAGATGTTCTCCTGCACGGCAACTGTGAACGATGAAAGGCCTTTTGTGGTGCTTGCCCTGATGTACCATTCATGCCACCTCCTTAGTTGCCACGGACCTTCTGTTAGTTGCCATGCATAGATGAATGGTTGGCCATTCTGAAACTCATGCGGCACATCAGGGGAGTTGATATAATTGAGATAATCTTCCATGGTTTGCTTGAGGCCTGTTAACTTTCTGTCATCAAAATCGGCATCTTTGATATCTTTGTCCCTTCCTCGGAATGCCGTTATCATATATGTTTTCTTCGATTCACTTTTCCCTTTGTGCTTGTGTGTCCTTACCATCACTGGCACATCGGCACCCTTAGACACCTTCGGTTGCAATGGCTGTACTTGTACTTCCTGTACTTCCTGTACTTGTACTTCCTGTACTTCATGTACTTCCTGTACTTGTACTTCCTGTACTTGTACTTCTGATTGATCCTTTTCAAGCCCTGATTGTATTTCTGTCTCCTTTTTAATTGGAGGTGATGCAACAGCAGGCTCTGATCTTGGAGGTGACGCAACAGTAGGCTCTGATCTTGGAGGTGATGAAACTGGAGGATCTCTCGGTTCTTCGTCCCTTGGTGGACGAGACGGTGACACCGGTATCCTTGGTGGACGATCCGTTCCATCCGTTGACCCTAGTTCAATATCATTCTTGTGCCACAGTACAAACTGGTCAACGGCATCTCCAAGGTACACAATCCCCTCGGGTGTTGGAATGTCGATCTCGTGCATCCGGTGAGCCTCGTTGACCGTCCGGACCTCTACCTTGGCATAGTCATCCGGAATGTCTTGGCAATGGAACCTGCGGCCCGGTATGAACCTCCCAGTTGCAACCTGTATTTTCTTTCCTGCCCTGCCGACCGGAATCAAGAGCTTGCAAGGAGTATCCTCCGTTACATCGTCTATCGGATAGCTCGGATCAGGCTGCGAAACGGCACCACCGTGCATCATATGCTGGCTCCAATATCTATGGCATTCCTCACGAGCTGCTGCCCTAGCCTGGGATTCTATCTCCTCCTTATAGCGATCACGCTTCTTGTAGGTATGAGCATCCTCTTTGAATCCATCCTTCCAGCTAGTCTTTGAGGATACTCCCCGGACACGGCCAGAGTGCTCCGGGTTGCCCAACGCATAGGTCAGCTCGTCTCGGTCTCTATCTGGCACGAACATCCCGGCCTCTTGCTGCGCGATGATGTTCTTCATCTTGACACTACCTCCGGAGCTTTGGATCCTTGAAGACTACATCCCCTCCGGTGAAGGCCGGTGTTCTTGCACGCACCCAGTTCCTGGTTCGTGGGTTGTGATTTTTCATAGGAACCGGTTTCCCAGCCTTTTCCATCTCTTCATCTTGTTTTGTCCATTTCTTAACCGCTTGACGGTAACCGGTCGATCCCAAACGATGAGGATATTCATTCCTTCTGTCTAGTTCAGACATCCTTTGGCTCTTCTCCTTTTCCTCCGCCGATGTCTTCAGGGCAACGAACTCATCCCACTGGGCTGGTGTTATCTTTCCGTACTCCGTGAACGGTGTGCGTCCCTTCTGAACATATTTCTTGTTAAGGTCTGTTTTCCAGTTTCGCCATAGCTTGCCCATGGTCTTGAGTGCATAGTCCTTTGCTGCATCGTCGTCTGTCCCTTGCGGATACTCAAACTTGCTTTGCAGCGACGTCCAACAGCTGTTCTTTCTAGTGTCAGGAACTTTCTTCCAATCCTTCCATGTGATCTCCACGATATCCCTAACTATCACCCCGCATTGGTTGCTATACTTGGAACATGAATCTTCGGGTGATAGGGGTTCCCCTTTCTCACTGATCCGCATCAGCACGCTGACTTCTTTCAACAACATGTTCTTCCCTCGCTCGCCCCTTCTTTTCTTGGGTTTACTTGAAGCTGAGACGCACACGACAGTTCCAGCTTCGGCTTCCGATTCGAGTGTGGCTTGGGCTTTCCTTTTAGATCGGCGTGGAGCATTCTTCTATATTTGCATTTCACGTGACATCGGTTATACTCCATATATATACTTAATACGATCGGAACTAATCATATATAATATGTTACATACCACCGGTTCGTAGGGGATGTAGTCCGAGTCGACTTCTTCATTGTTGCTCCCACCATTTTTCTTCCTTGCAGGAGAAGGATGGGGGTCACTTGGCGAGTGATACAATCCACTCCCTTCCTCACCGGATCTCGACGGCGATGATTCCTCCGCGACTACTTGGGTGCAAATATCCTCCTCGACCATGGGTGGAGTTTGCTTGCCCTTGTCACCCGAGGGTTGCGCTTTGGTCGGTTTTTCCATTGATATTCTTTTAAGGTGAGTTTATATTAGATGCGGAATGAAATCGTTTTAGAAAACGAAATTTCAACAGCTAACCTTTTTAAAAATAAGACTGCATCAATCACCTGATTGATTTCACTTTCCCAGTACAAAAGTAAAAGAAAAGGAGGATCGCTTTGTTTGGAGGAGTTCTAGAATGATCAGTCACTGAAGGTTGTACGGCCTAAGTGCTTAGTCTCACACTCACTAACCAATTTCTCAGAAATTTGTTTAAAATTTCAAAAAACTATCCCAAATCAAATGGTTCAGGAAACACCCTGGTGTAAAAGTACTTCTTTTTTTGGATTCCGATGTGTATAATTAAACAATCAATTGCATACAGCAGCAATGTGATACTCTCAAGTTGCAAGCAACAAATGACTTTCCAGCACTTAACACACGCGTTTATATAAGGTATACAAATTAGTATTCTGGAAAATATTTAAGCTTGACATACACACATGGGAAAAAAATTTCCCATGTATAATCTTCCATATTATTTTTTATATAAGGTATGAACTGAGCAGATACAGATTAAAAACTGCAATGCAAATAGTTCAGATCATAGCTAGATTCGTTAATATATAGTATATATACCAATCACTTCAATCAATACTTTACACTGATCGTCAGAAGTTAAGCAGTGCAATTAACTGAATCCCAGCTAGAGGTAAGCATATATACACCGAATAGGATTCATCCAAAGTTCCAAACTATAACACTGGAACTCTTCAGTAAGCATAACACAAAAATGCAAAACACCCAAACTGCAAAACACCCAGCGGCTTCCAATTGTCCCTGAAGCTCTGATCCTACATCTTCATTCTCCAAAATCTCCACGAGTGATAAAAACTGTAGGTAATGGATTAGTATATTAGTGACCAGTGAGATGAGATGGCTAGCTAGGCAGGGATTAACTAATAAAAGCTTACACTTTTTTTTAATCTCTATACAACGAAGCCTAGTTTGAATCCTGAGTGAGTACACTAGCATCAGTAAAGTTAGTAAAGAACTCAACTAAGATCGCCTCACCTTCAAAAGAAAAAGAAGCTAGTAAACTTGTTTTGCTGAAGTTAGGCTAGATAATGTTTCACATAGAATAATATAGGCTTTTTATCGTTACATGCGATTCCTATTTCCTCTCAAGTCTGGACTAATATCTCAATAAAAAAGAATCTGCAGTCTAGGGGATTGATGATTAATTGAATAGGATAACAAGAAAGAAGCTGCGGTTCTATTTGTTATTGTTTAGTCGCTTGCTAGTACCTTACATGTATTCTCAGTAGATCCCAATGTTAGCTAAATATCACAGCAGATTACATCTTCCTTTTCAGCTCAGCTCTCAGCTGTTCAGCCTCACCATATTTCCTGTGCCTGTGCACGCACTGCTTGCTGCATGAGGTGTGGTCAGCACTCACACTTACATGAGTAGCTCTTTCCTTGTCTGGGTCAGCTAAGCGAAGTGAGAGAGCAGAGGATTAATTTTCAGTTCTAGGAATATCTATATTCTGCAGTGCCGTGATGTCGTCCAACTGTTTTGTACCTTGATGCCAAAGATGAATCTTCAGAATATAATTTTTCATGAAATCTTGTTTGGCATTGCATAATAAATATTCATTTGCTGAGGATAGTGCTGGTGCATACCCTTTGGTGCTTAGGATATCTGTGCGAGAAACAAGCATTTTGACTGTGAAGAACAGCAAAAAGGTAATGCTGTCCTATATGACAGATGATATATGTGCAGATGTACAAGCTGAAATACCACATGCATGACTTGGAAATTTGATGACGAT
Organism: Oryza australiensis; assembly: GCA_019925245.2. Classification (NCBI taxonomy): domain Eukaryota; kingdom Viridiplantae; phylum Streptophyta; class Magnoliopsida; order Poales; family Poaceae; genus Oryza; species Oryza australiensis. The sequence goes on from JAIFGZ020000311.1 coordinate 439,379, forward strand.
AGAGAGAGATCAGAAAAAACTTGCACAATCCAAAAACTTGCAGTTAAATCCAAAACAATTGCACAAGTTATTGCTAAAGCTTGCACAATCCAAAAAAAAAATACCATGAGCAGTATGATGCTTGGTTTTCAGCATAGAACTGCTAAAGTTCTTACAGGATTTCCATGAGCAGAACAGTACATGAAAATTCTAATGTAATTACTATTCTGATACACAAAACTAGTGCTGCAATAATCAAGCTGCTAATAAATTAGTCTTAACACTAAATAACTGAAACTTCTGAAATAACTAAATAACTGAAATCAAGCTGCAATAATCCAGCTCATTTGTGATATATGCTAATGAAGAGATCATAGCATGTTCTACAAAAAAGGTTATAAAAAAAATTTCTGAACCGAAGTACAGAATAATATAGAACTAGTCATAACTTATGTTCTGTACAATTAATCACAGACACAGCAGTTCGGAAAATCGAATTACTACAACATCACTAGCACTAACCAAAAGATCTCTAAGCCAAACAGCACAAAGTTTCTATGGCAGTACAAAATCAGTACTGAAAACTAAGCATCATATGATTGACCTTTGTCGATCATACAGAACTAAGCAACTGACCACCATCTTTTGCTGAAACCAAAACACACCTTTGCCAGCCTGAAAACCAATGCCTCCACTGAACACCTCTGCCATCTTTCCCATAAGAAATGTATAGGATAACAAAAAATACCAGCGGCGGCGAGAGGGGTACCTGGAGGAGGCGGCGAGTAGAGGAAGAAGAGGAGACGGCGGCGGTGAGGAGGCTGCCGGTGGCAGCGACGGTGAGGAGGCTGCCGGTTGCGGCGGCTGTGAAGAGGAGGCGGCCATCGGCGGTGTGGACGCGGCGGTGGTGACGATGCGGCAGTGTGGACGCAGCGGTGGTGACGATGCGGCGGCGGTGGGCGGCGATGAGGAGGAGGGTGGCGGTGGCTGTGAGGAGGCGGCCAGCGACGGTGGTGAGGAGGCGGCGGCGGTGACGGCGATGAGGAGGCGGCGCTGAAATTTTGCACTGGCGGCGGCTCAAGGGTTTTCGCGCCTTCAGGATTTAGGAAAATTGAGACTCCCGCACGCCCATACATATAGCGGAAACAATTTTCGCTGGCGGCCGGATTAACTGGCCACTAGCAAAATTCTTTTCCCTGGCGGCCGGATTACGAGGCCGCTAGCAAAAATAATTTTCGATGGCGACGGCTTTTTCCCTGGCGGCCGGCTTACCTGGCCGCTAGCAAAAATAATTTTCGATGGCGGTGGCTTTTTCCCTGGCCGCTAGCAAAAATATTTTTCGCTGGCGGCGGTTTTTTCCTTGGCGGCCGGCTTACCTTTCCGCTAGCAAAAACCTTTTTCCCTAGCGGCCTGCTTACTTGGCCGCTAGAGAAAAACTTTTGGCCCATTTCAATATTTAGTTCTTTCCACAAATAAATGTAAAAATATCCATAGAACTAATTACAAAAAGAGTAAGTAATCATCCGTACAAAAATTCATCATCCATCATAAGGTGCTGAAATTACATATATAGATTAGCCTTTCACATTCTTCCCTACTCCCTTATTCCTCATGTATGGCTTCGGAGAATCACCAATCATTGCCTCCGCGACCTTAATGTTGTTTGTAAAGTCCGTGAAGACTGTCATGTTCTCGTACTGATTATATGCCTCAACATCTTCGACATCGTCAACTCCCAAAATCTTTTGTTTTCCCGAGACAACTACATCTTTCTTCAACTGAGATGGATCAGTCACATAGAAAACTTGAGCCGCACGATCAGCAAGTACCCATGGGTCATTCTTGTGCCCTACGTTGACGAGGTCGACGATGATCAGGCCAAAAATGTCGACAACCACGCCAGATGGGTGTTTCACCCATTGGCACCGGAACAGTGGAACTGCATGTTGGATCCATAGTCCAGTTCACATATTTCTTCTATGAATCCATAGTATGTGCTCTTTTGTCCAGTTGTGTCGATTGCCTCTACTCGAAGGCCACTATTTTGGCATGCACTCCTTTGGTCTTTCGCTTTGGTATAAAATGTATACCCATTCAGATCATATGCTTGCCATGAGGTGTAAACACTTGATGGCCCGTCAGCCAACCTCTTAATAGTTTTTTCCTCCGTAGTATCGCCATCTGGTAGGCCGAGGTTCTTGAACCATTCAGTAAAGGCAGCCTTGTGTCGCTTCATGATCCATGCATCAGAACGCCCTGTATTCATTGCTTGTAATTCCTTAAGGTGCTGATCTATGTACGGCTCCACTATCGCGAGCTGTTGCAGCACAGTGAAATGAGCTTCTTTCAGTTTCTTGTAATCATCGTCGTGGATTCTTTTCGCCCTTTTGTCCCTCTTCCGATATTCTACCTTCATGTCGAGGTACCGGTAAACCAATTGCTTTCCCCTCTTTTAGGTAATCAATGCAACACTCAACGACTTCCTCGGTAGTATATCCCTCTTTCATCGATCCCTCTGGGTGCGCACGGTTCCATACGTAGCCTTTTAGAATGGACATGTACCGTTCGAATGGCCACATCTGATGCAGGTACAGGGGACCAAGTGCAATAATCTGAGGCACAATATGAACTATGAGGTGTTCCATCATATTGAAAAATGACGGCGGGAAACACATCTCAAGCTCGCACACGGTCTCTATAGCGAAAGTGCGGAGAGGACCTAACTCGTCAAGATCAATTACTCTGTGAGATTGCATTGAAGAAGTAACACAACTTTGTGATGACCACCTTAACGTGTAATGGTTCGATTGCTCGATGGCGATAGCGAGGAATACCGTGAGCATTACATGGTAATCATGGGAATTGTAGCCTGAAAATGACAAATCCTTCATCGCAAGTCGCTTAATGTTTGAGGAGAAACCAAGAGGCACTCTCACCCCGCGTAGGCATTTGCACATTGCCATTTTCTCCTCATTTGTCAAGGTGTAGCAGCCGGCGGAAGATACACTTTTCGTTACCCTCATCTACAGTGGTGAAGCTCTTTTCTTATCTCGCATATTCACGAGGTCCTTACGGGACTTCAGCCCATCCTTTGTCTTGCTAGGTATGTCTAGTAAAGTACCCATGGTGCTATCGAAGACATTTTCTCTAGGTGCATGACATCGATAGAATGACTTATCTCCAAATCTTGCCAAGACGGAAGGTACTTAAAGAAAATGGAGTGCTTCTTGAATGGCCCGCTGGCGCTTGCTGGCTCTTTGGCCTCATTTCTCTTCCACTTGTTGGTTTCCTTCTTTTTGGCCTTCCCAAAAACAACCTTGAGCTTTTTCATTATTGTGAACACTTTATCACCCTTCCATGGTTCGGTGGATCACCGTCCTCAACAAGTGTTGTCGAAATATTGAGCTTTGGAGCGGTACGAGTGATTCTTTCTTAAGTAACGTCGGTGCCGCATGTACACTAGCTTCTTCGATCCCCGAAGATACTCGTACACCGTACCATCAACACAAATAACGCAGCCTGTCTTCCCCTTGAGCTGTCCCGATAGGGAAAAAAGTGCGGGCAAGTCGTTGACGGTGACAAAGATAATTGCATTAAGCGTGAAGTAATTCTGCATGAATTCGTCCCAAACCCGGACCCCATGATTCCACGATCAGCCATATCCTCCATCAAAGGTTCGAAACACATTCATGTCATTGCCAGGTTGTCGTAGTCCCTGTACAAGGATGGTCAACAAAATATACTTCCTTTTCTGACACAGCCACGTAGGGAGGTTGTACATGGTTAGGAGTACTGGACACGTGCTGTGTGAGCTACTCAAGTCACCAAATGGATTCATTCCATCGGTGCTCAATGCAAACCTTACATTTCTTGGGTCCTCTGCAAACTCATGGTACTTTCTCGTCAAATTCCTTCCACTGTCGAGCATCACGGATGTCGAATCATCCCATCCTTTTTCGCTTTTCATGATGCCGGTGCATCGGTTCGGCATCCCTCGGGTTCGAGAACAAACGCTTCAATCGATCTTTCACCGGAAGGTACCACATGACCAACTGGGGGATCTTCATCTTGTTGTTGACTTCTACCTCGTCTTGGGAACCATCCTGACCCTCGAACTGGCTACGGCTTGTTTTGTATCGACTAGTGTTGCACGTTGGGCATCTGTCCAAATCCTTATACTCTTTACGAAACAGTATGCAGTGGTTAACACACGCGTGTATCTTTCGCGCACCCAGAGATAAAGGGCAAATAAGCTTCTTCGCTTCATAGGTGCTGGTTGGCAGGGAGTTGGGTTGCGGAAACAGTTTCTTCAACAGAACCAACAATTCGTTGAAACTACTGTCCGACCAACCATTTCTTGCCTTCAATCTCATAAGTTCAAGCACCGTCCGCAACAATGTGAAATCCTTCATGCAACCACTTGCCTCATCGTACAAAAGAACCTTCGTTGCCTTTTGTAATGATTCGAAGTTCTCCAACCCACGAGCGGTCCCAGCTACAACCTCAGGTTTAGCATGACGCAACATATCTTCCAAATCAAAATTACCATCATCCACGCAAACATTACCACCATCGACATCATCAACTATACTGTGCTGACCATCATCGCCACCAACATCATCATCAACATTAATGGGCTCTACTTCCTCTTCTCCTTCTTCTGCTACTACCATCAAATCCTCGTCCCAGTTGAACACTTCATCCTGTACTATCGCCCGGTTGGGAACTTGTTTGCTTGGGATCTCTCCATGATGTGACCAATTTGTGTAGCCTGCAACAAATCCATGCATCACCAAGTGTTGCTCGATTATAGATGGGTCGATCCAAATTTTCTGATTCTTGCAATGTATGCATGGACATATAATTTCCTTCATCTTCTTAGATGCAGCATTCTTCTTAGCAGCTTTCATAAATATGTCAACTCCTTCAATGTATGAGGACCGGTATCTCTCTCTATACATCCATGCTCTGTCCGCCATCTATGCATTATTTGCGAAAAAATATGTACAACTTCGTAACTTTATATATTTTTGATAATATGTCACATTAAAATTATACTAATTAATATTTATAACCACTATAATCTAGACAAGCTAATTAAAGCTAGCCAAAAATCTACAAACTACAAACAACTAGAAAAAAATAAAAATAGTAGTTCTTTTTCTCTTCTTCTCAACGTTCTCTGCAGTTAACTAATATATAGATCTGCTACAAATAAACATATCAAAACTAGATATATATATGGAACATCGATCATGCACAATATTTCTTACAAAGTTTGCCCATTTTAAGCTCCAAATAACAAATAAAAAATACTTTTCTTTCCCGTGTCACATACTTTTTGCTATGCAAAATCTCAACAAACAACCAATAAAAATGAAAAAAACTTTACAAATAGAGTAGAAGAAAGTATATGTAACCTCAGTGCAGTAGATCTTTCAAAAGATTGAAGATCAAAACCTTCCCCTATGTATTTGTTCACAAGAGAGAGAAAATCATGCTCAAATGCCATGGCTAGCTGGACTGGTGGTATAGGTGATGGTATTTTCTCTAGCGGTCAACATATGTCGGTTGCATAGAACCGCCATAGAAAATATTTAGGGGTGGCGGCGGCTTAAGTGGGCCGCCAGCGAAGATGTAGGAATCTTCGCTAGCGGGCCACCTCATCTTACCGCCAGCGAAGATATGATATGTTCTCTGGCGGTGCTTTAAGATGTCCGCTAGAGAAAATACCACATCTTCGCTGGCGGTCAGCTTTAGGGGGCCGCCAGCAAAGATGTGTTTTCGCTGGCGGCCCAAGACCCCCCCCCCCCTATCTTTTGAGCTGGCGGTTTCACCTCGTAGCCGCTAGAGAAAAGTTTTTCCAAATGCCATGAAAGATTGTTTTCATAGTAGTGTAAGCCATTGATCTGAGCCAACCGTACAATCACATGTTCTCATGGGAAAAACCTAGCCAGTAACATTCCAAGTCTTGCACTGTCGACCCAGGTGGCTAGATGATAGGCGTTAAGGTTAGCCATGGGTACTTTCTTGTTTGTGTGAGGGAAAGGTGTTCCATGGGGAAGACAGTGTTGGGGCGGATTTCTAAAAAGCTTTGTTACAGACTCCTTGGCTACACACAACATGAAGTGTGACATTTGCTCATGGCCGTTAAAAGGACGATGTATCTTATGGGTCGAGCTGTACAATCTCTGCAGAGTATTAAACTAATCTATTTTGAATAGCCATGTCTGTAGTCATGGACATGCTCGGTGATTTCTCATGATGGGTAGTTTGTGAAAACTAGGAATGAGTTGTGTGCAAGTTAATGAATATAGCCATGTGGTTCTGTGTGGACAGATCATGTGTGGGTGGGTGGTAGTCAACATTCGTTATTTATAATTGTTGTTTAAATCTTTATTTATAAATTGTTTTATAACTATAAATTGCTATGTTATGCAAAATAGTCATTGCCTTCCTTGTACCTTGCAATTCCCCCAACTACAGAAGAGAGGTTTTCGCTATTTCCTGAGGAGTTTGCTGCCGAAGAAGAGGAATAGGCAGTGTGCCCTAGTCGACTACCTGTGGCAAGTTGAATGGAGTCCCTATGCGTTAATCTTATTTTTCTGCTGCTATTCATTTATTTTTCTTAGGCTCTTCGAGACAGAATAAATATAAACTTAGGTCACTTATCACAGTCACATTAATATTAATATTAGGTTTCCTTTGTGATGCTGGTTGTGAAATTATCTTTGGGTCTGTGTGTGCTAGCTTGATCCTAAACTAGCACTTATATACAGGAGGTCTTATTTCGGATCCTCACAGGGTTGGTATCAGAGCCGTGTTGACTGTAGGTCGCAACCTTAGATAGCCTGGTCATATTTCAAGAAACACAAAATGATATAATTTGTTCTTTCTTTTCTCACTCTTTTCTGTCTTCTTCCTCTCTAAATATCTTTCTAACTGTGTTAATCTATCGTCGGCTTCGGAAGGATGATCTACACCAGTTTTGCATTGGAGTTTTGAAGGAGCTTCGTTGTGAACCAGGATTTAGTTCTAGAAGTGCCTCTTGTCTTTGAGTTGCTTTGCCTTTAGTTAGTAGCTCACGTTAGTAAGACATTAAGCTTGTGTGCTAGAAGTGTTGCTCGTTTTTCTTAGTTTTGGTTCTTCTGGTTTGTCAGATGGTCTGTTTGTAGCCCTCCAATTCCCAAACAGTCATATGTGTGTTTTATCAAAATGTGTAGTTCTACCTTAGTGGCCTTTTCTTAGAGCTGTTCTTTTCTCCTTAGTGTCTTTCTGACCAGTCACATAATGAACGGATGGTGAACATTAGGACTGGAGGTCATGGTGGACAGAACAAGAACAATGATGCCCACGCCATCAGTCAACAACCGCCTCAAGCACCACAAGTGAATCAGCAGAACTTTGAAGTCTTCATGCAGGCCCAGACTGAGCTCATGAGGATGATGATACAACAACTTCAAAACCAGCAGCAACAACCGCAGGAACAACCCCAAGGCTCTCCACCTCCACAAAGCAAGATGTTTGAGTTTCTGCGCTCCAAGCCACCAACCTTCAAGGGAATGGGTACTCCCTTTGATGCAGAAGACTGGATGCGTACTATGGAACACAAGTTGGAGATCACTCAGTGCTCAAATGGAGATAAAGTCTGTTTCACTGTCCAACAGTTGGAAGGAGGTGCCCTAGATTGGTATGAGAACCTCAGGGAAGGCTTGGATGATCAGGAAGCTCTGACTTTTGAGGAATTCCGAACAACCTTTCATGATTACTACGTTCCAGCTGGCATCAGGAGCTAAAGAAGAAAGTATTCCGTAATCTTCAGCAGGAGAACAAGATAGTACAGCAGTATCTGACTTAGTTCACTACTCTTGCCCGTTATGCACCACCGGAGGATGTTGCTAGAGATGCAGATCACCAGAGACATTTCCTGAAAGGTCTCAATTCCGAACTCAAGGTGGGACTTGCTGCTCACGATTTTAGTACTTTTGAAAACCTGATGAACAAGACCTTACTGTTAGAAAAGAAACATAGAAAACTTGGTGAAGATCGCAAGCGTAAGATGAACCAGCAAACCAATGGTCCAAGCCAGATGTCGCGTGGAGGGTTTCAACAGCTTAACAACCATCAGCCATGTCCTATTTCGGGTCCTCATATTTTTTGGCTGTGGCTGGCTAGTAGCCATGGCTGTGCACCGCAGCTGCTGCTGCTTGAAGAATTGCAGTCGAACACATACATTGATAGAAACAATTTTCTTTTAAAAGGAAGAATTGATAAAAACATATCCAGTTAATTTTTTGTTACAAATCGTAAAGTCATCGATTTCCTAATCCTGGCCATGGGGTCAGCGGCTGTCCAGGCTCCGCCGCTAACGTTTTTACTGTAGATATTTTTTGATATCCGAAAAAATTAATCGATTACCGAAAACCCGGCTTCACATCATCTTTGGCTCCGCCACTGCATGGGGTCATCATTAACCTTCAGCCGTTGGAGGGTGAGAGCTAAGGGATGAACTCATTGGATAGTTTCAAACTGTAGGAAGCAGGATCAGGATACTTGTTCTACCGTGCATCGGTTTAGTGCAACGAACAGCTCTACGGTGGTAAATTAAATGAAGTAACAAGAACTCCTTTAAAACGTAAGATTAAGAAAATAAAGGAATGGAAAACACGTAGAATTTTCATAGACAGGAAACTGCAAAACACACAAAAATACAAAAATGATCATTTGAATAGACCATAGAAAAAACATAGATATCGGATCATTTGAGTAGACCATAGAAAAAACATAGATATTGAATAAGAGAAATAGAATTTTTCCAAAAAATTTAGACCTCTTGCCAACTCTCCTCCAAAATCTACATATGATTGTCCATTCAATAAAAATTTTAAAGAAAATGACAGAATTCATTCAAATTCATATAGGATTAAAATCCTCTAAATTTACTATTTTTCCTACAAATCCAAGGGACCCTTAATTTCCTATTCTTGATGCATAATTTTCAGAATCTCCATTAACCAAGATTTTAAACTTATTTGCTGGTCTTCCACCAGAAGACAAAAGAAAGATTTGCTTCTCATGACCCACCGGCTCAAAAGGATCCACAAGATCAGTCAACTCGGATGACCTGTGCGGATCATGCCCCATGAATGGGCATCAATTTTAATGGACAAACAGAATATCTATTCTAAATGCAGTTCTGCAAACCCCACTAAAATTCACAAGAATGTATACTATACTTTCTCCTGAGAAATTTTACCTTTCAGAATAATTGATGCTAACCTTCAAAGGCACCGATTCACTTTTTGGCACGCTATATAAACACAGATCCTATTTGTGGCATGGCAGGTCATTCCTAATTGTGGTCAACACAGATCCTCGTCCGAGTTTGTATGACAGCAATCAAGTCAATTCCACCGCAACTACATTCCATTTTCTTCGGAGCTGAAGTTCCTATGCAATCATTTTATCTTTGGAGCGGAAGTTCCTAACAATCATATCTACCCTTTTGAGAGGGTTCCTAAGCAATCACTAAATCTTCACAACATGTGTTGTGAAGACATACATTCCTGCGTTGCAACATGTGTAGCAGGAGCACAGGTGATCAGATGCCAATGCATCTAACCAGCTGCTGTTTACTGCAGCCAAACATAATGCTCAGCAATGGCAACCAACTATCCCTCTTTCATCTTGTGTTCTACTTCATCAGAAGCTTCAACTTTTGGAGCAGCCTGTGCCTCGCCCATTTGCACATCTGAAGCTGAAGCTGAATCATTGAGGGTTTTGACCGGTGCTGCTGGCAAGGTAGCAGCAGGCTTGCCTGTTGGCTCTTCTTGGTCTGGGTTACAGACCATGGTTACCTCATCAGTGTTCACATCCATCATCTTGTGCTGCTTTGGGGGTTTCTGCTCTGCTGAGCTCTTATCATTGTGCGACACCAAATCAACCACAGCCTCTTTAGCCATACCTGCTGCTCTAGCAGCATGCAGAATCTGAAGCCTGTAGTCAGTTTCTGGTCGGCGACATACCTTCCTCAGTGGAACAATTTCCTGTCATTTTAAACAGAATCTTAATGATTGTAAACGAATCATGGTTGTCAAGTCGTAAAGTTGAGTCGAGGTACCCCTGGACCGACTTGTCAACTTGGGTCCACGACTTGGTCATGCAAAAACAGGAGATGTACTATAATTTTTACTACTATTATACTGTGCAAAGTGTATATAGTATAACTATGGACGATGGAGTAGCAAAGAAAGACAATAAGTCAACAAGAAATAAAACCAATGTACTAAACACAATAAGCCAATTAGCATGGTGAATTGGTGATTTGCTATGACTAATCACGACTAATCTACAACTAACCACGACTAATCACACGACTTGATATTTGGTCTTCGTGGCTCTCTAGTCGACTAGCTTGACCGCCTTTATGACTAATCACGACTAGTCGGGTGGCTTGATAACAGTGAAACGAATCAGAGTAACATACAATAAGGTTGTAGTTTTATTGAACAAAGAGTGAAATAACTAGCAAAAGCCTGGCAAAATACTTTATTTTAAGTAGTTCGGCACAAACTGTAGCATGCGCAATAAAAGAAAGGCACAAGGCAACAGGATGCATGGGCTACTAATATCATATGAACTTGGAAAATCTATGCATACATACTTAAATTCTTAGAAATGATGAATAGAAATTCCATGATGTCCTTAAACATCCACAGGTACAGCATAAATAAAAATAGCTTAAACTTCTACAGGAACCAATAGAATGATGCTTCAATATATGCTACTACTACTATACTCGTACTATACTATCTGGGGTGGGGGGGAGATGGAAGGCTTAGGTCCTCACCGGTTGTCCTAAACTAATTATAGCCGTGACGGCTTATTAGCGGCCAAAAAATAATTTGTGCTCTTAGTGACTTAAAAGAAAGAAAAATAAGAGATCTTTTATCTACTGTTCCTCCATTTCATATTACAAAGCATTTTGAATTTTTTTCTAGTCAAACTTCTTTAAGTTAAGTTTGACCAAGCTTATAAAATTCTAACTTAAGACAAACATACTATCAAATATATTCAATATTAAATTTAATATAGATGTTGCTAAATTTTTCTGTAAATTTGATCAAATTTAAAATAAACTTAAATTTGCTAAATTTCCTGAACCTACTCACGGGTATAATGTGCATGCACTAATACCATATGCATAAGGTCGTTAAACTTGCACGGTAAAGCGTTGATGGAATTGCTTATGCGTGTGCAGGAACTTAAACAACGACACTTCAACATATATAGTACTTACGAAGCATATAACTAAAGCCATAATATAAGAGAATAAATTAGATTCTTAGAGCATGCATTACTACAATAGTCACACAACATTCAACGGGTGGACAATATTACAGTGAGTAAAATACCTCAGAGTGATCATGATCATAGCGAACAAGAAATCTACAGCGACACCCTCGTACATCATGTCTACGCCTTTGAGCATCAAGGACACGAGCATCGAAATACAGAGCCTGCTCTTTGCCTTCCTGGTCAATTTTAGACAGATGTATTTATTCATGTTAGACAACAATTTGAGTAAATGTGACACTTGGCCATAATTATAAATAGCATTTCATCAAGATATTCATCGAAGAACATAAATTTATGTGCAGATTTCTTTATTTAAAAAGCAGGAACCTAAATGTGTGTTCAATTACTAGTTTACAGTTTTACAACCCTCGGTGTTTTGTGCATCAAGTATCAAATATGCAGGGCTTTATTTGGCCAAGTTTTTTTATGGAAAATCTGTGATACATTTTCATAGACCAGAACAAACAGAAATCAATCTTCTAACTTAAAATTAAAATTTTGAATTCAAGTAGACATCAATTCTGAATCTGTGACATGTAGATACAGTGCATAGGTCAAGAAAAGAAGTCTAAGATGACAAGACCTGAAAGCAAAGTATGAGATCTCCAGGAAGAACAGCAACACATTCAGTGGATTCACATGGAAGAGAACGTTGCCGCACACATTTACGGACATTTATCCATTCATCTTCCTCGGCTCCAAATCCAGAAAAGCGAACTCGTACTTCCTAAAATATTAAGAATTGCTCATGTGAGACAAATTAATTATAGCACATGTCATAACTAGGAATGTCATTGCGCATACACAGTTTTATAAAAATACTGGCACAACAACGCAGGCATGTCATGTCACATATTGGCATATGTTGGAAAAATTAACTTATTCAACTGTAGTGCCAATTTTAGATATAAGGCCAGATTTTAAAAATATACAGAATGTTCCCAAAGTCATACTAGAACACCAATACTGCGGTAGAAACATTTTTAAAAAAATAATTAAAGAAAAAGGATTGAGTAAACAACCGCATTAAGATAAATGATAAATCGAATCAGCTACAGGTTCAAAGCTAGCAAAGTGCTTTCAATAAAGAAAGCCAGACATGCATTTAGCAATATAAATTATATCTAATAAAAAACTGTGTTCATTACCGGATCACCTGATTCGAACAACCGATGAGACAGGAAGGCAGCAACATCATACCTGCACATAAAAGCTTAGTTATTCACACAAAATTACAAGGTTTTTGACCCAAAAAATTTGTAAAAACACAAAGAGAGTACACTTTTTCAAGAACATAGTGTAGAAAGCACTTGCATGATGAAAGAAAAAGCATCTGAACTCACTGATTCATTTGCATTTGTAGTTAACAATCAGGCACAATACCAACTTCGATGAGCACAAATGTGCATTTGTTTAGGATGGCTACCATAGAAGTGAACTTATTTGAATGACAGACCATAAGAATGCTGATATACTTAATCAGATGTTAAAAGAAATCTTCTTGCATAACCAGTACCCCTCTACATGGGGTTGAATGAATTTAGTTGGATCTTCAATTCAAATCCAAATTGAATTTGAATTGACATCTCAATTAATTTCTTTGTGTTTGGTTGCCAAAGGCATCTCTAATAGAAATCTCAACAAATATCCAGTTTAGGGTTGGATGCAATATGCAAATGAATTGGCACACTGGAAACAAACAAACAAATCAGGAGGTCTGATGTTCCTTCTTGGGTAGTTGCCAAAGTGGTGGCTGGAGCATCACTGGTGTGCTGGCCAGAGCATCAACGGCTGCAGTGGCTACTAGGGAAGTAGACAGCTTAAACAGCAGATTTTGTCAGGGACGCTGACAACCAGAGTTGAGAAAGATGAAGAAGGACGACTGTTAGAGTTGAGGAAGAAGGAAATGGCCACTGGAGTTGTGAAAGAAGGGATGGCAGCTGTAGGTCTAGAAAATAGACCATGAAACAGTGGCAGTGGGACAAGACAGTGGTGAATGGTCACCACTGAAAGATCCAGTGGTGGTGCTGGTTGACAGAAGCTCCAGTCATAGTGCTCTGAATAGGTGGAGGACCAATTTAGTTGTCCACCAATTCAGTCGGAAATGGTCTACAACTCCAAATCAAAAGAGCGACCAACGGCAGAATTGAGAGATGGGTCCTCTAGTCAAGTTTGTAGATATGAACACAAACATATAAAAAAACTGATCAATAAAGAAAATTGAAACCTAATTTAATAGCATCAGACAATTCTATAGCAAGCAGTGCTCTTCATAATAAAGTCAGAAAAACTGAGATACAAACCTATATAACAAATAAGTATGCTACATAGAAGTTAGAATGGTGATTAAGGAAGCAATCGTTAAACATAAACTCAGAATAGAGCATATTATAAAGAATACAGCACAAAGAAAACTATCCAAAATAGTGGAATACTAAATTGAAAGATATGACATGTGAATGGACACCACAAATTTGGTTCAACATGGAAAACAAGTGTGATCAGGCTTCTCAGATCAGCTGTCACCGACAGATCATTCGGCCATCAGTTAGACCACATGCTCTATTTTATAATAACAAAGTTATCAATTTTTGTTCTGTGCAAGCAAGGTTAATAGGACTTATATTTCCCACTTACAATGTTAACCAATAAACAGATGGCTTGGTACATGTGTGCAGCAACCAGCAGGAGGAGGATTACTGTTGACCATGCTATTTGTGAATTTCACTGAATAAATGGGCTGTCTCATGGTTAAACCACCAGGTTGTAGGAAAACCGGCCAGTTCAGCTATGATTTGCAGGCCGATTGCAGAAACAATCCAATTAGACGGACTGATCGAGCCAGAACATTAGGTTCAGTTTATTCCAGTCAAACCACCAGTTTGGTTCGAGTCTGATAACTATGTGTCAAACAGCAAGCAAAACGCTATGAACCTACTCATACATGGAAATCAAAAGAAAAAAGACAGAGAAGTAACATGGATACCATGCGCCATCTCTAGCCGACTTTGCTTCAAATTCAACCTGGCCACTCTCCAAAGAACCCTTCCCTGATTTTCAACACCAAAGATCAACAATCAGAGGATAAAAAGGAATGCTAAACGATGATCATGATGCATAGCTGGAAGGTTACTAACATAGAACCAATACACAGATCAGTCATATGGCCCAAGTATCTCATAGGGTTAATTGGATCCATGCCATTATAAATTTGTTTGTTTTGAAGAATGCCATTACTATTCATCCAATCGGAACGGTGCCATTATAAATTTGTTGAAATCAGAGATATACCACTACTTACTCCTAACTAGTGGTGAGTAGAAATGAACAGCATGAGCAACATGAGCAATGACCTGAGGGCGAGCCGGAGTGTGCAGAGGCAGAGGGCAAAGCCCTGAATGGAGACGACTTGTGCTCGTCGGACCCCGTCGGCAGCATCTTGGTCTGCATCAGCGGCGGGGGGGCCCTGGAGTTCCTGGAGCGGTGCGAATACCTCCGGTTCTGGAACCAGTTCCACACCTGCGCGCGCGGATCGAGATGAGGCGGCGAACTCACCCCCGGGGAAGGGGAAGGAGAAGGGGGGGAAGGGAAAGAAACCCTAATACCTGCTTGGGCTGGACGGCGACCTTGCCGGCGCGCGCGGGGGAGGAGGTGAACTTGTCGGCGAGAGCCTGGATGACGGAGCGGTGCGGGATGGCGTTGTTGAGCTGCTGCAGGCGGGCCTCCATCTCGGCCACCTCCGCCTGGGTGAACCGGAACGCGGGGCCCCCGGTGCTCGGCGGCCGCCCCATCCCTACGACGCCGGCTGCGTCTGCAGCTGCCAGGGGAGGGGATTGGATGGATCCATGATTCCATGGGGGGATCGGAGAGGGAGCGAGCGAGAGAGAGACGTTACCAGTGGGGGGCGGACGGGGTGATGCAGCGACGAGCGATTCCTCGTTCAGGCAGGCAGCTGCTGAGAGGGGATCGGCGGTGGCTGCCCTATTAGTACTCGTGCCGAATTGTTCTTTTTCTTTTTTTCTTTTCTGCTCACCGGATCGGAGTATGGGTGTCGACGGACGCGAATCCTTCCTGCTGTTTTGTCACGCTGGATGCTGATTCTTTTTTTTTTTTGCATTCTAGCTATTTTTAAATAGATCCTTATAAAAAATCTTATTCACCAATAGATCTTGGCGTCCACTTTTCTGATATGACAGCTAATATTTTAAAACATAAATACATTCTATTATCATTGTGGTGTAGTTGTACTCATCGCTCGTCGGTGTCGCGGCTATAGTTTAGATCGTGTCTCATAGAAATAGAGGATAGGATGGTGTCAAATATGGAGTGATAGGTGTTAGCCGCCGAAAAATACATCATCAATTATACCTTGAAACGACTCGATCGGTCTCTATTCAGAAGAAAGGCTTTCGCTCGCATTTCTCAAACCACTTTCCTTCCTCTTTTCTACTATTATTTCTTCCCCTCTATTTATTTTCCTTTTCCATCCTTCTATATCTCTTCTAAGTCTTTTTTTTACCCTACTACTATGCGTCTTTTTTAACCCAATTATTAAAGGCATTAAGTCTATTTAACATTCATCTATTTTTCTTCTGGTAGTTAGGGTTGTTTCAAGACTTTATGCACGTATACTCAGAACAAACATTTTTTGACAAGAATTTATAGCTTCGTCATGTAGTAGAAATTCCACCGAGTGTTCAGAAAAAAAACACTGCTATAACATCGTATCCACCTTATAATTATTGGAAATTAAGAAGAGGAAAACATTGCAGCCACTGGAATAATATGTAAAGACATGCGTTCCTTCGTGACCGTGTGAACGTGCAATGTTTTATTTTCCGTCGTGACAACAGTGCAACGGTTTTATTTTTAAGTGACCAATAGGCCAACAGTTAAGTTAATATTTAATGACACCACTAATCAGTAAAAATGATGTTAATAAAATAATTTGTCTATAAAAATGATGTTAAGAAGATACATCAAAACATCAATCAATCTTGTTTTACCCCCAAACTTTTCGTCCGAACATTTAACCCCTAAGTATCTTTTTATGAAAAGAACTAGCATGTCTTGCCTAGTAATTATATATAAAAAAGAGGTAAAATACAGGTTTCACAATATTTCAAAAGTTGTAACCAACTAACTAAGCACAGATGGGCTAAGGGCATCTCCAAGAAACTCCTTAGAATTGGCTCCTTATAAATTAGAAGGTGGCTAAATAATTTGGAAAAAGATAAATACTTTCATAACCAAAATTTAGCTTTCTATTTTAAAACAAACCTTCCGCATCACATGTTCTCAACCGAATCTGAAACTACCATGAATTCTTTCACGCTTTTTATTATCCCACGGTGGCCGAACTCATGTGCGGCAAAAATCGTTTTTTCGTGCGGCAAACTTGTTCTGTCACGGCGCCGCCATTATTTTGGCACAGCATCCGGCGGCACGACATTGTTCGGCATCCAGCGGCAAAGCAAACCAAATCAGCATTGTTCCAGCGGCAAAGCACCATTCCGGCTACATAGAATTGTCCAGCCGGCAGGAAAAGGTGATTAGCGTAAGATTGATTTACTGCTAGATGCTGCTGGAAGGATCAACAAAATATGGAAGGGATTTATTCTTCGGACGGTACGTACAATAGAAGCTTTTTTTCTTTGATGATCAGGATAAGTTCAATTAATCTTTGGTCGTCTTTTTTTTGTCGGGATCATGAACTGTCGTATCGCACTTGTGAAAGCCTTTTTCGATAAGTCATCGTCATCCGATGATGATGAGGAATTTATTGCAGCAGTACTACACGCAGCGGATAGTGTTGATGAACCACGTCGTATTGGATCAGTTCCTGGGCATAGAGTTATTGAACGAAATAGACATGCAAGGCACATGAGATTATATCAAGATTACTTCGGAGAATCCAATGTTCAATCCAATAATGTTCCGACGCAGGTTTAATGTTCCGACGCAGGATGGAAAAATTACTTTGTGGTTATGAATTTTTAAGAAACAAACACCTCAACATATGTTTTTAACAGGTTTCGTATGGGTCGTAATCTTTTTCTGCGCATCATGCATGCAGTAGAACAGCAAAACACGTACTTTGTGTAGAAACGTGATGCTGTCGGTAAACTTGGACTCAGCTGTTTACAGAAGGTAACTAGCGGTTGTACATATACTAATGTACGGGATAACGGTTGATGCTACGGATGAGTATCTCTGAATTGGTGAGAGTACTGCCATTGAAAGTTTAAAGAGGTTCGTTGTTGCAGTTGTCAAAGTGTTTGGTGAAGAGTATCTGTGGTCACCAAATGCTAATGACACGGCCAAGTTACTTATGATCGGTGGGAGTCGAGGATTTCCTGGAATGCTTGGATCGATAGATTGCATGCACTGGAGATGGAAAAATTGTCCAACATCATAGCACGGACAGTACAGTGGATTTTCGCAGGACCCAACTATTATTCTAGAAACTATTGCATCACTTTACTTATGGATTTGGCATGATTTTTTGGGATGCCAGGTTCGCATAATGATATTAATGTACTCGACCGGTCTCCTCTTTTTTCTAAGCTAGCAGAAGGGCATGGACCGACGGTGAAATATACAATCAATGGTCATGATTACATAATAGGCTATTATCTTGCAGATGGGATATATCCTAATTGGACAACTTTTGTTAAAACGATTCCTATGCCATAGGGGAAAAAGAAGTACTTTGCCAAAGCTCAAGAAGCTATAAGAAAAGATGTTAACGTGCTTTTGGTGTGTTACAGGCCCGATTTGCCATTGTTCGTAATCCTGTGAGGTTGTGGGATGAAAATGCTATACAAGAGGTAATGAAAGCATGTGTTGTTATGCATAACATGATAATTGAGGATGAGCAAGAAGCAGTGTTTGAGACAAACAATTTTGATGGCCAAACTGAGCCAGTGGTTGTATCACACGAACCTACTCTACAACTCTAAGATTTCCAAGATGTATTGTACTCTGGAGTACAGGCATCAACATCATCAGGATTATCAGGAGCAGGGAAGGATGGTGTCAGGAAACATTCTGAAATCCACACAAAGATGATGAAACCCAACGATTAATTTGCAGCTGATTGCCATTAACATCTAAACTAAGCATGTATACATCACATTCACATATGTAGTTTAACGAAGCAAGATGTTAATAGAAAATAGAATATTGCACCTGATCTTGAATATTGACCCCGCTTTGCTTTCTAGCCTCTATCCGACTAAGACAACCAACAAATTTATTTATCGCCTTTTGCAAATCAGACCATCGGTGCATTAGGGAGTTCGCATTACGGTCTGAGTTAAAGGTCATATGGGAATGGAAGAACTCATGTACTCTACTTCAATATGTACCCTTCGACTGATTTGTACCCTGAACTGGGTCTACGCTTACGTTGATCCATACTGTCACCAACATCACATCTTCTTCTTCATTGAAATTCTTTGACATTTTTTTGATTCGGACGTGTTTGAGATGTTGGAACAGCATTGGTTGGCTGCGAAGGTATTATTAGTGATATGCCTTAGAGGCAACATGGAGATGTTGGATATCATGGTCAATGTTTATGTATAAATAAATAAAGTGTTATTCAGTTCTATGAAATAGACAACTTGTATTGATCAATAAGTACGTGACTTATTCATGAGACTCTTTATGTATGAATCTATTTCTAAACGATCCCTGATCATATGTCATATTGTTGGAACAAATATGATTCTAAAAGCGGCATGTTTATTGATTGATGATCATGTCTCATAGATCGTGGTATGGAGATACCAAATTAATAAACGTGAACACATGTTAGAGAACATGTTGTTGAATAGACCCACCTTGAGACACTACAGGGAATTAATGTGTCATTAGTTGGTCTCAAGTGATGTTGGTGCAAAGTCCTTAAACCTAAGATCATCATGGATTCCAACATGTGTAGTAACCTACTTTGGGACTGCCAAACGCTATTCCGTAAATGGGTAGTTATAAAAGTAGTCTTCGGGTTTGCTATGAAACATGGAGTGGGATGTGAGTGATCAAGATTGAATTTGCCCCTCCTTTGGAGAGATATCTCTGGGCCCCTCGAGGTAATGGATTATGGAAGTGCATGGTCATGTCGAGTTGATTGAGAAGTCAATCAACAGACAGATAATCCAATACGGTTCGAGTGAATGGTTAAGCTACTGAAGGGATGACACACATCTTGCTTATAGCTTAATTGGTATCGTGAGACAAAGGGATTTGTGTACACATTACAGGTTCAGAGCCGATATTATATTCTTGTATACAATGGTGTCAATATGTGCTGCTAGGCACCGCTATTGACAGTCGGCTGAGTTGGACTCAAGCCGAAACCGAGTATATCTGAACCTACAGGGTCGCACGCTTAAGGGGATAGAACAGACATTCGAGTTGGACTCGAATATGGCTCAATTCGGATAAGATTCGATTTAATATAGAGTCCTATGGGCTTACGAAGTTCGGCTGGCCAACTCTATGATATTCGGATAGGGATCCGATCGGATAGAGTCCCGATGGGCCTATAGGCCCAGTTGGAAACTCTATATAAAGGGACGAGGGGGGAGGGCTGCTGAATTGCTTTTGAACCGAATCTGATTTGGCGCAACAGATTGAAACAGCGCAAGTCGGCGGCAAGATCAATCTCCACGGAAACCCTCCCCACTCCCGAGCCAAACCCTAGTCTTGCATCTTGTGCTAGCACACGGGTGTTAGGCGTTCTATCCCTGGACATGTGGATACCGATAGAGGCGCTGCTACATTGCGGTGCTGTTCGTCGGCTATGAATCGGCTGCGATCAGACAAATCGGTCACGGCATATCGAAGCGAGGCGGCTGCGGCGGATCGGCAGCGCGAGCGCGTTTCGGCGAATTGGCAAATCGGCTGCGGTAGATTGGCTGCGGCCGATCGGCTGTGAAATCGGCTCGTCGGCTGCGACGGATTGGCTATCGACTCTGGGAATCGACCGTCGCCGAATTGGCGTGATCGGCCGGCACTATTCCGGATTGGATAGCTCCCGATTGGCTATTTTTGCACTCCACTCCAATCAGAACGCATCTATCGACCTTTGCTTGCAAGATTCCTGGTTTGCGTGGTAGAAAATTTTTGTTATTAGCTATCGTAGCCTCCGCGTAACCCTTCAAGTATCTCCTGAGATTGATGATGGTTGGAACCCAACGAATTCATGAACTTTGAGTCATTGGTACTCTCATTCATCATGTCTATGAAGCACATATTGCTGTACATATTTTCTGCAAATAAAGTAAAAAAATCATGAGCAGTAATGCATACAATGATAGTAAAGGCCCTATTGTTCTAAATTTTACATAGCTCATATTGCAAACAGCCCTATAGTTCAGGAGTTTGAAAATACGCACCAAAATACAAAGCCTACGAATCTGTTGGTTCTCAGATCACTCAAAAGCATAGGAATTGTTTCCATACTATTCATAGGAATGGTAAGTACAGGAATGACAACATTGCAAAATAGCATATTATATGGAAAACCATACCTACCTATACAAACAACTTGATTAGCTTGATGATGATTATCTTAGTCAAAACTAAAGGTGCCTAAAAAATAAAGAAAATTTTGCCACTAGGAAGTTAAGAATTAAGTTGATCATACAACTAGGAGAGAAGTACTTCGATTAGGTCTTAATTTTAGTTCCTACCATAGCCATGTATGGCATGCATTTCAAACTAGGTAAAATTTATCAGAAGAGCTTATATCAGCCATGACAGATGTCAGAAGAGCTTATATCATTTATCTACATGCTTGAATGCAATAATGTTAGACCAGATGTATAAAATCTGTCCCAAATGTCAAATTGATCAGTTCCAAGTTAAGCCTTGGTGTAGGAATAGAATTTTAGCTACTGCCTGTAAAGTGATCTCTACAAAGCCTATGAACACTGCATTGGATGACAACAATGAAACCTTTTGCAAGTCTAAAGGTGTTCCATTTTAATCTAAAACCTAACAAAGACAATGCACAATATATAGTACCTTCGTAGAGGCCGTCACCATTGTTGCAATTTTCATCCTGCTCGACAATTGGGCTCGGGAATCCATTCTTCAAATTCTGCATCTGCTCGGGGTCCAATGTCGACGCAGGAGTTCTATTTCCTACAACTGCAACCCTACCAAGTCGACCGCGGTACAACGATGATGGAATAGGAAACCTATTCCCATTCGCCGAAGCAGACATCACGTGAGCTTGGGGGGAGGACAGGAGGAGGAGGGCGTCGACGTTGGGGAGGGCTGGAGGAGGACCGCATTGCCGGCTGGAGGAAGACCGAGTACTGCCTTGGGAGAGGTCGGCGCTGTCTGGGGGACCGATGGAGGGGGAGCACGGTCGGGGGAGCGGGAGGAAGAGGGCGGCGCTGTCCAGGGTTCGCAGATGCCGGGGCCACTGGCCGAGGGATCGGGAGGGGCGAGCGACGCTGGGAGTGGCGACGCAAGATGGCGACGCAGAGGGCGGCGCGCAACGGATGGGGAGGGGACGGCACGCAACGAGATGGGCATGGGGCGTGCAATAGAAGAGGATTGGGGCGGCGGTGCATGAAAATCGTGCGCACAGAGGTTTCAGTGTGCGTGTGGAGTTTTTAGCCCGCGCGCGTGACAAGATTTTGGTGCCGATGGGGAGCCAAGGCCGCTCGCTCAGTCAAGGGAGGAGGGGACGTGATTTGAGGAGGTCCTTATTATTAGGAAGGGTTTAGGGAGTTTGTTGGACCTTGATTTTTTACTTTCCTCCTTACAAACAGCTTCAAGGAGTTAGGAGAGAGCTCCTTGGAGATGCTCTAAGAGGTTCATTCATCCTACGGAGAATCTCATTTTGAAAATAAACCAATGATCTTCATCGGGAAGTAGATTATCAAAATTTCTTCCATTTCGATGCTTTCAAATATGCCAACACGCAATGAACATAATCTTTAGAAAGCCTTTCTTCTAAACCAAAGTATTGCCAACACTAACATCTGACAGAGTTCGAGATTTGTATTCCACATAATGCCTCGGTGGTCCCAACATCTCTTACTCAAAGGACATGTGAAGAACAGATGTATTATGTTTTCCCTTGAACTATCACACAATGCACATGAAAAGGTTGATCAGCATCTTCTAGAGCACAATATCTTCTATCCCCAAGTTGATCACATAGAAGCAGCCAGATAAACACTTTGATATTCTTAACACATTTATTTTCCAGATCCGGATGAAAGGCCTAGGGACATGTCATACCCTGATTTTTTAGGGATTAATAAATTATTTCTAGAATTTATATTAAAGTTCAATAATTAACAAGTGAAGTTAAAATATGGGGAATAATTTTTCTAAATAAAACATGGCTGTATTTAATTTTTATTAAATCATCCAATATTAATTACACTCTCTCGAATTTTTATTGGAATTTTTAGAGCTCATAATTTTAATAATAAAAGCATCAATTCAGTGATTATTTAAATGAAAAATCAAATTAAAACCCCTTTCCTCAGTATGGGCCGAATCTAGCCCAACCATCCTTTCCTCCGGCCCAGTTTTCCTTCCGCCGTCTTGCTCTTCTTCCTCCTTTCCCTTTCCTTCAGACCAGCAACGGCCCAGCCTAGCAAGCAGGAGAAAGTCCAAACGAGGTCCCCCTGCCCCTCCCCCACTATCACGCTGGGACCTGCATGCTATAGGTGCTGTTTGGTTTAGGGACTAAAATCATTAGTCCTTCTATTTTAGTCCCTTTTAGTCCCTAAAATCCCAAACAGAAGAGACTAAAAGAGACTAAAATAGCATTAGTATATTAGTCCTTAATAGAGATGCTAATTGGGACTAAACAGAAAGATTCTAGCCCATGCCCTCCCCAATCTCTCTCCTGCAGCGCCGAGCCACAGAGCTAGTGTCCATATGCACCCTGTCATCTGCGCCGCCGCCAGTCTCGTGCCCCGCCCTGCGCCGTCCCACGCCTCCCCGCGCCGTCTCGCCCCGGGTCCTGCACCCCATGACGCCTCGGCCCGCGTCGCCCCGTCCCACGTCTCGTGCCCCACGGCGCCTCGGCCCGCGCCGCCGCTGTTTAGTCGATCCGAGCCTCCCTATTGGTCCCTTACTTCTCACCCGGCGCCGCCGTACCTCGCCCCTGCCTGTGCTCGGGTCGCCCCTCCCGTGCTGCCCGGCTCAAGCCACTTCGAAGATTGATTGAAAAAATGGCCGACAATGAGAAATGGCCAGCAACAATTGTAAGCATCTTGGTTAGTTGATTTTAGCAGCATGTCTGCATGATGCATAGTTTGATTACGGCCTTGAACTTTGCTTCTTTATAAATTTTTCCATTGCTACAGAGGTAAAACCTAGGCAAATTTTTGCACTACCAAATTGTTGGTAGGGTAAAGATATATTACTCATGTTTGGATATATAAGGTTTTCTTTATTTTTCTTCTCACTTTTTCTCTCATTTATAAATTTAATATATTTATCTTGCAACATGCTTAAATTTAATGTATTTATCTTATAGCAATAATGTATGTTGGTATTGCATATGAGTAGGGACAATAATATTTTAGGTACTGTGTTTGCAATCCACAATATTGTATACATGGTTTTGAGGCATGTATACAGGGTATCCTTCCCTTCAATTTATATTTTCAATGGAGTTTTTATTTTCAGCTTGCATGACTACATATGGGTAACATGGTCTTTGTTGAGTGTAATTAATGAGCTTTGATCTTTTTTAGTCCCTACAACCAAACAGGATGAGACTAAAATTTTTAGTCCAGAGACTAATCTTTAGTCCCCTGACTAAAATGTCAAACAGGGCCATAGTTGTCGTCTTCCTCCTCCAAACCGAAGTCTAGTAGCAGCATGATACCGACGCCTATTCCTCCCCTCGATCGGGCTACGTCGTTGCCTCCCCTTCAAAATTGGTTGCGGAAACGGAATCCCCTCAATCTCTTCTTATTTTCCCCAAAGAAAGCCCCAAAATTCCCAAAGTAAACCTCATAAATTTTGGCTCCATTTCTATCCGATGAACTCGGGATAAACCCTCATTCTTCCACCGCCAAATCCCATCGTATCCGCATCCATCTCCTCCTCCTCATCTCCTCCTCCTCTACCAATATAAAGGATTCCCGAGATCTCCCCTTTCTTTTCCCAAACCCTAGCCCAAGCTCTCGTGCCCTAGCCACCTCTCCCCATGAGTTCCCTCTCTCTTCACCATGAGCTGATGCCTCTAGCCGCCCCTAGCCGTCAACTCCGTCCTCACCGGTTTCCGTCGCCGCCTCCACCGGGACCGCACCGAAGAGACAAAGCCTAGTAGCCACCTCCTCGAAGCCGCAAGCCATCGGAACATCGCCATCACCGTGAACCCGATCTACCTCCGTTCCCGGCCACTGCGCCTGTCGATCCCTTCATCGCCAAGCTTCTCCACCGTGTTGTTAACGACCAAATTTGATAAATCATGCATCGAATTTGAAGTTAAGGCCAAAGCTAATTTGGAGGAAATCGGGATTTTCAGAAATAGAGTGCACGCCAAGTGCAGGCCGAATCGGCTAAAGAGTTCATCGGTTGATAACCGAATCGGCTAAGGTGTTCGTCGGCCAATGCCGAATCGGACAGGGTAAGCCGATGTAGCCGATTTTGGTAAGATAACATTGGAATCATCATCAGATTTGTTTGAAGTGCTTCATGAGGATTGCCATACATGGATAGAGTCCGAGAAAGGGAATTGTATCTATTAATTAGGATATTTTAAACTTTTCTTATAGATTATGTTGTTAAGAGTCCGCCATGAGGGACTTATATGTAATTTGAATTGTAATAGAGATAGGAATCGTGCCCGACAAGGACATATCTTGTATTCGGGTATAAATACGACCCAAGACCATATAATTAAACAACAATCAGTTCAATACAACTTTGGTGCATCGCCACCTTTTCCTTTCAATTACTTCGACGAGTTCTTGCTTTGAGTTAGGCTGCATCGGGTTCGATCTCCAACGAGAGGTAAAGCTTGTTATGGCAGCTTGCACTCTCGGGATTAGTGTTTCCATCTTTATGACACTCTAATCCTGTTTACGTAAATCGTTGAGTTATCATATATGCCATATAATCTAGATCGATATTGCGATCTAACCCTAATCGGCTAGCCTCTGTTACTAGATAACATCCGATAGGGTCAGATATCATCGTCGACTTTGATTATATAGTATATCCACCATCTCGAAAGGTTTTCATAGACTTGTTTAGATCTTATGCTTCTTATTATGCTTAGTGCTGCATCGGTCGAGTCTGACCTACTAAGTAATATTTAGAATTATAATATTTATCATGTTTCATGATTGCTATTAGAGATAGTATCAGAGTTTCAGCCGATCTTACCTGGTTTAGCTATCTTGTTATCTTATATATTTACTTGATATGCTAAATTTGTCCTTTATATTAAGATCTCACTGTGATAAAATATATTAAGCTTGTTATCGATCTGTCAGGTTATCTTAACACCTGATCGGTTCTTGTTTAATATATTTAATCTATATTGATATCTTAGTATAAAGCGGTATCGGAGTACTAGCCGATACACATTAGATTTATAACATTGGTTATGCTATAAATATATATAATCTCTCGTCTTAAAGTATTTTTGAACATAAGTAATTTATACTATCTCGTACGCGCGATCGATCCCAATCACTTGGTTTAAATGTGATACTTATATTATATATTATGAATATCTACAGCCGATCGATTAGATCTGATCTCCCCTGGCCGATTCAGTGCATATTGCATCGGCTCAATATCAAAAGATATGTCATCGGCCAGTAACCGATCGGCTATCGTTTATGGACTAATCTGTTTTCTTTCTTTGTTTCTTGTTGGTTGCAGGATCAAACCAACCGGCACACCCTACGAACCCCAAAAGCAAGATTTAGACTCCGCAATAGAGTTAAGCAGCTTCTCTCAGCCGGTGCGTGACATTTTTACCGTCAACACGTGTCCGTTGGGTTAGCAAAGAACAAGGAGCATCTCGGCCACCCCTTCGTTGCCACCTTCGTCGCCGCTCATCGACGTGTTGCCGTTGGTAAGATTCACCTCGTCACGCTCGTTCTCTAGATGTCCTTGGTTATCACCGTTGTTCGCCGCCATTCGCCGATGTTGTCGTGTTCCGTGCCAATCGACCATCCGCCGACATGGCCGTTTATGTCATCGTCATCTCAGCGCCATGTCAAATCCCTGTCCCCGTGTGTGCATGGGTCGCCCATGTGGCCATCATCCCGATCCAATATGAGTCGTCGGATCTCGCTAATCGCCAATCAACTCAATTCTTGCCATCCAATTCGTGGTTCACCATGAACCATCTCGATAACTTGGTCCATAGTATACTAGGTTTGTCTGCTTCATGACATAATATGTGGGTTCCACATGTCATTGACTTTGGTCTCCTCCGATTCAGGGCTGAAGTCATTAATTCTCTTTATCAGTATGAAAATAATTATAAAGTATGTCAAAAATTTGTTTAATCCTTTGAAATAGGTTTTAATTGGATTAAATCTTGTAAAATTCATAATTAATTCATATGAATTCACAATGAGTCCATTCAAGTCTCATAGTTCATCTAAAATCAAGATCTACATGTTTGTTTACTTGTTATGTATTGTTTATTTGGTTTTTTTGAACATTTTTCTCTTTACGTGTAATAGTGTAGTTCGCGTTGTTTTGGAGGATGTGAGTGCGCATCGAAGAGTTTCGAAATATTAAAGACCGATTATTGCAAGGCAATTCACACGATCCTAAAACAATCTCTTTAAGCATGTTGAACTTATATTTAAATCCTCGCTTTATTTCAAATATGAATTTATTTTTGAATTTCATTGAGGGTATGAATCTATTCCTTTGTTTTGACCAATTTGCATTTATTACATTATTCCTTATTATCATGGGTTATAAAATTGACTAGTTTGGACTTTATATATTGATTTAGCTAGATATTAGTATAATTGCTTAGTTATGCCAATAGTATCATTTTATAGGGGATAATTGATGATTCATATATGATTAATGATGTTAATTAATGACAACTCACGACAATTGATCGTGGTTGGTTAATTAATATTTCATGTAAAACTTAACTAATGGTGGGTTATAAGCATATGGTTGTGGTCATGACATTTAAGAAACGGTTCACGAGCTATTATTGTGAAGCATTATCCTACTAACCACAAGCCAACGTGGGTAATGATTGGATATGTAGTGTAACATATCTCAACAGATGGCGTCACCGTGTTTTAGCATGGCAAATAATAAGACCACAGTTGTTTGCGGATAATAAGACCACATTTGTTTCGGTACTAAGTAGTCTCCATGTCTAAGTCACTGGCCACCCCTACCGGAGATAGATGCTTAGTGGGTGTCTAGTTTGTTGGGCGTGTTATGTGAAGGGTCAAGTGGTGACACGTTCAGCATGGGCACATGATGACATGGTGACATATTGTGGTGTTGTGTCTTGTGGGTACATTGGTATACCTCTGGCTAGAGTAAAACTGTTCGAATAGCTGTGCTCGTAGTTATGGACGAGCCTAACAATGGTTTTTTATTTAGTCTCGCACTACTCATTACTGATAAATAAATTGGTGATGATAATTTGTTAGCTCCTAGAATGAAGCTAGATCTATGCAACTAGGATTGGTTGTTCATAGATGGTTAGGCCTGTGGAGTATTGGTGTGCTGTTGAGAGATGATTAATATTGGTATTAAATTACTCAACTGTTTTGATTATTCTCAAATGTTTGCTAAATGCCGCTTTTGCAAGTGAGCTCTATTATGTCATTCTTTGTTATCCCGTGTACTTGCCATATTTGTTGTGTGGCTTGCGAAGTATTTTATGTAATCACCTTGCAATAATTATCAAAACATCAGTTGAAGAAAAATTTTGAAGGAGAAGATGTTTGGCTTATATTCCAGTTGAGCTGTCTGTAGGTGTGGAGCAAAAGTTGTCGCTAGATCGTTTGTCTGTTGTTGTTTTCTTTTATTTTGTAAGTATGTAACATTATTATTATGCTGGATTTGTATATTGAATTGTCGATTTATGTATCTCGACTGATGTGTTGACGAGTATTATATGCACAAATTAATTAGGAAATTGTCATTGAATTTTCGGATGTGACAAGTGAGATCTACAAAGTTCAACCTGTAGAACTTTTCTGAAGAGTATACCTAAGTATTCCAAATAAAATCCAAACTTCTTCCCTTTCAATCTGAAATTCCAAATTCATTCACTCATTCTATAACTATTGGAAATGAGCATCTAAGACAAATTAAAATAATCTTCCAAGTGTTTGGTAGAAATGAATTTGACCAACTCCTATCTTATGACTGCATGAGAGAAAAGACTTTGACATTTTTGTCTTCTTATATCTTCATTCCAAAGATCATCCCAAAACAAAGCAGCAGTTCTATATTGAATGAAGCACTGTGCTACGGCTCTAAAAACATCTACCAGTTGAATTGATCTCCCCTTTATAAAGCCATACTAATTTTTATGGATTAAACCAAGGATGATACTCTGAAGACGATCAGCCATCACTTTAGTCAGCATCTTGACACAACAATTGAGCAAAGAGATCGGCCTATAATTTGAGGCCGTAATTGGATTGCTGCACTTTGGTACCAACACTATGAAGGAATCATTTATAGGAGTTAGATCAACTCTGCCTTAGTAGAAGTCCGAAAACAATTTAAAAATA
This sequence comes from Oryza australiensis, assembly GCA_019925245.2. Lineage (NCBI taxonomy): Eukaryota > Viridiplantae > Streptophyta > Magnoliopsida > Poales > Poaceae > Oryza > Oryza australiensis. The sequence goes on from JAIFGZ020000311.1 coordinate 468,463, forward strand.
TCCTCTTTGATTATATTCCAACAACTTTTAATGAATTTTCCATTGAACCCGTCTAAACCCGGAGCTTTATCTGTGGGCATACTTTTAACCATTCCTTCAATTTCTTTCACCGAGAAGGGGGCTATAAGAGCCTCAAAGTTTACCTAATTTGCACGGTTAACCAGGGAGTTTATCAAATTCCATCAACACTTCCCCCGTAGAGCCCATTCTATTCTTGAAACAACACCAAAGATGATTCGCTTTGTCATCATGATTCAATAGTGAGACCCTATAATCATATTGGATTTGGGTTATAAGGTTTCCTCTGTAAGTGAAAAAATCTCGTACATTTATCTTCATATATAATTCTATTCACTGTATTTTTTTTGTTTCCAAGAATGCCAAGAAGTTTTGAACTCACTAGAGAATGCCAAGAACACAGTATAATCTTAGCCTGGTTGGAATGGATTATTATGCAAACACCAATAACACAGTATAATCTCCAAGATAAGAATTTACATGTTGGACTTCATTAACATTGACATCAATATAAAAGTTCCATTGGACTTGTCTCATTGGTTGAGCTAATTTTTTTATGTCGTGCTTCATGTACTAAATTCTTTATGACTATTCAACTGATGACATGCACAATGTAACTGTGATAATGATTATTCTTGTACCGAGACAATAGTGATACTTGTACTAAGAGGATGAGTGTGGATTCTAAACTCTCGAGAAGACTTACTCTCGTTGTTTACATGCCATCTAAATGGTTTCGAAAAATAAAAAAATCTAACAAGATAGATTAGTATGTGATAGATCGCTCCATAAACGTGCAAGTTTGTACAAGTTAAAAAAAATTAAACATGTAAAGTTAATGTATATTCACAGTTAAATTTGTTTTTCATGTAAATTTGATCTTATATGTTTGTGGAGTGATTTATCACATATTAATCTATCTTGCTGAATTTTTTAAATTTTTATAACTATTTGAATGTGTGGAGATTATGGCAATTGGATACCCTTATGGCAAGCCTGCCGACTGGAGATAGGGATAGGTTATGCTTATGGATTGTGTAAACCGGCTGTGACTTGGGTGTTACGTTGCCGATTGGATAAGGCAACGGCTCATAGTCATAGTTTGGTAAGATTGAGGAAACCGACTTAGAGTAAGATAGGGTTTCCGACTTGTAAGCCTGCCCTCCGAGACTATATAAGGGGGGTAAGGGACGTCCCTTGAGGGATATCGACTTTAGGAGCAACAGATCTTGAGATCAATAAACACTCGGCGGATCGAATACCCAAACAGGAGTAGGGTATTACCTCACGAGAGGGCCTGAGCCTGTCTAGACCTTGTTTTCCACTTAACCTATTGAGCTTGGCGATCTTGACTGCACCCCCAAATTTCTATTGCCGAAACCAAGTTTCGATAGTTGGTGCGCCAGGTAGGGGCCCGCGTGTCAAGACTTTTTCTTTAATCTCACCGGCAAGCGCGATGGGATCTTCATCAGGCATCGATGGCTTCGCCGCCAAAGGATTCAACAAACTCTCCTCCCCCGACTCGGATTCGGACCAGTCGGGAGGGGAAACCCGCTCGGCATCGTTCGGGTTACCGAACAACGCCGATATCTACGACAAAGTTCTGACTTCCAAGTAGGAGTCCATCCACTCGGAAGGAGGAATCCACTCGGCGCCGTTTGAATTACCAAACGTCGCTGAAATCTACAGCCATCTTCTGACCTCCCCGTCGGAATCCATCGACTCGGGAGGAGAAACCATCTCGGCACCTTATGGGTTACCAAACGCCGCCGAGATCTATAGCAAACTCCTCTCTTTCGAGTCAAAATCAACTCACTCGGAAGAACCGCCGTCATCAAGATATGGCCCGGACTGGAACGATCCAGATTCAAGCGATCTGGGTTCAAGGCAAGTCGCCGTCATCCTCCAACCGTTCGGGTCATGCTCATCCACAGAGCTCGATGAGTACCTCAGCTCTTCAGATTTCGATGACCTCTACGGCATCTCCACGGACGAGGCCAACGACTCCGACTTCGACAAGGATTACGATCCAAGATGCTTCAACGTTCTCATGGCTGAAGTGGCTCAGACCGACTTGGCCATGGCCCGCAGGATCGCAGAAGAAGAACAAGCCAGGCTTGAGCAGGAGCGCAGGCTGGCAGAAGAGGAGAATAGGCGCAAGGAGGAGGCCGACAGGAGAAAGCGAGACGTGAGGGTGACTGGACGATCCGCTCGGGAGGCCATACTTCAGACACGAGTCGACAACACCAACATCTTCCAGACGCCTCAACAGAACGCCGTTGCTGCCCTCACCCTCCTCGACACTGTTATCGAGGCGACACCCGCCACGGTAACACCAATCCTGGACAAGATCAAGACCATCGTCGTGGCTACAGCCAATTGCTCTCCCTCCACCTCAGCACGAAGGCCGACTGAGTCCGTCGCTGAAACGCCCGACAGAAGCCGACTTCCGCCGCTGCGGTCGAAGGATTACAGGAGGCCTGAACAAGCTCGGACGACCACTAGGTCAAGAGACCCCAGCCACGAGACCACACGGAAGCATCAAGAGAAATCGGCCGATTCCCGCGAAAAACGACATGGACGACCACCCGTCCACGAACGGGTCCGCCGCAGCAACAACTCCGACTATCGAAGCAGCCTACAAAGGACCCCGCCGAGTGATCTGCGGGAAGTCCTTGACCGGCGCTATCAAGAGTGAGAGCAGCGCTCCCACGAAGATCGAAGGAGATCGCACGACTGCAACGACGACGGAGTACCCGTGTTCACTCGGGACCTGCGTCGAGTGCATTGGCCGAGTGGTTTTAAGCCGACAGGAATCGAGAAGTACGACGGAAAGACTGACCTCGAGTCGTGGCTGACCGTATACACCCTCGCCATCCGCGCAGCATGAGGAGACAACAAGGCCATGGCCAATTACTTGCCTGTTTCCCTCGCCAACTCGGCCAGGAACTGGCTCACGAGCCTGCCAAGAGGCTCGATTGGCTCGTGGAGTGAGCTCCGGGACCACTTCATCGCCAATTTCTAGGGCACTTTTGAAAGGCCTGGGACCCACTTTGATCTCTACAACGTCATCCAGAAGCCAGATGAGCCGCTGAAAGACTACATCCGGCGCTTCTCGGAAAAACGCAACAAGATCCCCAACATCACCGATGACATCATAATCGCCGCCTTCCAGAAGGGAGTCCGTGATGAGTTGCTGATCGGGAAGTTTGGGCGTAAGCCACCAAAGACGGTAAAGCAAATGTTCGAGACGGCGAACTCCTACGCCAAGTCCAATGACGCAATCAAGGCGGCACGACAAGATCGCCACGACAAAAGGGACGACAAGGCGGGAGGAAGCCGGCATCCTAAGAAGGATAATGGCAACAACAATCGGGGCGAAAGATCGCAAGCGCCGGCCCGAGGACTGGTTGCCACAACGTCCAACTCTCAACGTCGTCCCCGGGTTGCGGCCTACGACACGATCATGAACGCTCAGTGCACGCATCATCCAAATCACAAGCATGCGGCCAAAGACTGCTTCATCTACAAGCAGTTCGCTGAGCAATACGCGACACAACTAAATAAGAAGCCGACTGATAAAGCCGGCCCATCGAGAACCATGAAGAACAACCCGAGTGGTAACTCGGAGCCTTTCCAAGATCCCGTGGGCGAGTTGAATCACATCTTTGGGGGGCCGCAGGCTTATGAGTCCAAGAGGAAGCAAAAGCTGACGGACCGCGAGGTCAACGCGGCACAACCCGAAGTCTCACAATACCTACGGTGGTCGAGGTGGCCATCACGTTTAACCGCTCGGGTCACCCCGACCGAGTGGTTCACCCGGGGTGGTATCCCCTGGTACTAGACCCGGTGGTTCGAAACATAAAGCTTAAGCGCGTCCTGATCGATAGGGGCAGCGCCCTCAATATTCTGTTCGCCAAGACCCTGGACGAGATGCAGATTCCAAGATCCGAGCTGAAGGCAAGCTCAGCCCCCTTCCACGGAGTTATCCCGGGGCTGTCATCCACGCCACTCGGGCACATCACCCTCCCAGTCACCTTCGGAGTTCGCAAGAACTTCCGGACGGAGAACATCACTTTTGAGGTGGCCGACTTCGAAACAACCTACCACGCAATCATTGGAAGGCCTGCGCTCGCCAAGTTCATGGCGAAACCACACTACACCTACCTCTGCATGAAGATGCCTGGCCCCAACGGTGTCATCACCCTGCGCAGCGACGTCAAACAAGCCTTTACCTGCGACAAAGAAAGCTACGACATGGCCCAATCTCGTGAGAGATCACGTGGTTAGGAAGAAATCCGACTGGCTGCATCAACTTCTGGAGAGAGTGAAATCCCTACGAAGAAGATAGCCAAGTCGAGACAAGGCGATGCCAAGATGAAGAAAATCTCCCTTGATCCATCGGATCCCTCTAAAACTACTATAATCGGCGCTGAGCTAGATCCTAAATAGGAAAGCATGCTCGTCACCTTCCTCTAAAATAATAAAGATGTTTTTGCTTGGAAACCATTTGATATGCCTGGAATTCCTAGGGAGGTGATCGAGCACTCTTTACACGTCAAAGATGACGTGAAACCTATTAAACAACGATTACGTCGCTTTGCTCAGGATCGAAAGGATGCCATCAAGGAAGAACTCACAAATCTCTTAGCCGCCGGTTTTATCAAAAAAGTCCTCCATCCCGACTGGCTGGCTAACCTGGTCCTAGTCCGGAAGAAGACAGGGCAATGGCGCATATGTGTCGACTACACCGACCTCAACAAAGCCGCCCTAAAGATCCATTCGGGTGCCTCACATCGACCAAGTCGTAGATTCAACATGCCGCGCTCTTGAGTTTTCGGAATGTTACTCGGGCTACCATCAAATCAGCTTGAAGGAATCCACCGCCTGAAAATATCGTTCATCACGCCATTTTGAGCTTACGCTACATCACGATGCCCTTTGGTCTAAGAACGCCGGAGGCACGTACCGGCGCATGATCCGTAGATGCTTTCGAGACGCAGATTGGGAAAAATGTGGAAGCTTATGTCGATGATGTCATCATCAAGACTAAGCAGAAGGAAGACCTGATTGCCGACTTAGAAGAAACCTTCGCAAATATCCGGGCCTTCAGAATGAAGTTGAACCTGGAGAAGTGCACGTTCGACGTGCCATCAGGCAAACTGCTCGGCTTCATGGTGTCCCATCGCGGCATCGAGGCTAACCTTAAAAAATCAATGCTATTTTGATATGAAGCCCTCGAGTAAGCGAAAGATGTCCGTAAGCTCACCGGCGCATGGCGGCACTAAGCCGATTCATCTCCCGACTTGGCGAGCGAGGCATGCCTCTTCTTCAGCACCGAAGAAAACCGATGACTTCCAGTGGACCACGGAAGCCCACAAAGCCTTCGAAGAATTCAAAGAATTTCTCACGACGCCGCCCGTCCTAGCCTCACCTCAGCCTCAGGAACCCCTGCTATTGTATGTCTCAGCAACTCACCAAGTGGTCAGCACGGTTCTTGTCATTGAGCGTGAGGAAGAAGGACGAGTCCAGAAGATTCAAAGGTCAATCTACTTTGTTAGCGAAGTGCTGGCAGGATCCAAAATTCGCTACCCTCTGGTACAAAAATTGTTATATGGTGTTCTGATAACCGCGAGGAAATTGGCGCACTACTTTCAGGGTCACTCGATCACCATCGTCACTTCTTTTCCACTCGGCGATGTCATCCATAACCGGGAGGCGACTGGACGCATCGCAAAGTGGGCCCTGGAACTGATGTCGCTGGACTTAACTTTCTAGGCGAGGACGTCTGTAAAGTCACAAGCCCTGGCGGATTTCCTGGCCGAGTGGACCAAACAACAAGAAGATGTACCTTGAGAAGACCTACAATACTGGACCATGCACTTTGACGGATCCAAGAGGATCACTGGCTTGGGGGCGGGAGTCGTGCTGATTTCCCCGACTGGAGAAAGGCTGCGATATGTTCTTCATATTCATTTCCCCGCCTCACACAACGTCGCCGAGTACGAAGCCCTGCTACATGGCCTACGACTTGCTGTTTCACTCGGGATACGACGGTTGGTCGTGAAAGGAGATTCCCAGCTGGTTGTCAACCAAGTGATAAAAAACTGGTCCTGTTTAAACGACACCATGGAAGCCTATCGGCAAGAAGTTTGCAAACTTGAAGACAGGTTTGACGGATTGGAGCTATCCCATGTCTTAAGACATAACAACGAGGCAACTGATGAGTTGGTGCAGTTCGGGTCCAAGCGAGAAGCTGCTCCAACAGACGTTTTCGTAGAGCATCTCTATGAGCCAACTATTGCTGCAAAACCAACTCCCAACGAGCAAGCTGCAAACCAAGTCACCATGCTCGACGCCGATTGGAGGACACCGCTCATCAAATTTTTAACTCAGCAAGAGCTGCCGGAAGACTGGGATGAGGCGGAACGAGTCCGACGCCGTTGTCAGGGCTACGTCATGGTCGACTCTGAATTATACAAGAGAAGCCCTTCTGGAGCCCTAATGAGATGTATCACGCCTGAGAAAGGATGGCAACTACTCCAAGACATCTACTCGGGTGTATGCCGAAGTCACGCGGCGGCACGCACCTTGGTGGGCAAAGCTTATAGACAAGGCTTCTTCTGGCTCACGGCGGTCTCTGACGCCGACAAAGTGGTCCGCACATGTAAAGGTTGCCAGTTCTTTGCTCGGCAGAGCCATGTTCCAGCCCAAAAGCTACAAACAATTCCATTATCTTGGCCGTTCGCGGTATGGGGCTTGGATATGGTCGGCCCCTTCAAAAAGGCTCCAGGAGGATTCACACATCTGTTCGTCGCGATCGACAAGTTTTCCAAGTGGATTGAGGCTAAGCCGGTTGCTACGATCACCGCTGATAAGGCACGAGACTTCATCCTCAATATCGTGCACCAGTTTGGTGTCCCAAACAGAATTATAACCGACAATGGGACTCAATTCACTGGGGACGTTTTCAAGGAATTCTATGAAGATTTCGGTATCAAAATCTGCTATGCATCAGTCGCGCACCCCAAAATCAATGGACAGGTTGAGCGCGCCAATGGCATGGTACTTCAAGGCATCAAGGCTTGAGTGTTTGACCGGCTAAATCCTTATGTCGACAAATGGGTTCAAGAGCTGCCCTCGGTTCTATGGTCTCTACGGACTACGCTCAGTCGGGCTACCGGCCAAACTCCTTTCTTCCTGGTTTATGGGGCAGAAGCCATGTTGCCGAATAAAATAGAGTACGAATCTCTTCGAGTCCGCAGCTTCAACGACGAACGCTACGATCAAGACCGAGTGGACGACCTGACTCGACTGGAGGAGGCCCGCGAGGCAGCCTTGATCCAGTTGGCAAGATATCTTCAAGGACTTAGATGATACCATAGTCGCAATGTTCGGGAGCGAGCCTTCATTGTCGGCGATTTGGTTCTACGCAAGATTCAAACCACCAAGGACCGTCACAAATTATCTCTACTATGGGAAGGACCATATATAATCGCTGAGGTGACTTGGGCAGGAGCATATCGACTAAAACATGAAGATGGATCCATGGTGGAGAACTCTTGGAACATCGAACATCTCGATGATACTATGCTTAACTTGCCTTAAGTTTCATGTTATTCTCGACTGCCAACCTCAAGCAAGATGACTTCTTGAGTTGACAGTCGGGGGCTGCACATGTATCAATAAAGCATGGTTTTCTTCGGCAACTTGTTCACATTTGGTTTATCATTGTTTAATATTTTTATTCGAGTTCAATAGATAAGGACTGAGAATTTTTTGATGACCTAATCAAGCTTAGGCTTGGTGACAGTCGGACAAACATCTTCGATGATACTATGCTTAAATTGCCTTAAGTTTCATGTTATTCTCGATTGCCAACCTCAAGCAAGATGACTTCTTGAGTTGACAGTCGGGGGCTGCACATGTATCAATAAAGCATGGTTTTCTTCGGCAACTTGTTCACATTTGGTTTATCATTGTTTAATGTTTTTATTCGAGTTCAATAGATAAGGACTGAGAATTTTATGATGACCTAATCAAGCTTAGGCTTGGTGACAGTCGGACAAAAATTACTTAAGAAATTTTCTATGAAGACTCGGGTCAAAGCGTTAACATAAATAAGCCAGATATCTATAAGTTCACATCAAAGTTTACAAACAACATTTACAAAATAATCAGGATCGAAAGTTGTTAACTACATCAGCAACGACTTTCTTGGCTAACTCTTGTGCTTCACTGATAAACTCCAAGGCTCGCTCGTCCGAAGTGCCATCAGCAAAGCCTTCCCCGATCGAATCAACGTATATCCGAGGATAGAGTGACTTGGCTCGCGCGAGGGCAAAGCTCGCTCCCATGGTGGCCGCTTCGAGATGTTGGCTACGTATTGATCTGGGGCCCTCCTAAGCTTATCAAAGACCTCGACGGCGTCCAATGAACTGGTCCCGAGCCCATGACTGGAACAACGACAAGAGAATCGGTGTGGCCGCGTTAGCAACATCGTCCCTTACGCTTTCGGCCCTTTGGACCCTTTCAACGAAGACATCAAATTGTGCTCGGGTTTTGACCTTATAAGCTGCCAAAGACATATGATTACACAGACACTCGAAGATAAAGCAAAATGAAGAATGCTATCTTGAAAGAATTTACATTCGAACTCAGACTCCAGCTCAGCTTTGTTGGCGTTAGCTTCTTCAAGCAGGGTCTGGAGCATGTGGACTTTCGACGAGTTCTCTGCAGCAAGAAAATTTACTGACGCCAAAATCAAAATAGACTACGAATAAAGGCATAAAGGGATCGAGAGGATTAAACTTACTTCCGACTGAACCCCGGAGGTCAAGGTTCTCTTCTCGAAGCGCGGCGATCTCTCCCCCGCAGGCAGCCTCTCTTGATGCGGCTTCCTCTCGAGTGGCCTTTAGCTCCTGCTGGATATTCTCTAGGGAATTCAAGTGTGGGACCAACCTCTCGAGTGCATTAGACTTAGCCGTTGACCGGCAATATACCCTCTGCACGCGAGTTCAGAGTTAATCGACTAAAAGAAACCATAAGGCTAAAACAGATAAGAGCGACGCTTACGTTTAGCAGTCGAGTTGCTTCATTCAGGCTGTCGACGAGCATGTCTCTTTCTTCATTTTCTTTCTGCTTGTTCAAGACAATGCCCTGTTTCAAGCCCTTAGAGTTGCGCCACTCTATTTTGATCAGAGGGACCCAGGTCTCAGAAGACTGTAGCCTGGGGATCTCCTCCACTTTGGCTGATCGATTTAAAGAAGATAAATGAAGACAAAGAAAAGACAGACTGAAGAATAAAGTCAGAAGACCGCTTTAGAGCTTACCAGCTTCGGTGGCTGAGTCCTCGACTGGTACTTCCCGGCTGCCTTTCTTTTCTTGGTTCGTACCCGACTGGTTCTCAGTCGGGGTCCCTTGAGTGGCAGCCGGGATGTCTTCTTCAGCGGACTGATTTCTAGCAGGGGCTTCCTGGCTGGCAGTCGGGGGCTCCTCCGCTGGGACATCTTCACTGGGAGGTGGGGCCCTCTCACTCAGAGCGCTCTCACTCAGGAGAGGGCCTCGGGATTCTTTTTCTACAGGCCTTGTTGCTTCAGCCGCTGCAGATGACTTTGGGCCCTCACTCTGCCCAGTGGGGTCTATATTCTGAGTCCTCCTGCAAGGAAAAATATGGGAGCAATCGGGATCAAGGCAGAAAGGTTTTCGACAAAGGCATGATTTCAGTTATGAGACATACCTGGTTGATCGGTGAATCTTGGGTGCGGATTTGGGTGATGGCCTCGGAGGGGTCACTTCAGCTTGAGGGGCTGGGATATCGTCATCCGAGTCATCAATCACCAGTGTCCTTTTACTCGCCCGCTTGCTGATATCCTTGCCGGCAGTGGCCCTTTTGTCGATTGGATCACTCTGGATCTTAACGCCGCCGGCTGGTTTCTTGGCAGGCCGAGCTGGCGCATCATCATGATGTATTTGTATGGCTTCGAGATGATGAAAGCATTTTCCTACAAGGAAGATTTTATCTACACTAGGAGGTGCGATATTAAGATTGAAAGACATTAAATAAGTTAAGTCAGCTTACCGGAGGAGGAGGACGGTACAAGTTGAATGGGAGAACGGGCAACATGAGGCTGCGCTCGACTGTGATCCCAGAAGAAAAGATCTTGTACATACGAGTCTTCAGGGTCTCGTAGCTCAGGGAGTCGCGGTTCTCCCGATTGGGATCCCTTTCACCCTCATATTCGAATGCGGGCTTGGATCTTTCCTTAATGGGCGCCAGTCGGTTCTTGATGAAGTGACGAGTGATTTGTTCTCCCCGAAGGCCCTTCTTCTTCATCTCCAAGATATTTGCCAAAAGCTTGTTGGCTTCATCCCAATCTTGGGCTACCGGCACGGTGCTCCAGTTAGGCCTTGGAACCGGAGGAAGGCCGACAAAGTTGGACAGATTGGGTTCAAGATTTGAGATGTAGAACCAGTTTGCATGCCAACCTTTGTTGGAGGACTTCAAAAGAAGAGAGAAATGATCTCTGCGGAGGGATCTGCGGAGCTGAAAGCCGGCCCCACCAACGACGCAGGGCTCATCCTTGTTTGGATGTGGCTTGAGATAGAACATGCGATGGAAAAGCTGAAAGTGTGGAAGGATACCAAGAAAAGCTTCGCAGACATGGATAAAGAGTGCGATGTGAAGCATGGAGTTGGGGTTCAGATGATAGAGCTGAAGACCGTAATAATTGAGAAGGACCCGGAAGAACTCAGAAGAAGGAAGGTCAAAGCCACAGTAGAAAAAGGAGGTGAAAACGACGATCTCACCGGTGTTGGGAGTGGGGAACTCCTCACCGGCCGGACGCCAGCCCGATGATTTCTTAGGCGGAAGAACTCCGTTCTTCACTATCTCCCGAAGAGTTGATTCCTTGACATCCGAAGTCGCCCATTGCTCGAAGGGGATTTCCTTCTCTCCCGCCATGGATGCGGTTTGGGGAAGCAGATCGGCTCGGGAAATGGGGATTTGAGAAGGGGATCTTGGGGGTTGGATGCGGAGGCTAGCTCGTGGTGAAATGCGAGCTCCTAAATCGATGGATTTGGGCGTGCGCGAGCCTAGGGTTTTCGCAGAGCTGGTGAACAAGACGCGAAAGAGGAAATTTTTGGGAAGACGAAGTGGCGGGGATGACCTCGAGGCTTCGTATAAAACCTAAGGGTTTTCGCTAAGTCATCTCGCGATTGGGCCGAGCCCATGAGAGACTTGCGCCCAGCTAAGGTGTGGTTTGACGCGTGTCCTTAGGGACTTAAGTGGATGGACTTAAGCAAATTTTCCCGGCAATATGCACGTGTCACATAACCCGATACCTTTAAAATCCTTTCATGCTGCGGTTTGCGCAACTTCATGAGAAGTTGGCACGATGCAATTTGAAGGGTGACAAACAGTTAAGCTTTTCAAAGCTGTCCTGATGACAGGAGCTATTTGGTTTTTAAGCATTTGATTAAATGATTATATCAATGCTTTTTTTCACCTTGGTGAAGATCTTTTTAGATTAAGACCAATATTATGGCAGGCGCTATAATATTTTGGTCGTATTTTTCAGATGACTGAAAAATTTGTTTACCTATGAGGGTCGATTAAATTATTTGTTCCGAGATGACTCGGACAAGTTAACTCGGATAAGCATGAGCTTGCCGAGTGTTTTTTAGCCGCGAGGGATGATTGAGCTATTTGTTCTGAGATGACTCGGGCAAATTTACTCGGATAAGCATGAGCTTGCCGAGTGATGAAATTTTTTATGGTTGCTTTAGCTTAAGCTAAGCATTTATATGAGAATGATTTTTTATAGTTCTTGACTATATGCTTAGTCTGTTTTTGACTAACCACATAGTTGGGGGCTACACCTAATTAGGTGCATCAGGAGATGCACCTAGATATTTATTTTTGAGAATTTTTTCAGCCCTTCACAGTCTCTGGAACCACTCGGGAAATTCAGGCAGGGATGACGGAACAACTCGGCAACAGAAGCACTCGGTCGAGGAGTCATTTAGCCGTGTGTTGCTTGAGTTCGAGGCAAAGTTATCTCGTCGACTGCGAAGGACTCGGGGGCTACTGTGGAGATTATGACAATCGGATACCCTTATGGCAAGCCTGTCCGACTGGTGATAGAGATAGATTATGCTTATGGATTGTGTAAACCGATTGTGACTTGGGTGTTACGTTGCCGATTGGATAAGGCAATGGCTCATAGTCATAGTTTGGTAAGATTGAGGAAACCGACATAGAGTAAGATAGGGTTTCCGACTTGTAAGCCTGCCCTTCGAGACTATATAAGGGGGGTAAGGGACGTCCCTTGAGGGATATCGATTTTAGGAGCAACAGATCTTGAGATTAATAAACACTCGGCGGATCGAATCCCCGAAACAGGAGTAGGGTATTACCTTACGAGAGGGCCTGAACCTGTCTAAACCTTGTTTTTCACTTAACCTATCGAGCTTGGCAATCTTGACTGCACCCCCAAATTTCTATTGTCGAAACCAAGTTTCGACAGAATGACATATAGACAACTAGAGAATGTCCCTCGAGAGTTTAGAACTAATATGACTCCCAAATAACAGAAGAGAAAAAAGAAAAGAACTAATAATGATGCTTCTCGGGCTGACTTGGTACATCTTCAGTTGGAGAAGAGAAGCCTACTAAATATGAAGAAATTAAATTTGAAGCTTCTGACTAATTTCAGGTGTAAATACAGTTTTCACTGAAGATGTGCACACTATAATCTCATAATCACCACGAGATGTTTAAGCACAATGTTCACTAAATATGTCCACAGCTCCCAAATACAGTCCATCATCAAGAGATAAGTGAAAGCATTAATCCTTCATCCAATTTGATCTAGAGCATAACAACACTGTGGGAAATCTGTCACCATGTGACCTTCAAATATCCTCTTCCAAATCAAGAATCCATGTTTCCTTTAAAACTGCAAATTATAGCTATATAGTTCCATGTGAGTATCATTGCCCGCTCGGTACTCAACGAGGATGGTCCAGTCCATTGAATTTATGAACTGGCAATGATAATCACTTCCTAGAAATGTTGATTATGGTTACGATCGGCATTGATACTTAGTGCCTGTTCTTAACAAAAACCAAACCAATAGTGATACTTGGTCATCATAGTTGGTTCTTGTTATGGAATCCCTGCCAATTAATAGTAGTGTTACTACAATTTCTAAAGGAATCGACAGTAATAGGCTGGTTTCAAAGGACATTTGTTCAGGTTTTATATCATCAGCACGGTCGCAAGAGGAATGAAAACAGGCCATTGAGAAGGGGTCTGAAGTGCAATAGAGACCAGTGCGTTACTAGGGTTGTTTAGCTCATTACCAATGCTGATGGTACGTGCTTAGCAAACCATCATGGAGCCTAATACTAAACTAATTTCCCCCTATCTATATCACTTAATTGAATGTTCTCAATGTGCAAAAGGGTTTTGAAGTACGTAAGTAGAAGCTGCCGAAATTAGACCAAAACCCTGAATTTCCCTACATGTGCTTTTCTTTGGTTCTATGGACTCATCCCTTATCACCTACTTGCACCGGTGCTAAGCACTTCAAAACATACAAGGCGTTATTACTCTGGTATCCGATTCATCAGCCGCGACTCAGAGTTGGAGTTAGCTGTGCTGTGCTCAAACTCGCCGGTGAACTCCTCGGAGGCGAATGCGGTACGACGGAGTTGCTGGATGTCGGCAGCGTCGCTGCCACCAGCGAACACTTGGCTCTGCCCCACCTTGATCCCATTGCTAAGGTCCGTCATGCTCCCCTCATCTAGTACCCGCATCACCTGCACCATCCGCGGCCGCTTGGGAGCAGAGTGGCGAACACATGCAGCCGCTGCTTCCACCATCGTCATCATCTCACTGCGGTTGTATGCGCCCTCTAGCCGTGGATCGACCAGCTCACTGAGATCACCCGTCTCTACCGCGTCCGCAAGCACCGGCCGTGCCTGCAAAAGAAGAGATGACACTGTATATCAGGCAGAATAGACAAACTTTAACTCGACAGTGCGGTGGCGGGTGAGGGTAGGAGGAGATACGGAAAATAATTCTAATTACTCGAGAGAATGTTCTCTCACGTATTTTTCTCTTTCAAATTAAATGCTAAATTTATACAATTTTTCTAAAAAAAATAAAAATATAAGCATCTATCACTTCATATAAAATAATATATGTATGTAGTGTTATATGTATATTGTATAAATATGTGAAAGTTTTTAAAATTTTTTTATAACTATTTTATATGTTTATATGGTTTTAAAAGAAAGGAGAGAACATCCCTCGAGGATCAAACATACCCATTCGACAAGGCTCTCTCTCCGAGGGGCTGCGTCTGGTCAACCGGCTTGCGGCCGGTGATGAGCTCCAGTAGAACGACGCCAAACGAGAAGACATCGGAGCGGTCCGTGAGCTTGCCACTGGAGGCATACTCTGGCGCTAGGTACCCGAAGGTGCCCATGATGCGCGTCGACACGTGAGTGTGCGCATCATTCGCCAGCTTCGCAAGCCCAAAGTCCGCCACCTGCGCCACCATGGATGCATGCATCAAACGCCATGAAACTTTGGCTTGAAGATGGCTGGCCGGGGAGATCAATGTACATGCATACCTGTGCTTCCCACGAGTAGTCCAGTAGGATATTGGCGGTCTTGATGTCCCGGTGGATAATCCGCGGGTGGCCTATCTTGCCAAGGAGAGAACAAAGCATTTTTCCAATGTTAGCTAGGTGATCCGTAACAACATAGATAGATCGATGAGCGCCAATGTGGATCAGAAAACTTACAGTCCTCGTGTAGGTATGCTAGCCCCTTGGCTGCACCAATGGCAATCCGCAGCCTCGTCGGCCAGTCCATCACTGGCACGCCACGGCCTACATAGAAGGACATTAGTTCTCAGCTGCAAACATGTGTTGCAATTTTGTTTTGCATATTTACGTCAAGGGGCACCGGAATTTTTAAAATATGAATGAATTTTGAAAAAATGAATTTTGTGCAAACTATTTGTGGTAAAATAGTGTCGTGCTGTAGGCTGAAATTCCCAAAACTTCGGACTGAAACTGCAAACACTGGCTGTAAAAGCTTTACTAAATAATTACTTACCGTGAAGGTGGTGTTCGAGGGTGCCGTTAGGAACGAACTCGTAGATGAGCATGCGGTGGTGCGCGGCGATGCAGTAGCCGACGAGGGAGACGAGGTGGCGGTGGTGGACGCGGCTGATGATCTCCACCTCCGCCTGGAACTCCCGCTCGCCCTGCCCGCTGCCGGCCTTGAGCTGCTTCACGGCCACGCACTTGCCGTCGCTCAGCCACCCCTTGTACACGCACCCGAACCCGCCCTCGCCGATCACGTTGTCCCGCGAGAAGTTGCTGGTGATGCCCGTCAGCTCCTCGTAGCTGAATCGCGACTTGGAGCCCGCTGGCGTTGACCCCTCCCCACCCGAGAAAGTCCCTGAATTGTAGTATCCACCGCCGTCCGCTGACGGGCCACCGGAGTTGATCAGGATAATCCCCGACGGTGGGTGGCGGCTCGACCCGCCAAACTGAGACGGTGGCACGAAGTAGTTGTTGCCATCTGCATGCAATGCAACCGATCACCATTTTTATTTTCTTAGTTGCGTTAGTTACCAATTAACGGAGGATTAATTTCTTGTGCATGCATAGTTTTGTATATACCGTAGTGGTAGACCAGCCCATCCATCTTCTTCTTCCTCCGACTCGACACGATGAGGTAGATAGCCACTATGGCACACAGGAGGCCCGTGACCGCGGCGCCGGCGATGGCGGCGGCTATGTGGCCGCTGCTGGCCTGGGTCGAGCTTAGGGATGGGTGCTGCTGCGACATTGAAGTGTTGGAGCCATGCTGCTGAACACGGCCGCCTGTCGCGTTGCTCCTCCCTTGCGTGGATCCAGGGAAGTTGGTTGACGAGATGGCGCCGGAGGGCGTGACGTCGATCACCTGTGGTGGCGGCAGCATTCCGGGAGGGCTATTCGACGCCACGGGGACGGGAATGTAGACCACCGACTGGTTCGCCGGCGCCGGAGGTGACTGCGGAGGAGCTTGCTGCCCGCCGGAAGGGTTAGGGATTGAGAACTCGGTTGGCCATTGCTACCACTTGATTGCGCCAGCGATGGAGGCGACGAGCGAGGCTGAGATGGTTCGGACGATGACGCTGACGACCCGCTTGATGGCGGTGGCTGACTAGAGGACGGAGACGGAGGAGGTGATGGAGTTGAGCCTCCGGACTGCTGCTGCTGCGGAGGCGACGACCAGTTTGGCGGCGGCGAGAGCGGCCGCCACCGCCACCATTTCCAGATGACTCGGATGGCGGAGTCGGTGCCTCCGGCGAAGAGCTGGAACCTCCACCACTCGAAGAAGAGGAAGAGCGGGGCGGCGCCGGCGGTGGAGACGAATGCGACTCAGAAGAGCTTCCCGACGGCGGAGTCGGGCTAGGCGAGGACGAGCCTTGTGACGGCGATCTCGAGCCTCCCTCGGAGTCGGAGCTTTGAGACGAAGGAGGTGTCGGGCTAGACGACGACCCATTGCTGCTCGAAGCAGACTCTTCCGGCGGAGGCGCCTTGTTGGAACCATTTCCTGACGATGCCGACGACGGCGAGCTTGGCGAGGGGGCTTGATCCGATGACATGTTTCCTCTCCCGCCAGCTGATAAAAATCGTATTAAATAATAATGCTTCTGGTACGAGAATCATCAACCCCCATTTCCTCCCGGTCACCATTTCTGCTAGCACATCCCCTCATCCACCACCATCTCCCAGACAGCTAAGCTTTTGGAATCTACCAATGGCTCCTCGATCTGGACCCAAAACAAAGGAAATTGAAATTTTGCTGCTTTTTGTCAGGTTGTATGGAAAGAAGCAAAGATTTGTTGTCGTGGCCTAAGAATACGGAGAAGCAGAGAGACCGTAGCGTCAAAACCAGAGGAGCCGTTTACTAAAACATGGTTGCGAGCTCTCGCTAAGTTTAGCAGCTGGATTCTTGGCCTCAAGACGCAGGTTAAAAGGGGGCGAGTGCTGGTTTATTACATCACACCTGAAAGTTTTTTTAAAAAGAATTTGTTGAATGTCGTATAACTATTCCCTTTTGACTAGAGAACACCGTTTGCAGTGAACCAGATAGGAGAGAAAGATCACGAGAACCAAATGTAAACAAGCACTCGCCCCTACAATGGCCTTAGTCTCTTAGTGTGGAGATTGTGCAATCGGGATCGATAGGGCAAGCTTATCCGACCTGGAGGTAGGGATAGATTGCGCCGCTATATCGTAAGTTCGAACTTGACTTAGGTGTTACGGTTGCCGATAGAGATAAGGCAATCGGCCATAGTCACGGTTTGGTAAGATTGAGAAACCGTCTTAGAGTAAGATAGAGTTTCCGACTTGTGAACCCTTCCTCCCAAGACTATATAAGTGTGAAGGCGTCCTGAGGATATCCTATGCTAGATGCGAGTTACGATTTCATAAGCAAGAGCTTTAGAGATCACGAGATCAATAAAGACACTCGGCGGATCGAATCCACCGAAACAGAGTAGGGTATTACCTCACGAGAGGGCCCGAACCTCGTCTAAATCTTCTTTTCCTCCTAACCCATTGTGCTTGGCGATCTTGACTGCGACCCCATAAAATATATTGCCGAAACCAAGTTTCGACAGCTTGGCGCGCCAGTAGGGGCCGCGCGCCGAGACTTCTTCAACAATCTCGCCGACAAGCGTGATGGGATCTCCTTCAAGACTCGGCGACTCGCCGCCAACTTCGCCGGCGACTCCTCCTCGACTCGGATTCGAACCACGGAGGGAACAACCTACTCGGCGCCGTTCGGGCTCTCCAACAGCGCCGAGATCTTCGACAACATCTTGAAGACCAAGATGCGATCCACCTTCTCCGACGACGGACTTCACTCGGCGCCATTCGGATTACCGAATCCCGCCGAGATCTGCGCCAATCTTCTTGCCTCCCGACTAAGCAATCTACTCCTGAAGACCTTTCTGCCGTTTGGGTTACCAAACGTCGCCAAGATCTACAAATCAACTACTCTCCCCGAGTTGGCGAGGATCCACTCTAAGAGCCCGGTCCCCCAAGCTCCGACTGGACCGGAACGATCCAGATCCGGTTACCCAGATCAAGGGAGGTCGCCGTCATCCTCCCGTCCTTTGGCTCCTGCTCATCTTCGTAGCTCAACGGATACCTCAGCTCCGCCGGCTCGACAATCTCTACGGCATCCTCTCGACGAAGCCGACAACTCCGATGCAATATGGACTGCGAGCCGAAGTGCTGACGTCCTCATGGCCGAGCCTGATGAGTCCGACTCAGCCATGGCCGAAGGCTTGCCAAGAGGAGCGAGCCGTGGTGGAGCTTGAACGCAAGACACCGAAGAAGACAAACAACGCAAAGACGAGGCCGATAAAAGGAAGCGGATTCGCGCAGATGGACGATCCGCCCAGAGGCCATCCTCCAAACACGGGTTCGCAACACCAATGTCTTCCGGACGCCACGCCAGTAACGCCGTCGCCGCACTCACACTCTTGGATACCGTCATGGAGACGGCTCCGGCCAACGTGACTCCTATACCTGGATAAGATCAAGACCATCGTTGCGCCACCGCCAACGGCCCTCCCACCACTTCGGCAAGAAGGCCGACTGAATCCGTGGCCGAAACGCCTGACAAGAGCCGGCTCCCACCCCTAGGGTCAGGAGACTATAGGAGGCCTGAGCCGGCTCGGTCGATGCAAGCTTACCCATTGCTCGATGCAAGCTTCAAGAAAGTTTAATTGAGCAACCGCCTACAATTTTTGAAGATGAAAAAACAAAGGTAATAATAATGGTGCTACATTTGTTCAAGGTATGAATAGCTATGATATGCAAAATATGTCTACTACTTATGCTATATTAGAGCAACCCATAATGGAAACAATTGCTGAAATACCTTTGTCACAAAATAATTTGCTTGTTGTTTCTGGTGGTAAAGAAGAGTTGTGCGATACTTCACTTATATCTATGCCATAACTACTGAATAAACATGTTGTTCACATTGCTAGTGAGAGTGAAGATCTTAGATTGCTATCTTCTTTAAATACTTGGGCCTATATTCAATTTGATGATCTTTGTCCACTAAACTCAACTGTTTAGAGAAGAATTTATTTGTTAGATTTGAATTGCCATGTTCTTCCCATGTAGTTTTTCATGTTATTAGAAAATATGATAATAACAGGGAGTATAATGTGCATAGGGTATATATGTGTTCGAATTTGAATATATCTCCCTTTCATGATGAGATGTATTGTCTAGAGGACCGCATGCGTAAAAATAATTCTCTAGCTAGTTCCTCTAGTTGTTTAAATGAGTTAAAGGTTGGTTTGTAAGAATGGGAGTGTTCTTCAAGTGTAAAAATTTTAGAATCCAACCATATGCTCATCAAGAAGTCTACCTCACCTTTTATTGTGAAAGATAAAGATAAGTTCATCAGGATTAATGACAAGGTAAAACCGAGGACAGTTTATAATCAATAAGGGGAGGACGATGATGCCATCAATGGTTCGGATATAACCATGCTTATGGTACACATAAACAAGCTCAAGGTGCATATTTTCTATATTAGGTTTACTTATTATATGTTTCAACAAATGTTACTGTACCATGATCTTTGCATCTTCTCGTATGCAGAAATACTTACGTGGGTGAAGGAAATGGAGAACAGTTCACAAAGTGTTTAGACTATCAAACAAGTTGATTGGGGACCAAACCAAGATCTTCTCCAAGTCTACTCATACATCACCACGTCACTTTTGGTCCATAGAAGGCCGTAGATGAAGTTCTACACTTTTGTATATGGATTCGGGCCTCCCGACAAAGATCAACATCAAACGGATCTAGCCGCTGATCCGAAAGGAATCTTGAGGCTCATGATGTTAGTGATATTCCCTAGAGGCAACATGGATATGTTGGATATCACAGTTAATGTTATGCATTAATGAATAAAGTGTTATTCTGTTCCATGAAATAGACAACTTGTATTTATTAATAAGTATGTGAGTTATTCATGAGACTCTTTATGTCATATGAATCTATTTATAAATAATCCCTGATCATATATCATATGTATGAAACGAATATGATTCTAAGATTATCACGTGTATGATTGATGGTTATGTCTTATGGATCATTGTATGAATATACCAAATCAATAATATGAACACATATTAGAGAACATGTTCTCGGATAGACCCACCTTGAGACACTACAGAGATTTAATGTGCCATTAGTTGGTCTCAAGTAGTGTTGGTGCAAAGTTCTTAGACCTGAGTTCATCATGGATTCCAACATGTGTAATGGCTTACATAGGGACTACCAAACGCTATATCATAACTGGGTAGTCATAAAAGTAGTCTTCGGGTTTGCTATGAAACATGTAGTGGGATGTGAATGATCAAGATGGAATTCGTCCCTCCTATGAGAAAGATATCTCTGGCCCCTCGATGTAATAGATTATGGAAGTGCATGGCCATGCTGAGTTGATTGAGAAGTAAATCAACAAATATATAATCCAATACAAGATTGAGTGAATGATTAAGCTATTGATAGGATGACATGTGTCTTGCCTATAGCTTAATTGATATCATGAGGTAAAGGGATTTGTGCACATATTACAGGTTTAGCCAATATGATCTTTATGTATACTTTGGTGTCAATACGCTCTGCTAGGGGCCGCTGTTGACAAGTCGGTCGAGAAGTGTTCTCAGATCGTAACCAAGTATACATGAACCTACAGGGTCGCACACTTAATGGGTTGAAACAGGTATTCAAGTTTGATTCGGATAAGGACTTGGATAAGACTTAGTTCGAATAAGGATTTGATTAGTGATAGAGTCCCAATGGGTCCTCTAGGCCCAGTCGGCTAACTCTATAAATAGAGGGGCAAGAGGTGGAGATCAAATAAAAGCAATTAATGTTAGACACGAGTTGAGATCTGCCACGAGCAAACCCTAGCCGCCACCTTCGAGCCAAACCCTAGCCGCGCGTCAAGTGCTAGCACACAGGCGATCGGCGTTCCACCCTTAGACGTGTGGATACTGAAGGGTTACGCGAAAGCTATGCTAGCCGAAAAAAAAACTTTTCTACCGCGCTAACCAGGAACACTAGCAAGTAAGGGCCGATAGATCGTTACCGATTGGAGTATGCAGCGAAAATAGCCAATCAGGACTATCCGATCTGGAACAGTGTAGCCGATTCCCGCAAGCCAACAGCCGATTCCCGGGGACAGCCGATTCACCAATCAGCCAATTCGCCGAGTCGTTTGACCGCGTTCTCGCGCCTCGCTCCGATGCGCTCGACCACAGCCGATTCCGCGCAGCCGCCTTGCTCAAGGCACATGTACCGATGAATGGTGCAAGCAATGTAGCAATGGCTCTACCAAGATCCACACGTCCGGGGACAATGCCCAACACCCGTGTGCTAGCACGCGATGCAAGGCTAGGGTTTGGCTCGAAGGTGGGGAGGGTTTCCGTGGAGATTGATCTCGGCGACTTCTGTTGCGGATTCGGTTCAATGCGATACCGCAACTCTCTACCCCTCGCCCCTTTATATAGAGTTGGCCAACTGGGACTAGTGGTCGATCAGGAGTCTATTTTAAATCGGATCCTATCCGAATCTCACAGAGTTGGCCGCCCATACGTCGTAAGCCCATAGGACTCTATCCGATCGGATCCCTATCCGACCGAGCCGTATCCGAGTCCAACTCGAATGCCTGTTCTTATCCCCTTAAGCGTGCGATCCTGTAGGTTCAGGTATACTCGGTTTCGGCTATAGTCTAACTTAGCCGATCGTCGGCTCGAGTCCAACTCAGCCGTCCCCACAAACCGCGCCTAGCAAAGACATATTGACACCATAGTATACAAGAATATAATATCGGCTCGAACCTCGTAATGTGTACACAAATCCCTTTGCCTCACGATACCGTAATCTATAGGCAAGATGTGTGCCATCCCTTCAATAGCTTAACCATTCACTCGAACCGTATTGATTATCCGTCCGTTGATTGACTCTCAATCAAGTTAGCATGGCCATGCATTTCCCATAATCCATTACCTCGAGGGGCCCAGAGATATCTCTCCAAAGGAGGGGCAAATTCCATCTTGATCACTCACATCCCACTCCATGTTTCATAGCAAACCCGAAGACTACTTTTATAAATACCCAGTTACGAAATAGTGTTTGGTAGTCCCAAAGTAGGCTACTAGACATGTTGGAATCCATGGTGATCTCAGGTCTAAGGACTTTGTACCAACACTACCCGAGACCAACTAATGGCACATTAATTCCCGTAGTGTCTCATGGTGGGTCTATCGACAATGTGTTCTCTAACACATATGTCCATGTTTATTGATTTGGTATCTCCATACCCATGATCTATGAGACATGATCATCAATCAATAAACATGCCGATCTTAGAATCATATTAGTTCCAATAATATGATATATGATCGAGGATCATTTAGAAATAGATTCATACATATAGAGCCTCATAAATAAGTCACGTACTTATTGATCAATACAAGATGTCTATTTCATGGAACTTAATAACACTTTATTCATAAATACATAAACATTGACCATGATATCCAACATCTCCATGTTGCCTCTAGGGCATATCACTAACAATCTCCCACTTGCACTAGAGTCAATCATGTAAGTATCTAATACCCATTGCTCTTGTGTGCGCCTCATGTTTCGGCTGAGGGAGAGGTTTTGTCAGTGGATCGGCTATGTTGAGATCCGTGTGCACTTTGCATATCTTGACATCACCTCTGTCCACTATCTCGTGGATGAGATGATATTGCCGAAGTATGTGTTTGGATTTCTGATGTGACCTCGGCTCCTTGGCTTGCGCAATGGCTCCACTATTATCACAATAGAGAGACATTGGACCAATGGCACTAGTCATCACACCAAGCTCAGAAACAAATTTCTTGATCCAAACAGCCTCCTTTGCAGCTTTCGAAGCAGCAATGTACTCGACCTCCGTTGTAGAATCAGCAACAAGTATCCCGCTTGGAACTCTTCCACCTGACCCGCGCTCCGTTCGTGCGTAACACGAACCCATTGCGATCTATAATCATCCTTGTCCTGTTTGGAAGCTAGCACGGTGTAACCACTTACAACGAGCTCTTCTCCACCTCCATAGACTAGGAACATATCCTTAGTACTTCTCAAGTACTTAAGGATATTCTTCACTGATCCTGACCTTCACCGGATCTCGATCGGTATCTCGCCGTAGCACTCAAAGTGTACGAGACATCTGGACGTGTACAAAGCATGGCATACATGATGGATCCAATTGCCGAAGCATATGGAACCATACCCATCTTATTCCGCTCATCATGTGTCCGAGGACACCGATTCTTGCTAAGATTAATACCATGTGACATGGGCAAGAAACCTTTCTTGGAATCATGCATGTTGAACCTTTTCAACACCTTGTCAATGTATGTACTTTGGCTTAATCCAATTAGCCTCTTGGATCTATCTCTATAGATCCGAATGCCCAATATGTATGTTGCCTCCCTAAGTCTTTCATGGAAAAACTATTTTTCAATGAAGACTTGACGTATTCTAGCATAGGGATATCATTTTCAATCAACAATATGTCATCCACATATAAGATTAGAAATACAATTGCGCTCCCACTCGACCTTTTGTAAACACAGGCCTCCTCTTCATTTTTGATGAAACCAAACCCTTTGATTACTTCATCAAAACGAATATTCCAACTCCGAGATGCTTGCTTCAATCCATAAATGGATTTCGTAGCTTGCATATTTTTCCAGCGATTCTGGATTGACAAAACCCCGAGGTTGTATCATGTATACATCCTCGCTTAGGTTTCCATTCAAGAAAGCCGTTTTGACATCCATCTGCCATATCTCATAATCGAAATATGCAGCAATCGCAAGGATAATCCGAATAGATTTAAGCATTGCAACGGGCGAGAAGGTTTCATCATAATCAACTCCTTGAATCTGTTTAAAACCTTTCGCCACCAATCGCGCCTTATAGATGTGAACATTTCCATCCATATCGGCCTTTTTCTTAAAAACCCATTTGCACTCAATGGTTTTGACACCATCAGGTGGATCAACCAAGTTCCAAACTTGATTGTCATACATGGATTCTATTTCGGATTTCATGGCTCCAAGCCACTTGTTGGAATCGGGTCCCACCATCGCTTCCTCATAGGTCTTAGGCTCATCGTTGTCCAACAACAATATATCACGTTGTTTCGCACCGTATACCTGTCAGCGCACGACGTGATCTTTCGCACTCCGTGGGGCCTGGTGTATCTACAACCGGTGGCGCAACACTTTGCTCCTCCCGTTGTGATTCCGTGGTCACCGAAACATTTTCTGGTGTTTCTTGAACTTCTTCAAGATGAACCCTGCTCCCACTAACCCTTCTTGAAAGAAACTCTTTCTCCAAGAAGACATCATGACGGGCGACAAACACTTTGCCTTGTTCCCGATTATAAAAGTAATATCCCTTAGTTTCCTTAGGATATCCCACAAAGAAGCACTTGTCAGATTTGGGTGTGAGCTTGTCAGACTGTAAACGTTTTACATAAGCTTCGCATCCCCAAATTTTGAGAAAAGACAAACTAGGGGGTTGCCCTGTCCATATCTCATATGGTGTCTTTTCAACTGACTTAGATGTAACTCTATTTAGTGTGAGCGCAGCTGTTTCAAGAGCATATCCCCAGAAGGATAACGGAAGATCACTTTGGCTCATCATCGACCGCACCATGTCCAACAAGGTGCGATTTCTCCATTCGGACACTCCATTCCATTGTGGAGTTCTTGGCGGAGTCAACTGTGGAACAATTCCACAATCTTTCAGATGATTACCAAACTTTTGGCTCAAGTATTCCCCTCCACGATCTGATCGTAGAAACTTGATTGTTTTCCCTAAATGATTATGTACTTCATTCTGGAATTCTTTGAACTTTTCAAAGGATTCGGACTTATGTCTCATTAAGTAGATATAACCATATCTACTAAAGTCATCGGTAAAGGTAATGAAGTACTGATAACCACCTCTTGCCGTTGTGCTCATTGGTCCACATACATCGCATGTACGAGTGCCAACAAGTCACTTGCTCTTTCACCGTGTCCCGTGAAAGGTGCCTTTGTCATCTTACCAAGTAAACAAGACTCACATGTCTCAAATAATTCAAAATCAAAAGAGTGAAGTATCCATCCTTATGGAGCTTCTCCATGCGTTTCTTATTTATATGGCCTAAGCGACAATGCCGGATAAACGTGGGGTTTGCATCATTAGAGAGTTGCCTTTCGTATTAATGTTATAGATGGGAGACGCTTCAAGATTCAAAACGTATAATCCATTCACCAATGGAGCATGAAAATAGAACATATCTTTGAGATATATTGAACAACCATTGTCCATTGATCTAAAATCATATCCTTCCGCTTGCAAACATGAAGTGGAAATAACGTTTTGACATAGTGTTGGAACACAATAAAAATTATTTAATTCCAAAACTAATCGAAGGTAGATGTAGTGGTACTGTGCGACAAGAATCGTAGCAACGCTTGCTCCATTGCCGATGCGCAGGTTCACCTCGCCCCTTCTTAAGCCTCTACTTCTTCTCATTCCCTGCAACGATTTGCAAATATGAGCTACTGATCCGGTATCAAATACCCAAGAGTCAGTAGGTGAAGTAGCAAGATTAATGTCTATAACATTAATACCTGAAGCAGAAGTCGTACTTTGCTTCTTTTTGAGATCCTCCATGTACTTCTTGCGCCTTTTCCAAAGGACTGTCTCCTTGCAATAGAAGCAAACAACATCCGTAATCACGCACCCTTCTTGCCCTTCTTTGTCTTGGAAGCACTCGCGATCTCATCAGGAGTTAACTTACTTTTGGTGCAAATTTTCTTGACAGGGGTTTGCGCTTAGCTTTCTGCATCATCATCACATGATCACTGTTTTTTTGGTGCAAACTAATATTGCTTGTAGACTGATGACTATGAAAATTGTGTTTCTTGAGATTGTCTCGGATCGACATAATGTGATTGTGTCGAAGCGGTTTCCATAGTACTCGTGATGAGTATGAGTCGGACTCGGGATGGTGTTCCTTGAGATAGTCTCGGACGGTATAATGTGATTATGCCAATGCTGTTTTTAGTCCGACTATGACTCGCCGCCTTGCACCTATGCAAATCATGTCCCTTGAGAATGTCTCGGATCGACATAATGTGATTATGGCGATGTAGTTTCCATAAGCGATTTCATATATTGGATCTATGATTTCATAAAAGCGGGACCACCATGTGCATACCGCCTTTTATAGCATCTCGGATCATATCTCTGCGATAGGTAGAATATGGTTCTATGTCTAACTTGTTTTTGTAGAGAATGTTTTGAGATGGTATGGCCCTATTGTATGTATGTGCTGCATGTAATATTCTTGTATGTATGTGATGCATGAGATATTATTGTACGTATATAATGTATGTAATATCCTTGTATGTATGTGATGCATGTAATGTTATTTCATGTATGTGATGCATGTAATATTTTTCACGATCTGCGTCTCGATGTAATCTTCAATTTATAGCTTTTATAGTAGTAGCTTAGTTTGAAGAAAGTAAGCATCGACACTCTGGAGAACGGTGCTAAAGATGGAGATCCTCTACACCAACATGGAGATGGAGATCACCATGTGAAATGGCCATTCTATTTGATTATGAAGTGCTATTCTTCTTGCTTTCATATATGTGATATGTTTATTTGATAGGATAGTATCCCCGAGAAAATTAGGTAGTAATGATGCACTTCCAAATGTTGCACCCGTCATGGTTGTGATGGTCAATTGGTGGGTTTGTCAAAGTAGAGTGCCATTGGCTACCAGGGAGTGGATGGGGTATATGTCGACATATACATTCAAGAGCATTTGGTTTACTTAATAAGGCTATCAAAGCAGCTTTGGGCCTTGGGGCATAGGTTGGGGCCAGGCATAGTGATGCTACCCAACAAACAAGAGTCACATAGGGATGTAATTAGCAAGGTGTTGCTTACCCATGTCATTGATTTTCTAGCAAGTGATCCCAAAGCTCACTAGAAATTAATAAACATATGGATCTTGACTCAATACGTGACTTAGAGGAAAGGTTTAAAACATGTTAAATTGTTTAATAAAAGACAATGCATGAACTTTGTGCTAAACTTTGCATATACTTTCGTTGTAGACCACTATACTAGTATTGCACCCGCTTCTTTTAATTTGCGATCTATTCTGAGAAAGAAAAGTTGAATGGAATAAACTTTTATGGATTGGTATCGAAACTTGAGAATTATTCTCAAGCAAGAGCGAAAGGAGTATGTTATTGAAGTTCCTTATCCCAATGATTTGCCCGATAATGCTAATGTTGCCGCACGGAGGGCTTATAAGAAGCATACTAATGATTCCCTAGATGTAAGTCGTCTCATGCTTGCCACGAAGTCCTCCGAGCTTCGTAGCAACATGAGAGCAAAGTGATGCTCATAGTGTTATTGAGGGTCTGCGTGACATGTTTGAGAACCAAGCTAGGGCTGAGATGTTCAATACTTTTAAGTCCTTGTTTGCGTGCAGGCTTGCAGGGGGGAATCCCGTTAGCCCTCATGTGATAAAGATGATTGGCTATATTGAGAGTCTGGAAAAGCTTGGTTTTCCTCTTGGCCAAGAGTTGGCTACAGATGTAATTCTCCGGTCGCTCCCTACGGGCTTTGAGCCATTCATATTAAATTATCACATGAACAACATGGACAAAACCTTAGCTGAATTACATTGGATGCTAAAGAGTGCTGAGGAGAGCATCCAGAAAAACAGTGATCATGTGATGATGATGCAGAAAGCTAAGCGCAAACCCCTGTCAAGAAAATTTGCACCAAAAGTAAGTTAACTCCTGATGAGATCGCGAGTGCTTCCAAGACAAAGAAGGGCAAGAAGGGGTCTGTGATTACAGATGTTGTTTCCTTCTATTGCAAGGAGACAGATCATTGGAAGAGGAACTGCAAGAAGTATTTGGAGGATCTCAAAAAGAAGCAAAGTATGACTTCTGCTTCAGGTATTAATGTTATAAAAATCAATCTTGCTACTTCATCTACTGACTCTTGGGTATTTGATACCGGATCAGTTGCTCATATATGAAAATCGCAGTGGTCCGAGAAGAAATTCAAGCTTGAGAAGGGACCAGAGAATCTTCGTGTCGACAATGGAGCAAGAGTTGCTATGGTCGCCATTGGCACTATGCCACTTCATTTATCTTCGAATTAGTTTTGGAATTAGATAATTGTTATTGTCTTCCAACTCTATGTCAAAACGTTATTTCCGCTACATGTTTGCAAGCGGAAGGATATGATTATAGGTATGTGGACAATCGTTGTTCAATTTATCTTAAATATATGTTCTATTTTCATACTTCATTGGTGAATGGATTATACGTTTTGGATCTTGAAGCGTCTCCCATCTATCGGCACTATGCCACTTCATTTGCCTTTTGGATTAGTTTTGGAATTAAATAATTATTATTGTGTTCTAACTCTATGTCAAAATGTAATTTATGCTTCATGTTTGCAAGCGGAAAGCGGAAGGATATATTTTAGATCAGTGGAGAATGGTTGTTCAATTTATCTTAGAGATATGTTCTATTTTTATAGTCCATTGGTGAATGAATTATACATTTTGGATCTTGAAGCATCTCCCATCTATAACATCAATACAGAGGGGCAACTCCCAAATAATATAAACCCCACATTTATTTGGCATTGTCGCCTAGGCTATATAAATGAGAAACGCATGGAGAAGCTCCACAAAAATGGTCTGCTTCATTCTTTTGATTTTGAATTATTTGAGACATGCGAGTCTTGTTTACTTGAAAAGGTGATAAAGGCACCTTTCACGGGTCACAGGAGAGAGCAAGTGATTTGTTGTCACTCGTACATACTGATGTATGTGGACCAATGAGCTCAACGGTCCGAGGTGGTTTTAAGTACTTCATTACCTTTACCAATGACTTTAGTAGATATGGTTATATTTACTTGATGAGGCATAAGTCCAATCCTTTGAAAAGTTCAAAGAATTCCAGAATGAAGTATATAATCATTTAGGGAAAACAATTAAGTTTCTGCGATCAGATCGTGGTGGTGTATACTTAAGCCAATAATTTGGTAATCATCTAAAAGATTATGGAATTGTTCCATAGTTGACTCCGCCAGGAACTCCTCAATGGAAAGGGGTGTCCGAACAGAGAAATCACACCTTATTGGACATGGTGAGTCCATAATGAGTCAATGTGATCTTCCATTATCCTTCCGAGGTTATGCTCTTGAAACAATGCGTTCACAATAAATAGAGTTCCATCTAAGTCAAGTGGAAAAGACACCATATGAGATATGGACAGGGCAGCCCCCTAAATTATCTTTTCTTAAAATTTGGGGATGTAAAGCTTATGTAAAGCGTTTATAATCTGACAAGCTTACACCCAAATCTGACAAATGCTTCTTTATGAGGTATCCTAAGGAAACAAAAGGATATTATTTTTATAACCGGAACAAGGCAAAATGTTTGTCGCCCGACATGGTGTTTTCTTGGAGAAAGAGTTTCTTTCAAGAAGGGTTAGTGGGAGCGCGGTGCATCTCGAAAAATTCAAGTAACACCAAAAGTGTTTCGCCACCACTACACCACAACAGAGAAACAAGATGTTGTACCATCGTTGTAGATATACCGCCCACTGAGGTCCGAAAGATCACATCGTGCGTCTGAAAGGTACACAGGTGCGGAACAACGTGACATATTATTTTTAGACAACGATGAACCTAAGACCTATGAGGAAGCGATGGTGGGACCAGATTCCAACAAATGGCTTGGAGCCATGAAATCCGAAATAGAATCCATGTATGATAATCAAGTTTGGAACTTGGTTGATCCACCTGATGGTGTCAAAACCATTGAGTGCAAATGGGTTTTTAAGAAAAAGGCAGACATGGATAGAAATGTTCACATCTATAAGGCGCGATTGGTGGCGAAAGGTTTTAAACAGATTCAAGGTGTTGACTATGATGAAACCTTCTCGTCCATCGCAATGCTAAAGTCTATTCGGATTATCCTAGCGATTGCTGCATATTTCGATTATGAGATATGGCAGATGGATGTCAAAGCGGCTTTCCTAAATGAAAACCTAAGCGAGGATGTGTATCTGATATAGCCTGAAGGTTTTGTTGATCCACAATTGTCTGGAAAGATATGCAAGCTACAAAAATCAATTTATGGACTGAAGCAAGCATCTCGGAGTTGGAATGTTCATTTTGATGAGGTAATCAAAGGGTTTGGTTTCATCAAAAATGAAGAGGAGGCCTGTGTTTACAAAAAGGTTAGTGGGAGCACAATTGTGTTTCTAATCTTATATGTGGATGACATATTGTTGATTGGAAATGATATCCCTATGCTAGAATCCATCAAGTCTTCAATGAAAACAGTTTCTCCATGAAAGACTTAGGGAGGCAGCATACATATCGGGTATTAGGATCTATAGAGATAGATCTAAGAGGCTAATTGGATTAAGCCAAAGCACATACATTGACAGAGTATTGAAGAGGTTCAACATGCATGATTCCAAGAAAGGTTTCTTGCCAATGTCGCATGGTATTAATCTCAAGAAGAATCGTGTCCTAGGACACCGATGAGTGGAGTAAGATGAATATGGTTCCATATGCTTCGACAATTGGATCCATCATGTATGCTATGCTTTGTACACTTCCAGATGTCTCGTACGCTTTGAGTGCTACGAGTAGGTACCAGTCAGATTCAGGTGAAGGTTACTGGACAGCCATAAAGAATATCCTTAAGTACTTGAGAAGAACTAAGGATATGTTCCTACTCTGTGGAGGTGAAAAAGAACTTGTTGTAAATGGTTACACTGATGCTAGCTTCCAAACCGACAAAGATGACTATAGATCATAATCTAGGTTCGTGTTCTGCCTAAACGAAGGCGCAGTCAGCTGGAAGAGTTCCAAGCACGATACTGTTGCTGATTCTACAACGGAGGCCGAGTACATTGCTACTTCTAAAGCTACAAAGGAGGCTGTTTGGATCAAAAAATTTATTTCTGAGCTGGGTGTGATGACTAATGTTACTGGTCCAATGTCCATCTATTGTGATAATAGTGGCGCCATTTGCGCAGGCTAAGGAGCCTAGGTCACATCAGAACCCAAACACATTCTTCGGCGATACCATCTCATCCGCGAGATAGTGGACAGAGGTGACGTAAAGTTATGCAAAGTGCACACGGATCTAAATATTGTCGATCCGTTGGCAAAACCTCTCCCTCAGCTGAATCATGAGGCGCACACAAGAGCAATGGGTATTAGATACTTATATGATTGACTCTAGTGCAAGTGAGAGACTGTTAGTGATATGCCCTAGAGGTAACATGGAGATGTTGTATATCATGGTCAATGTTTACGTATCAATAAATAAAGTGTTATTTAGTTCCATGAAATAGACAATTTATATTGATCAATAAGTATGTGACTTATTCATGAACTCTTTATATATGAATCTGTATCCAAATGATTCCTGATCATATATCATATCTATGGGATGGATATGATTCTAAGATCAGCACGTGTATTGATTGATGATCTTGTCTCATGGATGTTGGTATGGAGATACCAAATCAATAAACGTGAACATGTGTTAGAGAACACATTGTTTGATAGACCCACCCTGAGAGACTACAGGAAATTAACGTGTCATTAGTTGGTCTCAAGTAGTGTTGGTGCAAAGTCCTTAGACCTAAAATCATCATGGATTCCAACATGTGTAATAACTTACTTAGGGACTACCAATGCTATTCCGTAACTGGGTAGTTATAAAAGTAGTCTTCGGGTTTGCAATGAAACATGTAGTGGGATGTGAATGATCAAGATGAAATTTACCCCTCCTATGGGAGAGATATCTCTGGGCCATTCAATGTAATGGATTGTGGAAGTGCATGGCCATGCGAAGTTGATTGAGGAGTTAATCAACAGATAAATAATCAAATACGAGATCGAGTGAATGATTAAGCTATTGATAGCATGACACGAGTCTTGCCTTTAGCTTAATTGATATCATGAGGCAAAGGGATTTGTGCACACATTACAGGTTCAGCCGATATGATCTTCTTGTATACTTTGATGTCAATACGTTCTACTAGGGGCCGTGTTGGCGGGTCGCCCGAGTTGTACTTGGGTCGGAACCAAGTATACCCGAACCTATAGGGTCGCACACTTAACGGGATGGAACGTGTATTTGAGTTTGACTTGAATACGTCTCGCCTTCGGATAGAGATCCAATTCAATATAGAGTCCCGATGGGCCACAAAGCCCGCCGACCAACTCTATATAAAGAGGCGCTTGGGGTGGAATCGCACGAAAACACACAATGTAACACCAACGCAACTTAGAGTCACCGGGACAAGATCTTCCACGGAGACCCAAGTCACCGACTTCTGAGCGAAAGCCTAGCCGAGCGCCGAGTGCTAGCACACAACGTGTTCGGTGATTCCATCTCTCGATGTGTGGATACCAGCAGAGACATCGCTATCGTTAATGACCAAATTTGGTAAGCAAATTATCAAGTTTGGATCTAAGGTCAAGATGATTTGGAGAGAATTGAGTTCTTCTCAAGACAGAGTACGTGCCAAGTGCACCAAATCGGCTAAGGACTTCATTGGTTGGTGATCGAATCGGCTAAGGTGACTGTCTACGATACCGACCTGACGAGGATAGTCAATGCACCGATTCCAATAAAGATAGCCGGTATGGCCGATCCTGTGGAAAACACGTTGGAATTATCTTCGGATTTGGTTAAAGTGCTTATGAGGATTGCCAAACATGGATAGGGTCCAGAAAGGCGATTGCATATGTCGCTAAGATATATTAAATAGTTTCCTTATAGATAATGTCGGTGAGAGTTTGTTTTAGGCATACATCTGTAATTCAAATTGTAATAGAGATAGAAGTCGGGTCCGTGAAGGACTTATCTTGTATCTGGGTATAAATACAACCCAGGACCATGTAAATAAGCAATCAAGTTCAGTACAACCTTCGGCGCATCGCCACCCTTTTTTAGTTCAATGAGTTCTTACTTCTAGTTGGGTTGCATCGTTTGATCTCCAGCGAAAAGGTAAAACTTGTTATGGCGGCTTGCATTCTCAGGATTAGTGCTTCCATCATTATGATACTCTAATCTTGTTTACGTAAATCTTCGACTTATCATATATGCTGTATAAGCTAGATCGATAATGCGATCTAACTGTAGTCGGCTAGTCTCTGTTATCAGACAACAGCCGATAGGGTTAGGTTTCATCGTTGATATAGATTATACAGTGTATCCACCATCTTGAAAGGTGTTCATAGATTCGTTTAGATCTTATGCTTCTTTTCATACTTAATGCTGCATCGGTTAGGTCTAACCTATTAAGTCGTGTTTAGAATCATAAAAGATCTATCTTGCTTTATGATCACTACTAGAGATAGTATTGGGGTTTCCAGCCGATCGGCTATCGTTTGTAGACTAACACTTGTTTCTTTGTTTCTTGTTGATTGCAGGATCAAATCAATCGGCACGCCTATGAACCTAAGAAGCAATACTTTGGACCCGCACTAGAGTAAAGCAAATCTCTCGTGCCGTGAGCGCTTTCCAAGTCAACGTACTTTCGTACGATTTGGGATCAACATGCTTTTTGGCACGCCCAATGAGACCCGATTGCAAGCCATACACAATGGTTGATATCAAGACTTCCGAGATCGACCAGTGGAAACATCATTCCGGTCACATTGGACCAGCCGACGCGCAGAGCAAAAGGCCGAGATTAAAGACATGATGAACAAGTCGTAGAGCCAATATCCGCATTCTTTTGCCCAAACTCGGTCTGGGCACCATCGTCCGAGGTACAAGATAAAACCGCCACCGATGACGAACCCGAGTCAAGCTATGGCAAAGGTACCAAGATTCACGACGTCAAGTAGGAGGAAGGCCCATAATTCAATAATCTACAGACATGATTGTCACATACCCAAATTTTTTAGTACTTAATATTTTCTTGCAAAAGTAATTGGAAGCTAACTTTTCCAATTTTGCAAGCCAAAAATTTTCTTTTTAACTAGTGGAGACCACTGACCTTTGCATGAAAAAGATTTTTGAGAACAAATTAAAAATTTTCATTTATAACCTATGACAAAATGCAAATTCATGTGAAATCATGCATACTATCATAAAACATGCTTTGACTTGAGTCATTTGTGTCTATTTGGATTTTCAATTTGCATTTCATAATAGGTCTCATGAATAATAACTAGGGTCTAGATAAACAACTAAACCATTAGGGCCTAATGCTCACTAGAGGAATGTTAACATAGGGACCATACACCTTAGAAGATATCAACATTGCTAATAACAAGCCTCACTAAAATTAATTTGACCACTCATCCGAAGGCGTGTCACAAACATGGAGTTGAATAGATAAATTACTCCATATAGGGAATATACTACCTAAATTACCTTCATAAGTATCTTCCTAACAAAAAAAACTAAATGAACCTTTGTAAGTATATATATATATCTATAAGTAGGAATAATCGAACCTAATAATATCACCTCAGGTCAAGGGAGTCCAAGAAAATGAATTTTTATAAGAGCTATATGCATCTATGAAGGTGAAACAAATATAAAGAAATAAGTCCAGCTAATTATTTAAAATAATTTGTGCAAGATAAAGTCATGGAAAAATTCATGTAGGATATGTTCAAGACATTCAACTCACTGTGATTTTGGTATAATTAAATATCTACATTGGATATCTCAATTAAATCAGTCAAACTAGTTAAAAATTAGATTGACTATGGTCCCTAATCGCTAAAACCATACCTAACTAAAATATGGATTAAACTTCATAGAAGTGTATGTGGGTAATAATTTAATAAAATACTAGCTTAATTAATATAAATAAATATAATTTTTCTCCTTAGTTTAGATCTCCTAAAAATTCAAACTATTCTCTAGATAGCCCATCTTTGTTGAATTTCTAGGAGCAAACCACGAATGATTTTTGAGTGCAACCAAAGAAAATGGACTCTATGTTTGCTCCCTACTCCAGAAATTTTTTAACACAATGGCTGCAAAGTTAGAGGTAAGGATTAATTCGAAAATATCTTCAAAAATTCACTAATACTCAATCATCTACCCACCTCTTTCACTCCAGCCTTGCCCTCTTCGCCTGGACCCACCTGGCAGCTACACAGGCTTGACCCAACTCGGTGTAAAAGGTTTCACTGCTCAAGAGCACCAGAGAACAGGGAGAGTGAGACATGCGCTGTCGCCGGCGTGCTCGACACATGCCCGAGGACGCGTCGGCGCTGAGCTTGTTTTCTTCTCCTCCTAATGGCTTCGTTTCACTTGGTTCCCCGCCCTAGCACCGAGCAAACCGAGGAGAAGAGCCCCAACTCCTCTACACCCTCTCCTTTTCATCTCCAAGAAGTGAGGACGATGACGCCGTCGTCGCTAAGGAACCACTGGCGTTCCAAGCATTATGTGTTCCATAATCTCCTCATCATGCCAAAAACTTTTCTTTTTGACCACATTCCATCTTGTTCAATATAGCCATGGGAACGCGACCTTGCCCACGAGAGTCCCGGGCATGCACCGAGCGCCACCACTGCATCGTCGTCACCGTTTTTGGCATTGTGGAACAAATCCGGCCGAGCTACCGCGTCACCAACCCCTTCTCGTCACCACATCATTTCCCCTCAAGAAACCCGACAAATGTTGCACCGGAGAGCGAGATCGCCATGGTCTTCTCCAACTCTGGCCACTGTCGCTAATCGCCGAATCTTGAGCAGCCGGTGAGTTAGAGTTCAATTCCTTGCACTGGTAGCGTCCCTAAGGCATCATTGAGCCATCCCTCTCCTTCTCTTGGCAGATCGAAGATCGGATAAAGCTGTCATCGTCCACCCATCATTTTTTCACTGCCGTCGGGCCGTTCCTCACGCTGCCGTCGATGACCAAGCTCCGCCAGCTCGCGTGCAACTTTAGGTAAGCAACTAAGAGACCTAAAGACACTTAAGCATGCACTAGCTTGGCAAGAACTGGCCGTAGCTTCATGTGGTTTGTCACCCCAAATTCGACCGCCGCTCGCGTCGTCACCGTCGCCGATTCCGGCCATCATCGGCGGCGATACCACCACCATTGTGTGCGCGAGAAGCCGACGCAGACTTACTATTTTGGTCATTTCCCAGCCAAACTGCTGCGTTCGCCGATGGCATCGCCGTGAACCTCGTCGGCCGGTGAAGCTCGCATCCGCCGCGCCCTTTCCTCCTCGTCTCGCCGACAACCGGGTCCCACACGAACAGTGCCAAGGCTCCAGCTCAATGCCGATAGACGCCGACATGTGGACCCCCGTGCGAAAAATTTGAAAAAATAAAGGAGAAAAGAGCAATATACTATATATTTTTTCAGAGAACTTGAGACAATTATAAAATCAATATAAAATTCAATAAGTCATATTTTAGGGTGGGACAAATTTCTATAGACTTCCTAGATAATGAACCTTATTCCATAACTATAAAACATAGCCATCACTGCACAAATTTTATCCCTAAAATTTCAATAAGGCAAACCATACATACAACATGTGCAAACTTGTAAAACACATAGAAAGTTCGATTTAACTTCATATTAAACAAACTCAAATCCTAAAGATTCCTCATCTCACCCTCTCTGAGTAGAGAAAATAAAAATGTATACATTCCTTGAGCCAAATGCTTGTAAAACTATTTTTAGGAAAATGATACACTTTAGGTAAACTAATCTTTAGTGATTTATCTAAAATTCATTCTACCTCCTTTTTGAATGAAATTAAATTCTGTAGAATCATCTAAACATGTACTTTCAAAATATAAGATAAAAATATATGCTCTCTGTGTAGTAAAACCTCTTACATATTTGAAACCAATGACTTAATGCACCCTTCAACATGTGAAAATTGTAGAAAATTCAAATTTTAATCCTTCTGAAGTGACCTAAATTTCATAAAACCAGCAAGTGATAAACTTCAAATAGGTAAAATAAAATATGGCAACTTATATACTAAAAATGTCAAATAAGCTTTAAATAGCTAAATTAGGTGCTATTTACCATAATAAGATTAAGTACTATAAGGTATACACATATGTGTAGGTGTATAAAATATATCCTAGATCTAAGTGCACCTAATTAAAACCTATTAGACCAGGGGAGCCTTAGGGTTCATCCTCATTCACCAAGAACTTGGTACACTTAGTTATGAAAATATGCTCTAGGTTAATAAAAGGCATTTCTTTTAATCTAGATTAGAGTACCCCTCCTTTATAAATTAAGGACCATGAACTTGTGTACTAAAAATGGTTTAGTTAACCAAATTATGCCTTTTTTCTAACTGAAAATAACAGTAACATGTTTTGAATGAACAAATCCTAAGTTAAACGCATATATACCGCTATATGCTTAGAACACGCTATAGATTGTAAAAATCATAGAAAATTCATAAAAGCTCTAAAAATTGTGAAAAATGTGTTAGTCTTAGAAAACACACCTCTACTCCCCTGAGAGGTTAGACCTAATAAAAATCACCTTACAAAATATTTTATAACACAACCAAATTAAACTACTACTCTATATCGAGTAAACTTTAAAAATCCATAACTCCCAAATAGAGTAAGATACAATAGAAATTCCTTCACCTAATTTCACTTTAGATCAGTACATACTCAATATGCAAAAATCATGCATTTTAGAGCATTTAGGATTTTCGCCTATTTTCGGTGTTTAATTGCATATCATGTGTTTTGTTTAGATAATTGTATAAACCGTGATGGAGTGGATTAGGTGCTGACATTTTCCAATTACAAGGCAAGTTCTTCCGCTCCTTTCCTTTGAACATATTGAATCCCATGTTTTGAGGGATGAAACTATTTATTTACAAAATTGCATGTTAACCTAGACTATATAGATTTTTAAAAATTGGTTATGGTAGTTATGACCTAACTTGCTGCATTTCCTACTTTGACTAATTGAATTCCTTGATGATTGTACCCCTAGAAATGGTTAGAGTAATTTATTTATGCTCAAATGAGATTATATATGCTTTATGCAATACTTGCTTAGCCCTGCCTAGAAATTATGCAAATGCTTATTCCATCGTATACTAAAATATGTTTTGATATGAGACCCCTTGCTGAAATGGGTATAATATGATGGGTATTTGCGAACCAAAATGAGTAAAAATATGATTTTGACTTGGGCGGCAAGTGACATGCAATTGATGTATTTATATGTCGAAAGGGGGAGTGTTTGCCCGAGTCCGTAAGGACCGAACTTGTGTCACCAGCTTAAAGTATTCCGTAGATCCACATGTGTTAGCATGGGAGCTGAATAATCTACTTAGCACCTAGCCTTGCATTATGGTAGGCGCGATGAGTATGGGTTCAGATAACCCAGAGGAACTTCCTATTTACCACTGATGTGGTAGTTTAGGCGACTAAGTCTGTCCAATACAACGATATTGTGCCACGTGGGTGTGTTTCTGTCGTGTCTGCCACCACGGTGTTAAGTTAAGGCGTGGGCCCACCACTTAACGGTTCTAGGTCACATTCCAGTATGCCCTAGGATGGAGGAAATACGTATTGTGCTGGTGCAAGGCTAGGGGATAAGTAGTGTAAAGGCTTCGTTATGACCTCTGGATCGCACTCAACATGAAGAGTGTGATAGAGTCTTGCAAACTCAAAATAAACTAGAGTGTTTATATCATGTGGGTAAAGTTGTACAAACTCTGCAGAGTTCTAAAAACTAATCGATTAGCCGTGCTCACGGTCAAGAGCACTTTGGTGAAGTGTCATGAGTATAGTCTCTCAATTGTTTTAAAAATGTGATCATGTGTTTCTCTATAAAATGTGTTGAGTTGTGTGAGTGTGGTGATATGATGTAACTTGTTGTCATGCAGGATGACAAGATAATGAGTATGATGGGATCATAATTAAATTAATGATGAAACTTAAAACTTGTCTTTGTTAATTGAATTGTCAACTCCTTAGTAAAATAATTGCGAACTAAAATTAGCTTGCGGCTGAAAATTGAGTGTACAAATAACCTACCTTTGACTTAGAGCTTTTATGTATGTAGGATTGATTTGCGCTTGCCGTACATTATTTTCTAATAATGTACTAACTCTTGCTACCTGGAATATCCATTTTTCTTGCGCTTTTTTAGACTTAGTCTTTTGTGTGATGCGGGTATTCGTCGCTTCTTCTAGGAACTGAACTTAACAGGGTAAATCCCTAATCGGTGTGCTTGTGAAATGGGTAGTCAAGCTTTTCCTGTTCTCGATTTAATTGTATCTATTTGGACGGTCGACCTATGTAATAATTAAGTAGAGGTAATTATTTAAGTTATTTTCATCTTACATGTATTCGCTATGTATATCCATGATTGAGATGAAAGTGCGAATCTAGTGCACATCCTGGGAACTAGATTCATATGAGTAAGAGTTAAGGTTATTTGAGATGTTGTAGATCTTTAGCCATTTTGTCAAGTCTCCTAAATGTGTAACACATCTGGTCGCCGCCTTTGAGTGGTTTGACGGGCACATCTCAGGCTGAAGTTGACTGGCAGGCTAAAGGCCCAGCAATGTCTCCAATATCCTTCTCTCGGGACGTCGGTTGTCTCGTTATGCTTGTTAGATCAATTGAAATGATTCACTTCATCTTGCAATTATAATGAGAGGTCTGGGTCACCTCCGACAAGGATCGACTATGCTATCCACCAGGCTTTGATCAACCAATCTGGAGTGCTGGTCAACACCCTCAATAACATGATCAGCTCTGTTGTCGATTCCAGAATCGCTGAGCACTAGGCCAAGGGCCCAATCTTCCTGCCTGATTGCAAATTTCCGCCATATATGACCCTGGTTACCGATGGGTTAAAGTCTGCCACTGCCATACCACCAGAACAGCCGATGGCAGCAACATCGACTCCTATCAAGCCGATTGGGTCATCATCGGCTCAAAAGCAGCCAGATTTCAGCCCTATCCTTCTAACTAGGCCGCAGCCTCAGCACACGGGACATGGTGTCCCACAAGTCACTCCGGACCAGGTTGCGGCCATGTTCAATATGAATCGGCCACCGGTGGAGCCGATTCCACGGGTGCTGATAGGGTCATACTCGCTAAACTTGTAGCAACACCTTATCGGTCCCCAACTCAGTCATGATCAGCCGGCTCACGGGGTACATCAGCCTCCTCAGCGTCACATGAGGGGCAATTTTCATTCACAATATCAGCCTCATTCATCCCAGATACAGTATCAGCAAGCACCACTTCAATTTGATCAATTTGAGCCGATGCAGCAGCAGGTGCAAGGAGCACAACAGCAGAAACATTGGGCAGATATGATCACAGATGTTATGAAGGAACAATTTGGCCTCAAGCCCAAGGACGCAGGCAACATGTATCGGTACCCTTATCCAGAATATTTTGAGAGGGTTCCACTGCCTAGCCGATACAAGGTGCCAGACTTCTCCAAATTCTCAGGGCAGGACAATGTTTCTACATATGAACATGTTAGCCGATTTTTAGCCCAATGTGGTGAGGCATCGACTACTGACACCCTGAGGGTTAGGCTATTCCCTCTTTCTCTCTCTGGATCGGCTTTCACCTGGTTTTCATCTATACCTTACAACTCTGTGCAAAGCTGGGCCGATCTAGAGAAACAGTTTCATAGATATTTTTACAGCGATGTTCAGGAAATGAAACGGTCCGATCTGACAGCCATCAGGCAGAAACATGACGAATCGTCCAAGACTACATTCAAAGATTCAAAGATATGAGGAACATATGTTATAGCCTGGTTCGTCGACTCCCAGCTAGTCCATCTCGCTTTCTAGGGTCTATTGACACCAATAAGGGAAAGGTTTTCGGCTCAGGATTTTGAGAGTTTAGCTCACTTGGCCCAGAAAATATTAACACATGAACAAAGATTCCATGAAGCCAAGAAAGCTCTCAAAAAGATTAACCATATTGCATATTCTTCTGAATCAGAGGAAGACAACGACTCAAGTGGCAACGATTGGGCTAGGAACAAGGTTATCACCGCCAATGGGTGAAGAATTTGGCCAAAGAAGAAAAAAACAATTTTGACATCACCAAGGCCAACAAAATTTTTGATCTCGCTGCTTGGGAGAAGCAAATTCAGCCGCCACTGGTCACGTGATTCCATCGGCGAGGAACTAAAAAGATGAAGTATTGCAAGTGGCACAACACTGATCGCATAGCACAAACGAGTGCAAGGTGTTCCGACAATGATTCAATCGGCTATAGAGGTGGAAAAAAATTAAATTTGAAGACCGAAGAAGCGATGAAGGTCGATGGCAACCCTTTCCCCGTCAACATGTTCCACGCCTGCAGGCCAGCCGTAATGAGCCCCTGAGATGGATAGCTTGATCAAATTCATGAAGGACTTCATAGAAAGGGAATCACCGTCTTCGCCAAGATCGTCAAAAACGTTAGCAGAAAATGATAGGCAAGAAGAGGAGTGCCGCAAGGGAGCGCAGCTTTGATCCCCATTGGAGTTGTGAATTTTTCAGGTTTTGTTGGAACTAGGGGATGAGGCTGCCATCATTGCAAGATTGCCCAGCATGGAAAGGGTTACAACAGACAACACGTCTCTTGGCACGCTGCAAGTTCAAGCTGATCTATGCCTAGAGAAAATCGGCCGGAGCAAAAGAAACTCCTGTTCACCAAAGGTGGGTCTGATTAATCAAGACTTTTTCCAAGATGATGATAATGATGATGAAGAGGAAGACGAGACCATGAACCCACGATGGTGCCCTTAAGATACTTTCACTAAAACTCTAAAAGGAGGGTGCAACGGATGTAGAGAAAGGGTCGGCTCGAAGAAGTTCAAGCCAATATTGACCATCGGGTGAAGAAAAAGAAGCAACAATGCCCAAGGAAAGAATGGCGTGTGAAGAACAAGATTGTTTCAGCCGATGAAGCTCAAGCCGATAAGGAAAAAAGTTGGCCAAGGGAAAAGCCGTGGCCTCTCGCATCGGTCAAAATGGTCTTCGTGTTGCCGGTATGAGTATGAAGCAGCTTAGGCCGTTGCACGTGGTTGAGGAATCCTTGGCCAAATTGATCTTGTCCCGAACAAGCTATCTTCGAAAAACCAAAGGGGACAGGACATCGGCATCTTAAGCTACTTTATGTTAAAGGATTTGTCAATGGCAAGCCGATGTCCAAGATGTTGGTCGATGGAGGAGCCGTGAACTCCGATGCCCTATGCCACATTCAAAAAATTGGGCAAGAGTTCGATGACCTCATCAAGATCAACATGGTTTTGAAAGACTTTGGAGGCAATTCATCGAAAACCAAAGGGGTCTTAAATGTGGAGGTGACAATCGGAAGCAAAACCGTGCCTACCACCTTCTTTGTCATTGATGGGAAGGAATCATATAGCCTGTTGCTAGGAAGGGACTAGATCCATGCCAATTGTTGTATCCCTTCTACCATGCACCAGAGCTTAATCCAATGGCAAGGCGACAAGGTTGAGATCGTGCAAGTCGATAGGTCGTTAACGTTGCCAATGCCGATTTAACCCTTTTGGAGATGGATGGCATTGA
Organism: Oryza australiensis; assembly: GCA_019925245.2. Classification (NCBI taxonomy): domain Eukaryota; kingdom Viridiplantae; phylum Streptophyta; class Magnoliopsida; order Poales; family Poaceae; genus Oryza; species Oryza australiensis. Next base: position 511,263 of record JAIFGZ020000311.1, read on the forward strand.
TTGTTTGTCCTGGCAAGGTTTGGGAAGCCGATTATCTAAAAGTGTCCGATTCTAAAATACAACCAATTGGAGATCAAGAGCCCAACTGCTGCTTTGAGGGCGTCGTGGAGGGGTCAAGCTTCTACACAAAGGACAGTGTAGATGATCTCAATGGCAAGCTAGGACAAGGCTTCAGTCGGCTGACGACTTAGAAGAAGTCGATATAGGCTCAGGAGATAGGCCTAGGCCGACATTCGTTAGTAAAAAATGTCTTCTCAATTTAGAATCAAGTCGATAGAACTTTTAAAAGAATATAAAGATTGTTTTTCTTGGGAGTATTTTGAGATGCCGAGACTTAGCCGATCAATTGTCGAACATCGGCTTCCTATCAAACCGACATATCGGCCGTTTAAGCAAGCACCTAGAAGGTTCAAGGCCGATATGTATGATGCTATCAAGGCCGAAATCACTTGTCTGTATGATGCTGGTTTTATTCGGCCTTGCCGATACGCTGAATGGGTTTCTAACATAGTTCCAGTAATCAAGAAGAACGACAAACTTAGGGTGTGTACCGACTTTCGAGGTCTCAACAAAGCTACCCCTAAGGATGAATACCCAATGGCAATTGCCAATTTGTTGGTGGATGATGCTTTAGGGCACAAAATCACAAGTTTTATGGATGGCAATGTTGGATATAACCAATTTTTCATGGCAGAAGAAGACATCCATAAGATCGCTTTTAGATGTCCTAGTGCAATTGGCTTGTACGAGTGGGTTGAAATGACCTTTGGTTTGAAAACGCTGGAGTTACGTGATCGAGGGCCATGAATTACATTTGTCATGACTTAATCGACTTATTGGTTGAGATCTACATTGATGACGTGGTTGTGAAGTCCAAAGAGGTTGATGACCATATAGCCGATTTGAGGAAAGTGTTGGAAATAACAAGGAAATATGGCTCGAAGAGGAATCCCACTAAATGTGCTTTTGGCGTATCTACTGACAGCTTTTGGGCTTTCTTGTCCATGAAAGGGAGATTGAAGTTACACGAAGGAGCATTAATGCAATAAAAAATATTTAGCCTCCACAAGACAAGAAACACTTGCAGTCTCTGGTCAGCAAGGTGAATTTCGTTAGAAGATTTATTGCCAATCTACACCTTTGCTTCGGTTAAAAGCCGATCAACAATTTACTTGGGGGGCAGAGTAGCAGAAAGCTTTGGACAACATCAAGGAATATTTGAGTTCCCTTCAATATTGATTCCTCCATAGAAAGGGGTGCCTTTCAAGTTATACCTATCGCCCGATGAGAAGTCAATCGGCTCGGTCTTGATCTAGGAGTTCGAGGAAAAGAGAGAGCAATATTTTATTTAAGCAGAAGGCTTCTGGATGTAGAGACAAGGTATTCTCCGGTGGAGAAGTTATGCTTATGCCCGTATTTTTCTTGCACGAAGTTAAGGCACTATTTGCTCTCCAATGAATGCACCATAGTCCGCAAAGCCGATGTGGTCAAGTATATGCTATCGGCTCCAGTGCTAAAGGGACGAGTTGGCAAATGGATTTATGCCTTAACAGAATTCGATCTCGGTATGACTCACCCAAGGCAGTCAAGGGATAGGCTATAGTCGATTTTATTGTTGAGCATTGTGATGACTCAATCGGCTTGGTTGGCATAGTACCTTGGACTCTGTTCTTTGACGGATCGGTTTGTACCCATGGCTGTGGTATCGGCTTGGTCATCATATCACCTAGAGGGGCAAGTTTTGAATTTTCTTACACTATTAAGCCCTATGCTACCAATAACCAAGCCAAATATGAAGCGATTCTTGAGGGATTGCAACTTTTGAAGGAAGTTGAAGCCGATGCCATGGAGATCATGGGTGATTCCTTGTTGGTGATCAATCAGCTAGCTAGAGAGTATGAATGTAAAAATGATACGTTGATGACCTACTACGAAAAATGCCGAGAGTTGATGGAAAATTTTTGGCTGGTAACTTTGACACGCATTCCTCGAGAGCAAAATGCTGAAGCTAATGATTTGGCTCAGGGGGCATCGGGATATAAGCCGATGGTCAAGGACATCGAGGTTGAAATTGCTACAATCGCAGCCGATGATTGGAGGTACAATGTTTACGATTATCTCAAGAATCCTTCTCAATCGGCTTCGAGAAAGTTGAGATACAAGGCTTTAAGATATGTTTTGCTCGACGATGATCTATACTATCGGACGATTGATGGAGGTGCTACTAACATGTTTAAGTACCGATCAAGCTAAGGTTGTGATGGGTGAGGTGCATGAAGGCATATGTGGTACTGATCAATCGGCTCATAAAATGAAATGGTCGCTTCGACGATGGGTATTTTTGGCCGATGATGCCGGAAGACTGCTTCAAATATTATAGGGGTTGTTAGGATCACAAAAACTGGAGCAATTCAAAGCGAGCACTGCGCCTATGAACCCCATAATCAAGCCATGGCCGTTCAGAGGTTGGGGAATTGACATGATCGGCAAGATTAATCCACCCTCGAGCAAAGGATATAAATTCATATTGGTGGCAACCGATTACTTCACAAAGTGGGTGGAAGCAATTCCTTTGAAGAAAATTGACTCTAAGGACACGATCCAGTTTGTTAAAGAGCACATTATCTACCGATTCAGTGTTCCTCACACAATAACCGATCAGGGATCTATCTTTGTATGCGATGAGTTTGTCCAGTTTGCAGAGAGCATGGGGATCAAATTGCTGAATTCTTCACCATATTATGCGTAGGCTAATGGACAAGCAGAGGCATCCAATAAAATTCTGATCAAGTTAATAAAGAGGAAGATATCTTATTATCCAAAGCAATGACACGGCCGATTGGCTGAAACATTGTGGTCCTATCGGATGGCTTGTCATGGATCGATCCAAGTTCCTCCCTACAAGTTAGTTTATGGGCATGAAGCTGTCTTGCCATGGGAAAGTGTTATCGGCTCAAGAAGAATTGGTTTACAAAATGAGTTGACAGCCGATGACTATCATAATCTTGTGGACCCCCGATTTTGAGTCGGGAATCTTTCGTGTTCATAGTACCATTTCCCTGGATCAAGTAGTTGGTACCCACGAATGCAGTACTGGATAATCAAGTGCACATGCACGAATAGTCTTACAATACCATTATTACATAAATAGGCCCGAAGGCATTGTTCATCCCACAGGACCTTATGGTCCGAATACAAAATAAAAACAGAGATTAGATAAGGCAGCGGAAAAAGGCAGCGGCTTGTCCATTGCCACAGGCAACGACCGGAGCTAAAGTCTAACATGCGCCGTCAGTTCCCTCGTCCTCCTGGTGGTAAGCATATGGATCTTCCGGCTCTTCAACTCCATCAGCTGGAGGTTTGTGCGTATAGCAAGGGTGAGTACCAACCGTACTCAGCAAGTCAACACAGAATTGATGCATATGACAGGGTTATTCAAAGAACATGGCTAGGGCTATCATTGCGTAAAGCTAGTTTTCACAATTCTTTTCACAAGCCTATCGTCTTAGCCAAAACAAGTTTTAATTTCATAGTTCATTAACCCGGCGACGGTTCTGTCTACCATCCATCGTGATTCCAAGGATGGCTTCCCGCCTCCGGTTCGTCATGATTTTCGGGGGAGTCCACCCCTTCTCGCATTCTCGAGAAGTTGATCCACCAGCAAAATAAATCATCATGCAAACCCATCCCAGCATTTTTAAGTTCAAAGTCTAGCCAAGCGAAAGTCTTGTCACGATGCTCAATATCCGCGAGCACGGCTATTCGAATAGATTGATTCATTCACACTGCAGTGGATGTACACTTTACCCGTACTCCGTGACAGCCCAACAAATGAGCCTACGCCTCAACACATGAGACGACCACGGCAAAGCCTTTCGATAACCTCACTTTGGCGCACCCGCTCCATGAACTTATGTCCTCATGCACTCTAGCCGTCCTTTTCTAGCAAGTGAGAGGAGTTGCGCACCCGGGTAAGGGAAGACATTTCCAATCTTTAAGTTTAATTACGTAGTTTAATTCCACCATTTATAACAAAGGCCGCAGCCTCATCCTCATCCCATAATCACATCATAGAGAACCATCTATGCAAGGATACCGCTCCGCTCGGCTATCTAGTCGCTAGGTCTATACCCATTCGAGAAGTACGGTTGTACCGGCTCGTTTCCGGCTATCTCATGGCTCGGTCCTTAATTGACCAGTGGTCGGCACTTGCCTTTTCCGGAATCCACCCAAATCATCCGGCCGCCCCAGCCTAAAACATTTGTTTAGTACTTTCAATTTTCATCAAATGTAATTCATCATGGTCATGTGGCGCTCATGTCTCCATATGCCGAATCTCAACTACCTCCCTTAAGGTAGTTGCCCAAGCACAAAGTTTTTTTTCATAAAGTCATGAGTATGCATAAATCTAAGTATAGCATGGCTAAGCGGTTACGAAGTTATGCTTCGGTTATTTGTATCACATCGCGGGTTACAAGGAGTAATTCTAAAGGTAAACAATAGCAAGGAATGGCACAACAAGTATAGGTAACTCGGTAAAGCATGCATGTTTAGAGTTTAAAATAACATCATTTCGCAATTGGGATCAATATGTTCAAAGGGTGTGAAGACTTGCCTTGTTCGTACGCTTCTTGAGTGGGGTTTCTGCGGGGTCGTGCTCGCTCTCCTCGGTCGCTAGTCATACGAGCGAAAAGGAAAAAGAAAAATGGATTCCAGTTAAAATCCGATAAGAACGAACGAAAAAAGCATGAAAAATCATAAAGAACTCTCCAAACCATTTTCCCTACGACCCTAATCGAATTACGGAGGATTTTTATAGCAAAATCGGCCGTAGTGACGAGCTTCGAGTTTTTTAGGGTTTTTGTAAAAGGGGTCGATAAAACGACGAAGCGGAAATCTTGCGAATGTTGTTCAAGAGGTTCGTTGATATATCTTTGCCGAGTCCGATGGTTAAACGTAGTTTAAAGAAAAGAAAAGTAATATTAAATCTTCAAGAAAATTTCACGTAAACGGAAATTTCGAAATCGTATATAGAAAATCATTTTACTCGAGGAAAAATACCTGAGAAAACTATATATTTTTGCACAAATATTCCCCAAAATTCCCTAAAAATATTCCCCAATTTTTCTAGAATTTTTCCCCATTTTTTCTAATTTTTCTCCCTTCTTTTCTTTTTTTTTTTTTCTTTTCTCTAGCCAAGCACTGTTTATTTCTCTCTCCTCTCGTCTACCCCCTCGTCTACCCCCGTCTACCCGCTGGTCGATCCGGTAGCGCGCGGCGCGGCGGTAGAAGACGGCGGCGACTCGCACGGTGCGAACCACGGGGAAAATGGAACGGCGCGGGGCTCACCTAGCGGCGGCGGGTGACGGTGAGCGGCGGCGTGCAGTGTATGATGGCGAACGGCGGTGGCACACGGCTCGGCAAAACCCGGCGCGGCTTCGGCGTTTCTGCTGGTGTGGGCGGGGAGGAAGAGGGGAAAGGTTGGCAAAGTGTGGAGGGGCAAATAAAACTGACAAACACGATAAGAAGCAATGATTCCAAAAAGTTTTTGCGAGTTCCGATTTTCACGTTCCGAATTCTACTCCTTCGATTTTCAGGATGTTACAAACCTACCCCCTAACAATAAATCTCGTCCCCGAGATTTCTTACCGGTTTGAATAGGTGTGGGTATTCCGTCCTCAGGAATTCTTCGCTCTCCCAGGTAGCTTCTTCTTCGGTGTGATTACTCCATTGTACTTTGTACATGCGCCACGACTTGGTTCGTGTCTTCTTTTCTGCTTCGTCTAGTATCTTGATTGGATGTTCTGGGTAGGTAAGATCACTGTGGACTTGGATGGTTTCTAACGGGTTTGCTCTTCGGTACCCGCAGACACTTCTTCAGCTGCGATACGTGGAATACGGGTGGACATCGAGAGATTCTCAGGCGGTTCCAATTGGTAGGCCACTTCTCCCCTCCTAGCGCTTATCAGGAATGGGCCCACGTATCGTGGTGCGAGTTTCCCTTTGACTTTGAATCTCTGTGTTCCCCGTAGGGGTGAGACCTTTAGATACACGTAGTCACCCTCTTTGAATTCCAATTCTCTTCGTCGAGTGTCCGCGTAGCTCTTTTGTCGTGATTGAGCAGCTTGTAGTCGGTCCCGAATCAGGCGAACCTTTTCCTCAGCCTCCTTGATTATGTCAGGCCCGAATATGGTTCGTTCACCGGTTTCTGACCACAGCAATGGGGTCCTACACCGGCGACCAAATAGAGCTTCGTTTGGCGACATCTTCAGACTGGCTTGATAGCTATTATTATAAGAGAACTCGGCGTACGGTAAGCATTTCTCCCAATCCTTGGTGAAATCCAATGCACAGGCTCTCAGCATATCTTCCAGTACTTGGTTCGTCCTTTCAGTCTGCCCATCGGTCTGTGGATGGTAGGCGGTACTGAAAGCGAGATGACTTCCGAGTGCCTCGTGGACTTTGCTCCAAAAATGAGATGTGAATTGGGTACCACGATCCGATATGATCCTCTTTGGTACACCGTGAAGACATACAATCCTACTCATATATAGTTCCGCTAGCTTGGCACTGTTGTAGTTAGTTTTCACTGGTATAAATCTGGCAGTCTTGGTGAGCCGATCTACTATTACCCAAATGGAATCGTAGCCAGTCGTAGTTTTGGGTAGTCCCACTATGAAATCCATGCCTATCTCGTCCCATTTCCATTCGGGAATCTTGAGTGGCTGCAGCAAGCCAGCTGGGCGTTGATGTTCGGCTTTCACCCTTTGGCACACATCGCACACGGCTACGTATTCGGCTACATCCCTCTTCATATTAGGCCACCAATATTCTCCTTTCAAGTCTTGGTACATTTTCGTGCTTCCGGGGTGTAACGAATAGGCCGATTCGTGGGCTTCCTTTAAGATCAATCCTCTCAAACCGCCTCGTTCGTGCACACGAATCTTTTCTTGTACCACAGATTCCCTTGTCATCCACCGAAAACTCCCGAGCGCGTCCAGCCGCCATGCGTTCCTTAATTTCCGGGTTTCCTCATTTCCTTTTGGGCTTCCTTTATTTGAGTTCTCGTAGGGGTTGGATTTCCAATGAGTTCACTTCTCCGTGAGGAATCAGGTGCAGATTGAGTCTGGCCATTTCTTCTTGAAGTTCGCTGGCCATACCTCCCAATCTCATGTGGTTGCATTGGGCTTTGCGGCTCAGCGCATCGGCCACTACATTTGCCTTGCCGGATGATAATGGATTCCTAGACTGTAATCCTTGATCAACTCCAGCCATCGCCTCGTCGTAGATTGAGATCGGGCTGAGTAAAGAAATATTTTAGGCTCTTGTGATCGGTATACACATCACAGTGGTTCCCGATCGATAGTGCCTCCAAATCTTCAATGCGTGTACAACTGCGGCTAATTCCGTGTCGTGTGTGGGATAATTCTCTTCGTGGGGTCGAATCGTCGCGAGGCATACGCCACGACCTTTCCATCCTGCATCAATACTCCTCCCAATCCTTGCCGGGATGCATCACAAGACATCACGAAGTCCTTCCGTTGTCGGGTAAGGTCAAGATTGGGGCAGTGGTTAACTTTTCCTTTAATTGGTCGAAGGCTTTTGGCACTTCTCATTCCATTCAAACTTCTTTTCCTTCTTCGAAGTTGAGTCATAGGTCGGGCTACGTGGAAAACCCTTCGATAAACCGTCGGTAATAACCGGCCAAGCCCAAGAAACTCCGGACTTCGTCACCGACTTGGGTGCCTTCCATCCCGTGATGCTTCGACCTTGGCGGGGTCTACTGCTACTCCTCCGCTGAAACCACGTGACCAAGAAAAGCGACTTCCTTGAGCCGAACTCACATTTGCTGAACTTTGCATACAGCGGTGCTCTCGTAGCTTTTCCAAGACTAGTCGTAGATGCTCCGCGTGTTCCTCATCGTTCTTGGAGTAGATAAGTATATCGTCGATGAACACCACCACGAATTTGTCCAGGTATTCCATGAATACCTTGTTCATCAGTTCATAAAGTAGGCGGGCATTGGTTAATCCAAAGGACATCACTGTGAACTCGTATAAGCCGTAACGGGTAGAGAACGCCGTCTTAGGAATATCTCCGGCTCTAATCTTCAACCGATGATATCCCGACCGTAGATCAATCTTTGAGAACACCGTGCACCCTTAAGTTGATCGAATAGGTCATCGATCCGGGCAGCGGGTACTTGTTCTTGATGGTTACTTCATTCAGCGATCGGTAGTCCACACACATTCTCATACTTCCATCCTTCTTTTGACGAAGAGTACGGGGCTCCCAGGGGAAGAGTGGGCGTACAAATCCCTTCTCTTGTAGTTCCCTTATCTCGCTTCTTGAGTTCCTCTAACTCGTTGGCGGCATTCGATAAGGTCTCTTGGATATGGGGGCAGATGTGCATTAAGTCGATGATAAACTCTACATCGCGATCCGGGGCATTCCGGTAGTTCCTCGGGAAACACATCCGGGTATTCTTGTACTACGGGCATTCCTCCTAAGGGTAGCATGGTGAACACTCCCGCAGCTTGCTCACATAGCTTTGGGTTTTGATCCATAGTTATGCTCATCGGTGATCCCCACGGGGTGGATACCGTGACTTCCCTTCGACTGCAGTCTATAATCCCATTATTCTTGGTCAACCAATCCATTCCGAGTATGACATCTATGGTCTGGGGTGATAGCACCATAAGGTTTGAGAGAAACACCACGTCTCTAATCCGTATGGGCACATTAATGCAGGCATGGGGTACGGTTATGTCTCCCAGTGAGTGTACCAACATAGGCCTCTTAAGTGCTACTTGGTGTAGGTGGTGTTGTTTGCTTACTTGGGAAGATATGAATGAATGCGAGGCTCCGTAATCGAATAAAACTTTAACTGGTGTAGAGTTGATAGAGAACATACCCATCAATACGCTCTGGTCCTCCTGTGCTTCTTCTGCCCGTACATGATTCACTTGGCCACGTCGAAACCCGGTGGCAGTCTCGTTGGGTAGCGGGGTCCTCGACAGACCTCGTCCCGCCGCAGGGGTGGGGTTCCTCGGACGGGTGTTGCATTGGCGCCTGCGACAGGGCGTTGCGTGGTTTTGGGCAGCTATTGGAGTAGTGCCCGAATTCCCCGCAATTGAAACTGACTCACATTCCTTCTTCCCGGAGCAGCTAGGGTTGGTGTGGGCGTACGTAATCGAGGTGTAGCTGACTCGTTGACATGGTCGGAAGCGGGAGAACGTCCGGCTGGGAACATTTGGCTTCCATCCGACGGGGTGGCTCCCTTGGGGCGTTGTGGCGTTCCCTGGAATGGGCGAGCCATAGCGAGCCTCCTTTGCGATTATTGTCTACCACCTTTTGGTCATGCTCAAGTCGGACGACCTTGTTGATGAGGCTTTGAACCGGTGTGATCCCGCCCGATCATTGGTCCCCGGTTCGTCATTTAGTCCTTCAATGAATTTGTCTATCTTTTCTTCCTCGCCCGCAGTCACCGGTGGCGTAGCGGGCAAGCTGGGTGAACTTGTTCGGTATTCTTGTACCGATGTGTTCCCTTGACGCAGCCTGCGAAACTCGTTCTTTTTCATCCTCATCACCGCACTGGCACGAAATTCTCTCGAAACGCAGCCGTGAATTCCTCCCATGTTGGTTCGCCGGCGTCTTCAGCTCGTGTCTCCTTGTAGGTGTCCCACCGCCACTCGCGGGACCCTCCAACCGGTTAGTAGCGAAGACAACTCTATCGCCTTCTCGGACTCGACGAGGGTTAGCTTCTTCTCTATCACTCTTAGCCAATCTTCGGCGTCCATAGGTTCTTCGGCCGTGGAAAAAGTGGGCGGCTTAGCTCTCATGAATTCCCTAGACTCGATCCTCCTCGACCTCCTTGATTGTTAGCAATCGCTTGGAGTAGCTGGGTCTGCAATGCCATGACCTCCGCCAGTGTGGAGGAGTTGGGTTCCGGCGGGTTTTCGTTGGTTGCCGCGGCTCTGCGACGATGTGCCATCTGAAGAAGGGAGATGAATTAAGAGAGCGGACTAGTTTAAGTTATAGTTCACCGGAAATTTTTCTTCAAGCTCTATCGAATGATCTCCAATTCACAGACAAGGTGAAATAATAATAAGCATACGAATTAAGACATCGCAAGGCGATGCTCAGGTTCAACATATTACATAAGGGGGGGTACACGGACCGTACATACACAGTCCTTCATGCCAGGATAGCAATAATAATTATATCGTCCAACTAGATCAACTAATTAGGGGTAAATAGGAAGTGCTGCCGAGCTGGGAAGGTCCTTCCGCCTAGTCATCCAACCACCCGCAAGAGCCGGCGCCGGAAGTGGGTGGTCCGCCGGCGAAACCGAAGTCCCCACGGCTCGGAGGTGGTGGCCTCGGGGTCATGCCGAATCTTCCGACTCGGTGGCCGCGTACTCTTGCGAGCAGTCTGGCGGGTGAGGGGGCCTCCCGTGTGAGTCAGGCGACGAGGGGGAACTTCCTCCTCCATTGAGTCGGTGTCGCTAGACTCCCATTTGATCTCCATGGGCTCTGCCTCAGACTCCGTATCGGTGCAGATCTGGATGGGGTTACCCTCTCCTGATCCTGGCTCGGATGGTACTGGTACGAGCTCGGGGTGGGTCCCATGGATGAAGCAAGAGTGGGGTCGACTGTATGGTGCGTGCTCGTGCTCAACATGAAAGTTTGCTCCATCATAGCTTGAAAAGTATCAAAGCTTGCTGGAGTCATATGGTAATAGTGGTCGGGCACAGGGGCAGGATGTGATGGTACAGGCTCGGTGGAAGTACTGCAGCGTAAAATGGACGGGTGCGCAATGTTCCTCTAGCCGGTTGATCTCGCGTTTGCTCTTCCTAAGCTGCTCTTCCAGCTCCACCGAGCCTCCCCTCGGGCCATGTAACGGTCCGAGAGTTGCTCATCGAGCACCATTGGCCTGCACTGAGTCGCAGCATGCTTATTCGGTCTCCACAGCCTTGGTGGCTGTTGACCGATCATTGAGGCGTGATCGCTGGTCGTGGATCTCGAGTAGGGCCTCCTCGTAAGCTGCTCGTCGTCTTCGCCCAACGCGATAGACGCGTGACCATCGGGTTGTAACAGCGGGGGTAGCCTCCACGGTGCACGGGTTGCCCTCCTCGCGGTAAGGATGATGCACGAACTCGTCATTGTGAGTTCGGCACGGTGTTCCGCATTAAGGCGAAGGAAAGCCTCGCGAGCCGCATCCCGAATAGCCGCTTCGCTAGGTCCCGGTGGTAGCGGGTATGGAAGCGTATGATGTCTCGCTTCCCATACGGGCTTCTATGGATACACTGCCTCCCAGCTGGATACTCTTCGGGCCATGCCTTTTGATGTGATAGGTGGGTGGCTCCGGTATCTCAAGCACCATAGTAGGGATCGGAGTTGGACCACGAACCCTTCGTCCCGTGGGAATGCTGACTTCCCAAGTCCCGTCGTGGTTTGACATCCGCTTTACGGTAACTTAGGGTTAGCGGGAGGGAGCTATCATAATCATTTGGTAAAAGGAAATACAGATGTAGAAAAGGTATATTTGCATTTTCGGAAATAATAGTTTAAAACCAATCCTATGTAGGGATATTTCCCTTTAGCCAACTCGGTTAGGGGTAGGGCGCCATTTGGTCTTAGCCTACGGTCGCATGGCTCGATACCAGCTCTGTGGACCCCGATTTTGAGTCGGGAATCTTTCGTGTTCATAGTACCATTTCCCTGGATCAAGTAGTTGGTACCCACGAATGCAGATCGATAATCAAGTGCACATGCACGAATAGTCTTACAATACCATTATTACATAAATAGGCCCGAAGGCATTGTTCATCCCACAGACCTTATGGTCCGAATACAAAATAAAACAGAGATTAGATAAGGCAATGAAAAAGGCATGCTTGTCCATTGCCACAGCAACGACCGGAGCTAAAGTCTAACATGCGCCGTCAGTTCCCTCGTCCTCCTGGTGGTAAGCATATGGATCTTCCGGCTCTTCAACTCCATCAGCTGGAGGTTTGTGCGTATAGCAAGGGTGAGTACCAACCGTACTCAGCAAGTCAACACGAATGATGCATATGACAGGGTTATTCAAAGAACATGGCTAGGGCTATCATTGCGTAAAGCTAGTTTTCACAATTCTTTTCACAAGCCTATCGTCTTAGCCAAAACAAGTTTTAATTTCATAGTTCATTAACCCGGCGACGGTTCTATCTACCATCCATCGTGATTCCAAGGATGGCTTCCCGCCTCCGGTTCGTCATGATTTTCTGGGGAGTCCACCCCTTCTCGCATTCTCGAGAAGTTGATCCACCAGCGAAATAAATCATCATGCAAACCCATCCCAGCATTTTTAAGTTCAAAGTCTAGCCAAGCGAAAGTCTTGTCACGATGCTCAATATCCGCGAGCACGGCTATTCGAATAGATTGATTCATTCACACTGCAGTGGATGTACACTTTACCCGTACTCCGTGACAGCCCAACAAATGAGCCTACGCCTCAACACATGAGACGGCCACGGCAAAGCCTTTCGATAACCTCACTTTGGCAGTACCCGCTCCATGAACTTATGTCCTCATGCACTCTAGCCGTCCTTTTCTAGCAGTGAGAGGAGTTCTGGCGCACCCGGGGTAAGGGAAGACATTTCCAATCTTTAAGTTTAATTAACAGTAGTTTAATTCCACCATTTATAACAAAGGCCGCAGCCTCATCCTCATCCCATAATCACATCATAGAGAACCATCTATGCAAGGATACCGCTCCGCTCGGCTATCTAGTCGCCTAGGTCTATACCCATTCGAGAAGTACGGTTGTACGGCTCGTTTCCGGCTATCTCATGGCTCGGTCCTTAATTGACCAGTGGTCGGCACTTGCCTTTTCCGGAATCCACCCAAATCATCCGGCCACCCCAGTCTAAAACATTTGTTTAGTACTTTCAATTTTCATCAAATGTAATTCATCATGGTCATGTGGCGCTCATGTCTCCATATGCCGAATCTCAACTACCTCCCTTAAGGTAGTTGCCCAAGCACAAAGTTTTTTTTCATAAAGTCATGAGTATGCATAAATCTAAGTATAGCATGGCTAAGCGGTTTACCGAAGTTATGCTTCGGTTATTTGTATCACATCGCGGGTTACAAGGAGTAATTCTAAAGGTAAACAATAGCAAGGAATGGCACAACAAGTATAGGTAACTCGGTAAAGCATGCATGTTTAGAGTTTAAAATAACATCATTTCGCAATTGGGATCAATATGTTCAAAGGGTGTGAAGACTTGCCTTGTTCGTACGCTTCTTGAGTGGGGTTTCGGGTCGTTGCTCGCCTCCTCGGTCGCTAGTCATACGAGCGAAAAGGAAAAAGAAAAATGGATTCCAGTTAAAATCCGATAAGAACGAACGAAAAGCATGAAAAATCATAAAGAACTCTCCAAACCATTTTCCCTACGACCCTAATCGAATTACGGAGGATTTTTATAGCAAAATCGGCCGTAGTGACGAGCTTCGAGTTTTTTTAGGGTTTTTGTAAAAGGGGTCGATAAAACGACGAAGCGGAAATCTTGCGAATGTTGTTCAAGAGGTTCGTTGATATATCTTTGCCGAGTCCGATGGTTAAACGTAGTTTAAAGAAAAGAAAAGTAATATTAAATCTTCAAGAAAATTTCACGTAAACGGAAATTTCCAGAAATCGTATATAGAAAATCATTTTACTCCGAGGAAAAATACCTGAGAAAACTATATATTTTTGCACAAATATTCCCCAAAATTCCCTAAAAATATTCCCCAATTTTTCTAGAATTTTTCCCCATTTTTTCTAATTTTTTCTCCCTTCTTTTCTTTTCCCTTTCTTTTTTTTTCTTTTCTCTAGCCGGCACTGTTTATTTCTCTCTCCTCTCGTCTACCCCCGTCTACCCGCTTGGCCGATCCGTGTAGCGCCGCGCGACGGTAGAAGGCGGCGGCACGCGACAGTGCGAACCACGGGGAAAAATGGAACGGCGCGGGGCTCACCTAGCGGCGACGGGTGACGGTGAGCGGCGGCGTGCAGTGTATGACGGCGAACGGAGGTGGCACACGGCTCGGCAAAACCCGGCGCGGCTTCGGCGTTTCTGCTGGTGTGGGCGGGGAGGAAGAGGGGAAAGGTTGGCAAAGTGTGGAGGGGAAAAGAGAGCTCGCCCACCCCTTTTATACTTGGCGAGAGCGCACGGGATCGGAGAGAGAGCGGCGGCACCCGCGAATGCCGCGCGGCCACGCGGCGGTCGGCTGCGGAGCGCGCGCGTGCGTTTGCACGTCGCGGCGGAGTGGCCGACGCGCGCGACCGTCCTAGCGCCACGCGTGCAAGCGAATCCGTGATGCCGGCGAGCTGTGCGTGCGCGCACATGACGCTGGCGAGCGACGACTTCGGGAGCTCTTGCGCGCATACGTTGCACGGCGGCCGGGCGAGCGGCATGGCGAGCACGGCGGGCGGTACGGCGAGCACATGCGCTGGCGTACGGGCGAACCCGGCGACGTCAGCGGCGTGGCGACGGCATGGCGCGGGCGCGTGGCTGATGCGGTGCACAGGCGCGGCGGTTGTGCGAGGTCGTGGTGACGCGGGCGACGGTACGACGCGGCATGGCACGGCGCGCGTGCGACGCGGCGACAGCGCGAGGACATCGTCGAACACCTGCATACGCATGAACAGTGTACTTTCTCTATTTTCCCGAATTTGAGTTTCTATTTTCCATTCCCATTTCCTTTTACTCTAAAAATTCAAAATAAATTTCAGTATTTCCAAAATAATTTTGAAATTATGTTTTCAAACTTTTTCCCCCACTTTTTATTTTTCAAAATATATTTTTCCTATTTTTATTTCTTCTTTTAGAATTAATCAATTGGGGTCTTTAATTAATTTCTAATTCACATTTCCTTTTCAAAATATTTTTATCATCCAAATCCAAATATTTATTATTTTTCTTCCACCAGTTAGGGTTTCAACTAATTATATTCTTTTCAAAGAATCTTTGGTAAATCTCCAAAAATTAATATGTCTACCCTTTTTCAACTTTATATATATATATATTTTGAATTATTTCCTCCAAGCAGGGTCTCAAGCTTAGGGGTTTAATTCAACTTTGCTTCAAAGCAATTCGAAGAAATTCTTACGCAACTGAAGTGGCAAATAAAATTGACAAACACGATAAGAAGCAATGATTCCAAAAGTTTTTGCGAGTTCCGATTTTCACGTTCCGAATTCTACTCCTTCGATTTTCGGATGTTACAATCTTATGGTAGATGAATCGGAAGACTTGGTCCAATCCAGGCTGTGTGCTTTTAGAAAAGGTGACTAGAGATAAGGAGATAATCGCTTATCATTATAACAAGAAGGTCGTGCCGAAATCTTTTTCAGAAGGCGAGTTGGTTTGAAAGTTGATCTTGCCGATTGGTACTCGTGACAGTAAGTTCGGCAAGTGGTCACCAAATTGGGAAGGGCCCTTTAAAATCTACAAGTGTGTTTCCAAAGGAGGTTACATGCTGCAAGGGCTTGATGGAGAAATTTTTGGAAGGGCCCTCAATGGCAAATACTTGAAAAAATATTATCCAAGTGTGTGGTTGAATTCATAATTCGGCTGTGTTGAGCCGATACATGGTAGCCGATGTGTTTACATCGCCTCTAGATGGCCGATATAAATTATATCGCCCTTAGTCTCTTCAAATTTTTCGTAATCGACGTGTTCGCCGATATGTGATGGCCGATATAAGTTATATCGCCCTTGGTCATTTTATTCTTATCATAATTGGTTATGATTTTGCTAATGCATGATGGCCGATTTTGTATGATCTCGTCTCGAGCTGTAATTTTATCAATGGTCGGCTCACATTGTAAAATTAGGGGGCACATATACACATACAAGTGAAATCGAGTGGCTTCAAAATTTTTGTGGACTTCGACAAATTTCAACGAGAATTCAACGGAGATTACATTGCCAGTGGTGCTGTAGGAGTTCACAAGGATTGGTGCGACCAAGTTATATTACGAAAGTTATATTACAATCGGCACAAAGATCCACATGTGTCCAAAATTCTAAGTCCTATTACATAAATTGGCTTAGCCGTTAAGAAGTCGTTGATAGCCGATATCGCTCGCTGCTGAATCCGATCAACCTCTTCAATTGCCTTGGCATCATGCATCGGTCTCGGGGATCGGCTTGAGAGCTTTCGTGAGATCTGCCAAGTTCTTCATTGAGGCTTTTAACTTAGACTTATGTTCCAATATGGCCCTAGGGAGATCGGCTACTCTCAATTCTTCGGATACAATATCGGCATCAACTTTGGCAAGTTCATGCCAATTCTTCTCTTGCTTGCTTGGCCGATCGAGGTTGGAGTTAGGCTCGTTGTCATCTCGTCCAACTTAGCTTTTTCACCCATGATGGTTTGCCGATTGGCTTCGACAGTGGCTTCTATATCTTTCCTCTCTCGCTGATAAGCTATTCTCTGTCGCGCCCTCTCAAATTTATGCCGATGGAGTTCGAGATAAGCAGCTTAGGAGATGACATCGTCTAGATGATCTGAAATTTGATCCTGAATTTCTTCGAGCCGTCCTTTTATTGCTCCACAATCGGTGACTAGGAAATCCAGGAGCTTTCCACTGCTTAGCTATCTCGGCAGTTGGGCTTTCGGATAATCGGTAAGAGGAGCTAAGGATTTGCTTGTGGTCTCCTCATCATCATCCATGAATTCTTTTATGTCAAAATAAAACATATCGACTAGAGTCTACAAAGCAAAAGTCAAGATTGTGAAATGTTGAAAAGATTTAAACAATCGATATGGGTTTGGAGGAAAAACTTTCGGGGATGATGGGAGCTGGTGCTTCTTCGCCTCTACATGGTGGCTGCCCCTAGCAAATTGAGTTTGTTCGCTTGATACATGGGGGGCAGCCGATGGAGAACGAGGGGGCTGCAGAAAAGGAAAAGAGACAAGATTGGTTCAGAATCGGTTGAATGAAAAATTGAGAACAATTTGAGTACAAAATTACTGATGGAGGTGGAGCTGACCTTTTTCTTGTAGCCAATTTCTTTTTTTTGCAAGACGAAAGCTTAATGAGAACTGAAGTATGAAAATTTAGCCGATAAATATTTCAGAAAAGTCACATACCGGCTGAGGCCGAGGTTGAGGTGGGCGTCTTGGAGGACTTGGCGTTTCTTGAGGGGCTGGGTCATCAGCTGGCGGCGTTTGCACAGTTCTTCTTGTATCACTTATGGTTGCCGTAGCTTCGTCAACTGCCTCAGCAATTTCTTCCTCCATCACTGCTTCATCAATGGCTTCCTCCATGTCTGGGTCCAACATCGGCGCATCATCGGCTGGGGCTATCTTCTGTTTCTTGGAAGTTTTCTTCTTCATACCCGATGGATCGGCAGCCGATGGTTTGGCCCTCTTCTTCCTTTGGAGTGCCTCGCGAGTTTGGCCATGTAGTAGGGAGGACACCTTAGGCGCATTGGAGCCGATTGATGAAGGGGTGAGGACACCACCATTTGGGATCAATCCTGGGGCATATTGGATATTAACCCCAGTGTTGCTGATGTGAGGAGGAGAGGAATCGGTTCTTCGCAAATGTGAGAGAATATGGTTAAGTGTTAAGAATATTAGCCGATGAATGAAAAACTTGATAAGGGAAAAAACACTTATTTGAGGAACCGTTTCTAGAAGAATGGTGGTGAGGTACATTGAAGCCGGCTGATGGAAAAGATGCTTTTTCAGTTCAATCCACCATCGATTAAAGGCCGAACTTCTCATCATGGCCAGTTCCAAGTTTTCTATGCTGCCGAGTGGGGGGCTTTCGATACTTAGCAGCTTGTGCACAACAAGCCTAAAGTAATCTCTCCTCTGGTCTGGATCTTGTCAGCAAGGTACAATCCAATCGACAGCTGGCCCATTCCCATTTGTCTAGCAGCCGACGTTGAATGATAGAATTAATTGGACAAAGGGACATTCCTACCCTAATGGATGCCGATTGGGAGAATGCATGGAGTGATGGCAGTTGTAAAGATTTCCCTTGGCTCCTCATATCTCTCGAGTTGATTTCATTGAATCTAAAGTCATGAGGGAGTTCAAAATCTTCATAGTCTGCATAAGGGAACCAAATTCTTGTATTCTTGGGAAATCCATCATATAAGTTGGTAAACCAATCGACAAGGAGTTCAGCCGATATCTTGGAACAAGAGTAGGAGGTGGCAGCTTCTCCATATGACACGCACCGGCGCATGGTGATTTCTTCGCCGTCCTCATTTGTAATCGGCTGTGTCCTTGGAAATTCAGCTTCAACTAATTAGGGCCTCCTAGCAACCATTTGGCTATGAAGAATCAACCACTGCTGCAGGAACCACCATGGGCCACCAGTGCTTATAACCGAATTGGTTGCAATCTTAGCCGATGCTGCGTTCATCATTTATTATAAGTAGCCCAGCAGATACTTGCCTAAGGAGATTAGTTGTTTTTCTAGAAGGGCTTCGGCTATGTGCTGCCAGTTTGATGTGGGGCCGCAACTTGAGTCATAGAATACAAACTTTTCCAACCACACCATCAGGAAGGCTACATGCTCTCTAGGACTTACAGAGCCGGATCCCATATTCTGGCTTATAAATCCGTTCCAGCCTCCGATAGCCCTAGTTTTGAAGGAGTACTGACATTTGGTGTTGAATCGGACAGGATTGACCGATGTGTTAATATTGAGGCCAGTGACCATGGTCACGTCTATCAAGGTTGGTGTCATTGGTCCTTGCTTAAAGAAGAAGGCATTGAAGGTGTTGGACCGAAGTAGGTGGCAGCCGATAGCAAGGGTTCGTCTTTGGGCATATCGGCTAATGTCGGGCTAGGAATTGCGCTATCCCTAGTTCTTCCCAGTGAGTATACTCACTAGCCAATATCCTAGCATACCATGCTAGCCAAGACCTATCTGTGGAAGGCCATGATTTGAAGGTCCCAATCCAATGTGTTAGGCTAGGGTTCGCTAACCTATAAGGAATTCTGTTGGTTTTGGCATCAATCACTTCGGTTGGGTCCTCATGGCCGGTTGGGCCAAGAAAGTAGCGATTGATGTGAATAAGAGAAGGGATTGCGATTTGGTGTGCAAGATGCTACAATGAAAGGGGAAGGAAACGAGCACATTACAAAGGGCAAATGCCAAACTGCGGAAAAAAGGGAGTTAAAGCCGATAGGGCTTACCTCTGGAAATTCGGCCGATGGCGCCATGGACAGGGTGGTCGAAGTCGACATCGCCGGGGATGAATTCGTCGCCGCACGGGAGATGCTTGCGAAGTTGCCGAAGAGCGCCAGGGAGGTCGCCAGTGGAGGTTGATGTTGTTTTGGGCTAAGGCGGCGGAGGCAAAAGTGACAGCGTGAAAAATTTTAAGGCGGTGGTTAATATTTAAAGCAGCATGATGACGGCCAAAACAGAAAGCCCTAAAATCTCTCCGGGATAAGATTCAGCAAATCCGCAACATTAACAATATAGCGGACTTGGGGGACATCTGTTAACTACCAAATTTGGTAAGCAAATTATCAAGTTTGGATCTAAGGCCAAAGCCGATTTGGAGAGAATTGAGTTCTTCCGAAGATAGAGTGCACACCAAGTGCAGACCAAATCAGCTAAGGAGTTCATTGGTTGGTGATCGAATCGGCTAAGGTGACTATCAAGCGATACCGAATCGGACAAGGATAGTCGATGCAACCGATTCTGATAAGGATAGCTAGTATGGCCAATCCCAGGGAAAAGACGTTGGAATTATCTTCGGATTCGGTTAAAGTGCTTCATGAGGATTGCCTTACTTGTATAGGGTCTAGGAAAGGCAATTGTATCTGTTAGTTTGGATATCTTAAATAGTGTCCTTATAGATAATGTCAGTGAGAGTTTGTTTTAGGCATATATATGTAATTCAAATTGTAACAGAGATAGGAGTCATGTCCGTCAAGGACTTATCTTGTATCTGGGTATAAATACGACCCAAGACCATGTAAATAAATAATCAAGTTCAATACAACCTTCTGGCGCATCGCCACCCTTTTCTTTTAGTTATTTCGATGAGTTCTTACTTCTAGTTTGGCTGCATCGTTCGATCTCCAATGAAAAGATAAAGCTTGTTATGGCAGCTTGCGTTCTCGGGATTAGTGCTTCCATCATTATGATACTCTAATCTTGTTTATGTAAATCGTCGATTTATCATATATGTTGTATAACCTAGATCGATAATGCGATCTAACTCTAGTCGGCTAGTCTCTGTTATTAGACAACAGCCGATAGGGTAAGGTTTCATCGTCGATTTAGATTATACAGTGTATCCATCATCTCCCATCTCGAAAGGTGTTCATAGATTCGTTTAGATCTTATGCTTCTTTTCATACTTAATGCTGCATCGGTTAGGTCTGACCTATTAAGTCATGTTTAGAATCATAAAAGATCTATCTTGCTTTATGATCACTACTAGAGATAGTATCAGGGTTTCCAGACGATCGGCTATCGTTTGCAGACTAACACTTGTTTCTTTGTTTCTTGTTGATTGCAGGATCAAATCAACTGGCACACCTACGAACCTAAGAAGCAATATTTTGGACCAGCACTAGAGTAAAGCAAATCTCTCAGGCCAGTGAGCGGTTTTCCAATTCAACGTATTTTCGGTACGATTTGGTATCAACAACTACGTTGTGGTGTTATTCAGTGGCATTGAATCAAATCGAGATCCAACAAGCCAAATCCAATTCGACGGTTGGGTCAGGCAGTCGGGAGGTCAGAAGGCCAGGCGAATCGGCACGGTGTAGTCGGCATCAACAAACCAGCAAGGAGTCATCGGCATCGACGAATCCTAATGCCACTAGGCGGTCGAGTGATTCGGACCCGGGTCGGCGAGGTCGGTGGAAGGTTTTCGAGGTCGGCAAAGCTTATCCGAGGTCGGCTAGCAATAGTTTGACTATTTCCACTGCACTACACGTCAACTGATAACGATCTATAGACCCATACTTGCAAGCTTTCCTGGATTGTGTGGTAGAAAAAATCTGTTTTATGCTGTCATAACCTCCGTGTTTTCCAACACCTAGCTGTTGTTTTTGCTATTGATAAGCTTAGGTCTTACTTAGTTGGAGCTAAGGTAATAATTTACACTGACCATACTGCCTTAAAATACCTGCTCACTAAGAAAGATACTAAACCTAGGCTAATAAGATGGATTCTCTTACTCCAAGAATTTGACATTGAAATCATAGATAAAAAGGGAGTAGAGAATTTTATAGCAGACCACGTGTCTCGTGTGCATTATGTGCTGGACCTACCCATCAATGAATGCCTACAAGACGAGCATGAAAGTTTCTTTCTTGAACAAGAGGAACCTTGCTCTCTTAAGGTATCTTTAGAACCTGTCACATTTTATGCCATGAGCACATACAACCACCTTAAGGTCCTCATCGAAGAAATGTTTAGAAGGTTGGTTGTAGATGCATTTGTTTATCACAAAGATTGCAAATTTTGTGGTTGCACTTTTTGGCACTAACATTGCAGATACAACCTCAACAATAAATCAACAACTGGTGGTGAAGCTGGAAACTACATCACCAATGGTGACTGCAGTATAAGGACTTCCCATGGTCGAGCTTTTGACCGTAAACAAAGCACTGCCGGGAGGTAGCCCAGAATATCAGTTCCCTTCATAAATAAAAAGCAAGAACATGTTTTAGGGATAAGTTTGCCCTCGGGTATTTTTGGTCTATAACCACTTCAGGTTAAGATTAAAAATAACTATGGTCATACTATACGCAAGAACATGAGACCTACATCAGCTGTAGCACCTTGGTGTTTCTGGTGATGGAGCAAGTTCTGGAGGAGGCTTTACACCACACACTTGATTTTTGATGTCCCGCAACACAAAAATCCAAGTGTGGGGGAGTTTGGTACGTATCTCTTAACAAATTCCATTCATGTAGAATTCCACCATGGTTTAGAGATGATGTTAGTTTTTATTATCTTGCCTTGCTAAAAAAATTCGAAAAAAAGGTTTGAAATGTCCTACTTTTGACATTAAACAAAGCCCTGCCGGGAGGTACCTGAATTTCACCTTTCATATACTCGTATTTATCTTCACGTGAATATAACTTGATCATATGCTTCCTTTATCTATTCTCGCATGCTCTGGTTTGAATGAATATGATCAGTTCATTCATAGGTTCTTTAAATTAAGCATGGTGCTTAGGTTAAAAAGTCTTCTTTAATGAAATTAGACATGATGTTAAGTTTGCTTAATGAACCTTAAAGTTAATGCTTGTTTAGATCTTGGTTGTATACATATAGACTTTAAGTTGATTCAAACTAGAGATACCCAAGACATTGGATATATGACAAAGGTGCATAACATACAGAGGAGACGCAAAACCCTCGGTGTTTATATTGAGTCAATTCTAATTTAGCCTTGTTTGAGTATAAGAAAGTTGGTGAAAACAAAATTTCAAAAAATAATAAAATAAAATAAAAATAAAAATAAAAAAAGTAAAATAGGTAAGAAATGTAATAATCCCTTTTTCTCTTGTTCTTTTTATTTGGTTCATGGGTGATATAGCCTTCATGCACAAAGTCCCCATGAGGAAGTCCCCATGAGGACACAAGGTAAGTTTTCAGGTAAGTTTCATTTTAATTGAATAAAGTTCTTCGGTTTGTCACACCGGTAGAATTATTCCTTTTTTTGTCTCCACTTGTGTTGTGTCCAATAAAGCTGTAGGTACAAAAATAAGTGTGGGGGTGTCCCTCGTTCGACACGCGCAATCCCTCGGACCACCTCCATGACGTTGCATATTTTTGCACGGGAGTAACGCAAGAAAATGCAACAAGACCTCAGATGGTTCAAACCAAATTTGGTCTCGCTCGTCATCATGCTCTCCCATTGCGTAGGTTTGCAACTCTTATTTTTGCACCTCGCATACTAATAATTTTTTTCTAGCACTATGAGCATGACCGTAAAAAGAAAAATCGACCTTGGAGACATGACACATGTTGGTTGGCTTACATACACTTTATTCCATGACTTACACTCATATGCTGTGAAATCAAATATTTAGGGATAGCATGTCATTCGGGATATTGATCTATATAAGATAGTCTGGTAATGAGCAACCATGTTTCATGCTGCATAAAAATACTTGGGGATTTATTTTGCAAAAATCTCAAAAACCATCCTTTAACTCCTCGATGATGTTTTCTTCCTACCAAGGTCATATGTCGAATTACATGATCAAACCTTATACATATGCTACTTGCTATCATTTTGAGTTCGGTCAAATATTTAGACCCTTGGTAGAATCTTTTCATGTTGTCATTGATCAAAGTCTTGTGCATATCCACCACATAAAAATTTGCTCTCCCTCTATATCGGAGGTTTAGCCAAAAATCTTTCCACAATATCCATATGCAGATTTCTACTCCGGGGATTTGCATCCACTATAGTCATGCACAAAATAAAGGCTCTGATCAAATAGTGATCCTCCTACCCATGCTAAATGAGACATGAGCTAAAAAAAGAAAAAAAGAAAAAAAGATTCATGATGCTCATGAAAAAGAAGAAAAATCTTCTCGAGCATAATGACTATGAAAAAAAGAAACAAAAGAAGAGAAAAATCATAGCCATGTTCTCTGAAATAAGGTAGGAGGAGGATCATTCAAACATAGGAGCCACCACAACAAATATTTTTCTTTTTCCATTTTTTCATCCACATACTCCAATATAAAATATGCACAAGCTTGGTCATGAGTACATGATTAGTTTTCTTCTTGGATCTTTTATTTGACTTTACAAAATATTTGATGCAAGTATGCCGCATGATTTTCCCTACCCTGAGCTCCACATAAACCTTATTAAAAGTAGGACAAAAATAAGGCGAGCATTGCTTTTGTGAGGAATCAAACACCTTTTGAGCGACTTGAGAGATTCATAAGAGGAATAAAGTTATGTTTTTCATTTTGAAAACTTTATCAAAACCCCAAGTTATTTAATGCAAAAGAACCATGGTAGCTTATATCTAGACTGTTTCATTGTTCAATACTTAGAATTTCATGGTAGACACATACAGATTCACAGTTATGAGTAGGTCTAGGAATAACTTGTATGTTAGCATCATACCAATAATGTATCGTCCACCTTAGTAATCTCGACCTTTACTCGAGGACGAGTAAATACTAAGTGTGGGGGAGTTTGTTGACGGTCACTATCACCCAAAATCCGACCGTCAACTCCTACATAAGTGGAACAAACTTGGCACATCAACGTAGCGGTAGGGGTTATTAACTAATCTTTTCCACGAGTGTTGGTGATTTAATATATGCAGGCGACTTATGTATGAAAATGAAGTGAAAGTGTGCTTTCGTGGCAAATAAACACAACTTCAACCAATTGGCGATCACCACGTCAGCTTCCCGTGGATCTGAGAGCCCACAAGTCAGGTGAAACCGACCTAGATTAGCGCCACACACCCGGGAACCGCCTTAGGGGCCCACATGTCAGCCACCAGCGAAAATTGGAGGGGTTTGGCCCAGATCATGGTTCGGCCGAACCATGGTTCGGCCAAACCAATCGCGGCCGTTCACCTCCGGCTTCCACGTGGCGCTCCCTATTCGTCCCCAATGACGGTTAGGTGGGTATGGCGTTAGTAACCGTCATCGAACCGACATTGAGGGCTATAAAAGGAGGCACTTCACTTCATCTCAACACACCTCCAAGAAGATTAAAGCTTCACTCCAAAGGCTTAGTGAATAGGTTAGAGAGTGAGGGGAAGCTCCAAAAGGAGTGCCCCAAATGTCAAAGTTTTCTTCGAAGGGTAGTTCAGAGGAGTGTCGGGAGTCCCGGTACCGACCTCTGGCCTTGCACCTCAATGGATACTTTCTTCAATAAAGTAAGTGTTCATATTTACTTTGGTTGTTGAGCATTTACATTGAGTACTTTACTTTACTTTAATTTTGCTTGCGGGATCACCACCCTAATTTGGGTGCTCTAGTACTAAGACCCCGATGAAGACGGGTGTTCTTGCGCGAGGCTAGACTAGTATTCGATAGCGTAGATGTGGTGTCCAGGCTAGAGTTTACCTTTGTTTGCCGTGTACTCCACGGGTGAGAGGTAGGGGACAGTGGTGACAGCCCTCTCCGCCCTTTGTATTCCTCCATGTTCGGGTACGGCGTAGAGCTGTACGCGAGTGTTGACGAGAAAAATTAACATGCCGGCCGGGAGATCTCGCTAGCTCCGGTCAGAGTCCTAAAATCGATGAAGCGCGGGCGTGCGGTCTGTTTGATCCTTCCACTGACAAGATATGCAAAACAGTAGAGCATAAATTATATAGGCCGATAGGCCGATAATCAAAGTAGCCGATCTATTGATAGCCGATTGTGTGATCCCAGCCGATGCCGATGTCCAGATAACTCGTCGGTGAAACCGATGGAACCCTTAGTGGCGGCCAACGAGCAAGCTAGAGATTACGGCTCTAATCACGACTTTGTAGATCAAACTGAACTGATGCAGCACTAAGTATGAAAAGAAACGTAACATCTAGACAATCAAGCCCTTGATTGATTTTCAGGGTGATATATGCCTAAGCTAATCTAATCTAATAACGATTTAGCCGGTATCGGCAGAAACCCTAAAACGAGAGACACCCGATAGAGCTAAATCGAGATACTAGGACTAGATTAACAGAGACATATAATAAGACCAGCTAACCCTCCAGTGAAACATTAGCATGAACCTATCGACTTAACAAGACTTAGATTATCGATGACAATCTAGTAGGTCGGACTTAACCGATGCAGCACGAGATTGTATATGATAATCTAATACTCGATGAGCCGATAGATCTGTTTTAATGTGATGGATATAGCAAATCTACCTAAAGCAACATTACGTTTACGAAACATCGACTTGATCATAATATCTAACCTAACCGAGAAAGTCCTAACTAAGCCGATGTATCTATGAACGGTAATGAAACTAAAGATAGATACGATATACCTGGGCCGGCGGGACCTTGGACTTATCCCTTCGCCGGAGATCGAAGCCGATGCAGCCCCGCGTCAGGTGCCAAGTCTCGCCAGATGATGAACAAAGTGGAAAAGGTAAAAGGTGGCTATGTGCCGAGTTGTATTGATCGAGAGAGATTGTTTACATGGACCTCAGGCTTACATATTTATACCCGCAGGCTAAAAGAGATCCTAACAGATTACAAATCCAAACTTTCCTAAAGATAAAAGAAAACAAACCGAATCCTTACCGGATACTAACACACTTTCCTAAAGATAAAATAGGAAACTAACAAACTCTTCCTAATTTATAGATACAATTGCCTTTTTAGGACTCTATCCTTATATGGCAATCCTCATGAAGCACATCATCTTGATCCGATGGTGTCTCGAATGTTGTCATACCGGAATCGGCTAGATCGGTTTGCCTTGTCTTATTCGGTATCAGCCTATGGACACCTTAGCCGATTCGGGCTCCAAAAATGCATTGCACCATAATCAAATAATATTGTAGCAGGGATTGAGTTCATAGGAAACATACCCAGTACAACCTCTGGTGTTGCTTGTGCCTCCTCTGCAAATGCTTGGTAGACTCGTGCCTGGATTAACTTTGGCCCATTGTGCTTTGGCTTTGGGCACTTATCGGCAAAATGACAGGGCACGTTGCAGTGGAAGCAGACTACCGACTTTCCTCCAAACTCCTTCTTGGGTTGAGCCGACCGAGTGGAGCCATTGGTGGGCGTGGAGTTGGGTTACGGTTGTCTTGCCTACCACTATTGTTGTTGTCGTAGTTGGTGTTGTTGTTGAAATTGCCCAGGTGGTACGGACGATGCTGGCGGACAATCATAATGGAGGATCCACTTTGTTGTCCAGTCATGAAGCGAGGCTTCCGTTTGTTCCGTTCATGTGCTCTGAATTGAGCTGTCATTCTCTTGCAGTCCATCTTGTTGTGTTGATCTTCCTAACGAATGGCCTTGTCGACTTGCTTCTTGAAGTCAGCATAGCCTCCAGAGATCAGTTGGTTGGTCAATTCATTGTCAAGACCAGACAAAAACTTCTCCTGCCTCTTGGCATCGGTGTGCATGTTTTCAGGTGAGTAGCGTGCGAGGTGGTTGAACTTGTGCAGGTACTCTGTCACTGTTCTGTTTCCCTGGTTGAACTTGTATTCTTGGGAAATCCATCATATAAGTGGGTAAACCAATCGACAAGGAGTTCAGCCGATATCTTGGAACAAGAGTAGGAGGTGGCAACTTCTCCATATGACATGCATCGGCGCATAGTGATTTCTTCGCCGTCCTCATTTGTAATCGGCTGTGTCCTTGGAAATTCAGCTTCAACTAATTAGGGCCTCCTAGCAACCTTTTGGCTATGAAGAATCAACCACGTTGCAGAACCACCATGGGCCACCAAGTGCTTATAACCGAATTGGTTGCAATCTTAGCCGATCTTGCATTCATCATTTATTATAAGTAGCCCAAGGAGATACTTGCCTAAGGAGATTAGTTGTTTTTCTAGAAGGGCTTCGGCTATGTGCTGCCAGTTTGATGTGGGGCCGCAACTTGAGTCATAGAATACAAACTTTTCCAACCACATCATCACTAAGGCTACATGCTCTCTAGGACTTACGAGCCGGATCCCATATTCGCTTATAAATCCGTTCCGACCTCCGATAGCCCTAGTTTTGAAGGAGTACGACATTTGGTGTTGAATCGGACGGATTGACCGATGTGTTAATATTGAGGCCGTGACCATGGTCACGTCTATCAAGGTTGGTGTCATTGGTCCTTGCTTAAAGAAGAAGGCATTGAAGGTGTTGGACCGAGTAGGTGGCGCGAGATAGCAAGGGTTCGTCTTTGGGCATATCGGGTAATGTCGGGGCTAGGAATTGCGCTATCCCTAGTTCTTCCCGGTGAGTATACTCACTAGCCAATATCCGGCATACCATGCTAGCCAAGACCTATCGTGGAAGGCCATGATTTGAAGGTCCCAATCCAATGTGTTAGGCTAGGGTTCGCTAACCTATAAGGAATTGTTGGTTTTGGCATCAATCACTTCGGTTGGGTCCTCATGGCGGTTGGGCCAAGAAAGTAGCGATTGATGTGAATAAGAGAAGGGATTGCGATTTGGTGTGCAAGATGCTACAATGAAAGGGGAAGGAAACGAGCACATTA
The DNA here is from genome assembly GCA_019925245.2 of Oryza australiensis. Lineage (NCBI taxonomy): Eukaryota > Viridiplantae > Streptophyta > Magnoliopsida > Poales > Poaceae > Oryza > Oryza australiensis. The sequence continues at coordinate 539,438 of JAIFGZ020000311.1, forward strand.
CAAAGGGAAAATGCCAAAGCTGGGAAAAAAGGGAGTTAAAGCCGATAGGGCTTACCTCTGAAACTCGGCCGATGGCGCCATGGACGGGGTGGTCAAAGTCGACATCGCTGGGGATGAATCGTCGCTGCACGGGAGATGCTTGCGAGTTGCCGAAGAGCGCTGGGGAGGTCGCCGGTGGAGGTTGATGTTGTTTTTGGGCTAAGGCGGCGGAGGCAAAAGTGACAGCGTGAAAAATTTTAAGGCGGTGGTTAATATTTAAAGCAGCATGATGACGGCCAAAACAAAGCCCTAAAATCTCTCCGGGATAAGATTCAGCAAATCCGCAACATTAACAATATAGCGGACTTGGGGGCATCTGTTAACTATCAAATTTGGTAAGCAAATTATCAAGTTTGGATCTAAGGCCAAAGCCGATTTGGAGAGAATTGAGTTCTTCCGAAGATAGAGTGCACACCAAGTGCGGACCAAATCAGCTAAGGAGTTCATTGGTTGGTGATCGAATCGGCTAAGGTGATTTGTCAGCGATACCGAATCGGACAAGGATAGTCGATGCAACCGATTCGATAAGGATAGCTAGTATGGCCAATCCTAGGGAAAAGACGTTGGAATTATCTTCGGATTCGGTTAAAGTGCTTCATGAGGATTGCCTTACATGTATAGGGTCTAGGAAAGGCAATTGTATCTGTTAGTTAGGATATCTTAAATAGTGTCCTTATAGATAATGTCAGTGAGAGTTTGTTTTAGGCATATATCTGTAATTCAAATTGTAACAGAGATAGGAGTCATGTCCGTCAAGGACTTATCTTGTATCTAGGCATAAATACGACCCAAGACCATGTAAATAAATAATCAAGTTCAATACAACCTTCGGCGCATCGCCACCCTTTTCTTTTAGTTACTTCGATGAGTTCTTACTTCTAGTTTGGCTGCATCGTTCGATCTCCAGCGAAAAGATAAAGCTTGTTATGGCAGCTTGCGTTCTCAGGATTAGTGCTTCCATCATTATGATACTCTAATCTTGTTTATGTAAATTGTCGATTTATCATATATGTTGTATAACCTAGATCGATAATGCGATCTAACTCTAGTCGGCTAGTCTCTGTTATTAGACAACAGCCGATAGGGTAAGGTTTCATCGTCGATTTAGATTATACCGTGTATCCACCATCTCCCATCTCGAAAGGTGTTCATAGATTCGTTTAGATCTTATGCTTCTTTTCATACTTAATTCTGCATCGGTTAGGTCTGACCTATTAAGTCATGTTTAGAATCATAAAAGATCTATCTTGCTTTATGATCACTACTAGAGATAGTATCAGGGTTTCCAGCCGATCGGCTATCGTTTGCAGACTAACATTTGTTTCTTTGTTTCTTGTTGATTGCAGGATCAAATCAACTGGCACACCTACGAACCTAAGAAGCAATATTTTAAACCTGCACTAGAGTAAAGCAAATCTCTCAGGCCAGTGAGCGGTTTTCCAATTCAACGTACTTTCGGTACGATTTGGTACCAACAACTACGTTGTGGTGTTATTCAGTGGCATTGAATCAAATCGAGATCCAACTAGCCAAATCCAATTCGACGGTTGGGTCGCGGCGGTCGGGAGGTCGGAAGGCCGGGCGAATCGGCACGGTGTAGTCGGCATCAACAAACCAAGAAGGAGTCATCGGCATCGACGAATCCTAATGCCACTAGGCGGTCGGGTGATTCGGACCCAGGGTCGGCGAGGTCGGCTAGAAGGTTTTCGAGGTCGGCAAAGCTTATCCGAGGTCGGCTAGCAATAGTTTGACTATTTCCACTCGCACTTGCACGTCAGCGATAACGATCTATAGACCCATACTTGCAAGCTTTCTGGATTGCATGGTAGAAAAAATCTGTTTTATGCTTTCATAACCTCCGTGTTTTCCAACACCTAGCTGTTGTTTTTGCTATTGATAAGCTTAGGTCTTACTTAGTTGGAGCTAAGGTAATAATTTACACCGACCATACCGCCTTAAAATACCTGCTCACTAAGAAAGATACTAAACCTAGGCTAATAAGATGGATTCTCTTACTCCAAGAATTTGACATTGAAATCATAGATAAAAAGGGAGTAGAGAATTTTATAGCGAACCACGTGTCTCGTGTGCATTATGTGCTGGACCTACCCATCAATGAATGCCTACAAGACGAGCATGAAAGTTTCTTTCTTGAACAAGAGGAACCTTGCTCTGTTAAGGTATCTTTAGAACCTGTCACATTTTATGTCATGAGCACATACAACCACCATAAGGTCCTCATCGAAGAAATGTTTAGAAGGTTGGTTGTAGATGCATTTGTTTATCACAAACATTGCAAATTTTGTGGTTGCACTTTTTGGCACTAACATTGCAGCTACAACCTAAACAATAAATCAACAATGGTGGTGAAGTGGAAACTACATCACCAATGGTGACTTGATATAAGGACTTCCCATGGTCGAGCTTTTGACCGTAAACAAAGCACTTGCCGGGAGGTAGCCAAGAATATCAGTTCCCTTCATAAATAAAAAGCAAGAACATGTTTTAGGGATAAGTTTGCCCTCGGGTATTTTTGGTCTCTAACCACTTCAGGTTAAGATTAAAAATAACGATAGTCATACTATGCGCAAGAACATGAGACCTACATCAGCTGTAGCACCTTGGTGTTTCTGGTGATGGAGCAAGTTCTGGAGGAGGCTTTACACCACACACTTGATTTTTGATGCCCCGCAACACAAAAATCCAAGTGTGGGGGAGTTTGGTACGTATCTCTTAACAAATTCCATTCATGTAGAATTCCACCATGGTTTAGAGATGATGTTAGTTTTTATTATCTTGCGTTGCTAAAAAAATTCGAAAAAAGGTTTGAAATGTCCTACTTTTGACATTAAACAAAGCCCTGCCGGGAGGTACCTAAATTTCACCTTTCATATACTCGTATTTATCTTCACGTGAATATAACTTGATCATATGCTTCCTTTATCTATTCTCGCATGCTCTGGTTTGATTGAATATGATCAGTTCATTCATAGGCTCTTTAAATTAAGCATGGTGCTTAGGTTAAAAAGTCTTCTTTAATGAAATTAGACATGATATTAAGTTAATGCTTGTTTAGATCTTGGTTGTATACATATAGACTTTAAGTTGATTCAAACGAGAGATACCCAAGACATTGGATATATGACAAAGATGCATAACATACGGAGGAGACGCAAAACCCTCTCGGTGTTTATATTGAGTCAATTCTAATTTAGCCTTGTTTGAGTATAAGAAAGTTGGTGAAAACAAAATTTCAAAAAAATAATAAAATAAAATAAAAGTAAAAATAAAAAAGTAAAACAGGTAAGAAATGTAATAATCCCTTTTCTCTTGTTCTTTTTATTTGGTTCATGGGTGATATAGCCTTCATGCACAAAGTCCCCATGAGGAAGTCCCCATGAGGACACAAGGTAAGTTTTCGAGGTAAGTTTCATTTTAATTGAATAAAGTTCTTCGGTTTGTCACACCGGTAGAATTATTCCTTTTTTGTCTCCACTTGTGTTGTGTCCAATAAAGGTGTAGGTACAAAAATAAGTGTGGGGGTGTCCCTCATTCGACACGCGCAATCCCTCGTACCACCTCCATGACGTTGCATATTTTTGCACGGGAGTAACGCAAGAAAATGCAACAAGACCTCACATGGTTCAAACCAAATTTGGTCTCGCTCGTCATCATGCTCTCCCATTGCGTAGGTTTGCAACTCTTATTTTTGCACCTCGCATACTAATAATTTTTTTCTAGCACTATGAGCATGACCGTAAAAAGAAAAATCGACCTTGGAGACATGACACATGTTGGTTGGCTTACATACACTTTATTCCATGACTTACACTCATATGCTGTGAAATCAAATATTTAGGGATAGCATGTCATTCGGGATATTGATCTATATAAGATAGTCTGGTAATGAGCAACCATGTTTCATGCTGCATAAAAATACTTGGGGATTTATTTTGCAAAAATCTCAAAACCATCCTTTAACTCCTCGATGATGTTTTCTTCCTACCAAGGTCATATGTCGAATTACATGATCAAACCTTATACATATGCTACTTGCTATCATTTTGAGTTCGGTCAAATATTTAGACCCTTGGTAGAATCTTTTCATGTTGTCATTGATCAAAGTCTTGTGCATATCCACCACATAAAAATTTGCTCTCCTCTATATCGAGGTTTAGCCAAAAATCTTTCCACAATATCCATATGCAGATTTCTACTCGGGATTTGCATCAACTATAGTCATGCACAAAATAAAGGCTCTAATCAAATAGTGATCCTCCTACCCATGCTAAATGAGACATAAGCTAAAAAAGAAAAAAAGAGAAAAAGATTCATGATGCTCATGAAAAAGAAGAAAAATCTTCTCGAGCATAATGACTATGAAAAAGAAACAAAAGAAGAGAAAAATCATAGCCATGTTCTCTGAAATAAAGTAGGAGGAGGATCATTCAAACATAGGAGCCACCACAACAAATATTTTTCTTTTTCCATTTTTTCATCCACATACTCCAATATAAAATATGCACAAGCTTGGTCATGAGTACATGATTAGTTTTCTTCTTGGATCATTTATTTGACTTTACAAAATATTTGATGCAAGTATGCCGCATGATTTTCCCTACCCTGAGCTCCACATAAACCTTATTAAAAGTAGGACAAAATAAGGCGAGCATTGCCTTCGTGAGGTATCAAACACCTTTTGAGCGACTTGAGAGATTCATAAGAGGAATAAAGTTATGTTTTTCATTTTGAAAACCTTATCAAAACCCCAAGTTATTTAATGCAAAAGAACCATGGTAGCTTATATCTAGACTGTTTCATTGTTCAATACTTAGAATTTCATGGTAGACACATACATGATTCACAGTTATGAGTAGGTCTAGGAATAACTTGTATGTTAGCATCATACCAATAATGTATCGTCCACCTTAGTAATCTCGACCTTTACTCGAGGACGAGTAAATACTAAGTGTGGGGAGTTTGTTGACGGTCACTATCACCCAAAATCCGACCGTCAACTCCTACATAAGTGGAACAAACTTGGCACATCAACGTAGCGGTAGGGGTTATTAACTAATCTTTTCCACGAGTGTTGGTGATTTAATATATGCGGGCGACTTATGTATGAAAATGAAGTGAAAGTGTGCTTTCGTGGCAAATAAACACAACTTCAACCATTGGCGATCACCACGTCGCTTCCCGTGGATCGGAGAGCCCACAAGTCGTGAAACCGACCTAGATTAGCGCCACACACCGGGAACCGCCTTAGGGGCCCACATGTCGCCACCGGCTGAAAATTGGAGGGGTTTGGCCCGGATCATGGTTCGGCCGAACCATGGTTCGGCCAAACCAATCTGCGGCCATTCACCTCCGGCTTCCACGTGGCAGCTCCCTATTCGTCCCCAATGACAGTTAGGTGGGTATGGCAGTTAGTAACCGTCATCGAACCGACATTGAGGGCTATAAAAGGAGGCACTTCACTTCATCTCAACACACCTCCAAGAAGATTAAAGCTTCACTCCAAAGGCTTAGTGAATAGGTTAGAGAGTGAGGGGAAGCTCCAAAAGGAGTGCCCCAAATGTCAAAGTTTTCTCCGAAGGGTAGTTCAGAGGAGTGTCGGGAGTCTCGGTACCGACCTCTGGCCTTGCACCTCGATGGATACTTTCTTCAATAAAGTAAGTGTTCGTGTTTACTTTGGTTGTTGAGCATTTACATTGAGTACTTTACTTTACTTTAATTTTGCTTGCCGGATCACCACCCTAATTTGGGTGCTCTAGTACTAAGACCCCTGATGAAGACGGGTGTTCTTGCGCGAGGCTAGAGTAGTATTCGATAGCGTAGATGTGGTGTCCAGGCTAGAGTCTACCTTTGTTTGCCGTGTACTCCACGGGTGAGAGGTAGGGGACAGGTGGTGACAGCCCTCTCCGCCCTTTGTATTCCTCCACGTTCGGGTACGGCGTAGAGCTGTACGCCAGAGTGTTGACGAGAAAAATTAACATGCCAGCCTGGGAGATCTGCTTAGCTCCAGTGCAGGTCCTAAAATCGATGAAGCGTGGGCGTGCCAGTCCGTTTGATCCTTCCACTGACAAGATATGCAAAACAGTAGAGCATAAATTATATAGGCCGATAGGCCGATAATCAAAATAGCTGATCTATTGATAACCGATTGTGTGATCCCAGCCGATGCCGATGTCCAGATAACTCGTCGGCTGAAACCCTGATGGATCCCTTAGTGGCAGCCAACAGGCAAGCTAGAGATTACAGCTCTAATCACGACTTTGTAGATCAAACTGAACTGATGCAGCACTAAGTATGAAAAGAAACGTAACATCTAGACAATCAAGCCCTTGATTGATTTTCAGGGTGATATATGCCTAAGCTAATCTAATCTAATAACGATTTAGCCGGTATCGGCAGAAACCCTAAAACGAGAGACACCCGATAGAGCTAAATCGAGATACTAGGACTAGATTAACAGAGACATATAATAAGACCAGCTAGCCCTCCAGTGAAACATTAGCATGAACCTATCGACTTAACAAGACTTAGATTATCGATGACAATCTAGTAGGTCGGACTTAACCGATGCAGCACGAGATTGTATATGATAATCTAATACTCGATGAGCCGATAGATCTGTTTAATGTGATGGATATAGCAAATCTACCTAAAGCAACATTACGTTTACAGAAACATCGACTTGATCATAATATCTAACCTAACCGAGAAAGTCCTAACTAAGCCGATGTATCTATGAACGGTAATGAAACTAAAGATAGATACGATATACCTGGGCCGGCGGGACCTTGGACTTATCCCTTCGCCGGAGATCGAAGCCGATGCAGCCCCGCGTCAGGTGCCAAGTCTCGCCAGATGATGAACAAAGTGGAAAAGGTAAAAGGTGGCTATGTGCCGAGTTGTATTGATCGAGAGAGATTGTTTACATGGACCTCAGGCTTACATATTTATACCCGCAGGCTAAAAGAGATCCTAACAGATTACAAATCCAAACTTTCCTAAAGATAAAAGAAAACAAACCGAATCCTTACCGGATACTAACACACTTTCCTAAAGATAAAATAGGAAACTAACAAACTCTTCCTAATTTATAGATACAATTGCCTGTTTAGGACTCTATCCTTATATGGCAATCCTCATGAAGCACATCATCTTGATCCGATGGTGTCTCGAATGTTGTCATACGGAATCGGCTACATCGGCTTGCCTTGTCTTATTCGGTATCGGCCTATGGACACCTTAGCCGATTCGGGCTCCGGGCTTACCAAATTCGCGTTAACATGGAGTCACTCGGTAGACCGAGTGTAAGATGGCGCCCGAAGTAAGCAAGAGAAAAGCTGAAGTAATTTACCTACTTCTTGGAGCCGCAACCATACTAATCCTCTCTATACCTTAGCCTACCTAATCTTGGATGTCCTTGGATGATCCTAACTCTTTGATAATCCCTACCGTTCCTTGGATTCGATATCCCTTGGAATACTCCCTAGGTGAAGTGCTACAATGATATTCCGTGCGCTTGCGGATTTTATCTGTGGTCGTAAGAAGTACCAACAATCTTTCTCACGGATTCTTAGTTGGTGAGAGCCTAATGGCATATCTATCTTGGAGAACAAGGTGGCTCCTTTCAACTCGTCAAACAAATCATCAATTCTAGGTAAGGGATACTTATTCTTGATAGTGACCTCATTGAGTGCATGATAATCAACGCACATCCTCTTGGTTTTGTTTTTCTTCTCCACAAAGATTACTGGAGCACCCCAAGGCGACATGCTCGGGCGAATATACCCTTTTTTTAGCTGCTCATCAACTTGCTTCCATACTTTCGCCAGTTCATTGGCTGCAATTTTGTAGGGTCTTTTGTATATTGGAGTTGTTCTTGGTGCCAAATCAATCCAAAACTCAATCTCCCTTTTTGGTGGCATAGTTGTGAGATCCTCCAGGAAAACCTTAGGATACTCTCGACTACGGGAATGTCCTCCAACTTCCTAGGATTTTTCTCCACTTATTCGACTTCTCCTTGCCAATGGCATGGTTCGACTCACTCCGTAATTCTATGGCATTGGGGATTGGAAATTAACCACTTCTCCCTCCTCGTCGGTCGGGGTGATGGTGCGACTCGCGTAGTTGATCACTTCTTTATGCCTTGTCGCCAATCCATCCCGAGAATGACATCTAGGTCTTTGGATTCAAGAAGGATGAGGTTGGCTAGAAATTGTGATCTTTGGATTTCTATCATCACTAAGGGACTCGTAGCTAATGAGGTTTAGCTACGTGTGCTAAGTTCCTCTTTTCTTAGCCCATGTACCCCAACAAATCTCTTGGATATGGAAAAAAATGCATTGCACCATAATCAAATAATATTGTAGCAGGGATTGAGTTCATAGGAAACATACCCAGTACAACCTCTGGTGTTGCTTGTGCCTCCTCTGCAAATGCTTGGTAGACTCGTGCCTGGATTAACTTTGGCCCATTGTGCTTTGGCTTTGGGCACTTATCGGCAAAATGACGGGGCACGTTGCAGTGGAAGCGGATCACCGACTTTCCTCCAAACTCCTTCTTGGGTTGAGTTGTGAGCTAGAGCCATTGGTGGGCGTGGAGTTGGGTTACGGTTGCCGCCTACCCCGTTGTTGTTGTCGTAGTTGGTGGTGTTGTTGAAATTGCCCAGTGGTACGGACGTTGGCGGACAATCATAGTGGAGGATCCACTTTGTTGTCCATCATGAAGCGAGGCTTCCGTTTGTTCCGTTCATGTGCTCTGAATTGAGCTGTCATTCTCTTGCAGTCCATCTTGTTGTGTTGATCTTCCTAAGGAATGGCCTTGTCGACTTGCTTCTTGAAGTCAGCATAGTCTCCAGAGATCGTTGGTTGGTCAATTCATTGTCAAGACCGGACAAAAACTTCTCCGCCTCTTGGCATCGGTGTGCATGTTTTCGGTGAGTAGCGTGCGAGGTGGTTGAACTTGTGCAGGTACTCTGTCACTGTTATGTTTCCCTGGTGCAGTGCACAGAATTTCCTCTTCTTCGGTGCCACTATCCCATCGGACCTATGCCTTTCTAAAGCTGTGGCAGGATTCTGCCCAAGTAACCTCCGTTCTTGCCGGGCGGGTGACCATGTAGTTATCCCACCAAACAGAAGCGGGGCCCTCGAGTTGATGTGTGGCAAAGGCAACATTCTCCGGTCGCTGCCTTTGGAGCTTCTTCTCGAATAGCATGAAGCCAATCATTGGCCTCCATTGGGTTGGTGGTGCTTGAGAAGTTGTGTGGCTTGACACAAAGAAACTATGGCAGTTTGGACTGAGGTGGTGGTGGTGGACCAAACTGCTGATTCTGCCGCTGCTGCGCCTACTGCTGCATCTGTTGCATCATCTGTCATCTACTAGTGTTATTGCTGCATTTGCTACATCATCATTGTCATCATCTGCGCCTGGTTGGCCAACACCTGAGCGATTGTTGGGTTCTTAGGCGGTGGAGGTGGAACATTGCCTATTGTACCATTGACATTTGTTCCTCCAGTCTGTTCCTCATTGCTGTTGCCATCACCCGTTGAACGGTTGACATTCCTTGTGTTCACCATCTGGATGGGGATAGGTAGAAAGAGATGAACAATGTTGACGGTCGTTAAGTAACGATTTCGACCGTCACAGACCTCGGAAATAAAAGGGAATTAGCATCCTTTGCCAGCTTTTAGGTTTAGAATTAATAAAGTTCCACATGTCCTTGGACTTTAGTTGGATGCAGGAACATTTATCACATAATTGAAGCGAAGACGAGCTTGCGTGGCGAAGAAACACAACTCCACCCAATCAGCGATCGCCACGTCAGATTCCAACAGATCGGAGGGCCCACAAGTCGGATGAAACCGACTTAGGATGGGATCAAACCACTGGGAACCGCCTTAGGAGCCCACATGGCAGCCTCAGGAGAAAGGCGGTGGCTAAAGGCGGTTGTGGGGGTTTGGCAGAACCACCATTGAGCCCAACGCCACCGACCTTTGACATGTCATCTCCCCATTGGTTCTCCAAGTTGGTTTGATGGTTATGGCGGTTAGTAACTGTCATAAAAACCATCATTGAGGCACTATAAAAGGAGGAGGCTGTTGATGAGAATTTTTTCCACGTGTTGGCCTGGGAGATCTGCTTAAGTCCAATGTAGGTCCAAAATCGGTCGGCTTTGGTGATTGAGCGGGTGTGCCAGTTGGTTTGATCTTGAATCCAACAAGAAACAGAAAGATAGGCATTTGGTTAAGATTAGATCTTACTCGACCGGCTATGGATATCAATCACTATATAATTGCTATCCCAAAGAACATTTAGACCAAGTGATTGGATAGATAGATAGCATACCGAGACAAGTATAAATCACTTATATCTAAAAGTACATTAGGATAATAATTATATATATTTACAGCCTAGCCGATGTCGCAGATCTAATGTAAATCGGCTAGTACTTCGATATATTTTACAAAAAGATATTAATCTGAACTAAATGCATTAAACCAGGATCAATCGGCTGTTAATGTGATTTAACAGATTGATACCGAGCTTAATATATTTAAGTAGATTAAGATCTTAATATAAAAGGCAGTTCTAATACATCTAAGAGTAATAATACATAAAAGATGATTAAAATAAGTAAGACCGCTGAAACCCGGCACTATCTCTAATAATAAACATTGAATCGAATAGATCTACATGATTCTAAAGGCGACTTAATAGGTCGATTAGATGCAGCATTGAGTACCAAAAAACATGAGATCTATTTAGACTAATGAGAATTCCTCGAGATGGTAGATACGTCGTACAATCTATATCAACCTCTAGATCTAGCTCCATCAACTGTTATCTTGAAGGATATGCTAGCCAATCGAGAGGTAGATCTAAACATTGATCTAGATTATATGTCGCATATGGTAAATTAAGCGGTTTGCGATATCAAAATCGAGTATTGTAATGATGTAAGCACGGCCTCGATACCACAAGTCGCTTGTAACAAGAAATTACCTTTCCGGAGATCAAGAACGATGCAGCCCAAGAACAAAGCAAGAACTCGTCGAGAAAAAGTAAAAAGTAAAGGTTGGCGATGCGCCGAAGTTGTATTGATGTATGTTTGGTTCATTACAACAAACCCTGGGTCTTATTTATACCCATTACAACAATATCCGTGTAGATCACGGTTTCTATATTATCTACTATTTACATTATGATAATATCCCGGGATAGGGTCCCATGCCGCGTTACAAAAGGAAGATCTTCAAAATATCCTATTTTATAGATATAATTGCCGTTATAGGACCTTATCCATAGATGGCAATATCTTTAACGTCTCCGGAGATCGAATCTAATAATCATCTCTAAGCTTTCCTTTCGGGATCGGCCCCACCTATGGTCTTCAATCGGAATCGGCTATCGGCTATCCTGGTTCGACTCGGACTCGCCGACCGGCTCCGTAGCGCATCTCGGACTTAGCCGATGCGGCCTCTGTTTCCGCAGATCATGCTTTTCCTCCAATTCCACTTCAATCCTTGTTTCAAACTTGGGGATTTGCTTACCAAATTTGGTCGTTAACACATGGCCCCCAAGTCCGCGACATTGATAATGTTGCGGACATTGCGCAATCTCCAGCGTAACCCTAGGTCGAGTCTATTTCGGCCGTTACAAAAACCCTTTAAATAGCGCCCTTCTGCGCCGAACAAACTCACACCGTCAAACGCAATCTACAAAGCCCTAGCCAGCAATCATCCTCGAGCTCTCCGACGATTTCCTCGGCTTCCCCGCAGCATCGATTCCGCCTCTCCGACGACCACAACTATTACAATGGTGGCCCCGCTGCTCCGTCGGGTTCTGCTCCCACTGAGTTCCCTGAGGTACGCCCCCACCAAATTTATCATTGCCGAAACCAACAGGGTACCTTATAGAGTCAGAAGCCCTAGTTTGGTTCACTGGAATAACACCTTCAAGCCCTGGCCCTCAACGGACAAATCCTGACCGACTTGGTACAAAAGAATGGTAGCCAGCAAACAAACCCACTGGGAAGAAATAGGTATAGCCCAATGTATAGCTTTATCTGTAGCCGACATGCCCAAAGATGAACTATTAGTGTCGGCTGCCGCATACTTTTGGAACAATACTCTGAATGCGTTCCTTTTCCAGCAAGGCCCAATGACCCCAACCCTAGCCAATGTCTTCATCCTAACAGGACTTGACATCATGTCATCGGCTAGTCCCAACCGGTTAGATAACAAGGGCGAGTTCTCGTATAAAACAAAAGCAATCGGCGGCTGGAATGGATACGTTAGCATGAACATGGGGACTGGACCGATTACTCCCAGAGAGCACATCGCCTTCTTGATGATGTGGTTGGAGAAATTCATGTTCTGCGGCTCAAGCTGTGGCCCAACTGCAAACTAGCAAATAGTAGCCGAGGCCCTGGTTAAAAAGACAAAACTTCCTCTAGGCAAATTCCTCCTCGGCTACCTTTATCAGACCTTAAACCAAGCAGTGACCAAGATAGCAGCTAATACAACAATCGGCACAGGAGGCCCTTGGTGGCTCCTTCAGCTCTGGCTTGTGCTATTAATCCAGAAAATCTCTAGTCGGCCAAAGCTAGCCGATGCTTGCTTCCCCCTCTTGGAGCTGACTGAGGATGACGAGGGAAACGAAGTGACCACTAGGAGATCTCTATCCTTTCGGGAAGCCGCAGCCACTCACATCGGCTCAAAGCAATCAAGCGAACTCGGCCGATTGGTTCATATCCTTTACGATGGCTTTGCGAAGAACAATCGGACTGGTTTTTCTATGAAGACCGAACGGAGTTCGAATTACGATCGAGCTAAACTTGGATGAAATAAACTCAGATCAATACCCCAAGTGTAGAGAGATCTTCACCACAGCACTTACTCCGTGCATCTTTTGCCGACTGGGGTACACCAAGGCTGCAACATAGCAAAAACTTATGAATTTTACTACCCTGCGTCAGTTGGCAGACAGTTCGGACTTGGGCAGTTGCCGATCGGCTGCTATTATGCCGACAAGATTGAGACCCGAGGGTAATCGACTTGAGGATGATGATGAACAAACTAATGGAAATAGAGATTCTACCCTCGGCCGCATCGAGATCTTGGAGTGGCCCACAAAAGGAGTGCGGCCTATGACAAGTGGTGGGTGGAAATCAAGCAACATATCTTCCATCAACGCGCCTCCATGTACCTCACCATCCTTTTGCCAGATGAAATCCCCTCTGTAAGTATCCTTGTCCTCAAGCATCTTTCCCTCTGATCAATCAGCCATCATCTCTTGCTAACATTTTAAACATTTTTCCCTTGCAGACGACAGAATCGGATCCCCCCACAGTGAGTAACTCTGGCATTGCCATTGAGTACCACTTGGGCGTTCTTCCAAACGGATGCGGATATGCTCCATCGGCCATCGGTTGGGACGCGAAACGCGAAGACCTTGATGCACGGCCAAACTCGTCAAGCCATGACGAGGAAGAAGAGAGCAGCCCCATCTGTGGGGCCATCGGCTGCTCCTATGAAGAAGCAAAAGAAGTCGAAACCGACCGCACCAGCCGACGCTTGCCTTCCCTTGATCCCAGTATTGACGAAGCTCTCAACAAGGAAATCATGGATGAGGAAATCTCTCAAGCTGTCAAAGAGGCGGCCGAAAATTGAGCAGCTCAAGCCATAATTCCATCAGCCCGCCAGCTGATGATCCAGCCCCACCAGTCTCTTCTCCTCCGAAGCGATCGGTATGTGTTCTCTCCTTCAAATCTAATCTTCAAATCATTCAAACCCTGACCAAAATCTTCTCGCAGTACAAAAAATAGCTAATCGGCCTCCTCGCCTAGCTTCGCCAGTAATTTCTATTCTCATCCTCTTTCTTTTTACTTATGCTTGCTTTGGCCGACTCGTACTAACACTTATCCTTTTTGTACCCTCCACGATCTCCGTCGGCTGCCCCCATGTATCAAGCAAGAGAACTGCGTCAGCTTTGGGCAGCCACCACACCGAAGAAGTATTTGCACCAGCTCCTGCTGCACGAGTAAGTTTGCTTCCCTTCTTCCTCAAAAGTTTGGCATTGGCTGTCATGCTCCATTTTAATTGCTCTAACTCTTTCTGCAGACTCTAGCCGACCTACTTCCATTCAACATTAAAGAGTTCGTCAGTGAAGAAGAAGAGGCCACTAGCGAGGACCAGGCAACCATAGCCGACGACGTGAGGAGAAGCTTCAATACATCCATCGTCGGCTCAGTATCGACATAGATCAACTCGTCATGGAGTGTGGGCCAGTCCGAGCACGCTTCAACGACGTTCAGAGTCAGCTCCCCGACAACTTGGCCAAAAAGATCTCCCAAGCCGTCTTCATCGACCAGCACCAGTTCAAACTGGAGCGGGCTATACAAAGGATGGTCGACCGGCAAGCTCAAGCCGACCAGCGAACTCGATCGATGCCATTGTGAAAAACATAGTGGCCGAGAAGGCTAAGTTGGATGAGTGGTGGTGGGCCATCGGCTACATGTGCCAAGATCGGCCAATTTGAAGCGAAGAGGTCGACTTGCTGGCGAAGCTAGAGCAAAGGGGGCCAAGCTCGCAAAGAAAAAGCAAGTGCTAGCCAATCTTCCCAAGGCTACCGAAGATCGGAGGGCTAAGGTGACTTCCACCATCAAGCACTTGGGAGAACTCCATAAATCGGCCAAAGCGATCCTCGGCTCCGATGAAAAAGACATGGCCACGGTCGAAGAAATTAAAGCCATCAAAGAAGAAGCCACGTCGGCCATCGAAAAAATTTAGGGATGTAATAGGGCTTTAGTCCTTCAAAACTGTTGATGCCTTGGCCTGTATATATAACTCCCGTAATTGGCCCGTCGTGCCTTAAATATTATCCATATCCCTTTTGCCGATTCATTTGTCTTCTAGGTCTTGACTCGCTTGAAAAAATTTCAAAACCCCAAAAATTTTGACGTCCGCAACTCGATTTCTGAATTTGTATAGTGTATGCCCCCTAATTTTCTTAATGTTGCCTTCAACATTGATAAAATTATAGAACAAACCATCCAACAACCGTCGGCTAGGTTCAGCCGATTGGAAAAATTAGTGGGGAAAAACTTACAAGAAAAAGGTTCTAAAGGCAATGTGCGCCATTTCACAACACATCGGCTAGCATGGATCGGCATGGACTTAGTCGAATCATGAATTGATCCTAACGCCTGGGTAGTATTTCTTCAAATATTTGCCGTTAAGAGCCCTTCCAAACACTTCTCCGCCCGATCCTTCCAACATGTAGGCTCCCTTAGAGACGCATTTGTGGATCTTGAAAGGCCCTTCCCAGTTTGGTGACCATTTGTCAAACTTCCTATCCCTTGAGCTGATCGGCAATATCAACTTCCAAACAAGCTCGCCTTCTTCAAAATACTTAGGCATGACTCTCTTATTGTAATGATGAGCCACTCGTTCCTTATCTCTAGTCACCTTCTCTAAAGCGCACATCCTTGACAAAACCAGATCTTCAGACTCATCCACCATCAGGTTATAGTAATCGTCGGCTGTCAACTCGTCCTGCAACTGAATCCTCCTTGATCAGATGCTATTTTCCCATGGCAAAACTACATCATGTCCGTAGACCAACTTGTATGGAGGCACTTGGATTGATCCATGGCAAGCCATCCGATAAGCCCACAGTGATTCGGCCAATCAGCTATGCCATTGTTTTAGGTACTCAGAGATCTTCCTCTTTATCAACTTGATTAAACTTTTATTTAAAGCTTCAGTCCGTCCATTAGCCTAAGCATAATATGGTGAAGAATTTAATAGCTTGATTCCCATGCTGTCGGCAAACTGGACAAACTCATCCGAGACAAAGATAGATCCCTGATCTGTAGTGATAGTATGAGGGACGCCAAATCTGTATATGCTATGCTCTTTAACAAATTCGATTGCATCCCCGGAGTCAACCTTCTTCAAGGGAATTGCTTCCACCCACTTAGTAAAATAATCGGTGGCTACCAAGATAAACCTGTGTCCCTTGCTCGAGGGTGGATTGATCTGGCCGATCATATCGATTCCCCAACCTCTGAACGACCAAGGCTTTATGATAGGGTTCATAGCCGATGTTGTTGCCCTCTGGATAGCTCCAGACTTCTGGCAATCCTGATAGCCCTTGTAATACTTGAAGCAATCTTCCAGCATAGTCGGCCAGAAATATCCAGCTCTTCGAAGTAACCACTTCATCTTGTGAGCCGATTGATGAGTGCCACAGATTCCTTCGTGCAGCTCTCCTATGGCGAATTTAGCTTGATTAGTACTTAGGCATTTGAGTAGCACGCCATCAATCGTCCGATAATATAAGTCATCATCGAGCAAGACATATCGTAAAGCCTTGTAGCGCAATTTCCTTGAAGCCGACTGAGAAGGGTTCTATAGATAATTATAGACATCAAACCTCCAGTCATCGGCTGAGATGGTTGCAATCCCCACTTCAACATCTTTTGTCATCGGCTTGTAGCCCGATGCCCCTTGAGCTAAATCATTTGCTTCTGAATTCTGCTCTCTAGGGATGTGTTTTAAGGTTACTAGCCGAAAGTTGTCCATCAAATCTAGACATTTTTGATAGTAGATCATCAGTGCGTCATTCTTGCATTCATATTCCCCTGACAACTGGCTGATGACCAATAGTGAATCTCCCATTATCTCGATGGCATCGGCTTCGACCTCCTTCAGCAACTGCAAACCTCTGAGAACGGATTCGTATTCGGCTTGATTGTTTGTGGCATGAGGCATAATGGAGAAAGCAAACTCGAAGCTTGCCCCTGGGAGAGATTATCACCAAGCGATGTCGCATCATTCGTCGCACCGAGCCATCGAAAGTTAAAGTCCAAGGCATGATATCAACGAGCCGATATAGTCATTTCGTGTTCTATGATAAAATCTGCTATGACTTGTCCATTTACCGCCTTGGGTTCCCGATACCTCGAACGAACTCGGTTAACGAAAATATCCATTTCCCAACTCGTCCTCTCGAACTAGAGCCGATAGTATATATTTTACTACGTCGGCTTTGCAAACTATGGTGCACTCATTGGATAACAAATAATGCCTTAACTTTGTGCATGAAAAATATAGGGACAAACACAACTTCTCCATGGGAGAGTACCTTGTTTCGCATCCGTAAGTCTTCGCTAAGATAGAAAATTGCCTTCTCCTTTCCCTCGATCTCCTAAATCGAACTAAGCCAATGGACTTCTCATCGGGTGCGGATATAGCTTGAACGACACTCCTTTTATGGAGGGATCAATACCCAGGGACCTTAGATAATCCTTAATGTTGTCCAAAGCCTTCGTTGCTCGCCCCCGTGAACGCTTGATTGGCTTTCAGCCATAGTAGAGGCGTGAAAGGCTCCATCTTTTCGATAGATTGGCTATGAAGCGTCGATGAAGTTGATTTTGCCGATCAGAGACTACAATTGCTTCTTATCCTGCGGGGGCTGAATAGTCTTGATAGCATTGATGCTTCTTTGCGTTAGCTCAATCCCCTCTCGTGAACAAGAAACCCCAAGAACGGCACCGATACGCCAAACGCACACTTTGGGATTCATCTTCGAGCCATACTTTCTCGTTCTCTCCAACACCTTCCTTAAATCGGCTATGTGGTCTTCCACTTCCTTGGATTTGACAACGACGTCATCGATATAGATTTCCACCAAGAAGCTGATTAGGTCATGAAAAATGTAATTCATGGCCCTCGATATGTAGCTCCAGCATTCTTCAAGCCAAATGTCATGACGACCCACTGGTATAAGCCGATTGCCCCAAGGCATCTAAAAGCTGTTTTATGAATGTCCTCCTCGGCCATAAAGATCTGATTATAACCAGCATTGACATCCATACAACTTATGATTTTGTGCCTGGAGGCGGCATCTATCAGCAAGTCGGCTATAGGCATAGGGTACTCATCCTTAGGGGTGGCCTTATTTGAATCTCTGAAGTCGATACACACCCTAAGTTTGCCGTTTTTCTTCATCACTGGAACTATATTTGAAATCCATTCTGCGTATCGGCAAGGCCAAATGAAACCAGCATCATATAGTGTGGACCCCCGATTTTGAGTCGGGAATCTTTCGTGTTCATAGTACCATTCCCTGGATCAAGTAGTTGGTACCCACGAATGCAGTACTGGATAATCAAGTGCACATGCACGAATAGTCTTACAATACCATTATTACATAAATAGGCCCGAAGGCATTGTTCATTCCACAGGACCTTATGGTCCGAATACAACATAAAAACGAGTTTAGATAAGGCGGCGGAAAGAGGCGGCGGCTTGTCCATTGCCACGAGCAACGACGGGACTAAGGTCTAATATGCGTCGTCGGTTCCTTCGCCCTCCGCGTAGTACGCGTAGGGGTCTTCGGCTCTTCATTTCCATCAGTGGAGGTTTGTGCGTATAGCAAGGGTGAGTACCAACCGTACTCGGCAAGTCAACACGAAATTGATGCATATGATAGGGATATTCAAAGAACACGGCTAGGGTTATTTTGCGTAAAGCCGTTTTTTCAATTCTTTTCACAAGCCTACCGACTAGCCAAAATCAAGTTTTAATTTCATGGTTCATTAATCCGGCGACGGTTCGTCTACCATCCATCGTGATTCCAAGGATGGCTTCCCGTCTCCGGTTCGTCATGATTTTCTGGAGTCCACCCTTCTCGCATTCTCGAGAAGTTGATCCACACGAACAAAATCATCATGCAAACCCATCCCGCAGTTTTAAGTTTAAAATCTAGCCAAGCGAAAGTCTTGTCACGATGCTCAATATCCGCGAGCACGGCTATTCGAATAGATTGATTCATTCACACCTGCGGTGGATGTACACTTTACCGTACTCCGCGACAGACCCAACAAATGAGCCTACGCCTCAACACATGAGACGGTCACGGCAAAGCCTTTCGATAACCTTGCTTTGGCGATGTACCCGCTCCATGAACTTTAGCCCTCATGCACTCTAGCCGTCCTTTTCTAGCGGTGAGAGGAGTTACGCGCACCGGGGTAAGGGAAGACATTTCCAATCTTTAAGTTTAATTAACAGTAGTTTAATTTCACCATTTATAACAAAGGCCGCAGCCTCATTCTCATCCCATAACCACATCATAGAGAACCATCTATGCAAGGATCGCCTCCGCTCGGCTACCTAGTCGGCTAGGTCTATACCCATTCGAGAAGTACGGTTATGCGGCTCGTTTCCCGCTATCTCATGGCTCGGTCCTTAATTGACCAGGTCGGCACTTGCCTTTTCCGGAATCCACCCAAATCATCCAGCCGCCCGAGTCTAAAACATTTGTATAGTACTTTCAATTTTCATCAAACTTAGTTCATCGGGGCCATGTGGCGCTCATGTCTCCACATGCCGAAGCTCAACTACCTCCCTAAGGTAGTTGCCCAAGCACAAAGCTTTTTCATAAAGTCATGAGTATGCATGGTCTAAGTTTAGCAGGGCTAAGCGGTTTACCGAAGTTATGCTTCGGTTATTTGTATCACATCGCGAGTTACAAGGAGTAATTCTAAAGGTAATCAATAGCAAGGTATGGCATATCAAGTATAGGCAATCCGGTAAAGCATGCATGTTTAGAGTTTAAAATAACATCATTTCGCAAAAGGGATCAATATGTTCAAAGGGTATGAAGACTTGCCTTGCTCGCACACTTGAGGGGTGGGATCTTCGGCGGTGTCGATGCCGGTTTCTTCGGACGCTACCCGTACGTGCGAGAGATCAATTGAATTCAGTTAGAATTCAACTAAACACCGAGAGATCGAAAAGAACCACAAAAGCCATGAAAACCACTTCAAAGAGTTTTGCCGAAAATTCTACTCGAGTTAGAACAAGGGTTGCGAGGAAAATCCGGGTTTTGGAATCGAGTTGATGACCTAGGGTTTTCGCAAAGTCGGCGATCGTAATAAATTTGGAAATTACGTTTGAAAATATCAGCGAAGAAAATTCATGCTCGAAATTTGAGGGTTTGAGCACAAAAGCGAAACCTATTTCGATGGCGGGAAAGAATTAAACGGAATCCGGATTGAAAACGATGCGAAATGAAATTCGGAAAACGTCCGATTCCGATTTTTCAAACTTTGCACCGAGAAAATATGTGAGAAAATAATTTATTTTTGCTCAAAATTTTACTCAAGTCATCCCAAAATATTCTTCCAAATTTTCCAAAATTTTTCCTAATTTTTTCCCTATTTTTCTTTTTTTTCTTTTTCTTTTTCTTTTTCTTTTTCTTTTTCTTTTTCTTTTTCTGCGCACTGTTCAATGCCCGAAAGGTGTTCGACCGGGGCTCGGCCAAAACAGAGGCGGCGGCGGCGCTAGCGCACAAGGGAAAAGGGGGCGGCGGGGCTTACCGCGATGGCGCTCGGGGAGGAGCAAGGGGCTCGGTGGCCGGCTTGCGCGGCGGCGGCTAACGGCGGCGACTTTTGGCGGTGGCGCTCGGGAACAGCGAGATCACGGTGGCGGTGCGGTGGAATCGGCGGGCGCGGCCCTTTATAGGCGCGGCGCGCGCGGGCGCGAGGAGAGAGGGGACGGCTCGGGCATGCGCGGCGCGGCGCGACACGCGGCGCGGCTCGGGGCGGGTACGGCGGGCGGGAGCGGCGGCGGGCGCACGGCGCGGCGGGGTCCGGAGCGGCGTGCGCGCGCGCGGTAGGGCCGGAGCGCGGCCGGCCGCGTGGCGGCAGGCTGGCGGCGCGCGAGGCGTCTGAGCGGCGGGCGCAGCGGTGCGTGCGCGGCGCGCGGCGCGCGGGAGTCCGGCTCGGCGCGGTGCTCGCGCGGCGCGTGGCGCGCGCGGCGTGGCGCGCGTGCCAGCGCGGCGCGTGGCGCGCGGGGTGGGAGCAAGGGCCGGGTACGGCGCGCGAGCGCGCGGCGCGGGCGCGGCGGGGTCCGGCGCGGCGCGCGGCGGGCGCGCGTGGCGCGTCGCGGGCGCGGCGCGACGGCCGGGCGACGCGCGGCGCGCGCGGCCGGGGCGTCGGCGTCGAACACTTGGCGGCTAATGAACAGTGAACTTTCACTTTTTTCCCGATTTTCCATTTTCTTTTCTCATTTTCTATTTTCTTTCCTTCTAAAAATTCCAAAATAAATCCTAATATCCCAAAAATAATTTTTAGCATTATATTTTAAACTTTTTCTTGACTTTTATTTTCCATAATTATTTTTCATATTTATTTAAATTTCTTTTTCCAAATTTTCATAATTCACCCATTTTATTTTCAAAAATTTCCCAACTTTTAGTACGCCTCCCGAGAATTTTATTATTTATTTTGTGTTTTAATTTATCTTTTCCCAACCAAAAATTTTATTTTATATGTCCTGAACACGTTTTCACGAATCCGCACTTTTTCCCGGATTCTTTTTAAAACCCCGGTGCGACTTCCGCACCGACATTTTGTCAACTCCGAAAACTTCAAATATGCCAAAAAGGGATTTGACCACGACTAAATTTTATGCAACTGAGCTTGGCAAATAAGAAGCAACAAACCCGAGAAGAAGCAATAGGCCACGGTTTTTGAAAGTTCCGATTTTTACGTTCCGATTTTGATTCTCCGATTTTTAGGATGTCACAAACCTACCCCTAACAATAAATCTCGTCCCGAGATTTCTTACCATTGCTGAGTAGGTGTGGGTATTCGTCCTCGGGAACTCTTCGCTTTCCCGTAGCCTCTTCTTCCGTGTGATTGCTCCATTGTACCTTATACATGCGCCATGACTTGGTCCGTGTCTTCTTTTCCGCCTCGTCTAGTATCTTGATTGGATGTTAGGGTAGGTAAGATCACTTGTGGACATGGATGGCTTCTAAAGGAGCTTGCTCTTCGGTACCCGCAAACATTTCTTCAGCTGCGATACGTGGAACACTGGGTGGACATCGGAGAGATTCTCGGCGGTTCAATTGGTAAGCCACTTCTCCTCTCCTAGCGCTTATCAAGAATGGGCCCACGTATCGTGGTGCGAGTTTCCCCTTGACTTTGAATCTCGAGTTCCCGTAGTGGTGAGACTTTTAGATACACGTAGTCACCTTCTTTAAATTCCAATTCTCTTCGACGGGTGTCCGCGTAGCTCTTTTGTCGTGATTGAGCCGCTTGTAGTCGGTCCGGATCGGCGAACCTTTTCCTCCGCCTCCTTGATTATGTCGGGCCCGAATACGGTTCGTTCACCGGTTTCGACCACATTAGTGGGGTTCGACATCGGCGACCAAATAAAGCTTCGTTTGGCGACATCTTCAAAGCGGCTTGGTAGCTGTTGTTGTAGGAGAACTCGGCGTACGGCAAACATTTCTCCCAATCCTTGGTGAAATCCAACGCACGAGCTCTCGGCATGTCTTCTAGCACTTGATTTGTCCTCTCGCCGCGCCGTCGATGCGGGTGGTAAGCGGTACTAAAGGCAAGGTGACCCCGAGTGCCTCGTGGACCTTGCTCCAAAAATGAGATGTAAATTGGGTACCACGATCCGATATAATCTTTTTTGGTACACCGTGGAGACACACAATCCTACTCATATATAATTCCGCTAGCTTGGCACTTTGTTGTAGTTAGTTTTCACGGGAATAAATCGCGAGTCTTGGTGAGCCGATCTACTATTACCCAAATGGAATCGTAACCATGTCGCAGTCTTGGGTAATCCTACTATGAAATCCATGCCTATCTCGTCCCATTTCCATTACGGAATCTTGAGTGGCTGCAGCAAGCGTGGGCGTTGATGTTCGGCTTTCACCCTTTGGCACACATCGCACACGGCTACGTATTCGGCTACATCCCTCTTCATATTAGGCCACCGGTATTCTCCTTTTAAATCTGGTACATTTTCGTGCTTCGGGATGTAACGATATGCCGATTCGTGGGCTTCCTTTAAGATCAATCCCCTCAAACCGCCTCGTTCGTGCACACGAGATTCTCTTCTTGTACCACAAGATTCCCTTGTCATCTACGAAAACTCCTGAGCGCGTCCACGCCATACGTTCCTTAATTTCCTGGATTTCCTCATTCCCTCTTTGGGCTTCCTCTATTTGAGTTCTCGGTAGGGCTGGATTTCCAGTGAGTTCACTTCTCAGTGAGGAATCAGTGCGATTGAGCCGAGCCATTTCTTCTGGAGCTCATTAGCCACACCTCCCAATTCCATGTGGTTGCATTGGGCTTTGCGGCTCAGCGCATCGGCCACTACATTTGCCTTGCCGGGATGGTAATGGATTCCTAGATCGTAATCCTTGATCAACTCCAACCATCGCCCGTCGTAGGTTGAGATCAGTGAGTAAAGAAATATTTCAAGCTCTTGTGATCGGTATACACATCACGGTGGTTCCCGTCGGATAGTGTCTCCAGATCTTCAATGCATGTACCACCGCGGCTAATTCCAGTCATGTGTGGGGTAATTCTCTTCGTGGGGTATGCGCCGAGAGGCATACGCTACGACCTTTCCATCCTGCATCAATACTCCTCCCAATCCTTGGGATGCATCACAAGTACATCACGAAGTCCTTCGGTTGTCGGGTAAGGTCAAGATTGGAGCGGTGGTTAACTTTTCTTTTAATTGGTCGAAGGCTTTTTGGCACTTTTCATTCCATTCAAACTTCTTTTCCTTCTTCGGAGTTGAGTCATAGGTCGGGCTACGGTGGAAAACCCTTCGATAAACCGTCGGTAATAACCGGCCAAGCCCAAGAAACTCCGAACTTCCGTTACCGACTTGGGTGCCTTCCATTCCATAACGGCTTCGACCTTAGCGGGGTCTCTTGCTACTCCTCCGGCTGAAACCACGTGGCCAGAAAAGCGACTTCCTTGAGCCGAACTCGCATTTGCTGAACTTGGCATACAGCCGGTGCTCTCGTAGCTTTTAAAGCACTAGTCGTAGATGCTCCGCGTGTTCCTCATCGTTCTTGGAGTAGATAAGTATATCGTCGATGAACACCACTACGAATTTGTCCAGGTACTCCATGAACACCTTGTTCATTAGGTTCATAAAGTACGCAGGGCATTGGTCAATCCAAAGGACATCACCGTGAACTCGTATAAGCCGTATCGTGTAGAGAATGCCGTCTTAGGAATATCTCCGGCTCTAATTCTCAATTGATGATATCCCGACCGTAGATCAATCTTGGAGAACACTGCGCACCCTTAAGTTGATCGAATAGGTCATCGATCCAGGCAGCGGGTACTTGTTCTTGATAGTGACTTCGTTCGGCGATCGGTAGTCCACACACATTCTCATGCTCCCATCCTTCTTCTTGACGAAGAGCACCTTGGAGCTCCCCGGGGAGAAGAGCTGGGCGAACGAATCCCTTCTCTTGTAGTTCCTTTATTTGTTTCTTGAGTTCCTCCAACTCATTGGCATTTGGCATTCGATAGGGCCTCTTGGATATGGGGGCGTACCGGGCATTAAGTCGATGATGAACTCTACGTCGCGATCCGGGGGCATTCGGGTAATTCCTCGGAAACACATCCGGGTATTCTTGTACTACGGCATTCCACCTAGAGGTAGCATGGTGAACACTCCGCAGCTTGTTCACACGGCCTTGGGTTTTGATCCATAGTTATGCTCATCGGTGATCCCCACGGGGTGGATACCGTGACTTCCCTTCAATTGTGATCTATAATTCCATTATTTTTGGTCAACCAATCCATTCCGAGTATGACATCTATGGTTTGGGGCGATAACACCATAAGGTTTGAGAGAAACACCACGTCTCTAATCCGTATGGGCACGTTAATGCGAGGCATGGGGTACGGTTATGTCTCCCAGTGCGAGTGTACCAACATAGGCCTCTTAAGTGCTACTTGGTGTAGGTGGTGTTGTTTGCTTACTTGGGAAGATATGAATGAATGCGAGGCTCCGAATCGAATAAAACTTTAAGCGGTGTAGAGTTGATAGAGAACATACCCATCAATACGCTCTGGTCCTCTGTGCTTCTTACGCCTCACATGATTCACTTGGCCACGTCGAAACCCGGTGGCGGCCTCGTTGGGTAGCGGGGTCCCTGACCGGACCTCGTCCTGCCGCGGGGGTGGGGGTTCCTCGGACGGGTGTGGCATTGGCGCCGGTGCGCACGGGGGTGTTGCGTGGTTTTGGGCAGCTATTGGAGTAATGCCCGAATTCTCCGCGAGCTTGAAAGCAGCTCACATTCCTCCTTCTGGAGCGGCTAGGGTTGGTGTGGGTGTACGAAGCGTGGTGTAGCGCCGGTTGACATGGTCGGGAGCGAGAGGACGTCCCGATTGCGGGACGTTTGGCTTCCATCCGACGGGGTGGCTCCCTTGGGGCGTTGTGGCGTTCCACGAAATGGGCGAGCCATAGCGAGCCTCCTTTGCGGTTATTGTCCACCACCTTTTGGTCATGCTCAAGTCGGACGACCTTGTTGATGAGGCTTTGGAAACCGGTGTGATCCTGCCCGATCATTGGTCCCTCGGTTCGTCATTTAGTCCCTCAATGAATTTGTCTATCTTTTCTTCTTCGTCTCGCCGGTCATTTGGTGGCGTAACGGGCAAGCTGGGTAAACTGTTCGGATACTCTGTCGAGGTGTTCCCTTGACGCAGTCTGCGGAACTCGTTCTTCTTCATCCTCATTACACTGCAGTGGCACGAAATTCTCACGGAACGCAGCCGTGAATTCCTCCCATGTTGGCTCGCCGGCGTCTTCGGCTCGTGTCTCCTTGTAGGTGTCCCACCGAGTCACTCGCGGGACCCTCCAGGCGATTAGTAGCGAAGACCACTCTATCGGCTTCTCGGACTCGACGAGGGTTAGCTTCTTTTCTATCACTCTTAGCCAATCTTCGGCGTCCATAGGTTCTTCGGCCGTGGAAAAAGTGGGCGGCTTAGCTCTCATGAATTCCCAGACTCGATCCTCCTCGACCTCCTTGATTATTGGCGATCGCTTGGAGTAGCCGGGTCCGCATAGCCATGACCTCCGCCGGGTGGAGGGGTTGGGTTCCGGCGGGTTTTCGTTGGTTGCCGCGGTTCTGCGACGATGTGCCATCGAAGAAGAGAGATGATTTAAGAGAGCGATCTAGTTTAGGTTATGGTTCACGGAAATTTTTCTTCAAGTTCCTTCGAATGATCTTCACTCAACGAGCAAGGTGAAACAATAAATAGCATACGAATTAAGACATCGCAAGGCGTGCCCGGGTTCATCATATTACATAAGGGGTACATGGGCTGTATACACACAATCCTCCATGCCGGGATAGCAATAATAATTATATCGTTCAGCTAGATCAACTAATTAAGGGTAAATAGGAAGTGCTTTGCCGGGTCGGGAAGGTCCTTCCGCCTAGTCATCCAACCATCCGCAAGAGCCAGGCGCCGGAAGCGGGTGGTCCGCGCCGAAGCAAACCGAAGTCCCCACGGCTCGGAGGTGGCGGCCTCGGAGTCACGCCGAATCTTTCGACTCGGTGGCCGCGTACTCTTGCGAGCGATCGGCGGGTGAGGGGGCCTCCCGTGTGAGTCAAGCGACGAGGGGGAACTTCCTCCTCCATTGAGTCGGTGTCGCTAGACTCCCATTTGATCTCCATGGGCTCCGCCTCGGACTCCGTGTCGGTGTGGATCGGATGGGGTTACCCTCTCCGATCCCGGCTCGGAGGGTGCGGTACGGAGCTCGGGGGTGGCAACGTGGGGTCGACCGGGTATGGTGCGGCTCTGTGCTCAACATGAAAGCTTGCTCCATCATAGCTTGAAAAGTATCAAAGCTTCTTTGGAGTTATATGGTAATAGTGGTCGGGCACGGGGGCGGGATGTGATGGTACGAGGCTCGGTGGAAGTACTGCGGCGTAGACGGGATGAGTGTGCATTTGTTCCTCTAGCCGGTTGATCTGCTTGCTTGCTTTTCTGTTTGCTCTTCCAGCTCTACTAGAGCCTCCCCTCGGGCCATGTAGCGGTCGAGAGTTGCTCATGCGAGCACCATTGGCACTGCTGTGTATGCGGCATGCTTATCTGGTCTTCACGGCCTTGGTGGTGGCGACCGGATCATTGGCGTGGCTGCGATCGTTGATCTCGAGCGGGGCCTCCTGTATGCGATCGTCTGCTGTCTCGCCCAACGCGATAAACGCGTGACCATCGGGTTGTAGCGGGGGGTAGCCTCCACGGTGCGAGCCGGGTTGCCCTCTTCGCGATAAGGGTGATGCACGAACTCGTCATTGTGAGTTCGGCACGGTGTTCCGCATTAAGGCGAAGGAAGGCCTCGCGAGCGGCATCTGAATAGGCACTACGCTAGGTCCGGTGGTAGCGAGTGTGGAAGCGTAGGATGTCTCACTCCCCATGCGGGCTTCTATGGACACGGCTGCCTCCCGGGCTGGATACATCTCGGAGCCATGTCTCTTGGTGTGATAAGTGGGCGGTTAGGGTATCTCAAGCACCATAGTAGAGGCGGAGTTGTACCACGAACCCCTCGTCTCGCGGGTTAGTGACTTCCCAGGTTCCGTCGTGGTTTGACATCCGCTTTACGGGCAATTTAGGGTTAGCGAGAGGGAGCTATCATAATCATTTGGTATAAAGAAATACGGATGTAGAAAAGATATATTTGCATTTTCGGAAATAATAGTTTAAAACTGTTCCTACCGTAGGGATATTTCCCTTTAGCCATCTAGTTAGGGGTAGGGCGCCATTTGGTCTTAGCCTACGGTCGCATGGCTCGATACCGGCTCTGTGGACCCCGATTTTGAGTCGGGAATCTTTCGTGTTCATAGTACCATTCCTGGATCAAGTAGTTGGTACCCACGAATGCGATCTTGGATAATCAAGTGCACATGCACGAATAGTCTTACAATACCATTATTACATAAATAGGCCCGAAGGCATTGTTCATTCCACGGGACCTTATGGTCCGAATACAACATAAAAACGAGTTTAGATAAGGCGGCGGAAAGAGGCAGCGGCTTGTCCATTGCCACGAGCAACGAGGGACTAAGGTCTAATATGCGTCGTCGGTTCCTTCGCCCTCCGCGTAGTACGCGTAGGGGTCTTCCGGCTCTTCATTTCCATCATTTGGAGGTTTGTGCGTATAGCAAGGGTGAGTACCAACCGTACTCGGCAAGTCAACACGAAATTGATGCATATGATAGGGATATTCAAAGAACACGGCTAGGGTTATTTTTGCGTAAGCCGCAGTTTTTTCAATTCTTTTCACAAGCCTACCGACTAGCCAAAATCAAGTTTTAATTTCATGGTTCATTAATCCGGCGACGGTTACTCTACCATCCATCGTGATTCCAAGGATGGCTTCCGTCTCCGGTTCGTCATGATTTTACGGGAGTCCACCCCCTTCTCGCATTCTCGAGAAGTTGATCCACCGGCCGAACAAAATCATCATGCAAACCCATCGGCCAGTTTTAAGTTTAAAATCTAGCCAAGCGAAAGTCTTGTCACGATGCTCAATATCCGCGAGCACGGCTATTCGAATAGATTGATTCATTCACCTTGCGGTGGATGTACACTTTACCGTACTCCGCGACGACCCAACAAATGAGCCTACGCCTCAACACATGAGACCGGTCACGGCAAAGCCTTTCGATAACCTTGCTTTGGCGTACCCGCTCCATGAACTTTAGCCCTCATGCACTCTAGCCGTCCTTTTCTAGCGGTGAGAGGAGTTACAGCGCACCAGGGTAAGGGAAGACATTTCCAATCTTTAAGTTTAATTAACGGTAGTTTAATTTCACCATTTATAACAAAGGCCGCAGCCTCATTCTCATCCCATAACCACATCATAGAGAACCATCTATGCAAGGATACGCCTCCGCTCGGCTACCTAGTCGGCTAGGTCTATACCCATTCGAGAAGTACGGTTATGCGGCTCGTTTCCGGCTATCTCATGGCTCGGTCCTTAATTGACGGGTCGGCACTTGCCTTTTCCGGAATCCACCCAAATCATCCGGCCGCCCAGTCTAAAACATTTGTATAGTACTTTCAATTTTCATCAAACTTAGTTCATCGGGGCCATGTGGCGCTCATGTCTCCACATGCCGAAGCTCAACTACCTCCCTAAGGTAGTTGCCCAAGCACAAAGCTTTTTCATAAAGTCATGAGTATGCATGGTCTAAGTTTAGCAGGGCTAAGCGGTTTACATAAAGTTATGCTTCGGTTATTTGTATCACATCGCGAGTTACAAGGAGTAATTCTAAAGGTAATCAATAGCAAGGTATGGCATATCAAGTATAGGCAATCCAGGTAAAGCATGCATGTTTAGAGTTTAAAATAACATCATTTCGCAAAAGGGATCAATATGTTCAAAGGGTGTGAAGACTTGCCTTGCTCGCACACTTGAGGGTGGGATCTTCGGCGGTGTCGATGCCGGTTTCTTCGGACGCTACCGTACGTGCGAGAGATCAATTGAATTCGGTTAGAATTCAACTAAACACCGAGAGATCGAAAAGAACCACAAAAGCCATGAAAACCACTTCAAAGAGTTTTGCCGAAAATTCTACTCGAGTTAGAACAAGGGTTGCGAGGAAAATCCGGGTTTTGGAATCGAGTTGATGACCTAGGGTTTTCGCAAAGTCGGCGATCGTAATAAATTTGGAAATTACGTTTGAAAATATCAGCGAAGAAAATTCATGCTCGAAATTTGAGGGTTTGAGCACAAAAGCGAAACCTATTTCGATGGCGGGAAAGAATTAAACGGAATCCGGATTGAAAAACGATGCGAAATGAAATTCCGGAAAACGTCCAGATTTAGATTTTTCAAACTTTGCACCGAGAAAATATGTGAGAAAATAATTTATTTTTGCTCAAAATTTTACTCAAGTCATCCCAAAATATTCTTCCAAATTTTCCAAAATTTTTCCTAATTTTTTTCCCTATTTTTCTCTTTTTTTTTTTTTTTTTTCTTTTTCTTTTTCTTTTTCTTTTTCTTTTCTTTTTCTCGCGCACTTTGCATTCAATGCCCGAAAGGTGTTCGGCCAGGGCTCGGCCAAAAACAGAGGGCGGCGGCGGCGCTAGCGCACAAGGGAAAAGGGCGGCGGCGGGGGCTTACGGCGATGGCGCTCGAGGAGGAGCAAGGGGGCTCGGTGGCCAAGCTTGCGCGCGGCGGCGGCGGCTAAACGGCGGCGACTTTTGGCGGTGGCGCTCGGGAGCGGCGAGATCACGGTGGCGGTGCGGTGGAATCGGCGCGGCGCGGCCTTTATAGGCGCGGCGCGCGCGCGGGGCGCGAGAGGAGAGGGGGACGGCTCGGGCATGCGCGGCGCGGCGCGACACGCGCCGCGGCTCGGGGCGGGGTACGGCGGGCGAGCAGCGGCGGCGGCGCACTGTGGGCGGGAGTCCGGAGCGGCGTGCGCGCGCGAGGTACAAGGGCGGAGCGCGGCGGCCGCGTGGCGGCCCAGCCGCGCGGAGCGCCGTGCGGGCGGGCGCGGCGGTGCGTGCGCGGGCGCGCTTGTGGCGCGCGAGGTCCGGCTCAGCGCGGTGCTCGCGCCTTGTGGCGCGTGGCCCGCTTGGCGCGGGCGAGCGTGCCCATGCTGGCCGCCTTGCGCGCGGGGTGGGGCAAGGGCCGGTACGGGCGCGGCTAGCTGCGGGCCTTGGCCCAGGAGTCGGCGCGGCGGGGCGCGGGCGAGCGCGCGTGCAGCGTGTCGCGGCGCGGCGCGTCTGGCCGGAGCTGAGCGGCGGCGCGCGCTTGGCCGGGCCGTACGGCGTCGAACACTTGGCGGCTAATGAACAGGTGAACTTTCACTTTTTCCGATTTTCCATTTTCTTTTCTCATTTTCTATTTTCTTTCCTTCTAAAAATTCCAAAATAAATCCTAATATCCCAAAAATAATTTTTAGCATTATATTTTAAACTTTTTCTTGACTTTTATTTTCCATAATTATTTTTCATATTTATTTAAATTTCTTTTTCCAAATTTTCATAATTCACCCATTTTATTTTCAAAAATTTCCCAACTTTCGAGTACGCCTCCGAGAATTTTATTATTTATTTTGTGTTTTAATTTATCTTTTCCCAACCAAAAATTTTATTTTATATGTCCGAACACGTTTTCACGAATCCGCACTTTTTCCCGGATTCTTTTTAAAACCCCAGTGCGACTTCGCACCGACATTTTGTCAACTCCGAAAACTTCAAATATGCCAAAAAGGGATTTGACCACGACTAAATTTTATGCAACCGAGCTTGGCAAATAAGAAGCAACAAAACCCGAGAAGAAGCAATAGGCCACGGTTTTTGAAAGTTCCGATTTTACGTTCCGATTTTGATTCTCCGATTTTTAGGATGTCACATATAGCCGAGTGAGTTCGGCCTTAATTGCATCATACATATTGGCTCTAAACCTCTTGGGAGGTTGTTTGTGCTGCCGACATCCAGGCTTAATAGGGAGCCGATGCTCAACAATGGATCGGCTAAGACCAGGCATCTCAAAATACTCCCAAGCAAAGCAATCTTTATATTCCTTCAGTAAATCAATAAGCTTGGTCCTAAAATGAGAAGACAAATTTTTGCTAATGTATGTCGGCCTAGGCCTATCCCTTGGACCTATATCAACCTCTTCCAACTCATCGGTCGACATAAAATCTTGCCCTAGCTTGCCGTCGATGTCGTCCACGGTGTCCTTGGTGTAGACACTCGAGCCCTCCACGACGCCCTCAAAGTAACAATTGAGGCTCTTCATCTCCAATTGGCTACATGTCGAATCGGACATCTTCGGAAAATCGGCTGCGTACTTTGCCGACAGGCAATCAATGTCGTCGACCTCCCATAAAGTTAAGTCGGCAACGTTGGACCGACCTTTAGGCACGATCTCTATCTTATCGCCTTGCCATTGGATTAAGCTTTGATGCATTGTAGAAGGGATGCGGCGAGTTTGGCGTGGATCCAATCCCTTCAGAGTATGCTATATGATTCCTTCCCGTCAATGACGAAAAATGTTGTGGGCATGGTTTTTGCCGACGGTCGGCTCAATGTTTAAAACTCCCTTGGCCTCCGATGGGTTGGCGCCGAAGTCCTTGAGCACCATGTTGGTTTTTATCAAGTCATCGGCTCCTTTGCCTAGCTTCCGAAGGTTGCGTAGGGATGAGGTTAAGAGCCCGTTCATCGACTAGCATCTTCGACATCGGCTTCCCATTCACGAATCCTTTAACATATAGGGCTTCAAGTGCTGATTTTCGGTCCCTTTGGGTTTTTCAAAGATGGCATGCTCGGGACAAGTACTAGCTTGGCCAAGGTGTATTCAACGGTGTTTGCATCGGCCTCGACTGGCCTCAAACACGGTCGGCAATATGAACACCATATTGACGGATGCGAAGCCACTCCTTTTCCTTTTGCTGCCCTCCCGGCCTTATCGGCAGGCTCTCATCGAATGGGATTTGTGTGCTTCTTAACACGTCACTACTTCCTGCCCCGTTGTTGTTGTTGATGCTGGATCATTTTCTGGACCTCTTCCTCCTGTCCTTCGCTTCTAAGCCTCGAATTCTCCTCTTCGAGTTTTGGTGAGCAGTGTCGAAGGGCATCATTAGGGATTGGCCAATTGCTCTTCTTCACCTCCTCTTCGTCCTCCTCTTGGAAGAAATCCCGGTGAATCGGTCCGAGCCGTTCGTGGATGGGGAGTCTTCGCGGTTGAGTTGAATGGCTCGGGGGATGAATCGGCTCGTGCTTGCAATTGTTTCTTGCCCGAACTTGTCTTCTCTAAATTCGTTTGCAGGCTAGGCGGTTTTCAAGGCGGGTAACCTTATCCCTTGCTCCCCGTGAAACTGAAGAATTCGCACCGCCAATGTTGATCGTAGCCATCGTGGCGTGAAAATAGGCCACTCCTAGTCGATCCGGCATCCTCAGTACGGCTTGCTGCGTCGGGCCTCTTCCTCCTCTTGAACCCTCGGTTGAAACCGAGTCGGTTGTCCATGTGCTCGGGCCGACGATCGGTCGATCGGCCACCTTGGTGTAGACCATGTTAATTGGCGCGTTGGTTGCGGTTGGCTTGCTTTGGATGGCTCCTCGCGGTGCGAGCCGGCCACGGTTGCTTGTTGGGCTTTGGCTAAGCTGTGCGCCATTCTGTTCTGCAAATCAGCTCACCTTGGATCGGCTTGGACTACGTTGACGGGGAAGGGGTTGCCATCGACCTTCATTGGCTTAGCCGATTCCTCAAACTTGATTTTCCCTCGCCTCGATAGCCGACTGAATTTGTTGGCGGAAGACTTTGCGATCGTTGGTGCTATGGGATGTGGTGTTGTGCCACTTGCAATATTTCTTCTTTTTGAGCTCCTCGGCGATGGAATGACGTGGTTGGCGGCTGTATTTGCTTCTCCCGCAGTAGTAGATCGAAGATCCTATCGGCTTTAGTTATGTCAAAATCATACTTTTCCTCTTTAGCCAATTTTTTAAGCCACTGGCAAGTTATGGCCTTCTTGTTCCTGGTCCACTCGGCCGCTGCTACCTCTGTGTCGCTGTCACTTGAATCAGAGTCCGTTGCGTATGCGACGTGGGTGACTTTCTTGAAGGCCTTCTTTGATTCTTGAAAGTGTTGTTCATGGGTCGTCACCTTTTGAGCCAAATGGGCCAAGCTCTCAAAGTCTTGGGCCAAAAACCTCTCCCGGATGGGGGCCAGATGGCCATGGAAGGCTAGGTCGGCTAGCTACGAATCCAACAGCACCAGGCTGTAACAACGGTTCTTCATGTCCCTCTATCGCTAGATATAGTCTTGAACCGATTCTTCGTGTTTCTGCCTGACGCTGGTCAAGTCTGACAACTTCATCTCATGTGTGCCGCAGTAGAAATAACTATGGAATTACTTCTCGAGATTGGCCCAGCTCTGAACCGAGTTGTAGGGCAGGGATGAAAACCATGTGAAGGCCGATCCCGAGAGAGACAATGGAAACAATCGTACTCTGAGCGTGTCGCTAGCCGATGCTTCTCTGCACTAAGACAGAAATCAGCTGACATGTTCATAGGTCGAGATGTTGTCTTGCCCAGAGAATTTCGAAAAATCCGGTGCCTTGTACCGGTTTGGCAGGGGCACCCTCTCAAAATATTTTGGGTACGGGTACCGGTACATATTGCCGGAGTCCTTCGGCTTAAGGCTAAACTGATCACGCATGACATCTGCGATCAAATCGGCCCTTGGCTTATTTTCTTGAGCTTGCAGCTGTGGCATCGGCCCGTATGCTCACACTGCATGGGAGGCTGCCGATGCCGTGTCTGTGGTGAATAAGGTTGATAGTACTGCTCGTAGTTGCCTCCCGGTATTGATGTTTGGCTTGATTCGTGCCGGAGGTGGCTGTGGTATAAACGGAGGGCTGCTCGGGGAGAGGCCGAGCCTGTTGGAGTTGTAAAGTTGGTGCAGCGTGTAAGCGCCGATCGGCATTTTGTGCAAGAGAGATTGCCGATCAACGCCAAACATGCTCTCCACTGTTCTTGGGAAGTATTGGAGCCCCGTGGCCCCGATGCAAAGGCCGTTGTCCGGTAAGGAGCTTGGGTGTTGGTTTTGCGCCGATGGTTGTTCATTGGTGAATTGGGACTCCCCCTGGAGGAATCGACTATCCCAATGGAGGAATTGGTAGCCCTTGTGTCGACGAGTCTGTAAGGTTGGAATCGACCATCGGGAAATAGGTCGGCCCCCTTGGCAACGCTCGGCTATCTTTGAATCAACCACAGTGCTTATCATGTTGTTCAATGTGTTCACCAGTATCCTTGACTGGTTGACAAGTGCATGGTGAACAGCCGAGTCAATCCGGTCTTGAAGCGTGTGCAGCCCTGAGTCATCCTGCTCCTGCTTGATGTCTTCAATCATCTTTTTCCCCTTTTTGTCCTCGCTAGAGATGGCTCCGGAGTCGAAGTCCTCAGGGATCACGAACTTGTATTTCTGAACGATTGATCCAGACCTGGTCTGGGTGTAGGATCGCAAAAAATGTGCTTGCAACCGTTCCACCATCTGCGGGTAGTCGGCCTGCTGTTCAGTCGACAGTTTCTCCATAGTCACAGGGATGATGTTGTCCTGGTCCGGCTCCGTGGCCGAGACGATCACCATTGTACTGGATCTAGAAGTTAGGGTCCCACCGGGCGTGCCAAAAGCGTGTTGATGAGAATTTTCCCACGCGCTGGACTAGGGTCCGCTTAACTCTAGTGCGGGTCCAAAATCGGTCGCCTTTGGTGATTGAGCGGGCGTGCGTTGGTTTGATCCTGCAACCAACAAGAAACAGAAAGATAGGCATTCAATCGGAATCGTCTACGGCTATCCTGGTCCGACTCGGACTCGGCGGCAGCTCCGTAGCCGATTCGAGACTTAGCTGAATTACACTTCAATCATTGTTTCAAACTTGGGATTTGCTTACCAAATTTGGTTGTTAATGAGGCTCACTTCACTTCAACACACACCACAAGAAGAAGTTCCTACGAATTCTAACTTAGTTATCTAGGCTAGTGGAGTTAGGAAGTAGTTTAGACTTCTTTTCGGTTCCCGGAGTCGCCTTCGGACTTCGGATATGTCTTTAGCACTCTTCTTCCTTTGTACCACTTTGAGCTTAATAAAGATATTATCTTCTAGTTCATATGAGTGTGGTTCTTCTTATGCTTTAATAGATAAGAGTTTCATTATTAGTTTAATTCGTAGTCTTGTTACGTTTAGCCGAGTAACTCTATTGCCACGGACACGGTCCAATGAGCAATTAGGATGTAGGTTTGCCTTTATCTTGCTCATGAAAGGTAGAGGTATCTATGCTAATATAGCCATGGTGCTTAGATTATTTCATAGACATTGGTTATGGCCACATCCCACGGGTGAGAGGTAGGCGACGGTGGTGACATGACCCTATCCGTCCTTTGTATTCCTCCACGTTTGGATTTGGTGTAGGGCAAACGGTAAGAGATCGCTTCATGGTGGCAGGTGGGCCACCGGGCGACGGTACCTCCGTAGTCCGGGAGCATAGAAGCTGGGTTTAGGCATGACTAGAATAACTAATTAAACTATGTACTCGACTAGAAGAACTATAGGAATCGACTCAAATACTACTTTCCACTTAGCACTAGTGTATTATTTATCTAGGACTCTTCGTGCGTGTCACACTACCTCTATCATATAATTAGCTCGTCCCTGTCTAGACTTAGGTATCTCATCTATAACTTATACATATCCATGGCACCTTAGTCTTCTCTTCCTGACCACAGTCTTCTTTTGGGATAAAATAAATAATGATACCCTTGGAATACTCCCGGGTGAAATGCTATAATAGTATATCCTATTATCCTATTATAATAGTATAATAGTAAACTAAAAATACCAACAAGCATTTTAAGGCGCCGTTGCCGGGAAGACAATGGTCCAGGAAGAGATAATAAGTGCCTGGATATCCATATGTTATATTTGTCTTACCTTTGCTCGGGCTTATTTTGGTCTGTTTTCTCTTTATGTGAAAACGGGGTAGTGGTTTATCAAGGAGGTAACAACTCTTCTCATGCTTTTAATCCTAACCAATCCTCCTTGAAAGATCTTGTCTTAGGCCGAGCTAAAATTAATGAGAACATTTCTAAGAAGTTAGCAGCCAATGAAAAATCCTTGGAAGGCATTAATGCTAAAATGGAAGGCTTTTCCTCTGCTATCAAAAACCAGTGAGCTTTAAGGATGCTAGACACTCGGTTAGCTCAGCGGTGCCGCTATCCCTTCATCCGAGGCGGGGAAGATCCTGGGACAATGGAGGCTTCCCTTGAAAATGTTAGTGCGGTGACCACACGAGGGGTAAAACAACTCGTGATCGCCATATCCTAACAATGCGGGGAAGGCTAAAGAGGGTGAGTCATCCAACATTGAGCCAAGTTCATGAGGGAACGTTGGCACTAGAGGAATTCCATGACACAACATTATTGTCGTTCCCTAATCGCAGGAAGCCAACCGTGGACGAGCGGTTCGCTCGTTTTGTTGAGGTTATCCGAAGATCCACATCAATGTCCCTCCGATGGAAGCAATGCAAGTACCCACGTACGCTCGCTACCTCAAGGACATCCTCAACAACAAAAGGCCGATGCATACCACGGAGGTTATCAAGCTAACGGAGGAGTATAGAGCTGCTATAATCAACCGATTTCCTGAAAAGAAGAAGGATTCGGGTTGTCCCACGATCACCTGTTTGATCGGGACACAACAATTCGACCATGCCTTGTGCGACCTTGGAGCAAGCGTCAACGTGATGCCCAAGGAGATCTTCGACCGGTGGAACTACACCACGCCGACATCAACGCCAATGCTTGCTGGCAACGACCACTCATCGATCCGCTATCCGGTGGGAATCGCAGAAGACATACGGTGAAGATCCGGGATGCTTTATTCCCGCAGATTTCATGGTGCTCGACATGGATGTCGACAAGAGAACGTCGCTCATTCTGGGTGACCGTTCCTCGGCATCGCGGATGCCCGCATTAACGTGGGGGCCAAAGAAATCCGACTCCACATTAATGGGAAGGAGGAGAAATTCAACTTCCGGCCAAGGTGGAGCAGTGTTCGATGGTCAAGATCGAGTACGGACCCAATACTAAGAATATTAAGGAGGTTGAAGTCAAGCCCCGGAAATGGACAGCTGATTAAATTCATGGACTTCTTGGAGACGGAAGCACCATCGCCAAGGAGAATCAAGATAGAAAGGCGGGCGGTGTCATTCCGGCCATCGCCAAAGTCCATACTTCCTTCTACCACACCGGACAAACAAAAGAAAACAAGAAGGTGTGGCGAGTGATGTCGTCCATGTCCGCTTCTCCGAGACTGGGCGGTGCACAAGCTTAATTGAGCGGAGAATGTCCGGCTCGTTGGACTTTAAACAAGGAGCCCTGGCCGACAGGTAAAATCGATACGTATCTCATATTTAAAATTTCAAATACATATTTGCTTCCCTTAAATTTTGATTCTTGCATAATCAAGCATGGCATGTTTACTTTTCCTTTCATGCATAGGAAAATTAAAATTTTGAAAATAGGATTTTTACATTGAAAAATTCTAGTGCTCATCATAGCAAAACTTTAGCCTTGTATTCCACTCATCAAACTTGCATGAGGCTAAATGTTTCAATATGAGCTATCATTGGATCCTTGGGTGGGGGCCAAACCCACCAACATGGTTCGGCCGAACCATCATGGAGCGCAATGGTGCTCAAACTTGCGTAGTGGACGATGATGTTGAGATAAGGAATCCAAAGTTTGGAGGAGTGAGGAGCCCCTCTTGGTTCGGTTGAACCAAGGGAGAGCCCCCTCTATAAAAGGGAAGGTGGGGAGGTTCCTCTCCTTGCACCAACTTGAGCTTCCATAGTGTGCTCTCAAGTTCCCTTTTCCTCTCTAGAGTTCTTTCAATGTGTTCTTCCTAAGTTCATCAAAAATATTTCCCTAAGTTTTGCTTGCATTCGAAGTTCCTCCATGTGTGTTGTCACTCAAGAACGGTTTGTGGTGGCGAATAAGCTCCACAAGAATGACTAACTCATGGACGGCTAACATAATCTTGTGCTAACACTTAACCCATCCCGAGTGTTCTTGTGTGCTCTGTTCTTTTTAGCGGCATATAAAGAAAAGTGTCAAGCGGTTGTTCGGTGCAATGCTCAAGGGATCGAGATCGAGCTCGGGCCATTCAAGTTCAGCTCTGTCCCCCGGTCATGTGCATAGCCCAGCAATGCAGGACGATCCACAAGCCACTCCCTCAAGAGGAGAAGGAAGTCATCATGCTTCCTCTCTCATTCATGACACTGAGCTCGAATTGAAAGACGAGCGTGAGAGACATGCGTACGTCCACCTCAAGGACCAGATATTCGCTCATACGCGAGTGTATGATCCAGAATTGCTCAGTAAAACAGGTATGGACTCTGAGTTCTATCTTGTTTGGCAATCAATAGGATGGCAAAATTTTGCTCATGTGGGTGAAGAAGGTTCACGCCTTCTAACCATCCAGTTTCTTTGCACCTTAAAAGAAATTGGAGGTGGTATTTCTTTCCGATTATTTGGGAGGGAATATTACTACACATGGAAAGAATTTAGTATCTTCCTTGGCTTTGCTCAGCAGTGCTATGTTGAGTGGGAGTTAAAATTGTGAAATTTTGATAAACATAGCTTCTCGCAAAGTATATCAGGAGAATACTTTTGTACTAAGCAAGAGCTAATGATATTCATAATCCTACCTTAAGACTGATGCATAAATGGTTAGCATTTACCTTTTTCCTAGAGAGGATGTTAGACCTGTTAGGATAGATGAGTTGATGATCTTATATGCCATGGTGAAAAAGATTAAAATCTCTCCTGTCAAGGTAATGATTAAACAATGGTTAGAACAATTTAGGATGAAGGGGCCTATAGAGTGCACTTCATTAATTACTGCATTGCTCATCATGCCGGGGCTATGGGGAATGTGCAAGTCTTGTACATCACCGAGCCCTGTGAATCTATAGATGCGAAGTATTTAGTGAAGGGCCACACTTTGAAGCATGACCCCGATGGATCGCTGATCTTTTTCTTCCCCCGATATACAAATGAAATTCCGCTTCTAACCTAAAATATCATTAGTATAAGTGTCGGGCGCTAACCATTGCTCTCCGTCCAAGAGAGATTGCCCGTAGGAGTAGCATATCAGGCAGGATTACAAGGAGCAGTTCTAGAAGAGCTACTATGGAGGAAGAACCACAACCACCTCCGCAACAATGCCGGCTGGAGTGGGTTCCAACTAGGTTTGCATCCGGTTGGGACCAACCCCGGCAATACTATGAGGCGAGAGGACCTTCATGGCGATCGGCCACTAGTGCTTGAATGGGCACATGGACTGGCGGCACCATGAACAAGCCATGTAGTTGTCAAGATCCAGTGGTTTGCCTCCATCGTATGGTGTTCCACGTTCGTTCTCGGCATAAGGTTGTCGTAGCCAAGAATACGCAGAGATCACCAAACGACGGGGAACATTGGACATGAGCTTTGCAGAGATGCAAGGTGAACTTCATCAACATGTTCAAGGAACTCGGTGGTGGCAAGACCAAGCCTATCAATGGCAGCGTGACCGTGATCGGCTCCAGGAGATCAACTCCAATGCCGCACGAGCCGATCGACATGCGACATGCTTTCGGTCGCAAGGGTTCAATCCCTATCGTGGTCCGTAAGTAAAAGGAAAAGCTTGGGGAGGACCCCACATGAGGTATCCGTATCCCCTTCATTTTATTTCTTTTTCTATTTCATCTAAAAGAAGAAAATCTAAAAAATCTGAAAAATAAAAATGCAAAAAAATATAATAATGTAGACATGTGTGGTAAGAATGTTAATTCCTCATATTTGGATATGATGAATAGTTGCTCTGTTTTATTTCTCTTCCGTGTCTAGTTTACAACTTAGCATTCTCCAAGTTTTGAGTTTGTTGGCTTAGGTATGACACCATGAACTTGAAAACTTGTGGGTAGCAAGTGCATGATCTAAGTCTAGGTTGTTGTGAAATTTGAGATGGTAAGAGTAGAGTAACTATGATCATATTCCAAGTGAAACTCTTGTCGGAGAATTTTATTTTCAAAAATTCAAAAATGGTTGAGTTTCTCAAATGATGATACATTCCTACTAGATCCATATGTCAATCATAAATGAAATATCCCTACATATGCTACTTGTTATCGGTTTGAGTTTGGTCAAGTAGCTAGACCCTTATTAGAATCTTTTCATGCTTTCGTGGTCTAAGTCTTGTGCATATCCACCATAAAAATTGGTTTCCCTCTACACTGGAGGTTTAGCCACAAAAATATTTCATCTCATTCCATATGCTAACTTCTACTACTGAAGTTTGCATCCACTAAATACAGACTCCAAAATAATTGTGGTCCTCTATCTTCATATCCCTGCTAAAAGAGACATGAGCCAAAAAAAGAGTGCATGCAAAAATATTAGAAAAAAATCATGATGCTTACCAAAAGAAGGAACAATTCTTCTTTAGCATGATGACAAAAAGAAGAAAGAAAAAGTGTGTCCATAGCCATGTTCTCCAAATAAAAAGATAGGGAGGAGGATCATACAAAAAGAGTCATTCATTTCCTTTCTACCATTCATACCTCCACCAAATCAATATGCACAAGCTTGGTCCTGATTGTATGATTAGTGTTCTACTAGGATCAGCTTTTTAACTTCACAAAATAATTGATGCAAGTATGCCTCATGATTTTCCCTACCTTGAGCTCCACATAAGCTTAGTAGAAGTAGGAGAAAAGAAGGCACAATGCCTTGGTAAGGAATTTAAACACATTTGAGTGATACGTGAGTATCATTCAAGGAACTCTCCCTTTTCTTTTCAAAAACTTTGAAAAATCTCCGGACTGAAGTAGAACAAGGAGTAGGAGAAGTAGCACTCTTATCTACCTTTACGTTTATCAACCACCCAAGATAAAGTGAAACCGAAGCTCCCATGAAAACTAAGGTAATATGGGTGAGACTACCATTGCCAACTTATTCAATTCAAGGTAGAATACTTGGTTGTAGGCATGGTACTCTAGAGAACTAGAACATGGTAGCAACTCGATCCACCGAGCCTAAGTCTTGACTTTGCTCGGGGACGAGCAAAGGAAAAGCTTGGGGGAGTTTGTTGACGGTCGTTAAGTAACGATTCCGACCATCATAGACCTCATAAATAAAAGGGAATTAGCATCCTTTACCGGCATTTAGGTATAGAATTAATAAAGTTCCACATGTCCTTGGACTTTAGTTGGATGCAAGAACATTTATCACATAATTGAAGCGAAGACGAGTTTGTGTGGCGAAGAAACACAACTCCAACCAATCGATGAGCGTCACGTCGGATTCCCATGGATCGGAGGGCCCACAAGTCGGATGAAACCGACTTAGGATGGGACTAAACCACCGGGAACAGCCTTAGAGGCCCACATGGCAGCCTCAGGGGAAAGGCGGTGGCGAAAGACGGATGTGGGGGTTCGACCAAACCACCCTTGAGACCAACACCACCGACCTTTGACGTGTCATCTCCCCACTGGTTCTCCAAGTCGGTTTGGTGGTTATGGCAGTTAGTAACCATCATACAAATCGTCATTGAGGCATTATAAAAGGAGGAGGCTCACTTCACTTCAACACACACCATAAGAAGAAGTTCCTACAAGTTCCTAACTTAGTTATCTAGGCTAGTGCAGTTAGGAAGTAGTTTAGAGTTCTTTTTGGTTCCTGAGTCGTCTTTAGAATTCGGCTATGTCTTTAGTACTCTCCTTCCTTTGTACAACTTTGAGCATAATAAAAATATTATCTTCTAGTTCATATGAGTGTGATTCTTCTTATGCTTTAATAGATAAGAGTTCCATTATTAGTTTAATTCATAGTCTTGTTATGTTTAGATGAGTAACTCTATTGCCACGGACATGGTCCAATGAGTGATGTAGGTTTGCCTTTATCTTGCTCATGAAAGGTAGAGGTATCTATCTTAATATAGGCATGGTGCTTAGATTATTTCATAGACATTGGTTATGGCTACTTCCACGGGTGAGAGGTAGGCGGCGGGTGGTGACAGCTACTGTCCGTCCTTTGTATTCCTCCACGTTCGGATTTGGTGTAGGGCGAATGGTAAGAGATCGCTTCGTGGTGGCGAGGTCGGGCCTTGGGAGGCGGTACACCCGTAATCCTAGGAGCATAGAACGGGTTTAGGCATGACTAGAATAATTAATTAAACTATGTACTCGACTAGAAGAATTATAGGAATCGACTCTAAATACTACTCTCCATTTAGCACTAGTGTATTATTTATCTAGGACTTTTCCGTGCGTGTCACACTACCTTTTTCTTATAATTAGCTTGTCCCCATGCGGACTTAGGTATCTCATCTATAACTTATACATATCCATGGCACCTTAGTCTTCTCTTCCTCACCACAATCTTCCTTTGGGATAAAATAAAAAAGAATACCCTTGGAGTACTCCCTGGGTGAAATACTACAACTGTATATCCGTGCACTTGCGGATTTATCTGTGAACATAAGAAATACCAACAAACAACAAGCAAAATAGATTGCTCAGACACTAAACTTTGTTACAATTTAAATGTAAATATCTCGACCTGAATTAAAACACCGAAAAGGAAATAGTTCAACTCCTAATTAAAGGCAGCCATACCACAACCACTGATATGGTCCGCCGACTAACCCTCATGCAAACAGACCTAAGCACAGAAACTAGTAGGGAAGCAAACTAATAAAAGCAATAAACTAGGGGTAACAACCCTAGTTCTCGGAGTGGCTCCTGTGGCCGGTGGAGTCGAAGTCAGACTCTGGCTCGTCTCCATCCTTCGTTGAACGACTCCTAGAGTCCAATAGGTAGGTCTCACTGCCTGCTCGGCTTGAGCCGGAGCTGCCGCCGGGTCCCATGGGAGGAGCCGGGCGTAGTGGGCCGTCAACCACCGGCCGCCGCCGGCGGTGCCCACCGGCTACTAACGTTGGAGCGAAGGTGAGTCCTGGAGCTAGGATTGGCGATGGTGGAGGCGAAGGTGGCACAAACACCGATATCAACTCTGG
Source organism: Oryza australiensis (assembly GCA_019925245.2). Taxonomy (NCBI): domain Eukaryota; kingdom Viridiplantae; phylum Streptophyta; class Magnoliopsida; order Poales; family Poaceae; genus Oryza; species Oryza australiensis. The sequence goes on from JAIFGZ020000311.1 coordinate 582,910, forward strand.
GCCTGGTGGTGGGTTCCTGTGCGCCAACTGGATGCGCACGTGAGCTGTGGTCGACTTCCTCGACATCATGCGGATGCCGGCTCCTCCTGGTGGCGAACGTCCCTAGAGTATGGCGTTCTCCCTCTTGAGATGGGCCACCTCGTCCTTCAGACGTGCTATCTCCACCAACTTTCTGTCGTTGAGAGCCTTGGATGCCCTATGCAAGTTAGAGTGCATAGTATCCAAGCCCCGCAAAGACCGTGCACATGCGCCCGAAGGTGGTGTTGTTCTCTCTTGAGGCTGACCTAAAGGTGTTGATGTTGTCATGGCTACCACGGCTAGGGTGGTAACGGTAGGTGGTGCTGTGGATGTCAACATCATGCCTCTCACGGATCATGGCCATCATCCTATAGGTTGCCTCGTGACAGGCGTGCTCAAACGTGCCTTCTAAAGCGGTGACCATCGTATTGGGCAAGTAAGTGGGGATGCCATGAACCTCCAGACTGACACAGTGAGGGAACTCGCCACTGAGGGAATAGATTTTCGTGTACTCCGAATCGTGAGGGTAGCCCACCAGGAACGTCATGCGACTGAGCTCGGCCATTAAGTCACCTATATCCTGGCCACGGTGCGTTGGGGGAAGGTCTAGCATATATAAAAGACAAAGGATAGGAATCAATGCATTCTAAAACCCAAATTAAATAAAATAATAAATTACTCAAGTAAACAACCAAGTAAGAGCCAATTTTTATGCATAGAACATTTTAGCATGAATCCAAATAAAAATACTATTGACACTAACTAAGCAATAAATTAATGCGCAAAATAGATACATAATAATAATAATAATAATTGCATCATGTAGAGCCTAGACATGAATTAATGCATACCTACCAATAAATCCAAACCGATTGCCAAATAAAATTCCAATTAGATCCAAATCCTGTCGACCCAAAGTTGCTAATACCCTAGACTAAACATACTTAAGAAATTCCATTCAAGGAAGTGACCAAGATTTTTCCCGCAAACCAAGGAAACAAACCCCCAAATTATCCCGAAACAACTCTAAGTGCAAAAGAGGGCATGCAAATGAAAGAGTTTGAGAGGGCTCCTAGGGTTTCTAGTTGGCTTGCCCTACGGTCAAGGTCGGCTCGATACCAACTTGTCACGCCGAGAAATTCATAAACCAAAACTCCAAGCAGAATGTGCATTAAACCCTTGTCTAGGACCGACCAGGTACACATACGACAAAGTTGACATATAGATCCACATCTTACGTAACATAAAAAGTCTTACAAATGCAGCGGAAAGTAAAAATGAGCTAGTCTAGACAACTTGATGCTCACAGCATGGCGACTCCATTCCACGTGCATTCTCGATAGTAGCGACGAAGCCTACTCCTCTGAGTAACCTTCGTCGGAGTAGTACTTTAGCTTTGGGCTGGAGAAGATAGAGCGAGACTGAGTAATACCCACTGTACTCAGCAAGTCATACCAAGAGGAGGTATGATGCAAGTAATTTCAAAGAAGGCTAGGGGTTCTTTTGCATAAAGAGACATTTAAGAGCGTAGTTGAAAGCAAGTAAAACTATTGAATTTAATTAAGCAATATTAAACATCACTTTCCAACACTACACCATGTTGCGATAGGCCTCCACCTGAACTATATCAGTTCTATTAAGTCAAGTTATTAATGATGAGACTAATAACAGTGATTCTGGTTGATCACCCATAACCACGGGCATGACTATTCTAATAGTTTTAATTTGATCAGAGGTGTATGACTGTACCCACAAGACACGGCCCATGACATGTTTCCGTGCACCAACATGCCACCACGACATATAGGAAAGGAACTATGACAGACCCTTCGCATAACCCTCCCTAACCAAGCGCACCACACTTCGTGTTTTGCTCTTACCTTTAAAACCAAGGTAGGCGGTCCCCCTTGTGCCTAGGTGAACCCGGAAGCTACATAGACCGTCGTAGGGCTCATTCAAACTCCATCACGCTCACCCTTGCCTAGGTACGTCAGACAAGGAAAAGCTACACTACAAGCCCAACCATTGCCCACGCTGGCTTGTGGTACGCATGGTAATTCATCCAGGTTTTCCTGCGAACCGGTCCTTAACTGCCATGGGCATGTCTATCAAAACCATGCACCCATAGCCCACCATTAGGCATATTTTAGTTTAATTAATACCATGGTGGTCATGTCCGTAATTATCCTCATAAATCAAATATATAGGGTAATAGTGATATTACCCATGGATGAGCTAGTTGACATAAGCATGGCTAAGCATCTTCTAAGCCAACATCTAGTCATATTAATTCCCAAGCTATCAATCATATCGGATAAAGAAACTAGGCTAAGTACAATAGGAACCATCCCACATGACAGTATAAAATAATGCAAATTTAATAAAAAGCAAGACATTTACAAATAGGTACAATATGTTCGATGAGAAATGCATGACTTGCCTTGCTCTTGTCTTTGTTGGGACCTCTGCAACAACATCAAAATAAAGCTGGAGTGTCGGAACTACTTGAATCTATGAGACAAACAAAGCACACAAGCGAAACAAGCTATAAGTCTACTAAAATAGGAAACAAAACAAATTTAATTGATTCTAAGCATTTTTATGAATTTACTTGCAATTTGAATGGACTTAAATGGAGCTCGAGATGAATTTTTATGAATTTTAGAAGATTCATTATGTTTTTACTATAAACAAAGAAGTCCTTAATTATTTATTGCGCATTAAAGCCCGGTGGGCCGACGTCGAGCAGGGCGCCGGTTCGCAAGCAGGCCTCACTCGGCGGTGACGCAAGAGGGTGGCGCATGGTGGACCAAGTCTCTGGGCCAAGGGACGGGTGCACCACATGGCGCACACGTGGTGCCGACGTGGCAGCCACGTGGGCGCACGAACAGGCGGTCATGATCTGCCCAAGGCAGATCGAATGGTGGGGAGGCGGCAGCGACCGGTCAACCATCCCGACCGGGAGGCAGCAACACGCATGGCCTGATGGCATGGCGGCAAGCACGGCACAAGGTGACGGATGGTGAAGGGGGAGAGGGACGGCTCACTGAGGGTTTCATCAGTGGGAATGACGCAAGGATGGCGACGGCGAGAGAAGGGCATGGCAACTTCGGGACGACATCGATGGCGGCAAACTGGTGACGGGGAAGATGATGAGGATGGTGGACGGGCTTTGGTTTGACCTAAGGAAGAGAATGAGGGAGTTGGGGGAAGGGCGATACACAACGAGCGGCGAAGTTGACCGAAGAGAGAGAGAGGGGAATGGTGAGATCACCGGCTAGCGAAGGGGACGGTGCTCCGGCGAAAAACTAGTGGCACAAAGTGGCAAGAGTGGCGGACGGACCGGCGAGTGCGGTGGTGGTGGTGACGTGGCTCGGGAGGTGACTCGAGCGGCGACTAGTGGTGACCGGAGGTGGCGGAAGGCGGCGACACTAGGGTTGCACGGGGCGGGAGCGAGAGAGAGCGTGAGAGAGGTCGGTGTTGATGGTTGTTAAGTGTAAACATTAACCATCAACTCCTGCATAACAGTATATCAAATATTATATTAAAAGTTAGTTGTAAGTGTTTACTACTAATCATTTCCACTAGTCTTGGTAATTATATGTATGTAGGTAATTTTTTGAGAAAATACACCCACCATAGGACAAAATACACCTCCGGACAATCGGAGGCGATTACACGGATTGGAGGCTCCACATGTCAATCAAAGCCACCTAGAATTGAGCCCAAGGTACAATATGTAGGGGCCCACCAGGCAGCCTCCTAGTGGAAGGAGTGGCCGGGAGGTGGCCCAGAAGGTTGGCCCCGACTTTGGCTCCTCACACCATCTGCTTCCATGTGTAGTCTCCTGATTACTCCCCAATGGCAGTTATGCGTGGTCCTCAGGCTTAACCAATCTCCAAACCATCATTATAACGCTATTTAAGGAGCTCACTCTCTTCACTTCAAGCAACACACAAGAAGATCAAAGATCCATTTCAAAGGTGAACCCTAGCTCCCTAGTGCTTAGAAAGTAGGGAAGAGAGTGAGGGGTAGTCCGGAGGAGTGCCGAGTATCTTGGCACCAACCTCCAATCTTGTACCTCAACGGATGCTTCTTCAATTAAGTAAGTATTCATAATTTGCTATGGTTGGAATCCTTTTCATTGAGTAATTAATTTTCTTCCTTTACTTACGGGATCATCGTCCATTCGTGGGTGCTCTAGTCTAAGACTCCTGATGAAGATGGAAGTTCTTGGCCAAGACTAGAGTAGGAATCAATAGCGTAGACATGGTGAATAGCTAGAGTTTACCTTTGTTTGCCACGTACTTCACAGGTTGTAGAGGTAGGCGGTAGGTGGTAACAGCCCTCTTCGTCCTTTGTAATCCTTCACGTTTGAGTACGTCGTAGAGCAGGCTAGAGTCACTCGCAGACCGAGTGTAAGCCGACGCCCGAAGTAAGTAAATAGAGTAAGGAGATTACCATCCTTCGGATGAACTTGACCTTTAGATAATTCACACATGTTCCCGTGAATTTGATACCTTGGAATACTCTCGGGTGAAGTGCTACAATGGTATTCCGTGCGCTTGTGGATTAATCTGTGATCATGAGGAATACCAACAGTTGACGAGTGGGGGAAAGGGAGAAGGGGAGGACGGGTATCCATTTTATGGGTTCGGGAAGCTCGGACATGGCCGGGAGGGTGCCGAATCCGCCGACGACAAAGGGAGAGGGAGCCTCGGCATTCAAAATTTGAATCCCCGTCAATTCGGGCGTGGCGGGAATGAAGGAGTGGAGGAGGTGGAGCCTCGGCATCCGGGCGGCAACGGGCGTGAGAGGCGCGGGGAGGGCAGCAAGCATGGCTAACGTCGGCCCCGCCTTCTCACCTGGGAGGTTGAGGACGAAGCGTCAATGTCCTCGAGGAGAAGCAACATGGGCGGCCTTGTTGGGCCATGGCCTTCCGCCGGCCCGAGGTGGAGGGGGGCGAGGGCGCAAGCGGGCCGGCGCGAGGAGATGGGCGAAGGCGGCCCAAGAAGGGAAGAGAGAGAGAGAGAAGGAAAAGGAATTTTGGAATTTATGTAATTTCGATAATTGTATTTTAATTATTAAAATTATTTTCTTTACTCTAAAAATTTCACTAAAAATCCTGTCAATATATTTTAGCATGGGGAACTTAAGAAAAATTCCACAAAGCCAATTCCACGTAATAAATGGATTTATTAATTAGGGTTTTGCTCTAGGTTAATTTTTGATAATTTCTTTGGGCAATTTATTAAATGATTTAACACTAGAAAGGGAAACTTCATGGCGTGAAGTTTTGTGTCGTCTCCGTGATCATTTCAAGGACCGTCTAGATAGTACTGTGTACCACTACTATTCGAACATGGTGGTAGCTTTTGGATGAATGGTTGTGTGAACACACTGGAATTGTGCATATGAGGACGATGTTGGATGCTCTCGATGACCTCTATTCAGATTTCAAGACTCAAACCATGATCCAGAAGCATGCGAACAGGGGAAGATTGCCAGGTTGCAGAAATTGGTTAAACAGATGACGAACAAACCTCAGTCTAAAGACAATGACACCGCCAAGATTCTGGAGTACATTGAAGCTCGTTTTGCCTATTTTCAAAAGGACACCAATCGTAAGCTTGTTCTTTGCCAGAAAAGGATCTATGAGTTAGAAGATGAACTGAGGAAGCTGAAAGGGGAACCTTCTTTAGATGAAGATGAAGGTGTGAAACCTACTCGAGTTGTCAAACATCTCTGCACTGGGGTTCTTTCTCTCAAGATCAATCCCACTGAAGATGAGTTAGATAAGAAGCCACCAAGTCCAAAGGAAGATTGAAGAAGTCTTAAGAACTTATGACAAAACCTAAGCTTTACACTCAAGAGTAGTAATTTGTTGGTTATTTAGATTATTATGTTAGCTTGTTTGCTTAAGTTTTATTTGTGCTTGTGCGGGTTTTAGCGTATGGAGTATATCAAGGGGTTGTGATATAACCATACTCGTTTAAGAGTTCAGTCCGGTGATAAAGACCAACTTATTTTAGATCAATAAAAGTTAAAGCTTAGTAAGAAGTCTGATCTATTCTAAGTCCCATGTCTTCTTCTTTTCTCTTTCTGTATGTCTCTTACCTTGCACCGAAGAGAATGAGTTCTACGAAAAGTAGTTTTGTGCTTAATGATGCTAGTGGTTGTTGACGATCATTAAGTGTTGGTATTTCTTACGATTACAGATAAATCCGCAAGCACACGGATATACTGTTGTAGCATTTCACCCTGTAGAATTTGGGGTATCATATTTTATCCCAAAGGAAGACGGAGGTCACGAAGAGAATACTAAGGGCCCATTTGGTGCAAGAATCGGTTCGATTCAGTATGTTTCTTCGAGAATTTGTACCAAACGGTTAAAAACGAGAAACTTTTCTTGGAGAATCAGCAGAAGTATTTCTCGTTTTTGAACTAGAAATGAGAAAACCCCTTTAGGTAGTTTTGTCGATTTCGGAAGAAACGTTTCTCCGAGAATCACCTGTGAATCACTAGAAACGTTTACGCCCGCTTATCCCGTTTCTTCGAGAATCCGAGAACCATACCAAATGGGCCCTAAGTTACCGTGAATATCCATATGTTATAGTTGAGCCGCCAAAATCTAGGCAGGGTAAAAGGTAAATGATAGAGGGGTAGTGTGACACACACAAAAGAGCCCTAATAAATAATATGCTAGTGCTAAGTGGAGAGTATAGTATTAGAGCTAAGTTTCTAATGTACTTTCAATATAATTGCACGAATATATAAACAACTACTTTCATGGTTAGTTACCTAGTTCTATGTTCCCTGGCTCCGGGGGTACTGCTTCTAGTGGCCCGGCCTGCCACCTAGAGTCGATCTCTTACCGTCCGCCCTACGCCATACCTGAACATGGAGGATTACAAAGGACGGACAGGGCTGTCACCACCTGCCGCCTACCTCTACAACCCATGGGATATGACCATAACCAATGTCTATGAAACAATCTAAGCATTGTGCTTACATTGCCATATATACTCTTGCCTCCCATGGTGTCAATGACTAAGACAAGAGCACACCTACATCCTAATTGCACATTGGATCGTGACCATGGTAATAGAGTTACTCGTCTAACCATGATATAATTATCATATAAACTATGGATGGAACATATAACTAAACAACTAGCATATGAACCATACCGAATTATATGAGAAGATGAATATATTATATAGGGCAAAGTCGTAGAAGGTAAGTTAGATACAAAAGTCATACCCCACTCATCAATGACGACTTAGGAACCAAGAAGAAGCTCTAACCTAACTCCTAATTCCACCAGCCTAGAGACTAAGAGAGAAAAGTAGGAACTCTATATTGTGGTATATGTTTGATGAAGTGTAGCCCCTCCTTTTATAGCCTTCAAATGATGGTTGTGAGGTCGGTTTTGGATGGCGGTTCACCTACAACCTGTCATTGGGGCTTTGTCGGACCCTCCACATGTATGGTGGAGATGAGGTGGGCCATGGCTGGTTCGGCCGACCCCTGGGACCCACCAATCTCCATCGACTTTCTCCAGTGGCTTACAGGTGGGCCGTTATGGTGGTTGAGGATGGATTGGTCCCACTTTAAGTCGGTTTAGCACTAATTGTGGGCCCTTTAATCTGTGGGATGCTAACATGGCGAGCGTCGATTGGTCGGAGTTGTGTTTCTTTGCCACGTAGTCGTGCTTTCACTTTGTTTTTGTGTATAAGATCCTGCACTCAAATAATCTCTAGGGACATGTGAAACTTTATAAATTTGAAACCTATATGTGTGTAAGAGATGCTAATTCTCCTTTTATTCCCGAGGTATGTGATGGTTGGAATCGGTACTTAACAACCGTCAACAAACTCCCCCAAGCTTACCCTTTGCTTGTCCTCGAGCAAAGATAAGACTTAGGCTCGGTGGATCAGGAGTTGCTACTATATTTTATTTCTCTAAACTACCATGTCTACAACAAAGTACTCTACCTTGAATTGAATAAGTTGGCAATGGTAATATCACCCTTTTTACCTTAGTCCTCATGGGACTTTTGGCTTCTCCTTGTCTTGGATGGTTGAAAGATAGAATGGTGGTCGTGACAGTGCTACTCTCTCATTCCTTGTTCCACTTTTATCCATAGGTTTTCAATAATTTTTGAAAAGAAAAGAAAGAAGAGTTTCTCAAATAATACTCTCGGATCTCTCAATGTGTTTGATTCCTTACCAAGGCATTGCTTTGCCTTTTATTTTCCTACTTTTCCACTAAGGCTTATGTGGGGCTCAAGGTAGGGAAATAAGGATGGCATACTTGCATCAAATATTTTATAAAGTCAAAGAGTAGATCCAGGAAGAATATTAGTCATGTAACCATGATCAAGCTTGTGCATAAATGTGGAAGGTGATATGTAAATGAAAAATGGAAGAGGAAAAGAAATAAGTTGGTGACTTGTTTTTTATGATCCTCCTCCCTATCTTTTATCTAGAGAACATGGCTGAGAACTTTTTTTCATCATGCTCAAGAACATTTTGTGTCCTTTCTTGTGAGCATTCTGATTTTCTAACATTACTATTTAGCTCATGCCTCATTTGGCAGGGATAGGAGGATAAAGAATCATAATTAATTTGAGTCTTTATTTGGTGGAAAGATGATGGTGGATGCAGACTTCCGGAGTAGAAGTTTGCATATGGTGGTGAATGGGATATTTTTGCGAAACTTCTAGTGTAGAGGGAGAGCAATTTATATGGTGGGTATGCACAAGACTTTGATCATGAAAGCATGAAAAAAATTTAACAAGAGTCTAACCATTTGACCAAACTCAAAATGATTACAAGCAGCATATGTATAGGAATTTGCATGTAATTAACATATGGCTTTGATAGGAATTTATCATCATTGAGGAACTAATTATTTTTGCTTTTCGAAAATAAAAACTTCATATTCAAGTTTCACTTAGAACAAGATCTTAGCAGCTCTACTTTATCATATCATACCCCACAAGTTTTCAAGTTCAAGGTGATATACTCAAGCCAACAAACTCAAACCTTGGAGAATGCTAAGTTGTAAACTAGGCACAAGAGGAAAATAAAAGAACAACTATTCATCATTTCCAAAGTAAGGGAATTAAATATTCCTACCGTGCATAGCTACCTTATTATTATTAATAATAATATTTTTATATCCAATGCAAGAAATAAATAAAAGATACGAGTTACCTCATGTGGGACCCTCCCCAAGCTTGTTTCTTGCTCATGGTCCGCGATAGGAATTGAACCCTTGTGAACGGAAGTGGGTCATCAAGTCAGATTGGCCTTCTTTGCAATGTGGAGTTGATTTCTCCGAGTTGTTCGTTGGTCTGGTGCTACCATTGTTGAGTTTCTTGGACACGTTGATGGAGTGTTTCTTGGATTTCAGTGGTTCTCATGTCCAATTCACCCATTCTTTGAGTGATCTTTGCAAATCCTTTGTCATGAAAACTCGTGCCGAGAATGAGCATTGAGCGAGCTTGATGACTCAGTGGCCTGTTCATGGTACCAGCTTGGTCATTGTGCCCATTGTCCACTACTAGCTGATTGCCATGATGAACCTCCAGCCTCATAGTATTGCGGGGTTTGTTTCCAACCGGATGCGTGTCCAGTCAAAACCCACCCCGGCTAATCAGTGTATGGCTGGGGCTGTGGTGGTTGTTCCCCCATAGCGGCCCTTTTTGACCTGCTTTTTGTGATCCTGCCAGAAATACTACTCTTGCGAGCAATCTTTTTTGGCTGGAGAGGTATGGTTAGCGCCCGACACTTATACAAATGAAATTCTAGGTTAGATAACAGAATCTCATTCATATATCCAGGGAAGAAAAATATGAGGGATTCCTCGATACCATGTTTTAAGGTGTGAAGAAAAATATGAGGGATTCCTCGGAACCATGTTTTAAGGTGTGACATTGCACTAGATAATCCTCATCTATTATGGGATCGGTACATCTCCCAAGGCCCCAACATTAAATACAATACGAGTGATTAACGAAGTGCACTCAATGGGTCCCTTCATCTTAAAATGTTCCAACCATTGTTTTATCATTACTTTCACAGAAGAGATTTTAATTTTCCTAACCATGACATATAGGATCATTAATTCATCACTCTTATTGGCCTAACATCCTCCCTAGGAAAGATAGTAAAAGCTAGCCACTTATACATCAACCTCAAGGTAGGATTATGAATATCATTGGTTCTTTGCTTACTACAAAAAAATTCTCCGAAATATTTTTCCAAAAACCTTATTTATTAACGTTTGATAAAGGTGACTTCTAGTTCACAGAACAACGTTGGTCAAACCCAAGGAGACTAAACTTTTGTCATGCGTAATAGTATCCTTTTCCAAAAATCGAAAAGTAATACCCTCTCCTACTTCTTTTGGGGTGCAAAGAAATTGGATGGTAAGAAGTCATGAACCTTCTTCCCCCACATGTGCAAATTCATGCCACCCTATGGCTTGCCAAACATTAAAAAGGTCAACATCCAAACCAGTTTTGGTGAGCAATTCTAGGTCATATGCTCGGTGTGAGCAAACTCCCGGTCCTTGAGGATGTGTAGCCTTGTCGTTCTCAATCATCCCTAAGATTGAGGTCGGTGTTAGAGAGTGATGGTGGAGCGTTGGCGCTTGCTTCTCTCCTCGTTGCAGCGGCTTGTGGTTCCTCTTGTCTCGTCGGACTAGGTGCATAGCCAGTAGACGGACCCGAGCTTGAATGGCTTGAGTTCAACCCCGTTGCTTTGCGCATAGCGCCGGACAACCACTTGACACCTTTCTTCATACCTGCAGCTGAAAAATAATAAAAACAACACAAGAACACTCGAGATGGGTTAAGTGTTAGTTCAAAGTAGGTTAGCCATCTGAGTTAGTCATTCTTGTGGAGCTTGGTTGCCACCACAAATCGTTCTTGCGTGGTAACACGCGAAGGAAACTCAGGGTGCAAGAGAACTTTGGGAAATATTTTTGATGAACTTAGAGCAAGAACACCATGAGAACTTAAGAGAGGAGAAGAGAACTTGAGAGCAACTAGGTGCAACTCAATTTAGGGCAAGGAGAGCAAGCTCCATGCCTTGGCTTTTATAGAGGGAGCTCACCCTTGGTTCGGCTGAACCAAGGGGTGCTCTTCTCCCTCCAAACTTTGGATTCCCTCACACAAACATCAAAGAATGTTGCACAGAAAAGTTGAACACAAGTGGGAGTAACTATGGTTCAGCTGAACCATGATGGGGGCCTTTGGTCCCCACCTAATAATCCAATGTTCAATAGTAAATTTTTGTGCAGCCATGTGCAGGCTTGGTTCTTGGAATCCAAAGGAAATATTTTGTCAAGTAGTGCACAAGAATTCTCATTAAAAAATCTAAGTTCAAATATTTTTTCTATGCATGATTCAAAAAATTAAACATGCTATGCAAGTACGCAAAAATTGAAGTCAAAAATTTCAAGGAAATTAAATATGCATTTAAAAAATAAATATAAGAAAACTAACGATTTACCTGTCGACATAGACTCCTCATATTAAGTCCGATGAGTGGGACTTCCTCCATATGATTATGTTGATGTTGTGTCGCCCGGCCTCAGTGAAGTAGACACGGATGGCTGCGCTTGTTTCACTCGCCACACCTTCTTGATTTTCATTTGCTTGCTTGGTGCGGTCGATGGTTTTGAGACTTTGGTGGTGGCGGTTGAACTGACACCTCCTGCCTCACCATTGTTTTGAATCTTCTTTGATGTGATGGTAACTCCTTTTCCAGGAATTTCATCATGAACATGATGAGGATGTCCTTTCCGGGGGTTTCACTTCGACCTCTTTAATATTCCTTGTGTTTGGCCCATACTTGATCCCGACCATTGAGCATTGTTCCACTCTAGGTTGGAAGTCGAACTTTTCCTCCTTTCCATTGATGTGGTGTCGGATTTCTCCAGCTCCCACATCGATGTGGCATCCTCGGTGCGAAGGAACGATCGCCCAAGGATGAGCAATGTTCTCTTACGACATCCATGTCGAGCAGCACGAAATCGACGGGAACGAAGCAACCTTGGATTTTCACGGAATGTGTTCGGCTACTCCGCCGGTTAGCGGCATCGAGGAGTTGGCTAGGCTGTAGCTGCATTGGAGTTGACGATAGAGTGGTGTAGTTCATCGATCAAATACTGTTAGTGATATGCCCTAGAGGCAACATGGATATGTTGGATATCACAATCAATGTTTATGTATTAATGAATAAAGTGTTATTTCGTTCCATGAAATAGATAATTTGTATTGATCAATAAGTATGTGGCTTATTCATGAGACTCTTTATGTGATATGACTCTACTTCTAAATGATCCCGATCATATATCATATGTATGGAACGAATAATTCTAAGATCGAACATGTATTGATTGATTCATGTCTCATGGATCATAATATGGAGATACCAAATCAATAACGTGGACACATGTTAGAGAACATGTTGTGGGATAGACCCACCAAATCAATACCGATATGATCTTCATGTACACTTTGGTGTCAATAAGCTCGCTACGGGCCGAGAAGTGTTCTCGGATCGTAACCAAGTATACATGAACCTACGGGTCGTACACTTAATGTGTTGGAACATGTATTCGAGTTTGACTCGGATAAGGACTTGGATAAAGCTCGGTTCGGATAAGGATATGATTAGAGATAGAGTCCCGATAGGCCCTCTAGGCCCGATCGACTAACTTTATAAATAGAGGGCAAGGGGTGGAGATCGTTGACAAGCAATTCATGTTAGACACGAGTTGAGATCGCCACGAGCAAACCCTAGCCGCCACCTCCGAGCCAAACCCTAGTTGCACGCCGAGTGCTAGAACACGGGCGATCGGCGTTCCACCCTCAAACATGTGGATGCCGTAGAGACACGCTACGTTGCACATGTAGATCGCTGAGGCGAGTCGGCGGTCCGGCGATCGAATCATGGTGATCGGCTACTTCCGCAACCTTCTCGACACGCGTACATTGGACCGACTTCTCCAATGTAGCCTTCCGCTGCCCTGCGCGTCAATTGGTAACAATCTATAGTCCCTTACTCGCATGCTATCCTAGAGTGCACGATAGAAAGTTTTGAATTTATGCTATCGTGGCTTACGCGTATTCCTACAAAGGTATCGAGCCAAGTTTGTGTAGTCTGGGGTTTAGATAGATTCATATGTTGATATGAAGTTGTAATAGATTGGATCTATTACAAGTTTTGGCACAAGGGTTGATTAGATCAATCGGTATAAGGGTCGGTAGAGAGGAAAGAATCAAGCAATATAGATTGTCCATGGAAACCGTGTCCCTTGAGAGTGTCTTGGATCGGTATAATGTGATTATGCCGATGTAGTTTCCATAATAATCTAATATTGCTTGTAGACTCATGACTATGCAAATTGTGTCCCTTGAGATTATCTCGGTCGACATAATGTGATTGTGTCGATGCGGTTTCCATAGTACTCGAGATGAGTATGAGTTGGACTCGGGATGGTGTCCCTTGAGATAGTATCGGATCGGTATAATGTGATTATGCCGATGTTGTTTCGTTGTACGACTATGACCGCCGCCTTGCGCCTATGCAAACCATGTCTCTTGAGAGTGTCTCGGATCGACATAATGTGATTATGCCGATGTGGTTTTCGTAAGTGATTTCATAGATTGGATCTATGACTTTCATGTGGTGTTCTAGGCGCCGCCGAAAGCCGTCGTGCGTACCCCTTTTATAGCATCTCGGTATCATATCTCTATGTTAGGTAGAATATGGTTCTACGTCTAACTTGTTTTTGCACAAAATGTTTTGAGATGGCATGGCCCTATTGTATGTATGTGATGCATGTAATATTCTTTCATGTATATGATGCATGTAATATTCTTTCACGACTGCGTGTTGATGTAATCTTCAATTTATAGCTATTATAGTAGTAGCTTAGTTTGAAGAAAGTAAGCATCATGCACTCCGGAGAACGGTGTTGAAGATGGAGATCCTCTACACCAACATGGAGATGAAGATCACCATGTGAAAGGGCCATGCTATTTCATTATTAATTGCTATTCTTCTTGCTTTCATATATATGATATGTTTGTTTGGTAAGATAGTACCTCTCGAGAAAAATTAGGTAGTAATGATGCCCTTCTAAATGTTGCACCTGTTATGGTTGTGATGGTCAATTGGTGGGTCTGCCAAAGCAGAGTTGTCGAGGCGCACCCTGAGACTTCCCATTATATTTGCAAGATGAAGTGAAACGCTTCAACTTATCTAACAAACACAATAGAACGTCCGGAGCCATGAGAAAAGAATGTTGGAGACATTGCTTGGGCCTTTAGCGCCGCCACCAACTTCAAACTGAAATGTACCGTCAAACCACTCGAAGGCGCGACTAGATGTGTTACACATTCAGAGACTTGACAAAAGGGCTAAAGATCTACAACATCTCAAATATCCTTAACTCATATTCATGTGAATCTAGTTCCCGTGACGTGCACTAGATTCACACTTTCATCTTAAGCATGGACAAACATAGCAAACACGATTAAGATGAAAGAAACTTAAAGACTTACATCAACTTAATTATTACATAGGCCGACCAGCCAAATAAATACATATATATATAAATCGGAGAACAACGGAAGCTTGACTACCCATTCACAAGCACACCGACTAGGAGTTTACCCGTTAAGTTCAAATCCTAGATAAAACGAATCGAAAACCCGCATCACTCAATGACTAAGTCTAAACCCGCAAGCAAGGATAATCTAGTGGCAAGAGTCAGTACATTAACAAGTTAATGTACTAGCAAGCACAAGTCAAACCTAACATACTACATGTAAGGCATATATTCAAAGGAGGCTATATGTGTAGCTCATTTTCAGCATAAAGCAAATTTTATTTCACAATTCTTTTGCAAAGGAGTTGACAATTCAATTATCAAAACCAAGTTTTAAGTTTCATCATTAAATTCATTTTGTTTCCATCATTATCATCATCCTGTTGTCCTCCATGAAAACATGTCATAATATATCATCACACTCACACAACTCAACACATTTCGTCATTTTCAAGACAAGTCACATGTTCACATTTTTGAAATAATAGAGTCTATACTCATGACATTTAACCAAAGCGCTCTTGACCGTGAGCACGGCTAATCGATTAGTTTTAGAGAACTCTACGAGTTTGTACAGCTTTACCCACATGATATGAACACTCTAGTTGGTTTTGAGTTTGCAAGACTCTACCACACTCTTCATGTTGAGTGGGATCTAGAGGTCATAACGAAGCCTTTACACTACTTAACCCCTAACCTTGCACCGGCGCGATACGTGTTCCTCCATCCTAGGCATACTTGAATTATGACCTAGAACCGTTAAGTGGCATGGCCCGCCTTAAACTTAACGTTGTGGTGGCGGACGCGACAGAACCCACCCATGTGGCACAATACCGTTGTATTGGACAGATTTAGTCACCTAAACTACCACATCGGAGTAAATAGGAAGTTCTTCCGGGTTATCCGAACCCATACACACAGGCCTACCATAGTGCAAGGCTTGGTGCTAAGTAGATTAATTAGCTTAGGCCATCCCATGCTAGCACATGTGGATGTACGGAATACTTGAAGTTGGTGACACAAGTTCGGACCTTATGGACTTGGGCAAACATCTCTCCCCTATCGGCATACCACTAACACCATATGCATGCCACTTGCCATCCAAGTCAAAACATTTTAGTTCGCAATTACTCATCAAATTCAACCCATTTCAGCAAGGGTTCATTTAACAAAATCACATCTTAATTATCGATGGAACGAGCATTTGTGTAATTCTAAGCAAGGCTAAGCAAGTAATTGCATAAGGCATATATATAATCCCATTTGAGCACAAGGAATGTACTCTAACTATTTCTAGGGTACAATCAGCAAGGAATACAATTATTCAAGGTGGGGAAATGTAGCAAGAAGGTCATAACTACCATAACCAAGTTTTAAATACCGATTTAGTCTACGTTCACATGCAATCTTTGCAATCAAACAATTTCATCCCTCAAATCATGGGATTCAAAGTGTTCAAAGGATGGGAGGGGAAGAACTTGCATGGAACTTGAGAAATGTCAGCACCTAATCCACTCTTCCATTTATGCAATTATCTAAATAAAATGCACGATATGCAATTAAACACCGAAAATAGGCGAAAATCCAAAATGCTTTAAAATGCATGATTTGGGCACATTGAGTAGGTACTTGACCTAAAATAAATTTAGGTGAAAGAATCACTAATTTATCTTGTTCCATTAGGGAGTTGTTAATTTTAGAAGTTTACTCGTATAGGGTAGTATTTAATTAGGTAGTGTTCTAAAATATTTTTGTATTTTTATTAGGTTTAATATATCAGGAGTGTATAGGTGTGTTTTTAATACTAACACATTTGGTTTCATAATTTTTGGAGTTACTAATTTCTTATGCATTTTACAAATTATAATGTGTCCTAGGCATATAGTGTTCTATATGTGCATGACTCTAGAGTTGTATGTTCATAACATGTTACTTTTATATTTTTTTTGTTTGAATAAAAGGAATAATTTGGTTAACTAAACCATTTTTGGTTCACAAGTTCATGGTCTTTATTCTTCTTTGTTCAAACCTCATAATCTAGGGGTGCTTCATTCTACTCTAGCAAGGCCTTATATTAATCTAGAGCTAGTTGTATAAGCTAAGTGCAACAAATTTTTGGGGAATGAAGATGAACCTAAAGTTTCTCTGATCTAACAAGTTTTTCTTTGATTTACTTAGAATTAGGATATATTTATACACCTACACATATAGATACATATAGTGCTTAACTTATTATGGTGATTAACACCTAAGTTAGCTATTTAAGGTTTTTCTGACACATTTAGTATATGAGTTGCCACATTTTATTTTACCTAATTGAAGTTTATTATTTGTGAAGGGTTACGCGGAGGCTACGCTAGCCGAAAACAAAAACTTTTCTACCGCGCAAACCAGGGAACACTTGCAAGTTAGGGTCGATAGAACGTTACCGATTGGAGTATGCAGCGAAAACACCCAATTAGGGCTATCCGATCTGAAGCGTGTTGCCGATTCCCGCAAGCCGGCAATAGATTCCGGGGACAGCCGATTCACCAATCAGCCGATTCACCGATGTAGCTGATTCGTCGAGTCGTCTGACCACGTTCTCGCGTCTCGCTCCGATGCGCTCGACCGCAGCCGATTCCACCACAGCCGATCCGTAGCCAATCAACAGCGCGCAACGTAGCATCGCCTCTACCAGTATCCACACGTCCGGGGACAGAACGCCGAACACCCGTGTGCTAGCACGCGATGCAAGGCTAGGGTTTGGCTCGAAAGTGGGGAGGGCTTCCGTGGAGATTGATCTCGGCGACTTCTGTTGCGGATTCGGTTCAATGCAATACCTCAACCCTCCACCCCTCGCCCCTTTATATAAAGTTGGCCGACTGGGACTAGTGGCCGATCAGACCTATTTTGAATCGGATCCTATCCGAATCTCATAGAGTTGGCCGCCCATACGTCGTAAGACCATAGGACTCTATCCGATCAGATCCCTATCCGATCGAGCCGTATTCGAGTCCAACTCGAATGCCTGTTCTTATCCCATTAAGCGTGCGACCCTGTAGGTTCAGGTATACTCGGTTTCGGCTATAGTCTAACTTAGCCGATCGTCGGCTCGAGTCCAACTCAGCCGACCTGTCAATAGCGGCGCCTAGCAGCACATATTGACACCATAGTATACAAGAATATAATATTGGCTTTGAACCTGTAATGTGTACACAAATCTCTTTGCCTCACGATACCAATTAAGCTATAGACAAGATATGTGCCATCCCTTCAATAGCTTAACCATTCACTCGAACCGTATTGGATTATCTATCTGTTGATTGACTCCTCAATCAACTTAGCATGGCCATGCATTTCCATAATCCACTACCTCGAGGGGCCTAGAGATATCTCTCCAAAGGAGGGACAAATTCCATCTTGATCACTCACATCCCACTCCATGTTTCATAGCAAACCCGAAAACTACCTTTATAACTACCCGATTACGGAATAGCGTTTGGTAGTCCCAAAGTAGGCTACTACACATGTTGGAATCCATGGTGATCTCAGGTCTAAGGACTTTGTACCAACACTACCCGAGACCAACTAATGGCACATTAATTCCTGTAGTGTCTCATGGTAGGTCTATCCAACAATGTGTTCTCTAACACATATGTCCATGTTTATTGACTTGGTATCTCCATACCCATGATCTATGAGACATGATCATCAATCAATAAACATGCCGATCTTAGAATCATATTAGTTCCAATAATATGATATATGATCAGGGATCATTTAGAAATAGATTCATACATATAGAGTCTCATAAATAAGTCACGTACTTATTGATCAATACAAGATGTCTATTTCATGGAACTGAATAACACTTTATTCATTAATACATAAACATTGATGTGATATCCAACATCTCCATGTTGCCTCTAGGGCATATCACTAACAATTTGCTGGTCCTATAGATATTTGTTTCACTCAATATGGAGTAAGGATGAATTTTCAACAAATTTTACAAGTTTAAGTGTGGACTAAGTTGTTTATTCCTTATATAAATATTAAAGAGATATTAATATACAGTAAGAATATATTTTTATTTTATAATTTTGGAATTATAAGTTTTGGTGATTCTATAGAAATTAAGTTTACTCAAAAAGGAGTAAAAATTTATTTTATATAAATCTCTAAAGTTCACTTATCTAAAACTCATTATTTAAATGACATTAGTTTTTCATGCATTTGGCACAAAGCAATTATATGCTTTCCTAATCAGAGGGTGTAAGTTGAGGAATCGTAGCATTTGAGTTTGTCCAAAAATAAATCGGTTTGAATTTCCTATGCATTTTATAAGTTTGTGTGAGTGTTATGTGTGATTTTCCTTTTTTAAATTTTAGAGACAAAATTTGCACTTTGTGAGTGCTAAGTTTTATACTTCTACACTAAAGTCCATCATTTTTTGAGTTCATAGAAATTTGTTTCATCCCAAAATGAGTTATATTGGATTTTATATGGATTTTACAAGTTTGTCAAATTTTATGTGGAAAAATAGATTTGATTTAGTTATTATCTTTTATTTTTCGGATTAAAAGTTCATGGGGTGCAGTGGTGAGTGATTGGTCATTATGCAATAAAGCCCCTAGAGTTCCAGCAAATAGGCCTTACTGAGTCCTTAACACATGTTGCTTACCATGTTCATTAAGAGTCCCGTGGTTTTAACTTATTTGCTAACGAGTCCTTGGTCCCACATGTCGTTGAGTATATTCTTACTAATTAGTCCTTGCCGTTTTAAACTATTCTCTAAGCACGGTCCTCGCACTCTAATTAGGTTGGGCCCACATGTCATTGAGTGCGCGGAGGAGGAGAGACAGGGCTCGGTGGCCCGACGAGGTTCGCAGCAGCGCCGGCGACCAACGGCGGCGATTCAGAGGGAGCAACCAAAAGAGAAAATGCAGTGGGAGAGGTGGTGATGCTATCGGTGGTCTTTTTGTCTACGATGGTGGCCGGAATAGTGCCGGTGGTGAGCTCAAGCGGCGGCAGCTCTCGGGTGGGCGGTGCATGTTGCCTTGGAGGATAGATCCATACAATGTGGATGCATGCATGTGCTCTACAGGGCTCTGGGAGACTCACCGAAGGTTTCCCATGGCCTGGCGAAGCTTGAACGGTGGCGGCGGTAGGAGGAACGGCCCGACGACGAACGGAAAACAGCAGGACAATGGCGATAGCTCCCATCCGGTCTTCGACCTGCCAAGAAGAAGGGTGGCACTGGTTGCTGATGACCCAAGGCTGCTACCAGTTCAAGGATTCAAACTATGTCTCACCGGTTGTAGAGGAATCAGTAATGGCATCGACGGCCGGAGTTGAGGAAGTCGACGATGATCCCCCTTCTTCAGTGCACCATTATTCAGGGTTCTTGATGGCTTTTGAACGTGGTGGTGAGGTGATGATGGTGGCGTGTTGGCTTGGCTTGGGGTGGTCGGGTTCGGCCGGAACAACAACAAGATCATGGCGACGGTTTCCGGTGCATGCTCCAGGGCACCCGTGGGCGTGGCGGTGTTCCCGTCACTGCTGTGCACCAAATGCGATGGGGTCAAATAGGAAAAGGTTCGGCATTGTGCAGTGAGTATGGAACGCTAAGGAGGGAGGATGACCGTGGTTCCATGGCGACGCGGCCGTCTTTCTCACGGCCGACGATGAAGAAGAGAGGGAGTAGGGGTGGTTGGAGCTCTCTTCCTCGGTTGGATCGGCTTTGGAATGAAGAGTGAGGTTGGGCGACGCGTTCGGGAGGTTAGAGGGTAGGAGTGAAGCCCGTGAAGGGTTACGCGGAGGCTACGCTAGCCGAAAATAAAAATTTTCTACCGCGCAAACCAGAACACTTGCAAGTAAGGGCGATAGATCGTTACCGATTGGAGTATGCGGCGGAAATAGCTAATCGGGGCTATCCAATCTGGAACCGTATGGCCGATTCCCGCAAGCCGACAACCGATTCCGAGGACATGATTCACCAATCACCCGATTCGCGGAGTCGTTCGGTCATGTTCTTGCGCCATGCTCCGATGCGCCCGAGTGCAGCCGATCCGAAGCCGATCAATAGCGCGCAACGTAGCGAGCGCCTCTCGAGTATCCACACGTCCGGGGACAAACGCCGTACACCCGTGTGCTAGCACGCGATGCAAGGCTAGGGTTTGGCTCGAAAGTGGGGAGGGTTTCCGTGGAGATTGATCTCGGCGACTTTTGTTGCGGATTCGGTTCAACGCGATACAACGATGTGTCACAAGTCTCCACCCTCGCCCCTTTATATAGAGTTGGCCGACAAGGACTAGGGCCGATCGGGACTCTATTTTGAATCGGATCTCATCCGTACCTCATAGAGTTAGCCGCCTATACGTCGTAAGCCTATAGGACTCTATCCGATCGGATCCCTATCCGATCGAGCTGTATCCGAGTCCAACTCGAATATCTATTCTATCCCCTTAAGCATGCGACCTGTAGGTTCGGTATACTCGGTTTCGGCTATAGTCTAACTTAGCCGATCGTCGGCTCGAGTCCAACTCACCGGCCGTCAACGACGGCGCCTAGCAGCACATATTGACACCATAGTATACAAGAATAATATCGGCTACGAACACTGTAATGTGTACACAAATCCCTTTGCCTCACGATACCGGTTAAGCTATAGGCAAGATGTGTGCCATCCCTTCAATAGCTTAACCATTCGGACGAACCGTATTGGATTATCCGTCCGTTGATTGACTCCTCAATCAACTTAGCATGGCCATGCATTTCCATAATCCATTACCTCGAGGGGCCCAGAGATATCTCTCCAAAGGAGGGGCAAATTCCATCTTGATCACTCACATCCCACTCCAAGTTTCATAGCAAACCCGAAAACTACCTTTATAACTACCCAGTTACGGAATAGAGTTTGGTAGTCCCAAAGTAGGCTACTACACATGTTGGAATCCATGGTGATCTCAGGTCTAAGGACTTTGTACCAACACTACCTGAGACCAACTAATGGCACATTAATTCCTGTAGTGTCTCATGGTGGGTCTATCCAACAATGTGTTCTCCAACACATGTGTCCATGTTTATTGATTTGGTATCTCCATACCCATGATCTATGAGACATGATCATCAATCAATAAACATGCCGATCTTAGAATCATATTTGTTCCAACAATATGACATATGATCAGGGATCGTTTAGAAATAGATTCATATATAAAGAGTCTCATAAATAAGTCACGTACTTATTGATCAATACAAGATGTCTATTTCATGGAACTGAATAACACTTTATTCATAAATACATACACATTGACATGATATCCAACATCTCCATGTTGCCTCTAGGGCATATCACTAACAGCTGCGCCGTTGACACGTCGGGGACACGTGTCGTCGGCGTCCAGCGCTGCCTCATGCTCTCTCTGGTGTTCCTGGTCGAGTGAGGGGTGAGTGACAGGGTAAGGGCAAGCCAGGAGGCTGCCAAGTGGGTCCAGCCGTGGGTAGGCTAGGCAAGGGAGAGGGGTATGGGTAGAAATATAAGTGCAATTGGTTTTTCAATGAATTTTCACATTATTTTCTCTCCATAACTTTGTAGCTCCATAACTTAATGTGTGGTCCCAATAAATTAGTGTAGATTTTTCTGATGGTAGATACTTATACCTAGATTCCATTTTCTTTGGTTGCACACAAAAATCATTTGTAGATTGCTCTCAGGAAATTAAAGAAAGATGGGCTATTTGGAAACTAGTTTGAATTTTTAGAAGGCCTAAACAGGGGAGAAAAATTCTAGAGAAAATATATTTATTCACGATAATTAACCTAGTGTTTTAATAAATTATTTCACATGTATACTTATGTGTATTTTAATTCATTTTTGGGTGAGGTATAGTTTTAGCCGATAAAGGATATTAATTGGTCTATTATTTAACTGTTTTGTCTAATTTTTTGAGGCATCAAACTTAATTATTAAATTGTACCAAAATTATTTTGAGTTGAATAAAATGTCTGGCATCTTTATGAATTTTTCTATGTTTTTATCTTGCATGAATTATTTTAGAGAATTAGGGTAACCTTTCTAGGGATAGTTGTTTCCACTTTGTAAATGCATCTAATTTGATCATAGGGTTATATTGAATTTTATCTTGAGTTGAGGAGATGCTCCTTGAATTTAAATCTTATATCCACATGTTATTACCCAAGATTAGTTGTAGGCTTGTTTTGTAAATTTTAATCTTTTAGGCTATGCTTATGCGACCTATATTGAAAATGAGAGATCAAAAACCCAAATGCACAAGAAGACTTATCGTCAAAACAGGTTTTATGCATATGCATGCACACATGTATAATTGCATCTATGCTCGAGGTTAGGAATGAAAAGTTTTAATTTGTTCTCAAATTTTAATCGTGCAAATTTTGGTTGAAATTCTTTACCTAAATTACAAATAAAAAATTTTGGTTCACAAAATTGAGAAACTTTACTTTTATTTGGTTTTGACAACAAATTCCCTTGACCCTAGAATTTGGGTAGATGACAAGAGTGCCATTGGCTATCATTCTTGGATAGGGTATATGCAGGACATATACATGCAAGAGCATTTGGTTTACTTAACAAGGCTATCAAAATAGTTTTGGGCTTTGGGGCATAGGTTGGGGCGGGAGCATAGTGATGCCACCCAACGAAAATAGTCACATAGGGATGTGATTTGCAAGGTGTTGCTTACCCATGTCACTCATTTTCTAGTAGTGATGCCAAAGCTAACTAAAAATTAGTAAACATGTGGATCTTGACTCACTACATGACCTCGGCGGAAGGTTTAAAACATGTAGTAGGAGTATTTTTTAAATTGTTAAATAAAAGACAAAGCATAAACATTGTGCTAAACTTTGCGTATACTTTCATTGTAGATCATGACGCTAACACTTGCACCTAGTTCTTTTAATTTACGATCTATTCTTGAGAAAGTAAAGTTGAATGGAACAAACTTTATGGATTGGTATCAAAACTTGAGAATTGTTCTCAAGCAAGAGCGAAAGGAGTAAGTTATTGAAGTTCCTTATCCCGATGATGTGCACGATAATGCTAATCTTTGTTGCACGGAGGGCTTATGAGAAGCACACTAATGATTCCCTAGATGTAAGTTGTCTCATGCTTGCCACGATGTCATCGAGCTTGAAGCAATATGACAACACGGATGCTCATAGTATTATTGAGGGTCTACGTGGCATGTTTGAGAACCAAGCTAGAGGGCGAGAGGTTCAATACTTCAAAGTCCTTGTTTGCGTACAGGCTTGCAGAGGGGAATCCCGTCAACCCTCATGTGATAAAGATGATTGGCTATATTGAGAGTCTGTAAAAGCTTGGTTTTTCTCTTAGCCAAGAGTTGGCTACAGATGTGATTTTCCAGTCGCTCTCTTCGAGCTTTGAGCCATTCATATTAAATTATCACATGAACAACATGGACAAAACTTTGGCTGACTTGCATGGGATGCTAAAGAGTGCTGAGGAGAGCATCAAGAAAAACAGTCATCATGTGATGATGATGCAAAATGCTAAGTGCAAACCCCCTCTCAAGAAACTTTGTACCAAAAGAAAGCTAACACCTGATGAGATCGGGAGTGCTTCCAAGGCAAAGATGGGCAATAAGGGGTTTGTGCCTATAGATATTGTTTGCTTCTATTGCAATGAGGCAGGTCATTGGAAGAGGAATTGCAAGAAGTACTTGGAGGATCTCAAAAAGAAGCAAAGTATGACTTTTGCTTCAGATATTAATGTTATAGAAATCAATATTGCTACTTCATCTACTGACTCTTGGGCATTTGATAACAGATCAGTTGCTCATATCTGCAAATCGTTGCAGGATCTGAGAAGAAATAGAAGCTTGAGAAGGGACGAGGTGGATCTTCGTGTCGGCAATGGAGAAAGAGCTTCTATATTCGCCATTGGCACTATGCAACTTCATTTACCTTAAGGATTAGTTTTGGAATTAAATAATTATTATTGTGTTCCAACTCTATGTCAAAATGTTATTTCTGCTTCATGTTTGCAAGCGAAAGGACATGATTATAGATATGTGGACAATGATTGTTCAATTTATGTTAAAGATATGTTCTATTTTTATGCTCCATTGGTGAATGGATTATACGTTTTGGATTTTGAAGTGTCTCCCATCTATAACATTAATGCAAAGAGGCTATGCCCAAATGATTTAAGCCCCACATTAATTTGGCATTGTTTCTGGGGCCATATAAATGAGAAGCGCATGGAGAAGCTTTATAAAGACGATCTTCTATATTCACTTGATTTTAAATCATTTGAGACATGCGAGTCTTGTTTACTTGGTAAGATGACAAGGTCATCTTTCACAAGTCAAAGTGAGAGGGCAAATGACTTGTTGGCACTTGTACATACTGGTGTATGTGGACCAATGAGTTCAACAACCAGAGGTGTGTTTTAGTACTTCATTACTTTTATTGACAACTTTAGTAGATATGGCTATATCTACTTGATGTGGCATAAATCCGAGTCCAGTGAAAAGTTCAAAGAATTCTAAAATGAAGTACATAATCATTTAGGTAAAACTATTATGTTTCTACGATCAGATCAACACGACGAATACTTAAGCCAAGAATTTGATAATCATCTAAAAGATTGTGGAATTGTTTCACAGTTGACTCCGCCAAGAACTCCTTAGTGGAATGGGGTGTCCGAACGAAGAAATCACACCTTGTTGGATACTATAAGAGATGTTAGGGTTTATGTCATTTTATTTTTGTCATAATATCTGCAATTTATGTCATAGGTTAACGTTTATGACGACTGGATGACGAAAAAGCTTGCTAAAAACCATGCGCCTTAAACCATGATTTATGACGTTTTGATGTTGAAGTCATAAATATATGATGTTGGTTTAGATGTCATAAAATTTTATGACATTGGGTTTTATGTCACAAAATTAAACCATGGCCTGCTAAAGCCCACATAGGAATAGCCTTACGATGGGCTTAGTGTGGTTGAATTTTGGCCAAGCCATTTTAGCCTAATTTTATTAATTCCAACCCAACCTAATATCCTTAGGATGAGCCCACATGTGGTATTTTGGGCCAGCCCAATTCTTTTCAGTTTGTTTAGGCTCATACGAATTTTTTTAGATCAGCCTAGCTCTTTTTTAAGGCCTACCCAATGCTTATTTGGGCGCACCCAAATAGCTTTTTTAATTGGGCCAGGCAAACAACATACACTACAACCCATATGGCCTTCTATGACGATTTTAGAATGACATTGTAGATATTCGTCACTAAATCACGTCGTTTATAACGTTTTGTGTGAGGCAAGGTCGCTTAGTGACAAAAATTTTAGCGTCATAAATCCAACTAGAAAATATCACGCTTTGTTGCCTCCAACCTATTAGTGACGAATTTCTATGACGTTTGCTTTGTCATTAGACTTTTTAGATTACTTTTTAAAAATAGAAGTCCAGTGTCCTACATGGCAACTGTCCTACATGGCAACTAGTGCCACATGGGCATCCTACTCGGCCAGGGGTCCCACATGTCATTGGGACTTAATTCACGAAAATAGGGAAAACGTGTGGTCGGCCCCACCTATTAGTCCGGACGAATTAAATAAATAATCTATGAAAATTATTTAATAATTAAATAAAAAATCTATGAAAATATAGAAATTATTTAATAATTAAAGAAAGTGTTTGAATAAAATCTATGAAAAATTGAACATCAAATTGAGCATCAAAAGTATCTATAATGAATTTTATTAATTTACAAGTGAAGTAAATGTGATAAATAAAATTTTATAATTGGAACATGGGTGGATTTAATTTTTATTAAATTCTTCGTGATTAAATATACTCTTTGAAATTTTTGGAATTTTTCAAAGCATCAAATATTTTTGTAATGCTACATAGAGCATTTCAGTAATTATTTAAATAAATTAATTAATTATTAAATGATTTAGTTATATTTTTATTATATACTTTGAGTGTCCAACTATTTTCAAGATTTTTCTTAGAATTATTTGAGCATGTAGGTATTTATGAAAACTCAAAGATTATTTAATGATTAATTTAAATGGAAAAGTAATTTAAAATCCTATTTTCAGATTTGGCCCAAATTCTGAAAGTCTGTTTGCGGTCCCTCTATTCAATCCAGGCTGGTCTGCCTGTCTGAAGTCTGTTTTTCGTCCTTGTTTATTTTCAACCCAAAACTATTTAGGAAGAGAAAGTCTGTTTGTCCTCTCTATCACAATACGTAGAAATTTCATTTAATTGTTAAAAAATAGTATATTACTTAAAAAAATTAAAATCCTCTGGAACAACATATACACAGTCTAATCCATGTAAAATTTATAGGAGTATGTAATAAAATATTTCTATTGGTTCATTCATAAGAGTCCATTATGCAACTACTTAGAAAATAGAGAAAATATTTTTCACAAAACAAATGGCAATATAACTTCATATCTCGTAACATTGAGGTAATGTTAAGGTTATGTCTAAATTTGAGATACATACGAGTTCAAAAATATTATATGTTACACAAACTAAATTAAGTTAAGTTATATGAGATTACGTGAGAAGTGTAACCATATATGAACAATATATATTCTTTCTTGATCAAAATTGATTAAAAATTTTATGGCAATGTTACAGAATAAAATTAAGTTGTCATGTCAATTTATGAAATTTTTTGACCAAATTTAAATATTATTATAATTTTTTAAACCAATTTAGAGATGTAAGGTTTTAATTATCTCTAGCAACCTATTGAATTCTTCATCTAATTCTTGGATATGTGATAGAATGAAATATAGGAGCATATATATATATATATATATTATCTTTTAAACCTTATTTGGGGACTCGTAGTTCAATTCGGAATTAATTCAAAAAACACGTAGAAATTCATTTAATTATTAGAAAATAATAGATGACATAAAAAAATTAAAATTCCTCTAAGACAACATATACACGTTGTACTCCATTTAAAAAAATTATGGGTTTACGTAATAAAATATTTGTATAAGTTCAAATATAAAAAAACATTTACCCCTCCTAACGGCTGAAATAGCCCCGTTCAGCCCAATTTAAGGGCTGAATGCCTGTGAGCCGTCGGATTCTCATCAACGGCCATGATTGGTTAGGGTTTTGCTATAAAACAAGCAGAGTCCTGGCCTTCTCATACTCTGCCAACTCCCTGCTCCCTATCGCCTTAACCACCCAGCAGGTCCGGCAGAGTGCGCGGAGGAGGGAGGAGCTTGCGGCGGAGAGGGCTCCACGCCGGTGGATTCGGTCGGCTTGGGCGCAGGGAGGTGAGGGAGGGAGGGTCGCGCGGCGGAGAGGGGCTCCACGCTCGTCGTCGGCATCGTCATGCCCGCCGCGGTCGCCGCGCAGGCCCCGGCGCCCGCGCCCGTCGGCGACGGTAAGAGATGCAGCATGGCCATCTCTCTCTCCCCTCCCCTCTCATTGTGCCGCTGGCATTCTCGGTCCCTGGCTCCCTGCGGGTGACTCGTGGGCCCCACATTGTCGGCAGGTCTGCCATCGTCTTCTTTGTTCCCCAGCTGTTCGTTGATCCGCCAAAGAGGGGGAAATTTAATGTCCTTTCGTTAAGAGTGTACTTATGTTTTTTCACCCTGCGCCTGAATTATGCGCATTAACCTTTTTTTCAGCACCAGCAGCTAGCTTTGCTTTAGATCCCTCGTTTCTAATTTTAGACGTTAATTCCAGTATTGTGTGGAACATATTAAGTAGGATAACTCATTCAAAATCATCAGCAGATCCCGATCTCTCTTGTGACGACCCTGAAATTTCCTTTCAGTTTCAGTTCCATTTGGTAATTTCTTCAGAGTGTTACAAGAATTAAATGCTATATGATGCAAAGAATATCTCTGTTGTAGTGAGGTGTATACTAGAACGAAAAAAATGTTCCTTTTTGTTTTTCCAATTACTAGATGATGACCGGAGTAATCGATCTATTGCTATTGGGCATGCTGGATAGATCCCACACTTTACCTTTCTTTTGCAAGTGGAGGCGGCTTACACTTACCTGTCATTTTATACTATTATTGGTGGTTCCCGTTCCTGGAGTAGCTTTCACTTTCAGTGGATATTGGCTGCCACCCCTTTACACATGTCTGACTGATGTTACAATTTGGGTAGCCTGAAAATGACCACGATTTCTACCAGAAAGTGCCATCTGTAACAATTGATTAGTGGAGGTGGCAGGTATTACAACTTTACAAGGATGCGCCATATGTATTACGAGTGCCGCAAATCGCTTATCTTTGTTCAGTTATGACCTTGACATATAATCTGTTTTAACTAAAGTTTACTACTCCTATGAGTCTTGGTAACAAGAACAACCTGTCACATTTTATTATCCAGTATATGCAAGAGACTTGAAGTTACATTATCTACTTTTCTAGCTCTCACAGCCGACAATTCTATATCTTTGTAATCACCGTGTGGAATATGCATGTTATTTATCTTTGTTCACAGTAGTTGAGTAATTGTGTGTTATAACTTATAACTCACAAAAATACTAGAATGTATGGCAATCAAAGTGGTACCTTGTCAAACGGATAACTCACAAGAGGCCTTATGGTCTCGGGTAGGCGGCCCTCGACTATGGAGCTCGTAATCTCCGTCGTGGTCTTAGATGCGGAGGTTATTCCCTCCACCGCCGATCGGGCTTGGGAGCGAGAGGTAGAAAGAGAATGTAATTGTTCTTGATTCCCATTCTTTCGGTTTACGGTGAATATATGGTCATCGGCCCTAACCAACGAAGGAAACCAACTCCTCAATTCAAGGGATTGATCAAAGATAGAGATAATATCTTAACAACTAAAAATAACTTTCCAACTTTAGCCATTTGCGTGATCGCTTCATCCTCGGTTGCATGCGCCGTGCCGCGATCACCGCGCGTTACGCGTCCATGCGTGCGCCGCGCGTTCTGTTGCCGGCGCACATCTCGCTCGGTGTCTCTGGTGTAGGTCTTCCACATGACATCTCCTCCTCCTCAAGACTCGGCTCGTCCTCGAGCGAAGGGCGGAGAGTACTTAGCACGGAGAACGCTGTCGGTGTCCCAAGTTGTGGCGAGAACTCCTAATTTGTTGAGGAAGAGCGGCGGATCCGTGAGTCTTGATGTGACGCTGGGAAAATCCCAACTTCTTGGGCGAGGCGGAGTGTCTAGGTCGCGAGACCCATCGCAGTGGCGAGTCTCGCGCTGTCGTGCCGTGAGGCCTTGGCCTTCATGGTCGCCATCGGCCCAGTGAGGTGAGGTCGGCGGACATGTTCTTGATCTCTTCAATGGGTCGGCGATGGTGGGGTCGGCCATGCCCGGCGGTTGGGTGAGGCTGCGGAGGCGGATGATGAGGCCGAGGATGGCTGTGGCGGGGTGGTGGGCTAGGAGCGGCAAGTGGTGTGAAAAGAGGATGGTGTGGCGGGCTGCAGGGACCGAGGATCGAGTGGATCGTGATACCAGGTTGTCAAGGGCCTTATGGTCTCGGGTAGGCGGCCCTCGACTACGGAGTAATCTCCGGCCGTGGTCTTCCGATGCGGAGGTTATTCCCCTCACTGCCGATCGGGCTTGGGAGCGAGAGGTAGAAGAGAATGTAATTGTTCTTGATTCCCATTCTTTCGGTTTACAGTGAATATATGGTCATCGGCCCTAACCAACGAAGGAAACCAACTCCTCAATTCAAGGGATTGATCAAAGATAGCAGATAATATCTTAACAACTAAAAATAACTTTCCAACTTTAGCCATTTGCGCTGATCGCTTCATCCTCGGTTGCATGCGCCGTGCCCGCGATCACCGCGCGTTCTGCGTCCATGCGTGCGCCCGCGCGTTCTGCTGCCCGGCGCACATCTCTGGCTCGGTGTCTCCTGGTGTAGGTCTTCCCCCACATGACAAACTCCGTCTACATTTAAGCTAATAGTGTTTACCTGCAACTTAGATTTGGGACACAGCAGGACAGGAACGATTTCAGAGTCTTGGCGTGGCATTTTACTGGGGAGCTGACTGCTGTGTTCTTGTATATAATGTCAATGTTACCTTATTTTGAGAGGTCTGCTAAAGAAGGCTTCAACGTGGAGGCTGCTTTTGAGTGTATAGCAAGGAATGCTATCAAGAATGAACCGAAAGAAGAAATGTAAGTTCACTATCTTGCAGACTCCCAGTCGAAGCATCGATTAAAAAAATTCTTCCTCAATTCTTTTTCCTGATAAGGGGAGCATTTAGAAGTACTAACTCAGTTCAACGCACTTTGCTATATTTTGTAGATATCTTCCTGATACAATTGAAGTTGGGGGTGCTGGAAGGCAACAACACTTGTCAAGCTGCGAATGCTAGAAGATATGGCAATTGATGTTGTTGGTGACTTTTGTCTTATTTTGGTGATGTGAATGAAGTGGTTAATAGGCTTAATTTTGTGTTTGTTGTAGATGGATGGCTGTAACAATTTTAATTGTATTGAAATTTAATATTATTTATGCACTGAAAATTACATTAGTTATTTCACTATTGGGCTAGAAAAAAATTTGGAAAACTTGGGCTCTATCTACAAGCCCAAACTGAAATGGGCCTTGAAATGGGTTGGTTAAGCCTAATCTGAAATGGACCATTAAATGGGCTAGGCTCAAAAACGGATCCTTCAGGGTTGATTCACGAATTATGACGATTATATTGGTCGGACGTTGCCTCGTCACCTGCCATGCCAGTCGCCTTGTCATTCGCTACGTGGCATGACACATGGCAGCATATCCTCTCGTTGGTTTATAACGTTTTCATCATGGTTTATGACGATTTTGACTTGTCACTAGATTATGCCGTTTTCATTGGTTCGTCGCACGTTGGTTCGTCACAGAAACTGAAGCGTCATAGATCATAAACAGTGAGAAAAATACATGTTTTATGACATAATCCAATCGTCACGTAAGGCTATATTTTTTGTAGTGATAATTTATAAATTTAAGAACATTCATATATGTATTTCCAATACAACATATTTTGCATTTCAAATACAGCCAATTCACAAATCTTGCATTTTAAATTACATCCATTCCACCAAGCATCAAATGACCATAAATAAGTTCACAGCTAGAATAACAGGTTCACGTGACCAAAATATTACAGGACTGCACATATACTTCTCTTCTCAGTTCTCACATAAGATAACCAATCCGAGTTCACATGACCAAAAATACCCCACTAGTCAGGAATACAATTGGTTAATAACACCTATGAAATTTTCGTAGAAATGCTACAACACAAAATACAAGTTCTAAAATTTGATGAAATTGAACAGTTCAAAGCATGGGCAAACCTGTAATGGAATTATGTTAATCACTGGCTGGAGACAGTCAGCAACCTCTAGAACTTCAATAACCATGCAAGATCACTAACTGTTGTTTGTTGCAAGAGATGAAATAGTTTAGGACAACCATGACTAAACGATCGATAACATTAACAGATTTTTTTCATGAAAAATACATTTTTATGTAGTTATATCTTCAGTGATCTTTATAAATAAATGATTAAAAAGCAATGATCACACAAGTGCATTGGAGACTATGTGGATGTCCTAAATGACAAGTAAAAAGGATTAGTTTGTCTTCTACGCACCTACATGCAATTTTATGCATTCTCAAATCCTAAATAGAAACAAGGGAATGGATAAGGTGACTTTGTCACCTTACAATTATTTACCTAATTCAGGAAAAAATTGATCAAGCCCAACAGATATATTTTTTAGATAATAGATAATTTAGACTTACTTTAAAAGAAGCTACAACCATTCAATTTGTGCCTCTGAATACAAAAGAAGGTTAATATTTTTTTTGACCAAAGGCAAATTGGGGGAGATCCACACAGTTATGATCAATTATATAGATGTAGGGAGAAAAAAGTTTAGGGATACAACCTGCTATACTTACAACCAGAAATTAAAGCAGCGAAAGGCTGAAAGAGAGTCTTGTGCTGGACAAGGAGACTAAGTAAAATCAGCTAAAGGCATCAAGCCAAGCACAAAATGAAGATTTCAGGTCTTCTTTGAAGTGGAAAGCCTGGAGATAGCACTTATTTATGAAGTTGTTCTTTCACATTGCGTGAGTCGATGTTTTCCTATGGAAAAACATTTTCATTTCTTAATTTCCATATTTCCCAAGCTGCTATCAAGATTATTTTTGAGGAGAAAGGCAACGTGTTTGTGGAAATTTCCTTCGTGATTTTGTCCATATGGCTCAGAGTGCTATCCCACTATATGTGAACGCGATGCCCAGCAGCCACAGGCGAAAGGGCACTAGAAGAGCAAGTGATCAATTGTTTCTTCATCTTCATTGTTGCACACAACACAGAGAATGTTTTCCTGGATATTCAGGCTCCTTCTTTGCAACATTGACTTTGTATTCAACCTGTCCACCAGTAGAAGCCAATCGAAAAACTTTATGTGTGGCGTGCAGTTGGCACGCCAAAGAATATTGAAGCAGGGATGAGAGTCAAAAGAGCTAAAGATATGAGAGTAAAACCGTCTTGAGGTGTTTTTACTTCCCCAAACCGGGGTCCACTGGTTCTTGGAATGCACATCATACGGGATATTTTGTAGCTGATCTTATCGATCCTCCAGTTCTTGGAAAGCTTGGTGTGACAGGGGGAGGCGGAGGATACTATCTAGATCCTGGGCTTGCATAATTTCTTTCATCGAGGCCGACTTTTTTCTTAGCAAAAGAAAGGAGATGAGGGTGGGAATCTGATAACAGCATATTGTTCCAACTATCTTTCCAGAAGCAAACAGTTTGCCCTCCTCCTATCTGATATATTGTTGTCAATCTAAAGATATTATTGAGACGAAGGATATCTTTCCACCAAAATGACCCAACTTCCCTTAGTGCATGAGGGACTTTAGACGAGTAGTATTTGAACCAAATCAATTTAACCCAGGGCACTTCTTCTCAATTGTAGAATATGGACATCTGCTTGATGAGTAAAGCATCATTTTGGAGTCTTAAGTTCGCCACACCTAAACCCCCTTTCAGCTTGGGCTGCATAACCAGCGACCAAGCAACCAAATTCCCCTCTTTTTTATCTGGGTCATTTCCTCTCCAAAGGCATTGCTTGCGGGCTCTATCAATGACGTTAATCACTCCTATTGATAGTTTTATAGTGCACATTGCATAAGTGGTTATTGGCATAATAACCGAGTTGACCATTTCCAGGCGATCGGAGTAAGAAAGCAATGCGGCACACACGAACAACCTTCTTTCTACTTTATCCATCATTGGAGTCAGATCTTCCATTCTTGGTTTTGTTCTACCCATCGGTAAGCCCAAATAAGTGAATGGCATGGACCCCACATCACAGCCGAATGTCTTAGCTAGGAGACTTAGCTTCTGGTGGTCAACATCGACAGGATACATGTGCGACTTCTTGTAGTTGACCTATAGACCGGTGGAATATGAAGCAGGGCCTTGAGAAAGAAGAGTTGCTTTTGATCAGCTTGAAGAATCAGAATTGTATCATCTGCATACTGCACAATGCGGAAATCCTCTGTCGGTTGGGGGATGGGCAGATGAAGCAGTCCAATTTGTCTTGCTCTATTCACAATGACTTGTAATAACTCGGTCGCGGGACAAAGAGAAGAGGGGAGAGCGGGTGTCCTTGGCGAACCCCCGTTTGCATTTGAAGGATTTGCCAGAACCCCATTGAGAAGGATCGCTGAGGAACCTGAGGAGAGGATAGCTTGAATCCAATTGATCCATTTCTCCGAGAAGCCCATGCAAGACATCATACTAATGATTGCCGAGTGCTCAATCATGTCAAAGGCTTTCTCAAAGTAGAATTTGAGGATTATTATCTCTCTTCTAGACTGTTGGCATTGATGAATATATTCATAGCTCCAGGCCAAGCAATCATGAATTGATCTTGTTCGGATGAACCCATATTGGTTATGATGGATAACTCCGAGGATGACATCCCGAAGCCCGTCGCCTAAGATTTTGGTTAAGACCTTGAGGGAGATATTCATGAGGGAGATTAGCCGAAAATCACTAACAATCTCTCGGACTATCCTTTTTAGGGATGAGTGTGATATAAGAAGTGTTGATTGGTTCTAGACCAATGCTCCCATCTTGGAAAGCGTCACACAAAGAATAGAAGTCATCCTTGATAAGGTGCCAACATTTCTTCATAAAATAACCGTTGAATCCATCCGGTCCTGGTGCCTTATCGCCTGGCATTTTCTTAATAACCCAATCCACTTCATCATGCCTGAGAGGCATAGAGAGTGAATCTAAATCTTGAACTTGCGAAATCCAACTCTAGAGGTCAAAAACCATAATTGGGCCCGAGGTGGTTCCCAGACGGTTCTTGAATGCAGACCAAAGGAGTTCTGCCTTTCCTATATGGTCTTGGACCCAATCACCAATTTCACTTTTGATCTGAACTATGGTGTTTCTTCTATACAAGATTGTGGCCATACTATGAAAAAAATTTGGTACACTCATCTCCTAACCTTACTTTGTTGACAGTATATCTATTCTTCCAATAGATAGTCTTTCACCTGAAGCTAATTGAAGCTATTTTTTGACCACCTTTCGAGGTTGGATTCGTTGAAGAGCCTCTTCGTCCTCTAGGAAATCCAATAAGCCAATGACGGAATTACAATTACTGATAAGGAGCCTAAAATTGGAAATATTTTTGCTCCAATTTTTTAAACATGCCCTTAGGGTCTTGAACTTTGCTGAGATGTTCTTTGCTTTATTCATTTGATTTGGAGTATAATACCAGCAGTCTTTCACCGTATCCATGAAGTCCTCTTGTTCAACCTAGTAGTTTTCAAAGCAAAAAATTTCAGCCTTGGGGATGTCAGTGCTAATGGCGATCTTACATGGGATATGGTCTGAGGTGATTCTGGCCAACGGGATGACGGTGGTGTTAGGATAGTCTATCGTCCAATTCGTTGAGGTGAAAAACCAGTCTAGTTGTTCAAGCAGTGGATCAGATTGCATATTGCTCCAAGTATAAACCCTACCTTTTATTGGAACTTCAACCAAACCTAGGTGGCCAATCACATCGTTGAAGACCAAGGTGTCCATAATATTGCCCCCTGGTTTGCTCCTGTTACTGAGGGATCTATAAAAGTTAAAATCCCTAAAAAATCTAGTTGTCATTATCTTCAATATTATGGTTTCTGAACCTGGAAATGAACTCAGAGCGAGCGAGCTCATCACATGGGCCATACACAGTAGTCATTTTCCAAGACTGAATACTATGCGTTGAGTTAAAGTTGATATAGAGACCGAAAGATTGTTTGTCAAAGAGCACACTAGAGAGAACACTGTTTTTCCAAATGATTAGGATGCCCCTTGAAGCCACCATAGAAGGCACCAAATCAAAGCAATCAAAACGCTTGGGGGCTAATTTTCTGATGTACGCTCTGTCAAAGTGTTCTCTCTTTGTTTCCTGGATACAGATCACCGCACATGCACTTTCTTCGATTTTATTCCTAACAGCTTCCCACTTCTCTGGGGTATTGATCTCTCTGATATTCCAACATAGAATAAACCAATTACGATTACTCATCGGGATAAAGGTGCGGAGGGGTAAGAAAGCCCGATATGGCCGCATGATTAGGAAATTGGGCGATTGATCCGACTCCCAAGACGAAAAGAGGCTATCACAAGGATAACAACAAAATGATCACAAGCAAGGGGCCAACGATAAAGATAAAGAGAAATCCAGGAGTTAACCACAGACAGATAAATACTACAAGAGTCTTCCATATCCCAACAGTTCCAACAGATACGAGCCATCATAACTAATAGGATCAAAGTACCAGCAAATAAGACAGGAGGGTAAACGGGATCAGATACGATCAGCCGATGGGGTGGTGGGAGCGACATAGGGATCCGATTCATCTGAAGCTTGCATCAGGACTTCTTCGGTGAGCTCGCCAGGAGACACCCCTCAACTAATGCCCCAACCCTGCACAACTGAGAAATCGACCGGCCCTTCCTGCCCTGTGCCGTCATTTATCTGGACAACAACAACCTTCCTTTTCTTGGTAGGATTGGCATCGAGTTTAACTGTTGGGTAGAAAAAACCATTTTTATTAGCATTTCTTCTAGTGCTACGTCTGACACTGTTCTGCACTAAAGGAATGAGGGATCTATTTACTAAAGCTTTTGTTGGGAGAGCAAGGGTAGTTTTACCAGGTTGAAGCTTGTTTTTCTGGCCTCATTGCCCATGTTCGTCTGTAGGCGTGGAGGCTGTTGGCAGTCTTAAGCTCAAGGGTTGGGCTGCAATCTTCTTCTTCGTAAAAGCTTCTCTCGCACTTTGTCAACCATGGGCCATATCCGAAGGGCGATGACTATAGGGGCTGGCTTCCATGGCACGCTCAAGCTTATGCGACAATTGAGGGGCTTGCTGCACTTTCGGCTGAAGAAGACTTTTGTCAATCTGAACAGGAGCAGCAGAGGATTCATGAAATTCCTAGATTCTTTTTGGCAGGTCCCCCGACCATGGAAAGTAATGGTGGCACACCTACCCCGAAGGGTTACGCAGAGGCTACGATAGCTAATAACAAAAATCTATCATGCAAACCAGAACCTTGCAAGTAAGGGTCGATAGATCGTTACCGATTAGAGTGGAATGCAGCGGATATAGCCAATCGGAGCTATCCGATCCGAAGCTGTGTTGGCCGATCGCAGCTGATTTCCGACCACAGCCGATTCCCGAGTACACCGATTTGCCGATTCCACAGCCGATTCTCGAGTACACCCAATTTGCCAATTCCACAACCGACCCGTCGCAGCCGATTTGCTGATTGATCTCGCCACGCCGATTTGCCGATTCGCCAAATTGTGCTCACGCGCCTCGCTCCAATGTGCCCGACCACAACCGATCTCCATCGCAGCCAATTCGCGCACCGCCGAACAGCATCGCAATGTAGCAGGCTCTACCGGTATCTACACGTCCAGAGATAGAAGGCCTAACACCCATGTGCTAGCACAAGATGCAAGGCTAGGGTTTGGCTCGAAGTGGGAGGGTTTCCGTGGAGATCTCGAACTCGCCGACTTCGATGTCGTGCTTGTTTTAATCTGTTGCGCCAAATCGATTGATTCGGTTCAATGCAATCTCGTGTCTCTCCACCCTTCGCCACCCCTTTTATATAGAGTTGCCGACCGGGCCTATAGGCCCATCGAGACTCTATCCGATTGGATCCCTATCCAATCGAGCCGTATCCGAGACCAATTCAAATGCCCGCTCTTATCCCCTTAAGCGTGCGACCCAGTAGGTTCGGGTATACTCGGTTTCGACCCGAGTCCAACTCGGCCGACCGTCAATAGCGGCGCCTAGCAGCACATATTGACACCATAGTATACAAGAAAATAATATCAGCTCGAACTGTAAAGTGTACACAAATCCCTTTGCCTCACGATACCAATTAAGCTATAGGCAAGATGTGTGCCATCCTTTCAATAGCTTAATCATTCACTCGAATTTTATTGGATTATCTATCTATTGATTGACTCCTCAATCAACTCGGCACAGCCATGCACTTCCATAATCCATTACCTCGAGGGGCCAGAGATATCTCTCCAAAGGAGGGGCAAATTCCATTTTGATCACTTACATCCCACTCCATGTTTCATAGCAAACCCGAAGACTACTTTTATAACTACGTAGTTACGGAATAGCGTTTGATAGTCCACTAGGCTACTACACATGTTAGAATCCATGATGATCTCAGGTCTAAGGACTTTGCACCAACACTACTTGAGACCAACTAATGACACATTAATTCCTGTAGTGTCTCATGGTGGGTCTATCCAACTATGTGTTCTCTAACACATGTCCATGTATATTGATTTGGTATCTCCATACCATGATCTATGAGACATGATCATCAATCAATAAACATGCGATGTTAGAATCATATTTGTTCCAACAATATGACATGTGATCAGGGATCGTTTAGAAATAGATTCATACATAAAGAGTCTCATAAATAAGTCACGTACTTATTGATGAATACAAGATGTCTATTTCATGGAACTGAATAATACTTTATTCATTTATACATAAACATTGACCATGATATCCAACATCTCTATGTTTTCTCTAGGGCATATCACTAACATACCCTTGATCTCCTCAAAGCGCAATTGTTCCTCATTCAAAGCCTAGGAGGTGGCATCTCTCGGAAAAGGAGCTATCTTGATCCTCATTCAAAGCCTTTGCGAGCTCCTCCAGGGATGTTAGGCTACTGAGCTCGTAGGTACTACAACGAAGATCCTGACAGGTCCAAATCCATATAATGCTGAGGGAAGTGAGGGTGCTCCGGGATCTGTTGGTCCCAGGGGTCCCAAGCGTCTCCTTTCACGTCCACCTCCATCTCTTGTGGTTGTAGCTGCTCCTGTTGCTGAAGTTCTTGGTTCTGCTACTGGCCATGCTGCCATTGAGGCTCGTTTCCCAGGTGGGGATCCCCCCAATAAACCCCAAATGACCTCCCGCGCCCTGCAACTCATGTACCCAGTTTGGCTCATGCGGATCAAGGTCGGGCAGAATTGGGTCATGCTGATGGTGAGGCTGCCCATCATGGGGACCGAGTCTTCATAAACCGGGAACTGATCAGGGAAGTGTCCATTTAAAATGAAGACCGAAATAGTCCAAGACCTCCCATTGCCATCAAAGAGGGAGCCGCTTGAAACCACCAGGCTTCGTGGCACTCTATCTAGGCTCAAGAGCAGCATGCAGACAATACTCCTCGATTTGTTGGCATCTTTATGCTAGTATAACAAACGGTCAAAAGAAGCAACCGCCGCCTTGATGTAGATGTCCTTTTGGTAGTTCAAGGGGAAAGCCAACAGCGTAATCCAACAAATTCTAGTATAGGAGCACGATCTAGTGTTGATCCCTTCATCGTGCTTCACCACTTGAATAATATGGTTGTGCCCTGGGTGAAAAGGGGAGTTGCAAACTAATCCATCTCTTTGGACCACCAAGCGCAACTTAATAAACCCTAGTCCGAGCGGAGATAGGTGAGCATCAACAATGTGAACCTGTTGGTCTTCTTCGAGGAAGTTGCAGAGATGGTTGAGAGCTTGCCGCAGATGGTCTTCCTCTTGCGGCATGGGCTCTAGCGAGACTACAGCAAACTCCTCATGTTCCCTCGGGGCTCTCCGCCTAGGCAACTCTTCCTCTTGCCGGGCGGTCCCAGCCATGCTCCACATGAAGATCGCCAATGAGGAATGGCGTTGGATTCAGAGGGAAATTAGCCATTGGAGGAATATGGGAAGAAGAACTGTTGCTTATCGATTGCTGAACAAGGGGGAGCCTTGGAAGCTTGGGAGCAGGAGTTGGATTTGGGTTGGAAGGGAGCAGAGGATGAAATTGCTGCGGAGAAAGAGAGGTAGTAGCCTAGGGTTCTTGCTCTTGTTCGTGGGGGTGGTTGGCGCGAGAAAAGAGGTAGCGTCCGATGGCTTCCAAGAACCAACTTTTGGCGTCCAAAGAATACTAGTCTCGACACGAGTCATGACACCAAGGGGTTTGGTTCGATCGAAGCCGAGGACAATTTCGGTCGCCACACCGGATGAGGGTTAGCACTGGTACGTGCCAGGCAACATTTGAATGTGTGACCAAGATTTGAGCAGCGACGGCAACGGGTTTTCCCTGGGCATTTAATGCTGATATGACCTGGACTGAGACAGGAGGAGCAAAGCCCTAAAACCGGGGATATGAGTGAGTTAGATTGCCCTTTGCGAGGATTTTGAATCCACAGGGTAGTGCTTCGCCCGATGTCATTAATGCGAGCACGACACCGGGAAATGGGCAACCATTTCAAGCATGATCAAAGAACAGGCTAGACTTTATCTTTCCTAGGAGGAAAAGAAAGATTTCCAAAACCAAACTAGCGAGTTCAAACCAGAATCAACATCGATAGGAACTAAGAAAGCACCAAAGGAAATGAACTCTTGGGAGATTGGTTTCTTGGATGGAGAGCAGATCAAATTCTTGGCAAAGGAGACTCTCTTAGCCAGCTTACGAGCCTTCTTCCTCGAGCTCTTTGAGACAACTTTGGTCCATTCTTTTCTTGCTCTAATTCCCGAGTCTCTTCTCCTATTCCTAGTGGGGAGTGCCATTGTTCCACAAATTAAAATAACAATAAAAAATTCAGTGATAACCCGACGAAGTTTGTGGATATGAAAACCAACGAGACTTAGAGAACACCGAGATGCGAAAGTGATTGTTGCTCAAGAAGGTCACATGAAAATCACTTGCTTTCCCCCGAGACAATATTGCAGGCCAAGGCCATCGAATCTTCGAAAGACAAAAGAGAAAGTGGTGGAAAGTGACCAAAAAGGAATGATCCTTTAGGCGAGGGAAAGGGATGATGTACGGGATTTGAAAAGCCGACGCACTTCTTCCCGAAAAGCGTCCGTGATCAAAATCCAGCTTGTCGGCCGATCCTTGAAAGCTCCGTGGCCCCCGCGACGAAGAGATTGTCGAGAAATGGGACATCTTCGGGGACGGCGGAGGCAAGGATGGAGGAGGCTAGTGGGTGGCAATGGCGGGCGGGGGTCGGCGAGGGGTGAGGGTGGGCAGGGAGCTCCATCTTTCGTAGCGAACTCTTGGCTAAGAGGGTTCCTTCTTGGGTGACTCCCTTGATAGTGAATATGTTGCTGATCTCCGGGAATGATTCCTACAGGGTCAATATTAATCCAATAGTTACACAAACCATTCTAACACTCAGCATAGTTAAATATATTCTTTTTTCATCCTACAAGCACCTATCAAATTCTATTTATGAAGACATGTTCAAGAATCATGCATAAGAACAGTCAAGTGAGAAGAGGGAAGATTGTGCAAACCTTGCAAATTGGAAAATTCAAACAGAAGGCTAAAGTGTTTCACATAATTCGGCAACTTTAATGTTTCTTTTTTGAACTAGCAAACAATGTTCTGGATTTATGGTGTAAAATATCGTGAAACATAATAGAATCATGAGTATTTTTCTAACCGTATGAATACGGTTTTAAGTTTGACAGGTAAGAAGGAAACAGCCGACATATGCAACATGTAGAACTATATTAAATAAAGTGAGGATTTATGGGTTTGATCATGCACCTGCATTATGTCATTATAACGCTGTGTCTTCTGCAGCTTTGGGACATCATCATAATTAAGAGACTCAAGGTCAAGCATATCTTCACCGCCATCCTCATCCATACCCACTGCCTCGGCATTTTTTCTTCCTGAAAATTTTGACCATAAATGAACAAGTTCTCAAGAAATATTGCTTATTAAATCTAGTTGCATGGCAGAAATAGAAATAAACTCATAGGATAGGCTTCATTATCTGACAGTTCATCAGGATCTGCTATGAAATAATCAGCAAGGCTTGCCTACGAAGTGGCACCAATTAGAAAAAAAAGGGGCGAACAAGTGACCACGGAAGAATAGAACTTGCAAACCTCAAACAGAATATGGATTTAGCACAAGCTACTTGATAGCAGTTAGAATGTACTCACCATGATATTGGCTCAAGTCCTCCTGCTCTACTTATTGAGGAGGATCAGTACACCTGATTCGTGGTGGTTATCTAGTCAATGGCACT
The DNA here is from genome assembly GCA_019925245.2 of Oryza australiensis. NCBI lineage: Eukaryota > Viridiplantae > Streptophyta > Magnoliopsida > Poales > Poaceae > Oryza > Oryza australiensis. The sequence goes on from JAIFGZ020000311.1 coordinate 625,177, forward strand.
GTGCAAATAAAAAGAAAGGAGTGAGCGGTATTACTACCAAACTATTATTGTATTATGAACATTGGCCACTGTAAATATTAGCGTAAGCAAAGTTTTGTGACAAATTTTCTAATTTACAACACGGCCCTCCAAACTGTAAAGCTTTTTTGGGCAGAGAAATATGACGTACATGATTAAACACTTAAGTTTAATTTGCTTTCTGAAACACCTGAAGTTAGCTGTTCTATAATCAGTCAAAAAATCATCTAAGTTGAGCGTAGACTAAAAACACCTTGGACGGGGCGGCGCGGGAAGCCAGGGCAGCGTCGGCCGCCCAAGGGAGCAGCGCCGGGAGCCGAGGTGGCACAGGGAGCAGCATCGGCGCTCAGAGACAGCGTCGGCCCAGTCGGGCATGGTGGAGAGAAGGGAGAGGAGCGGGTTGGTGGTCGACGCCGGTTGGCGGTGGATGGAGGGTATGGGCCTGGGTGCTGCCGCCATGGCCTCTTCGGCGTGCGGATGCTCGGTCGGGAGCCAAGGCGGCGCCCCATCGGAGGGAGCGGCGCCGCCGCCGAAGGGGCGGCACGAGAGGAGGAGGAGGAGTCTCGCGCGACGTGCCAAGGGTGGTGGCGAGCGGAGCGGTCGGGCTGCGGCATTGCTCGTGAGAACGAGAGGAAAATAAGCAGCGAGGCTAGGGTTTGGTCTATTTTTATATCAAACCTAATGGATCGTGGCTGTTGATGCAAATCCAACGGCTCACACGCGCCGTGGTTTTAAGTTGAGCTGAATCGGGCCGAAAAATAGTGAAAAACAATCCAATATGATTATTTTTTACCTTTTTTTCATTAGTATTTCTAGTTTACAAATAAATAGGTATAAATATAAATAATCTTAAAAACATATATTCACATAATTTTTTACACGGGGTAGAATGTGTATATGTTGTTTAAGATATGTTTAAATTTTTTTATGTCATCTACTGTTTTCTATCAATTAAATAAATTTTCGTGTTATTTCCAAAATTGATTCCGAACTGAACTACGAGTACCCCAAATAAGGTTTAAAAATTTAACAAAAAATATATTTTTGATCCTATGTTTCATTCTATCCTGTATCCAAGAATTAGATGGAGAATTTAATAGGTTGCTATAGATAATTAAACCTTACATCTCTAAATTGATTTAAATAATTGTAATAATATCTAAATTTGGTTAAAAAATTCTATAAATTGACATGACAACTTAATTTTGGTACGTAACATTGCCATAAGAATTTCAATCAATTTCGGTTAAGTCGAATATATATTGTTCACAGATGGTTACACTTCTCATGTAATCTCATATAACTTAACTTAAAAATTAAAGTTTGCATAACATATAATATTTTCAAACTCGAATGCACCTCAAATTTTGACATAACCTTAAAATTACTCAATCTTACGAGATATGAAGTTATATTGCCACTTGTTTTGCGAAAAACTATTTTTCTATTTTTAAAGTAATTGCATAATGGACCCTTGTGAATGAACCTATAGAAATATTTTATTACATACTCTTATAAATTTTTTATATGTATTAGACTAGAGGAATTTCAAATTTTTTTGAAGTAATATACTATTTTTTAACAATTAAATGAATTTATGCATGCTTTTCGAAATTAATTCCAAATTGAACTATGAGTACCCCAAATAAGGTTTAAAAAATAAACAATATATATATATGTGCTCCTATATTTCATTCTATCGATGGAGAATTCAATAAGTTGCTATAGATAATTAAAACCTTACATTTGTAAATTGGTTTACAAAAATTATAATAATATCTAAATTTGGTCAGAAAATTCTACAAATTGATATAACAACTTAATTTTGGCACGTAACATTGCCATAAAAATTTTAATTGATTCCGACCAAGTTAGAATATATATTGTTCACAAATGGTTACATTTCTCACATAATCTGAGATAACTTAACTAAAAAATTAAAGTTTACATAACATATATTGTTTTGAAACTCTTATGCACCTCAAACTTGGACATAACCTTAACATTACCTCAATGTTACGAGATATGAAGTTATATAGCTACTTGTTTTGCCAAAAAAATGTTTTTTTCTATTTTCTAAGTAATTACATAATGGACCCTTGTGAATGAACCTATAGAAATATTTTATTACATATTTCTACAAATTGTTTACATGGATTAGACTTGTTCCAGAGAAATTTCAAATTTTTTAAGTAATATACTATTTTTTTAAGAATTAAATGAATTTCGCGTGCTACGATAGGAGGTAAAACATACTTTTTCTTCCTAAACAATTCTAGGCCGAAAAGAAACAAAGACGAAAAACATACTTGACGAGAGGCATACCAGCTGGACTGAATAGAGGGAGAGGAAACATACTTCCAAAATTTGGCCCAAATTTTTTAAGTTACTTTTCTATTTAAATTAATCATTTAAATAATATTTGAATTTTCATAAGTACTTACAATGCTCAAGAAAAATCCTAAAAATAGTTTGACGCTGAGAGAATTTAATAAAAATATAACTATATTATTTAATAATTATTTAATTAATTTAAATAATTACTAAAATGGTCTTTGTTGCATTAAAATTAATATTTGAGATGTGAAAAATCCAAGAAAAATTCAAAGAGTAGATTTAATCATGGAGAATTTAATAAAATTTAAATCCACCCATGTTACAATTAAGAAATTTTTATTTCTCATATTTACTTCACTGTAAATTAATGAAATTTATTAAAGATACTTGTGATACTTAATTTTATGTTCAAATTTTCATAGATTTTATTCAAACACTTCTTTAATTATTAAAATTTCTAGATTTTCATATATTTTTGTTTTAATTATTAAATAGTTTTCATAGGTTTTTTATTTAATTCGTATAGACTAATAGGTGGGACCCGACCGTACGATTTTTTTCCCATTTTTGGTGAATTAAGCCCCAATGACACGTGGGACCCCCTGCTGAGTAGGATGCAGATGCACAATTAAATGAATTTGTGCGTACTTCCCAAATTGATTTTGAATTGAACTACATGTACCTCTAATAAGGTTAAAAAAACCAACAAAAAATATATTTGTGATCCTATGTTTCATTGTATCCCACATCCATGAATTAGATGGAGAATTAAATGGGTTGCTATAGATAATTAAAACCTTACATCTCTAAATTGGACTAAAAATTTGTAATAATATCTAAATTTGGTCGAAAATTCTATAAATCGACATGACAAACTTAATTTTGGTCCATAACACTGCAATAAAAAAATCAATCAGTTTTGATAAATTGAGACTATATGTTGTTCACAAATTATTCTTGTTATATAAAATACTATCCTTTTCATACTATTCTTGACATACTATCCTTTTCATATATTTATGACGACTGCAATTGGTGGTTTTGACAGGACAAAAGTTTTCACAATATAGAATTTGACTACCTTTAAGAGGTTTTTTGTGACGTTTATTTAGTTATATCACTAAGTTGAAATGTTTTCATAGAAAACGTCATAAAAATGTCAATTTAGTGACCTCCATAAACGTCATAAACCAACACGTTTCTTATAGTGAGACATGGTACGTTCGACGATGAGCCAATGTGATCTTCCATTGTCTTTTTGGGGATATGCTCTTGAAATAGTTGTGTTCACACCGAATAGAGTTCCATCTAAATCGGTGGAAAAGACACCATATGAGATATGGACAGGGTAGTGCCCTAGTTTGTCTTTTCTCAAAATTTGGGGATGTGAAGCTTATGTAAAACATTTACAATCTGACAAACTTACACCCAAATCTGACAAATGCTTCTTTGTGGGGGTATCCTAAGGAAACAAAAGGATATTGTTTTTATAATCGGGAACAAGGCAAAGTGTTTGTCGCCTGACATGGTGTCTTCTTCGAGAAAGAGTTTCTTTCAAGAAGGGTTAGTGGGAGCACGGTGCATCTTGAAGAAATTCAAGAAACTCCAATAGACCACAACAAGATGAAGAAGATGTTGTACCACCTATTAAAGATACACCAGCCCCACGTAGGTCTAAAAAATTATATTGTGCGTCTGTCGATGCGAAAAACACACACTAGCCTGAGAGATCTACTTACTTTTGGGGTTCAAGGGTGTGCCAGTTGGTTTGATCCTGCAACGAACAAGAAACTAAAGAAACAAATAGAGTTAAATCCGAAGATGATAGCCGATCGGGTATAGCCAATGATGTATCGTTCAATATTGAGCCGATGCGATATGCACAGGATCGGCAATAAAGAATAAAGCATAGGGAAAATTAGATCTACTCAATCGGCTGTAGATATCAATAATATGAAATCTATATCTCAAAATATGCTTAAATCAAGTGACTGGGATAGATCGGCAGTGTGCCGAAACAGTATAAATCACTTATGTCTAAAAGTACTTTAAGACAAAGATTATATGTATTTATAGCATAGCCGATGTCATAAATCTAACATGTATCGGCTAATACTGCGGTACCACTTTAAACTAAGATATCAATATAGATTATATACATTAAACAGGAACCGATCAAGTGTTTAGATAACCTAACAGATTAATAACAAGCTTAATATATTTCATCACAATGAGATCTTAATATAAAGGGCAGATTTAGCATATCAATTAAACATGTAGGAAACAAGATAACTAAACCAAATAAGGTTCAATAACCCCGATACTATCTCTAATAGCAATCGTGGGACAAGATAAATATTATGATTCTAGATAACACTTAGTAGGTCAGACTCAACCGATGCAGCACTAAGCATAAAGAGAAGCATAAGATCTAAACAAGTCAATGAAAGCCTTTCAAAATGGTGTATACACTATATAATCTAGGTCGACGTTGACATCTAACCTATCGGCTGTTGTCTAGTAACAGATGCTAGCCGATTAGGGTTAGACAGCAAAATTGATCTAGATTATATAACATATATGATAACTCGACGATTTACGTAAACAGGATTAGAGTTTCATAAAGATATAAGGACTAATCCCAAGAGCGCAAGCCGCCATAACAAGCTTTACCTCTCGTCGGAGATCGAACCCGATGCAGCCCAACTCGAAAGCAAGAACTCGTCGAAACAAACGAAAGTAAAAAAGTGGCGATGCGTCGAAGATGTTATTGAACTGATAGTTGTTTTTTACAAGGTCTTGGGCTATATTTATACCTAATTACACAACATGTCCTTGTTGGACACGACTCTTATCTCTATTACAACTCAAAATACGGACAAGTCCCTTAGGTGGACTTTTACCGGCACAACGTATAAGGAAAATACTTAAAATAACCTAATTAATAGATACAATTGCCTTTTTTGGACTCTATCCATATATGACAATCCTCATGAAGCACATTAACCTGATCCGATAACGATCCCAATGTCATCTTACCGGAATCGGCTACATCGGCTTACCCTGTTTGATTCGGTATCAGCCGATGAACACCTTAGCCGATTCGGTATTAGCCGATGAACTCCTTATCCGATTCGGTTAGCCGATTTGGTCTGTAACTGGTGCGCACTATGTTTCCGAGAATCATGATTTCCTCCCAATCAGCTTTGGCCTTAACTCCAAATCCGTTGCATGATTTACCAAATTTGGTCATTAACACATGCCCCCCAAGTCTGCTATATTTATAATATTGTAGATTTGTCAAATTTTATCTCCAAGAAAATCTAGGGCTTTCCATCCCAGTCGTTATTGCACCTCTCTAAATAATAACCACCGCCTTGAAGTTTTTCACATCGTTACTTCCGTTTTCACCACTCTAGCCACACCCATCCCCAATCTTCACCTGCGATCTCCTCCAAGCTCTCAGCGAACCCGTAGGCGATCTTTTTACGGTAGCGATTCCATCTTCGATGATGTCGACCTCCGCCAACCCATCTGGTACTCCATCGGCTGAGTTCCTTGAGGTAAGCCCTATCGACTATAACTTCTTTTCTTGTTGCAAATTGGTTTTCATCTTTGTGATTCGCTTTTCTCTATTGTAGCATCTTTCCAACCAAATTGCAATTCCTAATCTGGCTCATCCCAACCGATTTTTCTTGGGCCCAATCGGCAATATAGACCCCATTGAGTTCATAAACGCCGAGACCAATAGGGTTCCTTTTAGATTGACAAACTTTTGGCTCAGTGGGCTGTAACTTTCAAGTCTTGGCCATCCACTGACAAAACATGGCTGGCTTGGTACAACAAAGTATCGGCTAGCAAGCAGACCCACTGGGATGAACTTGGAATAGTGCAGTGCTTAGCCTTGACCATAGCCGATATGACGAAAGATGAGCCCATGCTATCACTGCAACTTATTTCTCGGTCCAACACTCGAATGCTTTCTTGTTCAACCAAGGACCAATGACACCAACTCTCTTGGACATGGTCATGATCACCAGTTTGGACATCACTTCGTCGGCTAATCCGGTTAGCTTGAATTCCAAGAATCAATTTTCTTTCAAAACCTGGGCTATCGGTGGCTGGAACGGCTTCATCAGTCAGAACATAGGAACTGGCCCAGTAAGCCCCACGGAACACACAACTTTCTTGTTGATGTGGCTAGAAAAATTCTTATTTTGTGGTCCAAGCTGCGGTCCTAGCACCAACCAACAGCATGTGGCTGAAGCCCTAGTAGATAATAAGCAACTTCCCTTGGGCAAGTATCTACCAGGATATCTTTATCAGACTTTGAATTCTGCATCGGCTAAGATTGCCACAGACTCTCCATCGCCACTGGTGGCCCTTGGTGGCTATTGCAGATTTGGCTCAATTTGCACACTCTCAAGGCTGCTCAGAGGCCAGAATTAGTGGAAGCTGATTTCCCATCAGTGCAGCCTACACAAATGAGGATGGTAATGAGATTACAACTCGCCGATGCATGTCCTTTGGAGAGGCGACGCCTTCATATGCTAGATCCAAGCTATCGGCTGACCTCTTCAGAGACTGGTTCGATAACTTCTATGAAGGATTCCCAAGGGACTCAAGAATTTGGTTTGCATATGAACACTCTGAAGATTTTGAGCTCCCGAGCGACTTCAGATTCGACGAGATCAATTTTGAGAAGTTTGAAAAATCCAGAGAAATCTTTACAGCTGCCATATCCCCATGCATCCTCCTCGTCGGCATCCATTAGGGCAGAAATGTCCAAGTTTCATATGAGTTCTACCATCCGATGAGTGCTGCCAGACAATTGGGCATGGGTGAGCTGCCGATCGGCTTGTATTTTGCGGACAAGATCCAAGCGAGGGGGGAAATCATTTCGGGCCTCATGATGGACAGACTGCTAAACATTTAAGGCCCTCCACTTGGCAGCATTGACAACATTGAATTGGCCATAATGAGGAGTGCAATCTTTGACCGATGGTGGATAGAGTGGAAGAAACATCTTTTTCACCAATCGGCTTCAATGTACTTGACTACTATGTACCCGAAGTCGGTTCCACAAGTAAGCATTCTTCCTTTTCGTCAAATTCTTTATTGTTGGCTAACACCTTTCAATAGTTGACTACTTTTTTCTCTTTGTTTTTCAGACCACAGACTCCTCACCTCCTCATGCCAACCAAAGTGGAGCAGTCATACATTATGCTGTAGGGATTATTCCAAATGGTGGCAGGTTGGCTCCTTCAAGAATCGACTACGATGTCCCCAAGACAATCTCCCTACTCCACGGTCAAACTCGCCTGCCAATTCTTTCTGAGGTTGGAAGAAGGAAAAAAAACCAAACCATTGGCTGCTGATCCATCGGCTACAAAGAAAAAGGCCTCCAAGAAACAAAAGACCGCCGCAACCGATGATCCGCCTTCTCTAGATCCAGACATGGAGGAGTTTCTAAATCAATAAGAGATGGAGGAAGCCATCGACGACGCTACAGCCGACACGAGTGAAACAAGAAAAACCACGCAAGCACCGTCAGCCGATGAGTCAACCCTTCAAAAGACTCCCACTCCTTCAAAACGTCAACCTCGTCCTCCTCCGGTATGTATCTTTTTGGAGTTTACTTCATTTAAATATTCATTTTCCAATTCTGATTATAGTCCTTTACTTGAAGAAAAAGAAACTGGCCACCAAAAAGAAACCAGCTCCAGCTCCATTGGTAACTCTGAACTCAAAGTTTCTTTTAACTTTTCAATCAACCAATGCTGAACTAAACCTGTCTCTTTTCTTTTTATGAAGCCTCCTCGCTCTCCAGCACCTGCCTGGCATGAATCCAGTGAGTATACTCCATCGGCTGTGGGTAGTCATCATGTCGTAGAAGGAGAATCGACTCCTGTCATCCCTGTAAGTACTTCTTCTAAAATCCATATTGGCTGTCTTGAGTTCTTCAACACTTAACAATCCCAACATTCTCTTTTTTAGGTTCTAGCCAATATGTTCTCTTTTGACGTAAGGCAATACATGGATGAAGAGGAAGAGACCACAAGCAAAGCCCTAGGCCCCGTTGCCGATGACCTGAAGACTTCATTGTTAGACATTGCTCATCGGCTAGAGAGCTTCTTGGATATCTTGGTCGTTGATTGCGGGCCGATCATAGCAAGGTTTGAAGAAATCCAAGACCAAATCCCAGACAACCTTGCTGACATCATCTCCCAAGCAGTATTCCTTGAACAATACTGATTCAAGCTGGAGAGGGCACGACAAAGAATTGCTGATCAGCGAGAAAGGAAAGATCTTGAAGCCACCATCCAAGCTAATCGGCAATCAATCACCAAAGACAAGGCTAAGCTTGATGAGATGATCACCGGGCCAAGCTCCATTCAGGCCAGCATTGATCGGGTGGAGAATCGCAAGGCGGAGCTACTAGCCGAACTGAAGCAATGCAATGCTGACTTAGCATTAGAAAAACAAAAACTTGCCAATCTCCCCAGGCCATTGAAGAGCAAAAATCCAAGTTGAAGACATCTGTTAAGCATTTGTCAGATCTAACCAAGACCCTGAAGGTGATCCCAGGAACCGATGCTACCGATGCACAAGCCAAGAAATAGAGCAAATTAGGCAAAGGGCTATATCGGCTATAAACAAGCTTGTGTCTGGATGAGTCGATTCCTATGCAATAGGAGCTTGAAACTGTTGTAAACTCTTGTGCCGATTCTTGTAATAGGGGTGCTTCAAACTTTTGTAAACTCTTTGTGAACTTCTGTAACATAGCTTTCATGATTTTTTATAAAGTCCACATATTTTGTATGCATGTATGCCCCCCTAATTTTACAATGCCAAACATTGATAAAATTATAGCTTGACTAAGGGCGATATAACTTATGTCGGCCATCTAAAGGCGATGTTAACACATCGGCTACCATGTATCGTCATAACACAGCCGAATCATGAGTTGATCGAAACACTCGGATAATATTTCTTCAAGTATTTCCCATTGAGAGCCCTTCCAAAAACTTCTCCATCAAGCCCTTGCAATATATAAGCTCCCTTAGAAATAGACTTGTAAATCCGAAAGGTCCTTCCCAATTCGGTGACCAATTGCCGAATTTGTTATCACGAGTTCCAATCGGCAGAATCAATTTCCAAACCAACTCTCCTTCTGAAAAAGATTTTGGCACAAACTTTCTTATTATAATGACAAGCAATTATCTCCTTATCTTTCGTTACTTTCTCCAAAGCACGCATCCTGGATTGAACCAACTCTTCCGATTCATCTACCATGAGATTATGATAATCATCTACTGCGCTCATCTTGCAAATCAATTCTCCTTGAGCTGATGACACTTTCCCATGGTAACACGGCTTCATGCCCATAAACTAGCTTGTAAGGAGGAACCTGGATCGATCCATGATAAGCCATCCGATAAGACCACAATGCTTTGGCCAATCGGCCATTGCTTTGAAAACTCAAAAATCTTTCTTTTAATCAACTTAATCAAACTTTTGTTGGATGTTTCTGCCTGTCCATTAGCTTGTGCATAATATGATGAAGAATTCAACTACTTAATCCCCATGCTTTCTGAAAATTGGACAAACTCAGCTGATACAAAGATAGATCCTTTATCGGTTGTGATAGTCTTAGGAACACGAAATCGGTATATTATATGCTCTTTAACAAACTGAATTGCATCCCCAGAGTAAACCTTCTTCAATGGTATTGCCTCTACCCACTTTGTGAAATAATCAGTTGCCACCAATATAAACTTATGTCCTTTGCTCGAAGGTGCATTAATATGGCCAATCATATCGATCCCCCAACCTCTGAACGACCATGGCTTGATTATAGGGTTCATAGTCGATGCTGGTGCTCTTTGAATTGCTCCAAACTTCTTGCAATCCTAACAACCTTTATAATATCTAAAGCAATCTTCTAACGTTGTTAGCTAAAAATACCCAGATCGCCGAAGCAACCACTTCATCTTGTGGGCCGATTGATGAGTACCGCATATACCTTCATGTACTTCTCCCATCACAACTTTGGCTTGATCGACACTCAAACATTTTAGCAATATCCCATCAATCGTCTGATAATATAACTCATCATCCAACAAGACATAGCTCAAAGCTTTATATCTCAATTTTATCGAAGCCGATTGAGAAGGATTCTTCAAATAGTTAAATACATCATACCTCCAGTCATCGGCTGCGATTGTAGTGATTTTTACCTCGATATATTTTACCATCGGCTTGTATCCCGATGCCCCCTGGGCCAAATCATTGGCTTCAACGTTCTGCTCTCAAGAAATATGCCTCAAAGTCACCAACCGAAAACTATCCATCAGTTCTTGGCACTTCTCGTTGTAGATCATCAATGTATCATTCTTGCACTCATATTCCCCAGCTAACTAGTTGATGACCAACAAAGAATTACCCATGATTTCAACAGCATCGGCTTCAACTTCCTTTAAGAGTTGTAATCCCTTGAGAACTGCCTCGTACTCAGCGTGATTATTGGTAGCATAAGGCTTACTAGTATAAGCGAATTCAATACTTGCCCCCTAGGTGATATTATGACCAAGCCGATACCACAACCATGAGTACAAACCGATCCATCAAAAAACAACGTCCAAGGCACTATGTCAACCGAGCCGATTGAGTCATCACGATGTTCGACAATAAAATCGGCTATGGCTTGTTCCTTAACTGCCTTGGGCGATTGATATCTGAGATCAAATTCCCTTAAGGCATAGATCCACTTTTCAACTCTCCCTTTCAACACCGGAGCCGATAGCATGTACTTAACGACATCGGCCTTGCAAATTATGGTGCATTCATTGGATAACAAATAATGCCTCAACTTTTTGTAAGAAAAATATAAACGCAAGCACAATTTCTCCACCGGAGAATACCTTGTCTCTACATCCAGAAACCTTCTGCTCAAATAAAAAATTGCTATCTCCTTGCCCTCAAATTCCTGGATCAAGACCGAGCCCATTGACTTCTCATCGGTGACAAGTACAACTTGAAAGGTACTCCCTTTTGTGGAGGAATGAGAACTAGAGGGGAACTCAAATATTCCTTAATATTATCCAAGGCCTTTTGTTGCTCTGCCACCCAAGTAAACTCTTGATTGGCTTTCAATCTGAGTAAAGGTGTAAAGGGCTCCATCTTCCCAGATAAGTTAGAAATAAATCTCATGATAAAATTCACCTTGCCGACCAAAGATTGCAATTTCTTCTTGTCTCCTGGAGGTTGGATATTCTTGATTGCATTAATGCTCCTCTGTGTTACCTCAATCCTTCTCTCATGAACAAGAAAACCCAAGAATTTTCCAGCCGATACACCAAAAGCACATTTTGTGGGATTCATCTTCAAGCCATATTTCCTTGTTCTTTCGAGTACTTTTCTCAAATCGGCTATATGATCATCAATCTCCTTTGACTTCACTACCACATCATCAATATAGATCTCAACCAACAAATCGATCAGATCATGAAATATGTAATTCATGGCCCTTTGATATGTAGCTCCAGCATTCGTCAAACCAAAAGTAATCACAACCCACTCATACAAGCCGGTTGCACCAGGACATCTAAAAGCAGTCTTATGAATGTCTTCTTCTGCCATGAAAATCTGATTGTATCCAACATTGCCATCCATAAAACTTATAATTTTATGCCCTAAAGCAGCATCAACCAATAGACCGACAATCGGCATTGGGTACTCATCCTTAGGGGTAGCCTTATTTAAATATCAAAAATCGATGCAAACCCTAAGTTTACCGTTCTTCTTGATAACCGAAACTATATTGGAAACCCATTCAGTATATCGGCATAGCCGAATAAAACCAGCACCATACAATCGAGTGATTTCAAATTTAATAGCGTCATACATATCGGCTTTAAATCATCTAGGTGGTTGTTTATATGGCCAATATCCTGGTTTGATAGGAAGCCGATGTTCTACCATCGATCGGCTAAGTCCTGACATCTCAAAATATTCCCAAGCAAAACAATCTCTATATTCTTTCAAAAGTTCTATTAGCTCGGTTCTAAAATGAGAAGACACATTTTTACTGATGAAAGTCGGCCTAGGCCTATCTCCTGGACCTATATCCACTTCTTCCAAATCATCGGCCGACATAAAACCTTGTCTCAATTTGCCATCGAGATCATCTACAATGTCCTTGGTGTAGAAACTTGAACCCTCCACGATGCCCTCAAAGCAACAATTGGGGCTATTCATCTCCAACTGGTTGTATATCATAATCGGATACTTTCAAATAACCTCCTTTCCAAATTTTTCCAGACAAGCAATCAATTTCATCCACCTCCCAAATTGTTAAATCGGCATTAGCAATATTGACTGACTTGTCGGCTGACATGATTTCTACCTTATCACCTTGCCATTGGATTAAACTCTGATGCATGGTCGAAGGAATACAATAATTCGCATGAATCCAATCCCTTCCAAGCAACAGGCTATATGATCCCTTCCAATGATGACAAAAAACGTGGTAGGAACAATTTTGTTGCCGATTGTCAACTCCACATTCAACACTCCTTTGGTTTCTGAGGGATTGCCACCAAAATCTTTAAGAACGATGTTGGTCTTGATGAGATCATCTGAATTCATGCCCAACTTCTTGAATGTAGCATATGGCATCAAGTTCACAGCACCTCCACTATCAACCAACATTTTAGACATCGGCTTGCCATTGACAAATCCTTTGACATACAATGGCTTGAGGTGCCGATGCCCTGTTTCTTTTGGCTTCTCAAAGATAGCTTGTTCCGGAGATAACACCAATTTGGCCAATGATTCTTCCATAGCATTTACATCGGCTTGGGTAGCCTCATATTCTAATGGCAGCACAGAAACCATATTAACCGATGCAGAAGTAACAACCTTCCCCTTAGCCAGCCTTTTTGCCTTATCGGCTTTGACCTCATCGGCGAAAGCACCTTACTCTTGACACGCCATTCTTTAGCCGATGACTGCTTTTTCCTCCATAGCTGATGATTGATCTCCTCTTGAACCTGTTGGAAACGGTCCCTACTCCTCATCCTTTGGACCCTTCTCTTCTGGTTCTTAGTGAAAATACCAGAAGGACACCATTGTGGGTTCCTGGTCTCATCTTCATCCTCATCAAAATCCTCTTGTGAAAAATCCTGATGAATTGGACCTAATCTCTGATGAACAGGCAGTTTCCTCTATCTTAGTTGATTTCCCTTAGGACCAGATCGGCTTGAAGTTTTGGCATAGCCCTTATCATAATTACTACATCCTGGACAATCTTCTATTGATGGCAGTTTCATCCCTTCATTCCAGCAAAACCTAAAGAATTCACAACTCCAATGGGGATCAAAACTATCATCTTCCTCATAATATCTCTCTTCCTCCCTGTCATACTTCCTCTGATATTTATCGATGATTCTGACAGAGTTACGTTGTGTGGACCGATAATATTTTCTATCGGCTACCCTCCCACTCGTATGAACCATGTTAACAAGAAAAGGATTACCATCAACCTTCATCAGTCTTTTTGAATCATCAAATTTTATCTTCTATTGCTCAATAGCCGATTGGATCTGTTGCCTGGAAACCTTGCAGTCATTAGTGCTATGAAATCCAGTAATATGCCACTTGTAATATTTTCTATTTCTCAACTCATCGGCCGATGAAATTACATGACCAGCAGGTAGTTGAATTTGTTTCCCCCGAAGTAGCAAATCAAAGATCTTGTCAGCCTTGGTAATGTCAAAGTCATATTTCTCTTCCTTCGTAGAATCTTTGATCCACTGACATGTAACAATCTTCTTGTTCCTTGCCCACTTGGCTGCTGCTACTTCGGAGTCATCTTCTTCATCAGATTCAGAAGCATATATAACGTGATTCCCCCTTTTAAATGTTTTCTTAGCTTCCTGGAACCTTTGCTCATGTGCTATCACCTTCTGAGCCAGATGAGCCAAGCTCTCAAAGTCTTGAGCCAAAAATCTTTCCTTAATCGGTGTCAACAATCCTTGGAAAGCAAGATTGGCTAACTAAGAATCTATCAAGGCCAGGCTATAACATTTGTTTCTCATATCCCTGAACCTCTGAATATAGTCTCGAACAGATTCATCATATTTCTATTTAATTGTTGTCAGATCAGACAGCTTCATCTCGTGGACTCCACTGTAGAAGTACATATGAAACTGCTTTTCCAGATCGGCCCAACTTTGAACAGAATTATATGGCAAAGATGAAAACCATGTAAAAGACGATCCAGATAAAGACAAAGGAAATATTCTAACCCTCAAAGCATCAGTAGCCGATGCCTCACCACACTGAGTCAGAAATCGATTGACATGTTCATAGGTTGTGTCACATACCCAAAGTCTAGGGTCAAGAAATTTTTGTCAAAAACAAAATGAAAGTATAGTTTTACAATTTTGTGAACCAAAATTTTTTCTTTCTAACTTAGGTAAAGAACATCAACCAATTTGCATGATTAGAATTTGAGAACAAAATAAAACTTTTTTCATTTCTAACTTAGAATGTGGATACAAACATACATGTGCACATGCATATGCATAAACATGTTTTGACATTTAGTCCTTTGTGCAATTGGATTTTGAGCTCGCATTTCATAATAGGTTTCATGAGCGTAATCTAAAAGATTTATTTCATTGAACAAGCCTACAACTAACTTTGGGTAATAATATGTGGACATAAAAAATTAAATCCAAAGATCATCTCCTATGCCCAATAAGATTTTAATATAACCACTATAACTATATTAGGTGCATTTACAAAGAGAGAACACCTATACACATAAAAAGGTTACCCTAATTTTCTAAAATAATCCATACTAGATAAAATCATGAAAAAAGTTCATGTAGGTGCCAAATGTTGCGATCAACTCAAATATAATTTTGGAACAATTTAATATTTAGGTTTGATGCCCCAAACAAATTAGACAAAACAGTCAAATAATAGGCCAATTAATATCCTTATCGGCTAAAAAGACATCTTGCTTAAAAGTTCATTAAAATGCACATAATTGTATATAGTAAATAATTTATTCAAATACTAGGTTAATTATCTTGAATAAATATAATTTTTCTAGAATTTTTATTCTCTATTTAGGTCTCCTAAAAATTCAAATTACTTTCCAATTACCCCATATTTGTTTAATTTATGAGAGCAATTTACAAATTATTTTTGTGTGGAATCAAAGAAAATGGAATCTAGGAATAATTATCTAACTCCAGAAAAATTTACACTAATTTATCATGTCCACAAATTAAATTATTGAGCTACAAAGGTAGGGAAGAAAATTAAACCTGAAAATTCGTCAAGAATCAAAAAACACCCATGTTCCAACCCATACCCCTTTCCCTTGCCTAGCCCATCACGCGTTGGACTCACTTGGTAGCCTCTTTGGCTCGCCCTCACCACGTGCCAACCATCTAGCTGACCGAGAACGCGTGGGGCTTCAGAGAGAGTGAGGAAGGATGCAATGCTGGTGCTCGACGCATGGAAATGACGTGCCAGCGCCATGTGCCGCCTATTTCTCCACCCAACTACAACGCCACTCATCACTCTCCACCCCTGAGCCGAAGAACCCAAGAGGGAGAGATCTCTCTCGTCCACCTCACCTCCAGCGTTCTGCCGACCATTGGGAAGACACCAACACCACCATCCAATGGGTCATCGTCGTCGCCATCTTCTCCACGTTCCCAGATCCTATCATCATGCCACAGCCACTGCGCTGATTTCACCCCATTTCTTGTAGTCATTTGATGGGAACGCCGACCACGCCACGGGAGTTCTAGAGCACGGCCGCGCCATCGTCGATGCAGCGCCGTGGGTTCGCGCAGTCGTTCCTGCTGCCTCGAAGCTTCCCCGCCTGAGCTGTTTCACCACCAAGACCACCTCACCCTCCTCTTCAAAACGTCCCAAGAACGTTCACGAACGGTGCCGCAAGGAGGGAGATTGGCCACTGTCTTCTCCAACTCCGATCTACCGTTGCCGCCACCGTTCCTCCCTTCTCGGGTGAGTTTCTTGGAGTGTCCTTGTGCCAATGGCCTCTGCATGCAAACTCATGCAGGAATTGTCTTAAGAATTCTTTGACTAGATCGACATGCCGCCGTTGTCCCGAAGCCTATTGCCATCACCGATGTGTTTCACCAGCAAAGCCATCTCATCGAAGCTCGCCAGCCACTGCAAGAAGTTCAGTGAGCCCCCTGGCACCTCTTAGACTCACATGCATGCAACCCGCTACAAGAAATTTGAGCCAAAAACGCACGTGTGCCGCCGGGACCTTCCATCATTTCTAGCCGCTGCCTACGCTACACCGACCTCCACTAGCCAAGGTAATTGTAGAGGAATGGAATCGCAACGACGTGCTCTTTGTTTTGTCTTTTGACCCCAACCCCAACCGAGCCATCAATCGCCCGGTGAACTTGCCAACCCATGGCTAAAACACCCAGCCAAACCGATCTACTGCTGTTGGAAGCCAGGGACTAGTCTTTAAGAATTTGAACAACCCTAGGGTCCAATATGTAAACATCCTACTCAATGACATGTGGGTCTAGGACCTAAATGTAATTAACACAAAATACTAAGGACTCTTAATAAAGATTTCAATTCACATGTGCTTTAGGGATCCGGGTTGATTTCTATGGACTCTAAGGGCTTTTCTGCAAAGTTTCATAGAGTGACAGATGAACCCCATGTGTTTATATAATCTGGAAATATAAAAGAAAAATGCTAAAATGATATCTTTTCAACAAAAAAATTGACAAACTTGTAAAATCCATGTAAAATCCAATATAACTCATTTTGGGATGAAACAAATTTCTATGAACTCAAAAAAATGATGAACTTTAATTAGAATTATAAAACTTGGCACTCACTGTACAAATTTTGTCTCTAAAATTTAAATAAGGAAAATCACACATAGAGCTTGCATAAATTTATAAAATACATATAAAATTTAGTTTGACTTATTTTTGGATAAACTCAAATTCTACGGATCCACCAACTTGCATTCTTTGTTTAGGAAAAATTAAAATATATAGTCACTTTGTACCAGGTGCGTGTAGAACTATAAACTTTAAAATGATAAAATTTAGGTAAGCTGAACTTTAAAATTCATCTTAACTCCTTTTTGAGTAAACTCAAGTTCTGTAGAATCATCAAAACATATATTTTCAAATTATAAAATAAAAATATATGTTTTCTGTACAAGTAAAACCCCTTAAATATTTAAATAAGGAATAGATAACTTAGTGCACACTTCAACTTATAAAATTTGTGGAAAATTCATTTTAAATCCATTTGGAGC
Source organism: Oryza australiensis (assembly GCA_019925245.2). Lineage (NCBI taxonomy): Eukaryota > Viridiplantae > Streptophyta > Magnoliopsida > Poales > Poaceae > Oryza > Oryza australiensis. The sequence goes on from JAIFGZ020000311.1 coordinate 642,881, forward strand.
AAACTAAATTTCTATAAAACTAGCAAATAATGAACTTAAATTAGATGGAATAAAAATTTGGTAACTCCTATACTAAATGTATCAATAAACTTTAATAGATAACTTAGGTGCTAAACACCATAGTAGTAGCTAAGCACTATATATATAAATAAGTTTGAAAGTATGTATATAAGTAAACTAGTTCAAAGTAAATCAAATTAATGCTTGTTGGACCAGAGAAAACATAAGTCCCATCCCTAACCACACATCTTAGCACACTTAGCTCATATAACAAATCCTAGGTTGACATGTTAAATAAATAACATAAGGACACCCCTTAGCTTAGAAAATATATAATGGAGAAATTAAACTCTAAAATTTTGAAATAAGATTAGATTTGTTATAGATTAATCACTTGCATACATCTCTAGCAAATAGAACATGTTATGAATATAAAACTTCTAAAGCCATATATGTATAGTGACTATATGCCTAGAACGCGTTATAAATTGTAAAACCTATAAGAAATTCATAATAAGTCCAAAAATTATGAAACCAAATATGTTAGTCTTACAAAACATATCTATTCACCTCTGTGAAGTTAAAATTAATAAAAATTAATTTATAAAAACATTTTAGAACACTACCTAATTAAATGCTACCCTATACCGATAAAACTTCTAAAATTCATAACTTCCAAATGGAACAAGATAAATTAGTAATTATTTCACCTAAATTAATTTTATATCATTACCTACAGAATGTGCACAAATCATGCATTTTAGATCATTTTAGATTTTTCACCTATTTTCGGTGTTTAATTGCATATCTTGTATTTTATTTAGATAATTGCATAAATGGTGAAGGAGTGGGTTAGGTGCTGAAATTTCTCAAGATCAAGACAAGTTTTTACCCTCCCATCCTTTGAACACATTGAATCCCATGTTTTGAGGGATGAAATTGTTTGTTTGCAAAAGTTGCATATGAATTTAGACTATATTGATATTTAAAATTTGGTTATGGTAGTTAAGACCTAATTGCTGCATCTCCCACCTTGAATAATTGTAATCCTTGCTGATTGTACCCCTAGAAATGGTTAGAGTACATCCCTGTGCTCAATGGTATATATATATATGCTTTATGCCACTACATTGCTTAGCCCTGCTTAGAAATATGCAAACGCTCATTCCATCGATGACTAAAATGTGATTTTGACATATGAAGCCTTGCTGAAATAGAATGAAAATGATGGGTATTTGTGAACTAAAATGTGTGAAAATGTGATTTTGACTTGGGCGACAAGGGGCATGCAATTGATGTATTTGTATGTTGATAGGGGGAGAGATGTTTGCCCAAGTCCGTAAGGACCAAACTTATGTCATCAACTTAAAGTTGTCCGTACATCCACATGTGCTAGTATGGGATGGCCTAAGCTGAATAATCTACTTAGCACCTAGCCTTGCATTGTGGTAGGCCGGTGTGTATGGGTTCGGATAACCTAGAGGAACTTCCATTTATCCCGATGTGGTAATTTAGGCAACTAAGTCTGTCCAATACAACGATATTGTGCCATGTGGGTGGGTTCCTATCGTGTCCGCCACCACGGCGTTAAGTTTAAGTCGGGGCCACACCACTTATTGGTTCTAGGTTATATTCCAGTATGCCTAGGATGGAGGAACACGTATCGTGCTGGTGCAAGGCTGAGAATTAAGTAGTGTAAAGTTTTTGTTGTGACCTTTAAACTATACTCAATGTGTAGAGTATGGTGGTACCGACGGTACCGTACAAAACTAGAGCGATTCACATCATGTGGGTATAGCTGTACAAACTCTGCAGAGTTCTCTAAAACTAATCTATTAGCCGTCCTCACGGTCAAGAGCGCTTTGGTGAAGTGTCATGAGTATAGACTATATATTTACAAAAATGTGAACATGTGACTTGTTTTGAAAATGACAAATTGTGTTGAGTTGTGTGAGAGTGGTGATATATTGTGACTTGTTGTCATGGAGGGCAACAAGATATTGAATATGATGGAATCATGATGAAATAAATGATGAAACTTAAAATTTGTTTTGTTAATTTAATTGTTAACTCCTTTGTAAAATGTTGTGAAATAAAACTTGCTTTATGCTAAAAATGAGCTACACAAATAGCCTCCATTGAATATATGCCTATCATGTAGTATGTTAGGATTGACTTGTGCTTGCCAATACATTAATTTGTTTAATGTACTGACTCTTGCCACCGGATTATCCTTGCTTGCAGGTTTAGACTTAGTCCTTGAGTGATGCAGGTTTTCAATTCGCCTCTTCTAGGACTTGAACTTAACGGGGTAAATCCCTAGTTGGTGTGCTTGCGATTGGGTAGACAAGCTTCCGCTGTTTTCTGAGTTATATATACTGTAGACCCCCGTTTTTGAGGACAGGAATCATTCGTGTTCATGTACCATTTCCCTGGATCGAGTAGTTTGGTACCCACAAATACATTACTGAATTATCAGGGTCAAAGTGCACGAATGGTCTTACACCAAAAGTATTACAATAGTAGGCCTGAAGGCAATATCATAACATGCAGGACCTACTGGTCCGGATACAACGAAAAGTAGAAATTAGATAAGGCAGTAGAATTTGAAGGCAGTGGCACGTCGATTGCCACAGGCAATGACTGGGGACTAAGACCTAGTAGGCACCTTCTTCTTCTTCGCCCTCCTGGCAGTAAGCATAGGGGTCCTCCAGTTCTTCGTTCCCACCATCTGAAGGTTTGTGTGTATAGCAAGGGTGAGTACCCAACGTACTCAGCAAGCCAACACGGAAGTGATGCACATGATAAGGTCATTCAAAGGATGGCTGAGGTTTATTTGCGCAAAGCCAATTTTCATAAATCATTTCACAAGCCTAACATCTAGCCAAGTCATGTTTTAGTTTCAAAGTATATTAAATCGGCGACGGTTCTGTCTACCATCCATCGTGATACCAAGGATGGTTTCCTGCCTCCAAGTCGTCATGGTTTTCTGGGGGTATCTCCCCCTTCTCTCAGATAGAGAAGTTGGTTCCCCAGCACATAAATCATTATGCATACCCACCCATCATTTTAAACTTTATGAGTCCAGCCACAAGAGAAACTTGTCACGCCGCTCATTATCCGTGAGCATGGCTATTCGAATAGATTGATTTACTCACACTGCAGTGGATGTACACTTTACCCGTACTTCGCAACTGCCCATTGAATGAGCCTACATCCGTCTATATGGGACGATCACAGCAAAGCCTTTCGATACCCTCACTTTGGCAGTACCTGCTCCATGAACTTTAACCCTCTTGCACTCTAGCCGTCCTTTCCTAGCAGTGAGAGGAGTTCTAGCGCTCCTGGGGTAAGGGGAAACTCACCAAATTCTCATTCATTACTCAACATGTAGGCCCGCAACCTTATCTCAACAACCAGAACCACATCTCCACACAAGAACCACTATGCAGGGATACTGCCTCCGCTCGGCTATCTACTCCGCTAGGTCTATACCCATTCGAGAAGTATGGTCGTACTGGCTCCCTTCCAGGTTATAGGTCTCATGGCTCGGTCGTTAATCAACCAGGGACGACACTTGCCTTTGCCGGAATCCACCCAAATCCATCCATCCGCCCCAGTCTAAAAACATTGGTTTTGTACTTTCATTTTTCCATCAAAACTATTTTCATCATGGCCAAGGCAATGTGGCGCTCATGTCTCCACATGCCGTATCTCAACTACCTTCCCTAAGGTAGCTGCCCAAGCATATAGCTTTTGTAAAAATATGAGTATGTAAGATTCTAGTATAAGCATGGCTAAGCATTTTACCGAAGATATCCTTCGGATATATCACATTGAGGGTTACAAAGATTATTTCTAAGGGTGAGCAATACCAAGGCATGGCATATAAAGCATAGGTTTTCGTATATAGCATGCATATTTTAATTTTTGAATCAACACAAGTTCGAAAATAGGATCAATATGTTCAAAGGGAGTGATGACTTGCCTCGCTCGCGCACTTGTTGGACGAGATCTTCCGCGTAGTCGACGCCTGTTTCCTCGGATGCTAATCATACGTGCGAAAAGGAAGGATTGGATTCGTTTAGAATTCAATAAAATCTAATAAAAGCCAAGTAAATTGCAAAAGTGGTTCCTGAGACGAATCTATGGCGTTAAATGAATTTACGTTCGAGTTTTCACAAGAATCCGAGTTAAGACGAGCGAGTTATGATAAATTGAAGTTTTCGTGTTTCATTGTTTTAGTTAATTATGAGGTGTTCTTTTATTTTGATTTTATTCATTTAAATTGTAAAGATACTATGGCCGATGATTTGAAAAGATATTACTTGGAAAAGAAATGGTTAATTCCCAAAATTTATCCTAATTTTCGTCGATCCGACGGGTCCTAAAATTAAACTTTTTTTTATCTAAACCCTTAAAAATTTACCCTAACGCATGTCACTACTCAAAATAGTCTTGAAATTTATATTTTAAATCCTAGGGAAATTCATACGATAAAATCAATATTTATAAATAAATTAAGTTATAATTGATTCCTCTTAGGTTATGCGACAAATAAATTCTTATTATTATTTTGTGTTTAGTTTTTCCTGAAATTTTATCTCGGAAAGCTATATTTTTACCCAAAATTTTCCAAAACATTTTCTAAAATCTTTTTTCTATTTTTTTATTTTTCTCTTTTTCTTTTCTTTTTTTCTCTTTTGTTTCTTTTCTTTTTCCCGCCTCCTTGTTCATCTTATTCCGGCGCCCTCTCTCTCTCTCTGCCTCTCCTCGCTCTTTCTCTCTTCTCTCCTTCCTCTCTCTCTTTCGGCCGCGCAGCACACGGGTCAGCGGCGATGACACAAGGGACAAGGGGAGGGGCTTACCTGGCGTGGCGGCGGTGGTGCAACTGAGCGGCGACAACGGCGGCCGATGGAAACGAGCGGCGACGGCACGGGACGGTTTGGAAAATGGATAGAGTGGATACGGACGAGGAATGGGACGGCGAGGTGGTGGTGAAGCTTGGGCTCCTTGCCATTTTTATAGAGGTGGTCGGAGAGGGAAAAGAAGAAGGAAAAAAGGGGGCCCGGATGCGACACGCGCGCTCGAGGGCGGCGGCGACCGGTGTGCAGCACGGGTGATGCGACGGCGCGCGTGGGCGGTGGCAAGGCAGCGCGAAGCGGGAGCGGCGTGGGCGGGTCGCTGGGGGTGCCGGGCGGCGGGGACGACGCGTGGCGGCGCTCGGGGGCCGGGCGCGACGCGAGAAGTGTGGGCGGCGGCAGCGCGCGCGGCGTGCGGGTGGGGGCGTGACGTCGCGGGTCGTGGGCACGACGCACGGCGCACGGTGGCGAGGGGGGAGGGGGTCCGGGCCCCGGGTACGGCGTCGAACAGTTCGTGACGGATGAAAACAAGTGGCATTTCACATTTTCCCGATTTAATTTCTATTTTCTCCCATTCCTTCTTGCTTTCACTAATAAAATTAAAATATGATTTGGCCCCGACAATAATTAAATTTTAAACTATATTTTCAATCCTTTTGCCCACTTATATTATATTATATTATACTATATATATTTTATTTATTTCATTTTCCCTTTTTCCAAAAAAATGTGGTTTTTGATTCAAAATAAATTCTCATCAACTTCCCTATATATCTTTTTATAACTTTTATTTCCAAAGCTTTATTTTGAAATTTTCTTTCCTTTGGGATTTTTAAATTACTTGGATTTTCTCAATCTTTTAGATAAATTTCTCTTTATTAATTTCACGCAACGAAGCTGGCAAATAAGAGGCAATAAACACGGTGAGATGCAAAAATACCAAAAGTTTTTGTAAGTTCTGATTTTTAATTCTCGATTTTAATTTCTCTGATTTTCAGGGTGTTATAAACCTACCCCCTAACAATAAATCTCATCCCCGAGATTTGGGTTAGGTCACGATTGGGAGTCGTCGGTATAAACATATAGGATGGATCCATTAGGACTTCTTCTTAATAGAACGACGAATAGGTTGGCTGCTCAGGGTGACGCAGGAATCTATCACCGAGTTTCTAAGGGTGGTCCACTTCGATTCTTTGTTTCTGATAACATGATGTTGTCAGCTCTTAATCCCTGGGGCATCCTTCAAGCATGCAAGATTCAGTAGGTCTCTAATTTCCTTAAGTTGTATAATAGACTTGCTGTTCCGAAACTTTAGAGACCTTTAGCTGGCAGACGGGTGGTGATCCTGGTAGGATTGCAGTCGTGTGATTTTGGTGGGTGACAAGAGGTTATCTAGAGAAGGTTTGATTTTACCTAGCTTCAACATAGTGTCCAATCTGAGGGTCCAGGGTTATGTCACTCTACCCCCTAACAATAAGTTCAAGTTTGGCTTTTAGGGTAAGGGCTATATCGTCATTTTTAGGCTTGGTTGGCATCCTCACCATTCCTAGATAGAGTCTACGCATGGATTCCTAACATTCCCTCAAGATCTTGGCTTGTCCTTTTGGTCCATCCGTCGGTCTCACAAGCTTACTTTCAATCCTTGGGTAGGAATGGTTCACCGGGTTGGGTCCTCCGTATCTTGTCCGGGGCTGGATTTCCCAAGTCGTCGTTTGAGCTTTATTTGCCTCCGGCAGGGTAATGGGAGATTTTTCCTAGGTCGTCTTTCCAGAGATATCGAGGTGGTTTCCTGAAACTGGAAGGGTTGTCTTAAACCTAGGTTAACAATCCTTGATCCATACTTTGTTGATTCTTGATCCATGGTCATGTTTGTCGGTGAAACTTATGGGGTAGATACGGTAACTTCTCTCCGTCCACAGTCTAATACCCCTTGGTTCTTAGTTAACTAGTCCATTCCTGATATGATGTCTAGAGTCTGGGTTGGCAATACCATAAGGTTTGATAGGAATACTACATCTCTGATCCGAATGGGCACACTAATGCATATGTGGAGTATAGTTATATCTTCCCCAGGTGAATCTACTATCATTGATCTCTTAAGGCCTACCTGACATAGGTTATGTTCTGTGCTTATTCCTGATGTTATGAAAGAATGCTAAGCCCCAAAATCAAACAAAACTTTAATTAGTCCATAATGGATAGAGAACATACCCATCAGCATGACCTGGTCAACCTGAGCTTCTTCTGCATGCGCGTGGTTCACTTGGCCACGGCGGATCCGGTGGTAGCCTCCTTCGGCTGGGGCGTTCTGAACAGGGCACGTCCGGGCACCGGGGTAGGGGTTCCTCTCACAACTGTGGCGTTGGCTTCAGTATGGTTGGGTGTGTTGTGTGGTTTGGGACATTGATTGGCATAATGCCCGAATTCTCCGTAGGTTAAGCAATTAACATTCCGGTTTCCCGGTGCTGCCAAAGTGGGGGCCGGGGTGTGGAAAGGTGTTGCCGGTGGCCTGCTAGCGTTGTTAGGTGCAGAGGAACGATTGGTCGCTATGATGGCTAGTTTCCATCCTGTTGGTGTTGCTCCTTTGGGTCGCTGAGATGTCCCTTGAATTGGACGGGCCAGAGCAAGCCTTATCTTTTGGTTGTTTTCAACCATCCTTTGGTCATGCTCAAGCCTCACGACCTTGTTGATGAGGCTTTGGAAGCTGGCGTGGTCTTGACCAATCATTGGTCCTCTCAGCTCGTCGTTCAGTCCTTCGATAAATTTATCCATCTTCTCTTCTTCGTCCGCCAGGTCACTTGTGGCGTAACGGGCAAGCTGCGTGAACTTGTTGAGGTATTCTTGCACCGAGGTGTTGCCTTGGCGCAACCTACGGAACTCATTCTTCTTCATCCTCATGACCGCGGCGGGTACAAAATTTTCACGGAAGGCGGCCGTGAATTCCTCCCAGGTTGTTTCTCCGGCATCTTCAGCCCGAGTCTCTTTGTAGGTGTCCCACCAGTCACTTGCGGGACCTTCCAGCTGGTTGGTGGAGAAGATGACTCTGTCAGCTTCCCGTACTCGGACGAGAGTCAACTTCTTCTCTATTACCCTGAACCAATCTTCAGCATCCATCGGTTCCTCTGCCGTGGAAAATGTTGGCGGCTTGGCTCGCATAAACTCGCCTAAGCTTGATCCTCCGCGTTGTCCTTGGTTGTTGGCAATGGCTTGAAGCAGTTGGGTTTGTAAAGCCATGACTTCCGCTAGGGTGGAGAGGTTAGGCTCCGGCGGGTTTTCGTTGGTTGATGAGGCTCTGCGACGGTGCGCCATCTGAGGAATATAGATGGGGTAAGAGATTGGATCGACTAAGGTCACAGTTCTAATCGATTTTTCACTTCCAGTAGTTTTTAAGTGATCTTTTACACACAACTAGCATGGTGGAGTAAACTCGTTTAAGATATAACATATAACTTCTCATTAGTTCATATATGTTACATCATAGGAGGGGTGCATCGGACTGCCATGCACAGTCCCACACAACACAATATGACAACAACTAACATTGGTCTAGGGTCGTCTTAGCTAAGGGGAAGAGGTATGGTCATTGCTGTCTTAACTCCATCCAAAGCAAGACCAGAGTTGATGTAGCCTTCTTGTCTAGTTATTTGGGCTGCCGCCGATCTGGGGTTGCCACCTATGGCTGTTGCATTGGCACCGGTAAGAGGAGGGATGCTGCGTGGCTTGGGGCAGTGGTTGGCAAAGTGTCCAAACTCCCCATAGTTGAAGCAAGTCACATTCTTCCTTAAACGTCAGGGAATCTCCTCAGTATCTTCAGGGGTACACACTGTGCTTGTAATGATCATCCTGCCAGTACCACCTATATTCCATTTTGGTGACGCGACGACGTGCGTGCTCGCGGGCGGCGTGGGGGTTTGGGCACGGGCGGCGCGCGGTGTGCGGGTGGGGCCGTGCGGCGCGGGTCGCGGCGCGCGCGGCCCGCGGTGGCATGGGGGTCCGAGCCCGGGTACGGCGTCGAACAGTTGGTGACGGATGAAAATAGTGGCATTTCGCATTTTCCCGATTTAATTTCTATTTCTCCCATTCCTTCTTGCTTTCACTAATAAAATTAAAATATGATTTGGCCCTAACAATAATTAAATTTTAAACTATATTTTCAATCTTTTTGCCCACTTTTATTGTATTATATTATATTATATATATTTTATCTATTTCATTTTCCTTTTTTTCCAAAAAAGTGGTTTTTGATTCAAAATAAATTATCACAAACTTCCCTATATATCTTTTTATAACTTTCATTTCCAAATCTTTATTTTGAAATTTTCTTTCCTTTGGGATTTTTAAATTACTTGGCTTTTCTCAATCTTTTAAATAAATTTCTCTTTATTAATTTCACGAAACAAAGCGGCAAATAAGAGGCAATAAACACGGCGAGATGCAAAAATACCAAAAGTTTTTGTAAGTTCCGATTTTTAATTCCCAATTTTAATTTCTCCGATTTCCTATCGGCCTATGTAATAATTAAGTAGATGTAAGTATTTCAGTTCCTTTCATCTTAATTGTACTTGCTATGAATATCCATGCTTAAGATGAAAGTGTGAATCTAGTGCACATCCTATGAACTAGATTCACATAAGTATGAGTTAAGGATATTTGAGATGTTGTAGTCTTTAGCCATTTTTGTCAAGTCTCCTGAATGTGTAACACATCTGGTCCCCGCCTTCGAGTGGTTTGACGGACACATCTTAGGCTGAAGTTGACTGGCAGGCTAGAGGCCCAGCAATGTCTCACGTATCCTTCTCTCGGGGCTCCGGATGTTTCTTTATAAATGAAAGAAAGACTTGAAATATTAACTTCATTCCTCAATTATAATGAAAGGTCATGGGTGCCTTCGACAGGTTGATACATTATCCTGCCCTGAGAACTTTGAAAAATCTGGGACTTTGTATCGGTTTGGTAGTGGCGCACTTTTCGGGTATCGATGCCAATACAAGTTACTAGTGTCCTTGGGCTTAAGACCAAACTGTTCCCTCATCACATCAGCTATCATATTAGCCCAAGGCTTTTGCTGAGATGCCCCTTGAACCTGCTGTTGTATCGGATCAAATTAATTAAACTGCGGCAAATACTAGGGTTGAGGTGATGCCCCTGGCCGATACTGCACTTGAGGTGAATGAGGCTGATATTGAAAATTAACATTGCCCCCATGTGATGTTGAGGAGACTGATGCACCATATGGGCTTGATGATCAGCAACAAACTGAGTCCCGAAAGGCTGATGCTGCTGTGGAATTGGTGTATGCTACCTCATCGTTATCTGCGGAATCGGCTCAACGACCAACTGGTTTGTCCTGAACATGGCCGCAACTTGGTCTTGAGTAACCTGAGGGATGTTATGTCCTATGTGTTGAGGTTGCTGTTTGACCAAAAGCAGAGGATTGAACCCTGGTTGGTTCTGTGCGGATGATGATGCAATCGGCTTTCCAGGAGCTGATGCTGATGCCATCGGCTGTTCTGGGGCCACACCTAAAACATGCTGCTGTTTGTCGGTAACCAGAGTCTTGTATTGTGGAAAATTGCCCCTCAGGAAGAAACACTGGCCCCTTGGCTTGATGCTCATCAATCCTACTATCAACCATAGAATTGATCATGTTGTTTAGAGTATTAACAAGAATTCTTGACTGGTTGATCAAAGCATGATGCACAGCATAATCAATTCGATCTTGTAGATTGTTGAACTCTATAGGGCCTTCATTTAGCTTGTCATCCTGAGTTTTAGCCTCCTTGCAGAACTTGTTTCGGGCTCATCATTGCTCGACAAAGTTACTTTGTACCTTTGAATTACCGTGCCCGAGCGAGTCTGAACAAATGAATGCAAAAATTGATTCTGCAGGTTGTTCATCATCTCTTTTAACTCATCCTTTTGTTCTGGCATCAATTTGTCCACTGTCACGGGGATGATGTTCTTTGGGTCAACATCGGTCGACTTGAGGTCCACCATGATGGCTGGCTTTCTAATCGGTCCAAAACATGTTGATCAAAAGTCGAGCCCTACCGGGCATGCCAAAAGCGTGTCGATGCAAAAAACACACATTGGCCTGAGAGATCTGCTTAACTCTAGTGCAGGTCTGTATTCTTGCTTTTGCGGTTCAAGGGCGTGCGAGTTGGTTTGATCCTGCAACCAACAAGAAACTAAAGAAAGAAAATAGAGTTAAGTCCGAAGACGATAGCCGATCGGTATAGCCGATGATGTATCGTTCAATATTGAGCCGATGCGACAAGCACATGATCGACAATAAAGAATAAAGCATAGGGAAAATTAGATCTACTTGATAGGATGTAGATATTAAAAATATGTAATCTATGTCTCAAAATATGCTTAAACCAAGTGATTGGGATAGATCGCCAGTGTGCCGAGATAGTATAAATCACTTATGTATAAAAGTACTTTAAGACAAAAATTATATGTATTTATAGCATAGCCGATGTCAAAAATCTAACATGTATCGACTAATACTCCGATACCACTTTATACTAAGATATCAATATAGATTAAATACATTAAACAAGAACGATCATGTGTTAAGATAACCTAACAGATTGATAATAAGCTTAATATATTTCATCACAATGAGATCTTAATATAAATGGCAGATTTAGCATACCAAGTAAACATGCAGAAAACAAGATAACTAAACCAAATAAGGTTGGTTGAAACCCTGATACTATCTCTAATAGCTTTCCTGAATGAAAACCTAAGTGAGGATGTGTATATGATACAACCTAAAGGTTTTGTCGATCCACAATCGCCTAGAAAGATATGCAAGCTACAGAAATCCATATATGGATTGAAGCAAGCATCTCGAAGTTAGAATATTTGTTTTGATGAGGTAATCAAAGGGTTTGGTTTCATCAAAAATGGAGAGGAGCCTTGTGTTTACAAAAGGGCCAGTGGGAGCGCACTTGTATTTCTAATCTTATATGTGGATGACATATTGTTGATTGGAAATGATATCCCTATGCTAGAATCCATCAAGTCTTCAGTGAAAAGTAGTTTTTCCATGAAAGTCTTACGGGAGGTAGCATACATTCTGGCATTAAGATCTATAGAAATATATCTAAGAGACTAATTGGATTAAGCCAAAGTACATACATTGACAAAATGTTGAAAAAGTCCAACATGCATGAATCCAAGAAAGGTTTCTTGCCAATGTCGCATGGCATTAATCTAAACAAGAATTAGTGTTCTAGGACACTTGATGAGCGGAGTAAAGTGAATTTTGTTCCATATGCTTCGGCAATTGGATCAATCATGTATGCTATGCTTTGTAAACGTCTAGATGTATTGTACACTTTAAGTGCTATGAGTAGATACCAGTCGGATCCAGGTGAAGGTCACTGGATTGCCGTAAAAAATATTCTTAAGTACTTGAGAAGAACTAAGGATATGTTCCTTGTTTATGGAGGTGAAGAAGAGCTCCTTGTAAATGGTTACACCGATGCTAGCTTCATAACAAACAAAGATGACTATAGATCATAATCTAGGTTTGTGTTTTGCCTAAACAGAGGTGCAGTCAGCTGGACGAGTTCCAAGCAGGACACTGTTACTGATTCTACAGCGGAGGCCGAGTACATCGCTGCTTCTAAAGCAGCAAAGGATATTGTTTGGATCAAGAAATTTGTTTCTGAGCTAGGTGTGATGACTAGCACTGTTGGTCCAATGTCCCTCTATTGTGATAATAGTAGAGCCATTGCGTAGGCTAAGGAGCCTATGTCACATTAGAAGTTCAAACACATTCTTCGGCGATACCATCTCATCCGTGAGATAGTGGATAGAGGTGATGTGAAGATATGAAAAGTACACACGGATCTAAATATTGCTGATCCGTTGACAAAGCCACTCCCTCAGCCTAAGCATGAGGTACATAATAGAGCGATGTGTATTAGATACTTACATGATTGACTCTAGTACAAGTGAAAGATTGTTAGTGATATGCCCTAGAGGCAACATGGATATGTTGGATATCATAGTCAGTTTATGTATTAATGAATAAAGTGTTATTCTGTTCCATGAAATAAACAACTTGTATTGATCTATAAGTATATGACTTATTCATGAGACTCTTTATGTGATATGAATCTATTTCTAAATGATCCGTAATGATATATCATATGTATGGAACAAATACGATTCTAATATCAGCACGTGTATTGATTGATGATCATGCCTCATGGATCATGGTATGGAGATACAAAATCAATAATATGAATACATGTTAGAGAACATGTTGTTGGATAGACCCACCTTGAGATACTACAGAGATTAAATGTGCCATTAGTTGGTCTCAAGTAGTAACCTAAGATCATCATGGATTCCAACATGTGTAATGGCTTACTTAGTGACTACCAAATGCTACACCATAATTGGGTAGTTATAAATGTAGTCTTTGGATTTGCTATGAAACATGTAGTGGGATGTGAATGATCAAGATGGAATTGGCCCCTCCTATGGGACTAGGCCCTTCGATGTAATGGATTATTGAAGTGCATGGTCATGCCAAGTTGATTGAGGAGACAATCAACAGTTATATAATCCAATGCGAGATCGAGTGAATTATTAAGCCATTGATAGGATGTCACTTGTCTTGCCTATAGCTTAATTGATATTGTGAGACAAAGGTATTTTTGCACCCATTACAGGTTTAGCTGATATGATCTTTATGTATACTTTGGTGTCAATATGATCTGCTAGGGGCCGCTGTTGACAGGTCGGCCGAAAAGTGTTCTCAGATTGTAATCAATTTTAAATGAACCTATAGGATTGCACACTTAACGGGTTAGAACAAGTATTCGAGCTTGACTCAGATAAGGACTCGAATGAGGCTCAGTTCGGATAAGGATCCAATTAGAGATAGAGTCTCGATGGGCCTCTAGGCCCAATCGGCTAACTCTACAAATAGAGGGGCAATGGGTGGAGATCATTGACAAACAATTCACATTAGACGCGAGTTGAGATCTGCCATGAGCAAACCCTAGCCGCCACCTCCAAGCCAAACCCTAGACACGCGCCAAGTGCTAGCACATAGGCGATTGGCATTCCACCCTTGGACATGTGGATATCCGTAGAGACACTGCTACATTGCGGTGTAGATTGGCGAGGCGAGTCGGCGATCGGGCGATCGGATCATGGTGATCGGCTACTTTCGCAACCTCCTCGTCGCATGTACATTGGATCGACTTCTCCAATGTAGTCTTCCGCTGCCCTGCGCATCAACTGGCAACAACCTATAGTCCCTTACCCGCATGCTATCCAAGAGTGCGTGGTAAAAAAATTTGAATTTATGCTATCGTATCCTGTGCGTATTCCTACAAATACTTCCTTGCGCATAACGCTGACGCTTCCTCCAAGGTCACATAGGGTATGATCAAATTGTTCTGCCCCAATTGAACAAGTGATCATTCGGCACCCCGAATCTATCTTCTTTTCAGGAAGCTTGTTGAGTATAGATGCGCTACACTCCTCTGTCAGTTTGACAATCTCCGTGGTTGACATCGGCCTTTTGTTGTTGAGGATGTCCTTCAGATAGTGAGCATAAGTTGAAACTTGCATCGCATCAAGCAGAGGGACGTTGATGTTGATTTCTGAATGACCTCAACAAAATGAGCGAATTGCTCGTCCATAGTTGGCTTCCTGTTGTGTTGAGGGAATGGCAATAGGGTTGTATCATATAACTCATGTGGAGCCGTATTTCCCTCGTGTTCTTGGTTTTGATTGATGTTGGATGGTTCATCTTTCTTCTCTTTATCCATTGCTTTCCTTGTATTGTTCGAACTCGGCGGATCACGAGTGGTTTTATCCCCTCGTGTGGTCACCGCACTAACATTTTTCAAGGAAGGTTCGAGTTGCCCTGGATTCAAATGAGGGGACAACAGCAGCTAATTGAGCTAATTGAGTTTCTAACATTTTATTAAAGCTCAATTGATTTTTGATTGCTGAAGAAAGACCTTCCATTTTAGCATTTATACTTTCTAAAGTCTTGTGGTTGGCAGCTAATCTTTTAGACATGATTTCATTAATCTTATCTTGTCGTAAGAAAAGATCTTTCAAGGAGGGTCGATTTGAATTAAAACTGTGGGAAGAGTTGTTATCTCCTTGGTAATATGGGCGTTGATGATTCCACCCTTGGCCTCCTTGTGGACGATACCCATTGTTGATGTTCATATAGTATGTGTCTTCATGGGTCTCAGGCAATTACTCCTCGAGTGGCTAGTGTTGCTGCATATCTCGCACATCACGCGTGCATCGATAGCCTGGACATGGCTTGTTCCTTCGGCCTTGTCATCCAGTTTCTTCAATAGGAGGTCCAGTTTAGCGGCAAGCATGTCCATTTCCTTAAAGGTATACATGCCCCATTTACAGGGTTGGAGACGATCATTGCTCCACCCTTGGTTGGAGACCATCTTCTCAATTAGCGCTGTCATGCTAGCAACGGTTAATGAGAAGAAAGCTCTTCCCGCCACAACATCTCTATGGTCACGGGCAGCCATAGTTAACCCGCTGTAGAAATTTTGTATGATGAGTCAGTCATCCATCCTGTGGTGACGGCAATCCAATATGTACTGTTGGAACAGCTCCCACACTTCAGGGATTGACTCGTCTGACGCCTGCTGGAAGCTTGGAATTCTTCCACGAAGGGCATTGGTTTTACCCATCGAAAAGAACTTCACAAGGAACACATTGGAACATTTATCCCAGGAGCTGACAACACTTTGGTTCATGTAGAACCATTGTTTTACCCTCCCAAGGAGAGGGAACGAAAACAAACAGAGTCAGATGGCATCTTGAGTGATTCCCTTAATAGTGAAAGTGTTGCAGATCTCTAGGAATGATTAGAGATGAGCACTTGCGTCCTCATTGGCTTTCCCACAGAAGGGGTTAGCTTGCACCATAGTAATTAGACCCGTCTTGATCTCAAAGCTAGCATCACCCGTGTTGACAACCAGTCCGGTAAGGACGTTGGCAGCCAAGGGTGCCGAGAAGTCATGGAGGGTCTTTTGGGCCATTGAGCTTGATGGTGCGTTAATTGCCAGTTCACTTCTCGAGGGGCTCACTTGAGGAGGAACAACACGTGGCCGAACTCTTCTTACAAGTGCTTCTGGATTTGGATTGTAATTTGTCGACAAGTTGAAACCGGTCATTCACTACCCTATTTGACATAAAAGAGAAAAGAAACCAAGGTAAGCCTGCTAGAGCAAAGCTAACTCAACTATAAACATATCAATAAACAAGTAATTAGTATTTCTTCTTAGACCAATATCTTCCTCGGCAACAGCGTGAGAAATGCTTGTTGGTATTTCTTACGATCACAGATAAATCCGCAAGTGCACGAATATACCATGGTAGCATTTCACCCAGGAGTATTTCGGGGTATCGTCTTTTATACCAAAGGAAGACAGAGGTCAAGAAGATAATACTAACTTACTATAAATACTCATATATTATAGTTGAGCTGCCAAAGTCTAGGAAAGGGTAAGACGTAAATGATAGAGGGGTCGTGCGATTCACACAAAAGAGTGTTAATAAATAATATACTAGTGCTAAGTGGAGAGTATAGTATTAGAGATAAGTTCCTAATGTACTTCTAATATATATTTGCACAGAATATACAAACAATTATAGTTATGGTTTGTTACCCAGTTCTATGCTCCTAGGCCTTCGGGGGTACCACCTCTAGTGGCTCGGCATGCCACCCAGAGTCGGTCTCTAACCGACCGTCCTACGCCATACCCGAACATAGAGGATTACAAAGGACGAATAGGGTTGTTACCGTCTGCCGCCTACCACTACAACCCATGGGATATGACCATAACCAATGTCCATGAAACAATCTAAATACCACGCTTACATTGCGATAGATACTGTTGCCTCCCATGGTGCCAATGACTAAGACAAGAGCACACCTACATCCTAATTGCAAATTGGACCGTGACCGTGGCAACAGAGTTACTCATCTAACCATGATATATTTATCATATAAACTATGGATGGAACATATAATTAAACAACTAGCATATGAACCATAACCAATGATACAAAAGCCATACCCGACTCGCCAATGACAAATCTGGAACTAAGTAGAAGCTCTAACCTAACTGCTAACTCCACTAGCCTAGAGATTAAGAGAGAAAAGTAAGAACTCTATCTTGTGGTATGTGTTTGATGAAGTGAAGTCCCCTCCTCTAATAGCCTTCAAATGACGGTTGTGTGGTCGGTTTTGGATGGCAGTTCACCCACAACCGTCATTAGGGCTTCATCAGGACCCTCCAAGTGTAAGGTGGAGATGAGGTGGGCTAGGGCTGGTTCAGCCGAACAACGGTTCGGCCCAACCACGGTTCGGCTAACCGCTGGGTCCCACCAATCTACACCGACTTTCTCCAGTGGCTTACAAGTGGGCCCTTATGGTGGTTGAGGATGGATTGGTCCCGCTTTAACACGGTTTAGCACTGAATGTGGGCCCTTCAATCCATGGGATGCTGACTTGGTGAGCGCCGAACCATGATTGCACCCACTTGTGTTCAACTTTTGTATACATCATGGTTTGATGTTTGTATTAGGGAAGCCAAAGTTTTGGAGGAGAGAAGAGCACCCCTTTGTTCGGCCAAACCAAGGGAGAGCTCCCTTTATAAAAGCCAAGGCATGGAGCTTGCTCTTCTTGTCCCAAATTGAGTTGCACATAGTTGCTCTCAAGTTCTCTCCTTCTCTCTTGAGTTCTCATGGTGTTCTTGCTCTAAGTTCATCAAAAAAATATTTTCAAAGTTTTCTTGCATCTTGAGTTTCCTCCGCGTGTTACCACACAAGAACGATTTGTGGTGGCAACCAAGCTCCACAAGAACGACTAACTCGGATGGCTAACCTACTTTGAACTAACACTTAACTTGTCTCGAGTGTTCTTGTGTTGTTCTTGTTCAGCTGTAGATATGAAGAAGGGTGTCAAGCGGTTGTTCGACACTATGCACAAAGCAACGGGGTCGAGCTCGAGCCATTCAGGCTCGTGTCCGTCCACTGGCTATGCACCTAGCCAAACGAGACATGAGGAACCACAAGCCGCTGCTGATGTGGTTGGGGGTTCCCGATCTTCCGTCAGGTGGAGATAACTATCGCTGTGGCGGAGAGTGACACACCGATCTGGCTTCAGATCAAAAGATTCAACCCTACAATCTTAGCACCACAACTCCTCTGGTTATCAACCGAGACATATACCTGGTGGACCTCCCCAAGAAGGATAATCCCTACCTGCGCAACAAAGAACATAAGCAAGAACAAGAAAGAAAACAACCAAATTACATATGGATGAATAGTGAAACTGTTCTTGACAGATTAATCTAAGCAAAACCCAAAACCTAAATTGGGCGATGGATACTGTATATAAAGACTTAGAGTCATCCAAGCAACCTGAGATACGTTCCCAATTGGACTTGGACTCGGTACACGGCCCAAAGGTCACAAACGGTGGCGCAACACCGAGATAGATTCTACATGTCTACTTGTTTCGATGATTCCTGTTGATTTCGGATGAATTTTGATGTGCGACTAGTGCCATTGGAAAGGTTATCCTCTTATCTTTCCATACATATGTAGAACGTCTAATGTGGAGCCCGTATGTGTCCTGGGCGTCCATTTTAGTGCGGACTACTCCTAGACTCCAAAACCGAACATAACTTGACTTCTATTGGGCCTCTAACTTGGCTTGCGCTCCTTTCTTGTCCTGGACGTCTTCTAGTCTTTTCCCATGCATCTCTTGATCCTCTCCATAGTTCCTAATCATAATATAATCACTAGGTAGTAATCGATTCTCAAAATCATATAAAGAAGTGCTTAGGAACAAGCTCACCTCTAAATTCAACTGTCGTGCATGAGCTCTAGTGATTGGAACTTGCATGTCCACCGGAGGAATGTTGTGTGCATTTGAAGGAGTGATGTCCTCATCATCCTCCCCCTCTTGAAATGGAGTCACCCTCGACTCAAAGTCATCTTCTCCCAAGTAAGGCTTTAAGTCTGAAATATTAAAAGTGGAACTAACCCCGAACTCGGGTGGCAACTCAAGTTTGTATGCATTATCATTTATTTTCTCAATTATCTTATAAGGACCAGCAGCTCTTGGCATTAATTTAGACTTACGCAGCTCTAGAAATCTATTCTTTCTCAAGTGTAACCAAACTAAATCACCTGGTTCAAACTTAACTTCTTTTCTACCTTTACTACCAGCAATTCTATACTTCTCATTCATCTTTTCAATATCGTGCTTAGTTGTCTCATGCATTTGCAAAATAAAATCAGCATGTTTCTTAGCATCACTATGAATATGCTCATTACTAGGTAAAGCTAAGATATCAATAGGAGCACGAGGATTGAAACCATACACTACCTAGAAGGGACTTATCTTGGTGGTAGAATGTATTGCCCGATTGTATGCAAACTCCACATGAGGCAAACATTATTTCCACACCTTTAAATTTTTCTTCAAAATAGCTCTCAACATGGTGTCCAACTTGTGGTTCACTACCTCTGTTTGTCCATCAGTTTGTGGGTGACATATTGTAGAAAATAATAGCTTGGTACTCAACTTATTCCATAAAGTGCACCAAAAATAACTCAAAAATTTAGCATCACGATCCGAAACAATAGTGGATGACATACCATGCAAACGAACAATCTCTTTGAAAAAGAGGTCAGCAATATGAACAACATCATCACATTTATGACATGGTATAAAATGTGTCATCTTAGAAAAATGATCCACCATAACAAAAATGGTATCCCTCCCCCTCTTAGTCCTAGGCAATCCAAAAACAAAATCCATAGAAATATCTGTTAGTGATATGCCCTAGAGGCAACATGGAGATGTTGGATATCATGGTCAATGTTTATGTATCAATGAATAAAGTGTTATTCAGTTCCATGAAATAGGAAACTCATATTGATCAATAAGTATGTGACTTATTTATGAGACTCTCAATGTATGAATTAATTTCTAAATGATCCCTAATCATATATCATATCTATGGAACAAATATGATTCTAAGATCAGCATGTTTATTGATTGATGATCATGTCTGATAGATCATGGTATGGAGATACCAAATCAATAAACGTGAACATGTGTTAGAGAACACATTGTTGGATAGACCCACCCTGAGACACTACATGAATTAATGTGTAATTAGTTGGTATGATGTAATGTTGGTGCAAACTCCTTTGTCCTGAGATCATCATGGATTCGAACATATGTATTAGCTTACTTAGGAACTACTAAATGCTATTCCGTAACTAGGTAGTTATAAGAGTAGTTCTCGGGTCTGCTATGAAACATGTAGTGAGATGTGAATGATCAAGATGTAATTTGCCCCTCCTCTGGGAGAGATATCTCTGGGCCCCTCAAAGTAATGGATTATGGAAGTGCATGGCCATGCCGAGTTGTTTGAGAAGTCAATCAACAGAAAGATAATCAAATATGAGATCGAGCGAATGATTAAGCTGTTAATAGGATGGCGCATGTCTTGCCTATAGCTTAATTTGTATCGTGAGGCAAAGAGATTTGTGCACACATTATAGGTTCAGCCAAAATAATCCTCCTGTATCCTTGGTGTCAATATGTTTTGCTAGGGGCCGCTGTTGATGGTCGGCCGAGTTGGACATGGGTCAGAACCATGTATACCTGAGCCTATAGGGTCACACACTTAATGGGAAAGAACAGGCATGTGAGTTTGACTCGGATACGACTCAATTGGATAGAGATCCAACCGGGCAAGGAGTCTCGATGGCCCTTTAGGCCCAGTCGGCAACCCTATATAAAGAGGCGAGGGGTGGAGGGTTCGGAGTAACACAACACACAGCCGAACAAATCTCCTCCACGGAAACCCTCCCATGTCCGAGCCAAAACCCTAGCCATGCATCGCGTGCTAGTACACAGGTGTTTGGAGTTCTCTCCCTAGATGTGTGGATACCGGTAGAGATAGTGCTACATTGCGGTGTTATTCGGCGGCATTGATTCTCGTCGAGATCCAATTGGCCAAATTCAATTCAGCGATTTAGGTCGGGGTCGGCAAGTCGGAGGGCCAAGCGAAATGGCTCGGCACTATCGGCATCGGGGAACCGGCACGGCATCATCAGCATCACCAGATCCCAACGCCATCAAGCAACCAAGCTGTCATCAATGCGTGGAGGTTGGCGGGGTCGGGCGAGGCAAAACGCATCGACACAGCGCGGTCAGGGTCGGGCGAGACGCACCGGGGTCGACGGGTCGGACGATCCGGTCCCAGGGTTGGCTGAAGTGTTTCCGGGGTCGGCAATGTGTTCCCGGGGTCGGCTGGGACGTTTCCGAGGTTAGCTAGCTCCAGTTTGACTGTTTCTGCTGCACTGCACGTCAACTAGTAACATTCTATAAGCCCTTACTTGCAAGCTATCCTAGATTGCGTGGTAGAAAATTTTTGATTTGTGCTATCGTAGCTTTCGTGTTCTCCTTCAGTTGTATCAGAGCTAGACTTGCTTAGTTCGGGTTTTAGATAGGATCTAGAACAAGTTTAGCACACGGGTTGATTAGATCAATCGGTTTTACGAGATCGGTAGATGAGAATTGATGGAAATTATGTTCCTTGATAGTGTATCGGAACGACATAATGTGATTACGCCAAAGCAATTTCCATAGGACTCAGTTTGAGTAGGGTTTGGGATGGCGTTCCTTGATAGTGTATCAAAACGGTATAATGTGATTATGCCGAAGCTATTTCGTAGTCCGACCTTGACTGCCGCCTTGCGCCTATGCAAACCATGTCCCTTGATAGTGTATCGGGACGACATAATGTGATTATGCCGATATGGTTTTCGTATGCGATTTCATAGATTGGATCTATGATTTTCGGCGTAAAGCAGGAACACTGTGTGCGTACCCCCTTTTGTCGTCTCAATATCATATCTCTCCAATAGGTAGAAAGAGTTTTACGTCTAACTTGTTTTTGTAGAGAATGCTATGAGATGGTATGGCCCATTGTATGTATGAGATGCATGTGATGCGTGTAATATTCTTTCATATGTGCAATCCGTGTAATATTTTTTCACGACCAGTGTGTCGATGTAATCTTCAATTCATAGCTTCTATAATAGTAGCATAGTTTGAAGAAATCAAGCATCCAACATTCGGGAGAACGGTGATGAAGATGGAGATCCTCAACACTGACATGGAGATGGAGATTACCATGTGAAAAGGGCCATACAATTTCATTATTAAGTGCTATTCTATATGCTTTCATATAGAGATATGTTTGTTTGATAGGATAGTATCCCTCACGAAAATTAAGTAGTAATGATGCCCTTCCAAATGTTGCACCTATTACTATTGTGATCGTCAATGGGTGGGTCTGCCAAAGCAGAGTGTCATTGTCTATCATAACACGATGGGGTATATGTCAGACATATACATGCAAGAGCATTTGGTTTATTTGACAAGGCTATCAAAACAGTTTAGGGCCTTGGGGCATAGGTTGGGGCCAGAGCATGGTGATGCCAACCAACAAACAAGAGTCACATAGGGATGTGATTAGCAAGGAGTTGCTTACCCATGTTACTAATTTTCTAGCAATGATGCCAAAGCTCAATAGAAATTAACTAACATGTGGTTCTTGACCCAATACGTAACCTTGAGGAAAGGTTAAGAAATGTAGTGGGAGTCTTTGTTAAATTGTTTAATAAAAGACAAAGCATAAACATTGTGCAAAACTTTGCATATATATTCTGTTGTAGATCATGGCAGCTAATACTACACCTAGTTCTTTTAATTTGTGCTTTATACTTGAGAAAGAAAAGTTGAATGGAACAAACTTTATGGATTGGTATCAAAACTTGAGAATTGTTCTCAAGAAAGAGCGAAAGGATATGTTATTGAAGTTCCTTATCCTGATGATTTGCCTGATAATGCTAATGCGGCTGCACGGAGGGCTTGGGAGAAGCACACTAATGATTCCCTTGATATAAGCTGTCTCATGCTTGCCACAATGTCCTCGGAGCTTCAGAAGCAATATGAGAGCAGTGATGCTCACAGTATTATTGAGGGTCTACGTGGCATGTTTGAGAACCAAGCTAGGGCCAAGAGGTTTAACACCTCAAAGTCCTTGTTTGCGTGCAGGCTGGTAGAAGGGAATCATGTCAGTTCGCATGTGGTAAAGATGATAGGCTACATTGAGAGTCTTGAAAAACTAGGTTTTCCTCTTAGCCAAGAGTTGGCTATAGACGTGATTCTCCAGTCGCTCCCTCCGAGCTTTGAGCCATTCATACTACATTATCACATGAATAGCATGGATAAAACCTTGGGAGAACTTCATGGGATGCTAAAGGCTGCTGAGAAGAGTATCCAGAAAAATGGTCATCATGTGATGATGATGCAAAAAACTGAGCACAAACATCCTGTCAAGAAACTTTTCACAAAACGGAAATTAACTCCTGATGAGATCGCGAGTGCTTCCAAAGCAAAGAAAGGCAAGAAGGGGTCAGCAGCATCTGATGTCATTTGCTTCTATTGCAAGGAGACAGGTCATTAGAAAAGGAATTGCAAGAAGTACATGGAGGATCTCAAAAATAAGCAAAGTGCGACTTCTGCTTCAGGTATTAATGTTATAGAGATCAATCTTGCTACTTTATCTTCTGAGTCATGGGTATTTGATACCGGATTAGATAGCTCATATTTGCAAGTCGTATCAGGGAATGAGAAGAAGTACAAGCTTGAGAAGGGGTGAGGTGAACTTGTGCATCGGCAATGGAGCAAGGGTTGCTACAGTTGCTGTCGACACAATGCCACTTCATTTACCTTCAGGATTAGTTTTGGAACTAAATAATTGTTATTGTGTTCTAACTCTATGTCAAAACGTTATTTCCACTTCATGTTTGCAAGCGAAAAGATATGATTTTAGATCAGTGGACAATGGTTGTTCAATATATCTTAGAGATATGTTCTATTTTCATACTCCATTGGTGAATAGATTATACGTTTTGGATCTTGAAGCATCTCTCATCTATAACATAAATACAGAGAGGCAAATCCCAAATGATATAAACTCCACATTTATTTGGCATTTTTGCCTAGGACATATAAATGAGAAACACATGGAGAATCTACATAGAGATGGTTTGCTTCACTCTTTTGATTTTGAATCATTTGAGACATGTGAGTCTTG
Source organism: Oryza australiensis (assembly GCA_019925245.2). Lineage (NCBI taxonomy): Eukaryota > Viridiplantae > Streptophyta > Magnoliopsida > Poales > Poaceae > Oryza > Oryza australiensis. The sequence goes on from JAIFGZ020000311.1 coordinate 666,963, forward strand.
TTTACTTGGAAAAATGACAAAGGCACCTTTCACGGGTCACAGTGAGAGTGCAAGTGACTTGTTGGCACTCGTACATATTGATGTGTGTGGACAAATGAGCTCAACAGCCAGAGGTGGTTTTCAGTATTCATTACCTTTACTGATGACTTTAGTAGATATGGCTATATCTACTTAATGAGACATAAGTCCGAATCCTTTGAAAAGTTTAAAGAATTTCAGAATGAAGTACAGAATCATTTAGGGAAATATGTCACATCATGATAAAACTTGTATTTGAAAGATCAAGTAGAAAGTATGGTGCAAATTTTGAACCAAAAAATTTCCATTTGATCGAAGAACGGGTACCCAATTTTCATGTATGATACAGTGCATATGCATATTGAGGGCATAATTTTTCCTCGGATTTTAAAATAAAAGGAACCCAAGAGAAATTAAGGAAAATACCCAAAAGTTATGAAAGGGACCTCAGCAAAATAACCACAAAGGTTTTGAACACAATACTAGTGTAAAAGATAGAAATTAACTCAAGCTTGACTTGAACCCATGAAAATATTCTAAGTACCTAAACTGACTGACAGAGAACCCTGGGACCAACTTTGAACTATTGCCAAAATTAATACAGCAAGCCCCAGGTGGTGAAACTTGGCAGTATTATAGTTTGAGTCGAGCTTTACAACTCTGCCATGGGACACCATCCCTGAATCTATTTGGAAATATGTTGGAAAGCTAGCACTGAACCTAGACAGAAAATTTCAGCCTCTTCCATCTCTCCTTCCTTTGCACACTGACAAGTGGGCCAAACCGACCTGTGGGACCACATTGCTAGCGTCAAACGATGTTCCAGCTTGTCCCATTCACGTTGAAGCCCTTGCCACGCACACGTGCACGTGTCACGCACGAAGGACGCGCCATGCACGCGTCGCCCGAGCTCGGCCGCTCCCTGCGTCGTCGACATGCAAATAAGAGTTGACCGCCCGACCGACATTGCGCCCCTCCTTAGACCACTCACGTTCCACGAGAAATCCAGTGCTGACCTCCCTTGAAGCGCCGAGAAACCACCGGTGAACTCTCTCCGCCGCCGAACGGGATTCGATTGCATTTGCATTCCGGTGTGTGACTCCTTTAGCCAATGCCCGTTCTGGATTCTATGATCTTTGTCCTCTCTAACCCCCGAGTTTCGCTCGAAACGGTGCAGCCTTTGATCAAGAACGCCACCGAACCAAAGTCGTGAACCGCGAGCTCTGCATCACCGCCGCTGAACCACCCGCTCGTCGCTGGCCGTCTATGGTGAGCCCCTGTTCGAACCCTTTCGCCAAAATGTTCAGTGATACCTAAAGATGGTTGAAACCAAAGGAATCGACCAGAGAAGTACCGAGGAAGGAAAACCTCTTTTTTTTCCCAACACCAGCCGCCGCCGTTGATCTTTCCCTATTCCCTCTCCAGTGAGTTTCGTACTGATTCCTCTCGGTTCAAGCACCTCCATTGATCCCTTGACAACGTCCCACACTTACTTCGTGTAGCCGACCACCGGAACTAGCTGGTGCTGTTCACCCGAAGCAAGGAAACGCCGCCGCCGAGAGACCTGCACAGTGCCACCGCTACCCAGACCTCGCCAGCGTCGCCCCGTTGCTCGATAAGTACCCCCAGCACACCTAAATGCTATTTCCATCGCATGCGAAGCCCGGCAAGCACTGGAATCGCACATGCACTTCGGACCCGAGCCATGGCGCCGCCGTCGCCATCGTCGGCCACTATTCCGGCCACGGTAGCTAGCGAGCCGACCACCATTAGATTCGCCATAGACTGCACTACATTTTCCCTGTTGACCACGACCGCCCGCCGGCCGCCGTTTGCCACCGGCACCGGCGAGAACTTCGCCGCGCGCCGTTGCCCTACTTTGCTCTCACCGAGCCACTAACGACCGGGTCCCACAAGTCAGTCGCCAATGCCCCATTTAAACGTTAAGCAGTCACCGACAGCTGGGACCCACTGAGCCAAGCACACCATTAGACGCTTTAAAATGCCTGCTCCCGCTGATATGTAGGCCCCACGCTTAATAAAAGATTAAATCCGAATAGAGGTTTTTTTTACAGAAAAGTAGCTGCACTTTGAAAATCTGTAGAAAATTGAAAACAACACCTTTTGGCTAGGAACAAATTTTGTTAAATCCGTAAGATAATGTATTTTGATGCTGTGGAATAAAAATGACCACTCCCAGTAACATATTAGCCAGTAAAATTCATTTTTTAAACACTGCTAAATAGGACAGGTTAAAATTGTAAAAATCATAGGGAAATCATCTTAGCTCTGAAAAATGTGAAACAAGACTCTGTAGAAATTGTGAAGGATGTACATTAAGAAAAAAATAGGAAACCATATGCCTTGTGTGGCAGAAAAACCAGTTATAGATTTATCTAGCAAAAGAGTTATTTTAGAACACCCAGATTTCCAAAAATTATAGTGGGCCCAATAAAATTCCTAAAAATACAAACTAAATTTTTTTAAGACCATTCTCCTGTGTTCTATCAACTAAATATAACATACCTACCAGAGAGCCCATAGTTTGGTCCTCAACAAATTAGAAAGATACGACGCTATATCCTTACAATACAAGATGGACTATATGTAAGCCTTTCATTTTACAAGGGAAAAGTCTTAATAAAAACCTCACTTAGTATGCCAATCTAAAACTAGAACCCTTGCATCTCATATGCATTCATCATAGCTCATGAAGACTTTCATAAGTGATTGTAACCTGAACTTATTGTATATACGCATTAGACGAAACGTCGGCATCCTTTGAGGAACCCGCGTACTTATACAATCTTGAGGAAGGAGAACCAGACAAGTCCTCACCTCCCCCTTTGAGCACATTGATCCTATTTTTATGGAGGTTATTTTAAATGGTCGGGAACTTGCATGATGTTTGATGTATAAAACTAAAATCTTGATACAAATGTGTTAGATACTAGACCGATGCTGCATACCCCTAAAAACTCCACTTACCACCCTAGCCAATTCCAAACCTTAGAAACAATCAGCAGCTAAAATATAGTGAACCAATCTGAAGTCTTACGACTTATTTATCCCCATGCTTAGTTTGCTAGTAGTATACATCTTCCCATGGGCTAAGTACCGATGTTTTATTTGCAAAGTTTCTATTTCCAAAAGTTATATTATGACAAGTATGCTTTATATTAAAAACAAAACATGGTACAACTTGGTTTTCGAGTTTGGGCCGCAAGTGGTATACATATGGTATTTAGTTGTATACCGATAGGGGGAGTGTGTGCCCATACTACCATAAGGACTTCACTCCACGATTATTCACCTCGAATATAGTACAACCACATATGCTAGTATGGGATAGCCCTAGCTTAGTATACTATTTGTGGTTTAGCCTCACATTTCGGTAGGCCGAAGTGTATGAGTTCGTATAACTCAGAGGAGCTTCCTAATGCCCCGGCGAGGCAGTTAGGCAACTAAGCCTGTCCAATACAACAGTAATGTGCCACGTGGGTGGGTTCCTGTCGTGTCCGCCCCCACGGTGTTAAGTTTAAGGTGTGGGACCGCCACTTAACGGTCCTATATCATACTTCCAAAATGGTATAGGATGGAGGAAACACATATCGTGCTGGTGTAAGGCTAAATCACAGATAGTTGAAGGGCTTTGTTGTGTATATTAAATCGGATACTTATGTATCGTGTGCCATGCTTTGCGTGATTATTATGTCACATCATGTGGGTAAAGTGTACACACTCTGCAGAGTCTAAACTAATCGATTAGCCGTGCTCACGGTTACGAGCGTCGTGTGAATGTGTCGTGGGTATAGTTTTCATGTGTTTTTGAACATTTGTACAACTCTTTACCAAAAGTATTCAAAATTGCTTGTTCTTTGATTTAATTCTTTTGCTGTCCCGACAAGGCGAAGGATGAATGGTTTATGAACATTATACTCCTTTGCTGCCCTGTAATGCAAAGTGAGGAATATTTATGAGCAATACTATGTATTAATGCCCGATTTAGAGAACTACTTGCTTGCTGAAATTAATTGTTCAAACTTGGGTATTAATAATTGGGCTTTGCTAAAATAAAGATAGCTTTGTGCTAAAATGAAACCCTACATGTTTCTTGCTATGCGTGTCTATACTTGTTTGTGCATAGATATGGTTGTAGGGGATATTCCTCCCGAGGAGGAAGAATTTGCCGAGGAAGTACCATTCTACCTGGACGGTTCATACTAGGGCACTCCCTAGTCGGTTGGAGAAAGATCCTCGGGAATGTTGTCTGCTTCCGTTCGCTATGACTACCTATATAACTATTTGGCCTGATGGCCATATGTATCTCTAAGACTTATTATGTTGTAATAGCTTATGACTCATAATGGGTCAGTGAACTAGTTATCGATACCATATGCTTGGATGAAAGTGGTTAGCCCGTTTCTTTTGTTAGGAACGTATTAATCACGAGTATGAGTTAAAGATAATTGAGACAACGTAGATCTTTAGCCATTTGATGTCAAGTCTCATAATTGTGTAACACATTTGGTCGCCACCATCGAGTGGTTTGACGGGCACAATCCAGCCTGAAGTTGACTGGCAGGCTAAAGGCCCAGCGATGTCTCGGTTATCCCTCTCTCGGAGCGTCGAATGTCTTGCTATACTTTGGAGAAGGATGGATGAGTTCCATTCGGCTCTTAATTATATCAAGAGGTCCAAAGGCATCCCGACAAAACAATTAAGTTTCTATGATCAGGTCATGAAGGAGAATACTTAAACCAGGAATTTGGTAATCATCTAAAAGATTATGGAATTGTTCCATAGTTGACTCCGCCAAGAACTCCTCAATGGAATGGGGTGTACGAACGGAAAAATCGCACCTTGTTGGACATGGTGCAGTTCATGATGAGCCAAAGTGATCTTCCACCATCCTTTTGGGGATATGCTCTTGAAACAACTACGTTCACATTGAATAGAGTTCCATCTAAGTCAGTTGAAAAGACGCCACATGAGATATGGATAGGGCAGCCCCCTAAATTGTCTTTTCTCAAAATTTGGGGATGTCAAGCTTATGTAAAGCATTTACAATCTGACAAGCTAACACCCAAATCTAACAAGTGCTTCTTTGTGGGGTATCCTAAGGAAACAAGAGGATATTATTTTTATAATCAGGAACAAGGCAAAGTGTTTGTCGCCAGACATGGTGTTTTCTTGGAGAAACAGTTTCTTTCAAGAAAGGCTAGTGGGAGAAGGGTGCATATTGAAGAAGTTCAAGAAACACCAGAAAGCATTTCAGCTACCACAGAACCACAACAGGAGGAACAAGATGTTGGGCCAAATGTTATAGATACACCAGCCCCACGAAGGTCCGAAAGATCACGTCGTGCGGCTAAAAGGTACATAGGTGCGAAACAACGTGATATATTGTTGTTAGACAACGATGAACCTAAGACTTATGTGGAAGCGATGGTGGGACCAAATTCCAACAAATGGCTTGGAGCCATGAAATCCGACATAGAATCCATGTATGACAATCAAGTTTGGAACTTGGTTGATCCACCCGATGGTGTCAAAAACCATTGAGTGCAAATGGATTTTTAAGAAAAAGGAAGATATGGATGGAAATGTTCACATCTATAAGGCGCGATTGGTGGCGAAAGGTTTTAAACAGATTCAAGGAGTTGATTATGATGAAACCTTCTCGCTCATCGGAATGCTAAAGTCTATTCGGATTGTCCTAGCGATTGTTGCATATTTTGATTATGAGATATGGCAGATGGATGTCAAAATGACTTTCCTAAATGGAAACCTAAGCGAGGATGTGTATATGATATAGCCTGAGGGTTTTGTCGATCCACAATCGCCTGGAAAGGTATGCAAGCTATAGAAATCCATTTATGGATTGAAACAAGCATCTCGGAGTTGGAATATTCGTTTTGATGATGTAATCAAAGGGTTTGGTTTCATCAAAAATGAAGAGGAGGCCTATGTTTACAAGAAGGTCAGTGGGAGCGCAGTTGTGTTTCTAATCTTATATGTGGATGACATATTATTGATTGGAAATGATATCCCTATGCTAGAATTCGTCAAGTCTTGATTAAAAAAATAGTTTTTCCATTAAAGACTTAGGGGAGGCAACATACATATTGGGCATTAGGATCTATAGAGATAGACCTAAGAGGCTAATTGGATTAAGTCAAAGTACATATATTGACAAAGTGTTGAAAAGTTCAACATGCATGATTCCAAGAAAGGTTTCTTGCCAATGTCGCATGGCATCAATCTTAGCAAGAATCAGTGTCCTAGGACACATGATGAGCGGAATAAGACGAATATGGTTCCATATTTTTCAGCAATTGGACTCATAATATATGCTATGCTATGTACACGTCCAGATGTCTCATACACTTTGAGTGCTACGAGCAGGTACCAATTGGATCCAGGTGAAGGTCAATGGATAGCTGTAAAGAATATCCTTAAGTACTTGAAAAGAACTAAGGATATGTTCCTAGTTTATGGAGGTGAATAAGAGCTCGTTGTAAGTGTTCTAAACAGACAAAGATGACTATAGATCGCAATCTGGGTTCATATTATGTCTGAATGGAGGCACAGTCAGCTGGAAGAGTTCTAAGGAGGACACTGTTGCTGATTCTACAACGGAGGCTAAGTACATCGCTGCTTTTGAAGCTGCAAAGGAGGCTGTTTGTATCAAGAAATTTGTTTCTGAACTGGCGTGATGACCAATGCGACTGGTCCAATGTCCCTCTATTGTGATAAAAGTGGCACGATTGCACAGGCTAAGGAGCCTAGGTCATATCAGAAATCAAAACACATACTTCGGCGGTACCATCTCATCCGTGAGATAGTGGACAAAGGTGACGTAAAGATATGCAAAGTGCACACAGATCCAAATATTTCTGATCCGTTGACAAAACCTCTCCCTCAGCCGAAACATGAGGCACACACCAGAGCAATGGGTATTAGATAGTTACATGATTGACTCTAGTGCAAATGGGAGACTGTTAGTGATATGCCCTAGAGGCAACATGGAGATGTTGGACATCATGGTCAATGTTTATATATCAATAAATAAAATGTTATTCTGTTCCATGAAATAGACAACTCATATTCATCAATAAGTATGTGACTTATTTATGAGACTTTCTATGTATGAATCTATTTCTAAATGATCCCTGATCATATATCATATCTATGGAACAAATATGATTCTAAGATCAGCATGTTTATTGATTGATGATCATGTCTGATAGATCATGGTATGAAGATACCAAATCAATAAATGTGAACATGTGTTAGAGAACACATTGTAGACCCACATTGAGACACTACAAGAATTAATGTCCCATTAGTTGGTCTCATGTAATGTTGGTGCAAAGTCCTTTGACCTGAGATCGTCATGGATTCCAACATGTGTAGTAGCTTACTTAGGGACTACTAAATGCTATTCCGTAACTGAGTAGTTATAAAAGTAGTTTTCGGGTATGCTATAAAACATGTATTGGGATGTGAATGATCAAGATGCAATTTGCCCCTCCTCTGGGAGAGATATCTCTGGGCCCCTCGAAGTAATGGATTATGGAAGTGCATGGCCATTTCGAGTTGATTGAGGAGTCAATCAACAGAAAGATAATCCAATACGAGATTGAGCGAATGATTAAGTTGTTAATAGGATGGCGCATGTCTTGTCTATAGCTTAATTGGTATCGTCAGCCTAAATAATCCTCTTGTATACTTTCTGTCAATACATTCTACTAGGGGCCATTGTTGACGGTCGACCGAGTTGGACTCGGGTCAGAACCATGTATACCTGAGCCTACAGGGTTGCACACTTAACGAGAAAGAACAGGCATGCGAGTTTGACTCGGATACGGCTCAATTGGATAGAGATCCAACCGAACAAGGAGTCCCGATGGGCCTTTAGGCCCAGTTGGCAACCCTATATAAAGAAGCGACGGGTGGAGGGTTCGGAGTAACACAACACACAGCCAGGTAGATCTCCTCCATGGAAAGCCTCCCACATCCGAGCCAAAACCCTAGCCATGCATCGCGTGCTAGCACATGGGTGTTCGGGGTTCTCTCCCTAGATGTGTGGATACCAAAGAGACATTGCTACATTGAGGTGTTATTTGACGGCATTGATTCTCGTCGAGATCCAATTGGCCGAATTCAATACGGCGATTTGGGTCGGGGTTGACAAGTCGGAGGGCCGAGCAAAACGGCTCGGTGCCATCGGCATCGGTGAACCGGCACGACGTCATTGGCATCGGCGGATCCCATCGCCATCAAGCAACTGAGCTACACGCGTGGAGATTGGCGGGGTCGGGTGAGGCGAAACGCATCGACACAACGCGGTCGGTGTCGGGCGAGATGCACCATAGTCGGCGGGTCGGACGATCCAGTCCCGGGGTCAGCTAAAGTGTTTCCGGGGTCGACAAGGTTTTCCTGGGGTCGGTTGGGACGTTTCCAAGGTCGGCTAGCTCCAGTTTGACTGTTTCCACTATAGTGCACGTCAACTGGTAACATTCTATAAGGCCTTACTTGCAAGCTATCCTGGATTGCACGGTAGAAAAAATTTGATTTATGATATCGTAGCCTCCGAGTTCTCCTTCAATATCTGCCCAAGGAATAGAAGGAATAGGAAGTGGCATATATAAACCATGTGGATTCAAGCGAGACTTAGCTTTTTGGCATGTGGTGGAATGAGCCACGAACCGCTCAACATCTCTCCTCATCCTTGGCCAAAATAAATGTGAGGTCAAAACATCCTCCGTCTTCTTGGCTCCGAAATGGCCCATCAATCCTCCTCCATGCCCTTCTTGTAACAAATGACGAACAGAACCAACTGGAATACATAGATGGTTAGTTCTAAACAAGAAGCCATCATTAATCACAAATTTGTTCCATGTCCATCCCTCTCTACAATACAGTAACACATCTTTAAAATCAGGATCAAGCGCATATTGTTCTTTGATCGATTATAATCCAAAACCCAACAACCAAGTTGAGATAGCAAAGTATATCATCTAGACAAAGCATCAGCAATCATATTATCCTTCCCTTTCTTGTGTTTGATAATGTAAGGAAAGTATTCAATAAATTCAACCCACTTAGCATGTCTACGATTCATATTATTTGGAGAGTGAAGATACTTAAGCGATTCATGATCAGAATGAATAATAAATTCTTTAGGCCACAAATAATGATGCCACGTCTCTAAAGAATGTAAAGAGAATACAATTCCTTATCATAAGTGGAATAATTAAGAATATGCCATGCAATTTTTCACTAAAGTAAGCAACGGGTTTGCCATCTTGCATCAAAACACCACCATTGCCCATGCCACTAGCATTGTATTCTAGCTCAAAAATTTTACCAAAATTTGGAAGTTGCAACAATGGCGCATGCATAAGCTTGTCCTTCAAAATACCGAAAGACTCCTCATGTCCCTTACCCCAACGAAACACCACTCCTTTCTTCGTCAACTCATGTAATGGAGCAGCAATGGTGCTGAAATCTTTGACAAAGCAGCGGTAAAAACCTGCAAGACAAAGAAAACTCCTGACCTGTGTGATGGTTTGGGGCGCTGGTCAGCTTTTAATGGATTCAATTTTCATCTCATCCACCTCAATTCCCTGTTGAGTAACAACATAGCCAAGAAAAGAGACTCGATCCATGCAAAAGATGCACTTCTCAAGATTAACAAACAACCATGCAGCTTGTAAGGTAATAAAAACAGCACATAAATGATCCATATGTTCATCCAAAGACTTTTTGTAAATAAATATATCGTCAAAATAAACCACCACAAATCTACCAATAAAAGCTCTTAAAACCTCATTCATTAAGCGCATGAAAGTACTAGGTGCATTAGTGAAACCAAAAGGCATTACTAACCACTCATACAATCCAAATTTAGTTTTGAAATATGTCGACAGGTAGGTTGGCAGTCCTCCAAGGGGGTGCCCAAGGAGGTAAGTGAGTGGTCGGGAAGGCACTTCCTCTCTGGATCTAATGATCGACACGAGTCACTAAGACGAGCCAAGAAACAAGAGACACAAGATTTATACTAGTCCAGCCCTCTCGAAGGACAATAGGCCTACGTCCAATGTTCTTTGTTGGGGTGGATGATGAACTAGGATTACAAGTGTGAGTGTTTGGGGCTTAGAGCAAACTGGCCAAGAACATGCTATGAACCGAGCGATTTCAGTCTGTGTGTGTTCTCTTCTCCTCGTCTCGACCTGCCCTGTCTCCCCTTTTGTAGTCCAAGGGGGGCAGTTACAAGGACCTTGGGGGCCAAGAAAGCTAAGACTAAAGATCTAAAAAGTAAGTACAAACAATATCTAAAAAGGTACATGGGATGCTCTCCGGGTTTTACGCACCGTGGGTGTCTTGTGCCTTATCCTTCCTTGAGATCCATCTTCCGCAGGTACCACCTGTACTTTGCTATCGGGTGATGTCATTCCTTGCCGGGTTGTCCCCTTCCTGCCTCCTTCGGCTATCCTTGCAAACCAAGTCTTGCCCCAAGGAAGCCGGAGGTCGGGTCGAGGAGTCAAGGTCGAGAAAAGAGCTCCTAGGGTCGGACCCCGGGGGAGGTCGGGAGGGCCGACCCCGAGGGGAGGTCGGGCTCCCGATCATGTCCTGAGGACTCGCAATATGACTTCAGCTTGACATCAACTATAGTCCAGGTGCTACCCTAGGGTGACACCTCCCACAGTAGCCCCCGAGCCTAAGGAGGAATGAGACATCCATCCTTAGGATCTAAGGTCCTTCTTGTCGTCGTCTTCAGTGGGTTCCCGTGTGTTGATGAGAAATTTTTCCACGCACTGGCCTGAGAGATTTGCTTAGCTCTAGTGTAGGTCGAAATTGGATTGCCTTCGGTGTTCAGGGCATTCCAGTTGGTTTGATCCTGTAACCAACAAGAAACAAAGAATATATAATTAAATTATGATTAGATCCTACTCGATCGGCTATAGATATTCATAATACATAATTACAATTCCAAAGCACATTTAGACTAAGTGATTGGGATAGATCGGTAGTATACCGAGACACTATAAATAACTTATATCTAAAAGCACATTCGAACAATAATTATATATATTCATAGCTTAGCCGATGTCGTAGATCTAATGTGAATCGGCTAGTACTCCGATACAGTTTTATACTGAGATATTATTTCAAGCTAAATATACTAAACAAGGGTCAATCGGCTCTTAAGACGACTTAGCAGATTGATTCGAGGCTTAGCGGATTTAACTAGAATAAGATTTTAATATAAAAGGCAGCTTTAACACATCTAGCAGTAATGGAAATATATAAGATGGCTAAAACATGTAAGATCGGCTGAAACCCCGATAGTATCTCTAATAGCAGTCATTGAGCCAAATAGATCTATATGATTCTCAGAGCGACTTAATAGATCAGACTGATGCAGCATTAAGTACAAAAAAAGCATGAGATCAATATAGACTAATGAAAACCTTTTCAAGATGGTTGATACACCATTTACCTAAATCAACCCCTGGATCTAACTCCGTCAGCTATTATCTTCAAGGAGATGCTAGCCGATCGTGAGATAGATCTAGACATTGATCCAAATTATGTGTCATATATGATAAATCATGCAATTTGTAGCATCAAGATCAGAGTGTCATGATGATGGAAGCACTAACCCCGATAGCACAAACCACTTGTAACAAGAGATTACCTTGCTTGGAGATTGGAACCCGATGCAGCCCAAAGACGAGGCAAGAACTTGTCGAGATTGAAAGTAAAAACAAAAGGTGGCGATGCGCTGAGATTGTATTGGTTGTGTGTTTCGTAATTACATGATCTCGGGTCATATTTATACCCAGATATACAATGAGTCCGTAACAGACACAATTCCTATTACAGATTGGAAATATTCTAAACAAACCAACATTATCTATAAGGAAACTATACGAAATATCCTAATTTAAAGATACAATTGCTGTTGTAGGACGTTATCCGTAGATGGCAATATCTTCAAAGCAATTGAAAACTGAATCCAATGATTATCTTCACGCTTTTCTTCCAGGATTGGTCTCATCCGCTTTTCCCAACCGGAATCGGCTATCGGCTATCCTGTCTGACTCCAACTCAGCCGACTGGCTCCTTAGCCGATTCAGACTCAGCCGACACAGCTTCTGTTTCCAAGGCTCAAACGCTCCCTTGATTCCGCTTCAATCCTTGCTTCAAACATGGGGATTTGCTTACCAAATTTGGTCATTAACACCGTGGCATTGCAACAAGGCATCACCAAGTTCCTAAAATCTTGTAGCTTGAGCTTCAACAGGTGCACCGCCTAGGTGCACCTGCCAGGTGTAGCCCCCGAGCCTAGCGTCGGATGGTACATCCAAACCTAGGGTCCAGTCTGTAGGGTTGCTTTTTATTACTCCTTCGATCTAACTATAGCCCAGGGTCCTACGGTGATTATTGAGTTCAATGGGTCTACTGCCCAGAGGCATATGGTAGCCCCTGAGTTGCCTCTATTGTTGCCCAAAGGCTGCTGGCTGGGTTGAGGAGGCCATACCAAGATGCCAGTGGCAGTCGGCGAGTTGGTCTGAACTACTGCCCGGAGGCTTATGGTAGTTCCAACCTCGATCGGGGGGTGGCCCGAAAGCCATCATCCGAGTCGGCAAAGCTACAGCCCGAAGGCCAGTGGCAATCGACGAGTTGGTCGGGACTACCGCCCAGAGCCTTATGGTAGTTCTAACCTCGAGCGGGGGGTGGCCCGAAAGCCATCACCCGAGTCTGCAAAGCCACATCCCGGAGGCCAATGGCGGTCAATGAGTTGGCCAATATTACTTCCCGGAGGCTTACGATAATCCCGACCCCGGCCGAGGGTGGCCTGGAAGCCATCGCCCAAGTTGGTAAAGACACAGCCCGAAAGCTAGTGGTAGCCGACGAGTTGGTCAGGACTACTGTTCAGAGGTCTGTTGTAGTATCGACCCCGACCGGGGTTGGCTCGGAAGCCGTCGCCCGAGTTGGTAAAGCCACGGCCCGAAGGCCTGTGGTCGTCGGCGAGTTGGTGAGGACTACGCTTGGGAGGCCTATGGTAGTCCCGACCCGACCGGGTGGCCGGAAGCCATCGCCCAATTCGGTAAAGCCACAATCCGGAAGCTAGTGGCGGCCGACGAGTGTGGACCCCCGTTTTTGGGACGGGAATCTTTCGTGTTCTTAGTACCATTTCCCTGGATCGAGTAGTTGGTACCCACGAATACAGTACTGGATAATCAGGTGCACATGCACGAATAGTCTTACATCGACATTATTACATCAATAGGCCCGAAGGCAATGTTCAACACACAGGACCTCATGGTCCGGATACAACACAAAAAGCAGAAATTAGATACGGCAGCGGAATAGAGGCAGCGGCATGTCATTTGCCACAGGCAACGACCGGAGCTAAGATCTAGTATGCGCCATCAGTTCCTTCACCCTCCTGGTAGTACGCGTATGGATCCTCCGGCTCTTCATTTCCATCAGCTGAAGGTTTGTGCGTATAGCAAGGGTGAGTACCAACCGTACTCAGCAAGCCAACACGGAATTGATGCACATGATAAGGTTATTCAAGGAATGGCTGGAGTTTATTTTGCATAAAGCCAATTTTCACAATTCTTTTCACAGGCCTAACAACTAGCCAAAACAAGTTTTAATTCCATAGTTCATTAATCCGGCGACGGTTCTGTCTACCATCCATCGTGATTCCAAGGATGGCTTCCCGCCTCCGATTCGTCATGATTTTCTTGGGAACCCACCCTTTCTCGCATCTCGAGAAGTTGATCCACCAGCGAATGAAATCATCATGCAAACCCATCCCAACAGTTTTAAGTTTAAAGTCTAGCCAAGCGAAAGTCTTGTCATGATGCTCAATATCCGCGAGCACGGCTATTCGAATAGATTGATTCACTCACACTGCAGTGGATGTACACTTTACCCGTACTCCGCGATAGCCCAACAAATGAGCCTACGTCCCAACTCATGAGACGGTCGCGGCAAAGCCTTTCGATAACCTTGCTTTGGCAGTACCCGCTCCATGAACTTAAGCCCTCATGCACTCTAGCCGTCCTTTTCTAGCAGTGAGAGGAGTTCTGGCGTACCCGGGGTATGGGAAAACTTCCTCAATCTTTAAGTTTAATTAATATCGATTTAATTCCACCATTCACAACAAAGGCCGCAGCCTCATTCTCATCACATAAGCCACATCATAGAGAACCATCTATGCAAGGATACTGCCTCCGCTCGGCTATCTAGTCAGCTAGGTCTATACCCATTCGAGAAGTACGGTTGTACTGGCTCGTTTCCCGGCTATCTCATGGCTCGGTCCTTAATTGATCAGGGTCGGCACTTGCCTTTTCCGAAATCCACCCAAATCATCCGGCCGCCCCAGTCTAAAACATTTGTATAGCATTTTCAATTTTCATCAAGCTTAGTTCAACATTCTCATGGCCATGTGGCGCTCATGTCTCCACAGGCCGTATTTCAACTACCTCCCCTAAGGTAGTTGCCCGAGCACAAAGCTTTCTTGCAAAATCATGAGTATGCAGGGATCTAGTGTAAGCAGGGCTAAGCATTTTTACCAAAGTTAGCCTCCGGTCATATCACATCGAGGGTTACAAAGAATAAATTCTAATGGTGATCAATATCAAAGCAGGGTATATCAAGCATAGGTACTGTTTGTGGAAAGCATGCAATTTGTAATTTGAAATCAACATTATTTCACAAAGTAGGATCAATATGTTCAAAGAGTGTGATGACTTGCCTTGCTCGCACGCTTGAGGGGTGGTGTCTTCAACGGGGTCGATGCCGGTTTCTTCGGTGCTACCCGTACGTGCGAAAGATCAATTGAATTTAATTAGAATTCAATAAAATACCGAGAGATCGAAAAGAACCATGAAAGCCATGAAAACGACTCCAAAAGTTTTGCCTAAGATTCTACTTGAATTAGGACAAGGGTCGCTAGGAAAATCTGAGTTTTTGGAATCGAGTCGATGTCCTAGGGTTTTCGCAAAGACGACGATCGTAACAATTTGAGAGATTAGGTTTGGAAATGTCAGCGGAGGAAATTCGTGCTCGAGGTTTTGAAGGTTTGAGCACAAAAGAGAAGCCTATTTAAATGGCGAGAAAGAATTAAACGAAGTCCGGATTAAAAACGACGCGAAACAAAATTCCGAAAAAGTCCAATTTCGATCTTCAAACTTTGCACCGAGAAAACATGCAAGAAAATAATTTATTTTTGCCCAAAATTTTACTCAAGTCTTCCCAAAATATTTTCCAAATTTTCCAAAATTTTTCCTAATTTTTCCCTATTTTTCTTTTTCTTTTTTTTCTTTTCTTTTTCTCTTGGCACTATTCATTGGCCGCCAACTGTTCGACCGGTGTCCGGCCGAAACAAAGGCGGCGGCAGCGCGACGAAAGGGCGGAGAAGGGGACATACCGGCGACGGCGGTCTCGGGGTGGAGCGAGGGGGGCACGGGGGATGCTTTGCGCACTGCGGCGCGTGGGTTGCGGCGGCGGCCTCGGCGGCGGCTCGGGAACGGCGAGAAGGAGCGTCGGCGGTGCGGCAAAAATGGGCGGGCGCGCCTTTTATAGGCGCGGCCGAGGGGCTCGGCGCGGGCGCGGGGTGGAGACACGCGGCGGCGCACGGGGTGGGCCGGGTACGGCGGGCGCAACGCGGCGGCCGAGCGCGCGGCGCGGGCGGGGTCCGCGCGCGTGCGCGCGCGCGGCGTGGGGGTCCGGGCGCGGCACGGCCGCGTGGCGGCGAGCGCGCGATGCGCGGGCGCGGGGCCGGTACGGGCGGGCGTGTTCCTTCTAAAATTCCAAAATAATTTCATAAAATTCAAAAATAATTTTTAATATAATATTTCCAACT
The DNA here is from genome assembly GCA_019925245.2 of Oryza australiensis. Lineage (NCBI taxonomy): Eukaryota > Viridiplantae > Streptophyta > Magnoliopsida > Poales > Poaceae > Oryza > Oryza australiensis. Next base: position 682,879 of record JAIFGZ020000311.1, read on the forward strand.
TTTCTCCACTTTTATTTTCCCACATTATTTTTCATATTTATTTATTTAAAATCCCTCTTTTCAAAATTCAATATTCTCCCTTTATTTCCAAAATTTTCTCGGATTTCGACGCGACTTCCGAATATTTTATTATTTATTTTGTGCCCTAATTTATCTTCTTCCAACCATAATTTTCATTTTATATTTTCCAAATCGCGTTTTCATAAACCCGCGCTTTCCCGATTTCTTTTTTAAAAATCCCGTTACGGACTTTCGCATCTTTCATTTCGACAACCCCAAATTATCCAAAAACACGGAAAGGAAAATTGATCGCGTCAAAATTTATGCAACTGAGGTGGCAAATAAGAAGCAACAAACCCGAGAAATAAGCAACAAGCGAAGGTTTTTGAAAGTTTCCATTTTTACGTTCCGATTTCGGTTTCTTCGATTTTCAGGATGTTACAACGAGTTGGTCAGGACTACTGTCGAGAGGCCTGTGGTAGTCCCGACCCCGATCGGGGGGGTGGCCTAGAAGCCGTCGCCTGAGTCGGTAAAGCCATAGCCCAGAGGCCTGTGGTGGTAGGCGAGTTGGTCAGGACTACTGCCCAGAGGCCTATGGTAGTCCTGACCCCGACCGGGCTAGCCCGAAAGCCATCGCCCGAGTGGGTTCAGCCACAGCCCGAAAGCTAGTGGCGGTCAATGAATTCAACGGAAAGTTTTGCGGAACTTATCACCGGGTGGGCTGTTGGTATTTCTTACGTTCACAGATAAATCCGCAAGCGTACGGATATACCATTGTAGCATTTCACCCAGTGAGTATTCCAAGGGTATCATTATTTATTTTATCCCAAAGGAAGACTATGGTCTTGAAGAGAATAATAAGATGCCGTGGATATTCATAAGCTATAGATGAGATAGCTAAGTCCAGATAGGGTTAAGGTAATCATATGTTTAAGGTAGTACGACACACATAGAAGAGTCCTACATAAATAATACACTAGTGCAAAGTGGAGAGTAGTATTTAGAGTCAGATTCCTATAGTTCTTCTAGTCAGAGTACATAGTTTAATAAATTATTCTAGTCATGCCTAAACCCAGTTCTATGCTCCCACGACTACGGGGGTACCGCCGCCTAGTGGCCTTGTCCTACCACCACGAAGCGATCTCTTACTGTTCGCCCTACACCAAATCCGAATATGGAGGAATACAAAGGACGAACAGGGCTGTCATCACCTGCCGCCTACCTCTCACCCGTGGGAAGTGGTCATGACCAATGTCTATGAAATAATCTAAGCACCATGCTTACATATAGGCTAGTGTAGTTCGGAAGTAGTTTATGTAAGCATGGTGCTTAGATTTATGTAAGCATTTATGAAACCATAGTCTTACATAAATACTTCTACCTCTCGGGGATAAGATAGAAGCAAACCTACATCATAATTGCTCATTTGACCTTGTCTGTGGTAATAGATTTACTTCTCTAAACACAACAAGACTATGAATTAAACTAATAATGGAACTCTTATCTACTAAAGCATAAGAAGAACCACACTCATATGGACTAGAAGATATAATCTTTATTAAACTCAAAGTCGTACAAAGGAAGAAGAGTACTAAATACATACCCGAATTCCGAAGGTGACTCGGGAACCAAAAGAACTCTAAACTACTTCCTAACTCCACTAGCCTATATGACTAAGATAGAACTTGTAGGATCTTATTCTTGTGGTGTGTCTTAAAGTGATGTAAGCTTCTCCTTTTATAGCCACCCAATGACGGTTGTGATGGCGGTTACTAACCGTCATACCCACTTAACCGCCATTGCCACCCAATGAGGAAGTGACATGTCAAGGGGGAAGTTGGTTGGGCACCGACCTAGTTCAGCCGAACCCTGGTCAAGCCCAACCAGCCCCAATCTTCTCCCATCTCTGACATGTGGGCCCTTAAGGCAGTTCCCGGTGGTTTGGTCCCATTCTAAGTCGGTTTCACCTGACTTGTGGGCCCTTCGATCCACAGGAATCCGATGTGGCGATCGCCGATAGGTTGGAGTTGTGTTTCCTCGCCACGTGAGCTCTACTTTGCTTCAATTATGTGATATGTATTCTGCAAGTAACTAAAGTCCAAGGACATGTGGAACTTTATTAATTCTACTCCTAAATGCCGGTGGCGGACGCTAATTTCCTTTTATTTCTGAGGTCTATGATGGTTGGAATCATTACTTAATAACCGTCAACAAACTCCCCCAAGCTTATCCTTTGCTAAAGCTTATCCTTTTCTCATCCCCGAGCAAAGTAAAGACTTAGGCCCGGTGGATCGGAGTTGCTACCATGTTCTATTTCTCTAAAGTACCATGCCTACAACCAAGTATTCTACCTTGAATTGAACAAGTTGGCAATGGCAGTCTCACCCATATTACCTTAGTCCTCATGGGAGCTTCAGCTTCATTTTATCTTGGGAGGTTGAGGAACCGAACGTAGATAAGAGTGCTATTTCTCCCACTCCTTGTTCCACTTCAGTCCGGAGATTTTTCAAAGTTTTTGAAAAAGAAAAGAGAAGAGTTCCTCGAATGAGACTCTCATATCACTCAAATGTGTTTAGTTCCTTACCAAGGCATTGTGCCTTCTTTTCACCTACTTCTACTAAGCTTATGTGGAGCTCAAGGTAGGCAAAATCATGAGACATACTTGCATCAATTATTTTGTAAAGTCAAAATGCAGATCCTAGTAGAAAACTAATCATACAATTAGGACCAAGCTTGTGCATATTTTTTGGTGGAAATATGAATGGTAGAGAAGAAAATGAATGACTTTTTTGTATGGTCCTCCTCCCTATATTTTTATCTACAGATCATGGCCATGAGCACACTTTTTATTTCTCTTTTTTTTGTCATCATGCTCAATAAGAATTGTTTCTCCTTTTGTAAGCATCATAAAATTTTCAAATTTTTTTGCGTGCACTCCTTTTTTGGCTCATGTCTCTTTTGGCAAGGATATGAGGATAGAAGGCCATAAAAATTTTTTGAATCTTTATTTGGTGGATGCGAACTTCTAGAATAGAAGTCGGCATATGGAATGGGGAATACTTTTGTGGCTAAACCTCTAGTGTAGAGGGAGAGCACTTTTTATGGTGGATATGCACAAGACTTAGACCACAAAAGCATGAAAAGATTCTAGCAAGGGTCTAGCTACTTGACCAAACTCAAACTGATAACAAGCAGCATATATAGAGGATATTTCATTTATGATCGACATATGGCTCTGGTAGGAATGTATCATCATTTGAGGAACTCAACCATTTTTTTGAATTTTTGAAAATAAAATTCTCCGAACTTTGGTTTCACTTGGAATATGATCATAGTTACTCTACTCTTACCATCTCAAATTTCACAACAACCTAGACTAAGATCATGCACTTGCTACCCACAAGTTCTCAAGTTCATGGTGTCATACCTAAGCCAACAAACTCAAAACTTGCAGAATGCTAAGTTGTAAACTACGAACAGAAGAGAAATAAAACAAAACAACTATTCATCATATACAAAGATGAGGAATTAACATTCTTACCAAGCATGTCTACATTATTATATATATATATATTGCATTTTTAGTTTTCAGATTTTTTTAGATTTTCTTTTTTTAAATGCAATGGAAAGAAAGAAATAAAACAAAGGGATACAGGGTACCTCATGTGGGGGTCCTTCCCCAAGCTTGTCCCTTTACTTACGGACCGCGATAGGGATTAAACCCTTGCGACCGAAAGTACGCCGGCATGTCAAACTAGCTCTGCTGCAGATTGGAGTTGATCTCCCGGAGCTGATCAGCGGTCTGCTGCTGCCACTGATAGGCTTGGTCTTGCCACTACTGAGTTCCTTGAACATGTTGATGAAGTTGATGAAGTTCACCTTGCATCTCTGCAGTCCTCATGTCTAATGTTCCTAGTCATTCAGTGATCTCCACGTATTCTTGGCTATGAAAACCTCGTACCGAGAACAAACATGGAACACCATACAATGGAGGCAAACCACTGGAGCTTGACGAGTCCAAGGCTTGTTCATGGTGCCAGCCAGGTCCGTGTGCCCATTGAGCACTGCAAGCTGACTGCCATGAAGAGCCTCCCGCCTCATAATATTGCTGAGGTTGGTCCCAAATGGATGCATGCCCAGTTGGAACCCACCCCGGCTCCGGAACTTGTTTGATGGAGACGGTTATAGTTCTTCCTCCATAGCAGCTCTTCTAGACTTGCTCCTTTGATCCTGCCTAAAATAATATTCCTGCGGGCTACTACTCCTGCGGGCAATTTCTCTTGGATGGAAAGCAATGGTTAGCGCCCAACACTTATGCAAATGATATTCTGGGTTAGGAAGTGGATTTTCCTTTCTATATCTAGGGAAGAAGAAAATAAGAGATCCAACAGGGCCATACTTTAAAGTATGGCCCTTCACTAAATACTCCGCATCTATAAGTTCACGAGGCTCGGTGATGTACAAGAGTTACACATTCCCGAAAGCTCTGACATGACGAGCAATGCGAGTAATTAATGAAGTGTATTCTATAGGCCCCTTCATCCTAAATTGTTCTAACCATTGTTTAATCATTGCCTTGACAGGAGAGATTTTAATCTTTTTTACCATGGCATATAAGATCATCAACTCATCTATTGTAACATGTCTAACATATTCTCGAGGAAAAACGGTAAATGCTAACCATTTATGCATCAGCCTTAAAGTAGGATTATGAATGTCATTAGTTCTTTGCTTAGTACAAAAGGATTCACCTGATATACTTTGCCAAAAACTATCTTTATCAAAATTTGACAATTTTGATTCCCACTCAACATAACACTGATGAGCAAAACCAAGCAAGAGACTAAATTCTTTCCATCTTTAGTAATATTCCCTCCCGAATAATCGGAAAGAAATACCACCTCCAATTTCTTTCAAAGTGCATAGAAATTGGATGGTCAGAAGGCGTGAACCTTCTTTCTCCACATGGGCAAAATTTTGCTATCCTATTGATTGCCAAACAAGATTAAACTCAGAGTCCATACCTATCTTTACTGAGCATTTTCGGATCATACGCTCGCATAGGAGCGAATATCCGGTCCTTGAGGAGGACGTATGCCTGCCTTTGTCACTCGTCTTTTAGTTTGAGCTGAGTGTCATGAATGAGAGAGAGGAAGCATGATGACTTCCTTCTCCTCTTCAGGGACCGGCTTGCGGATCGTCCTGCATTGCCGGGCTATGCACATGACCGGGGGACGGAGCTAAGCTTGAATGGCCCGAGCTCGATCCCGATCCCTTGCGCATTGCACCGAACAACTGCTTGACACTTTTCTTCATCTGCAGCTAAAAAGAACATAGCACACAAGAGCACTCGGGACAGGTTAAGTGTTAGCACAACGTTATGTTAGCCGTCCAAAAGTCAGTCGTTCTTGTGGAGCTTGGTCGCCACCACAAATCATTCTCGTGTGACAACCCACGGAGGTAACTCCGAATGCAAGCAAAACTTAGGAAAATATTTTTGATGAACTTAGGAAGAACACATTGAAAGAACTCTAGAGAGGAGAAGGGAACTTGAGGGCACACTATGGCAGCTCAAGTTGGTGCGAGGAGAGGAACCTCCCCACCTTCCCTTTTATAGAGGGGGCTCTCCCTTGGTTCGGCGGAACCAAGAGGGGCTCCTCTTTCCTCCAAACTTTGGATTCCTTATCTCCACATCATCATCCACTACACCTAAAAGTTTGAGCACCATTGGGCTCCATGATGGTTCGGCCGAACCATGTTGGTGGGGTTTGGTCCCCACCCAAGGATTTGATGATATTAACACATTTAGCCTAGTGCAAGTTTGATGAGTGGAATTCAAGGAGAAAGTTTTGCTATGATGAGCACAAGAATTTTTCAATATATAAATCCTATTTTCAAAATTTTTAATTTTCCTATGCATGAAAGGAAAAGTAAGCATGCCATGCTTGATTATGCAAGAATCAAAATTTAAGGGAAGTAAATATGTATTTGAAAAAATTAAATATGAGATACGTACCGATTTTACCTGTCGGCCAGGGCTCCTCGTTTAAAGTCCGACAAGCTGGACATTCTCCACTCAATTAAGCTTGTGCACCGCCCGGTCTTAGAGAAGCGGACGAGGACGACTTCACTCACCACACCTTCTTGATTTTCTTTTGTTTGTCCGATGTGGTAGAAGGAATTCTGGACTTTGGCGATGGCTGGAATGACATTGCCCGCCTTTCTATCTTGATTATCCTTGGAGATGGTGCTTCTTTCTCCAAGAAGTCCTTCATGAATTTAATCAGGTTGTCCATCTTCGGGGGCTTAACTTCGACCTTCCTTAATGTTCTTGGTATTGGGTCCGTACTTGATCTTGACCACAGAACATTGCTCCACCCTTGGCTGGAAGTTGAATTTCTCCTCCTTCCCATTAATGTGGAGTCAGATTTCTCTGGCTCTCAAATCAATGCGGGCATCCGCGGTGCTGAGGAATGGGTGCCCAAGAATGAGCGGCGTCCTCTTGTCGACATCCATGTCAAGCACCACGAAATCCACAAGAATGAAACATCCCTGGATTTTCACCGGTATGTCTTCTGCGGTTCCCGTCGGATAGTGGACTAATGAATCTGCCAGCTGCAACCGCATCGGTGTTGATGCCTACGTGGAATAGTTCAGCCGGTCGAAAACCTCCTTGGGCATGACACTAACGCTTGCCCCAAGGTCGCACAAGGTGTGGTCAAATTGTTGTGTCTTGATTGAGCAAGTGATCGTTTGACACCCTGGATCCTTCTTCTTCTCAAGAAGCTGGTTGAGTATAGCAGCGCTACACTCTTCCGTTAGCTTGATAACTTCCACGGTAGGCATCGGCCTCTTGTTGTTGAGGATGTCTTTGAGTTAGCAAGCGTACGTGAGTACTTGCATCACTTCCATCAAAGGAACGTTGATGTGGATCTTCCTAATGACCTCAACAAAACGAGCGAACTGCTCGTCCACGGTTGGCTTCCTGTTGCAATGAGGGAACAATAATAATGTAGTGTCATGGAATTCCTCCAGTGTCGTTGTTCCCTCATGAACTTGGTATTAAATATTGGACGTCTCACCCTCTTTCTCCTTTGCCTTCCCTGTATTGTTTGGATATGGCGGATCACGAGTGGTTTTACCCCCTCGTGTGGTCATCGCACTCACATTTTCAAGGGAAGCCTCGGGTTGCCTCGGGATCTTCCCTGCCTCAGATGAAGGGATAGCAGCAGCCAACCGAGCTAACTAAGTTTGTAGCACTTTATTAAAGCTGAGCTGATTCTTAATAGCAGAGGAAAAGCCTTCCATTTTAGCATTAATACTTTCCAAGGATTTGTCATTGGCCGCTAGCTTCTTCGAAATGTTCTCATTAATTTTAGCTTGGCCTAAGACAAGATCGTTCAAGGAGGGTTGGTTAGGATTGAAAGCATAAGAAGAATTGTTACCTCCTTGATAGTATGGGCATTGTTGGTTCCAGCCTTGACCTCCTTGTAGACGATAGCCGTTGTTGTTCAGGTAGCAAACGTCTGCGCTGGTCTCGGGGCAGTTAGCCTTGTCCTCAAATTTCTTTAGCAAGAGGTCTAATTTAGCGGCCAGCATATCCGTCTCCTTCACGGTATGCATACCGTGCTTCTTGGACTAGAGACGATCGTCGCTCCATCCTTGGTTGGACACCATCTTCTCAATTAAATCGGTCGCACTCCTGACAGTTAACAAAAAGAAAGCTCCTTCTGCAACAGCATCAACATGATCACAGGCCGCCGAAGTTAGCCCGTTGTAGAAATTCTGGACAAGTAGCCAATCATCCATACCATGGTGAGGACATGCTAGGATGTACTCCTGGAACCTCTCCCATGCTTCTGGGATTGACTCATCTGATGCTTGCTAAAAACTCGAAATCTTTCCTCGAAGAGCGTTGGTCTTTCCCATTAGGAAAAACTTCGCGAGGAACGTGTTAGAACACTTTTCCTAGGTGTCCACAACACATTGGTTCACGTAGAACCACTGCTTCGCTCTCCCAATGAGGGAGAATGGAAACAGCCGGAATCGGATGGCATCTTGTGTGACCCCTTTGATGGTGAAAGTGTTGCAGATCTCCAGGAAAGTTTGGAGATGTGCATTTGCATCCTCGTTGGCATTCCCACAAAAGGGATTGGCCTACACAATGGTTATAAGACCTATCTTGATCTCAAAATTGGCCTCTTTAGTGTTGATTGTTGGTCCAGACGAACATTTTCAACTGAGGGTGCCCAGAAATGACGAAGAGTCTTTGATCCTGATGATGCCATGACCTTCCAAGCGCTTATTATTTCTTCCTAGACCATTGTCTTCATTGGCAATGGCGCCAGAAATACTTGTTGGCATTTTTTACGTTCACAGATAAATCCTCAAGCACAATGATATACCGTTGTAGAATTTCACCTAGGGAGTATTCCAAGGGTATCGTTATTTATTTTATCCTAAAGGAAGACTATGGTCTTGAAGAGAATACTAAGATGCCATGGATATTCATAAGCTATAGATGAGATACCTAAGTCTAGACAGGGGTAAGGTAATCATATGTTTAAGGTAGCGTGACACACACAGAAGAGTCCTAGATAAATAATACACTAGTGTCAAGTGGATAGTTGTATTTAGAGTCAGATTCCTATAGTTCTTCTAGTCAGAGTACATAGTTTAATAAATTATTCTAGTCATGCCTAAACCCAGTTCTATGCTCCCAGGACTACGGGCAGAGATTGCCAAACGGGCGGCCCGACCCAGCACGGCACGGGCCTGTTTCGGCACGGCCCATTTTGGCACGGCCCGTTTGGCCCTCTTCATGAAACGGGCCGTGCCGTGTCGGCCCACGTGCCTAGCACCCGGCCCAAGCACGGCCCACAAGGTGGTTGGGTCGTGCCGTGCTGGCACGGGCCCGTTAAATGCCCATGGGTCGATGCAGGCCAGATAGCACTATTTAACACTGTTTGACACTGTTTGAGGCACTATTTTGGCTTGTTAAAGGCCCACGAGCTAATTTTACTCATGCTACAGTGTTGCTACAGTACTGCTACATCCTAATTGCTCATTGGACCATGCCCGTGGCAATAGAGTTACTCGTCTAAACATAACAAAACTATGAATTAAACTAATAATGGAACTCTTTCTACTAAAGCATAAAAAGAACCACACGCATATGGACTAGAAGATATAATCTTTATTAAGCTCAAAGTCGTACAAAGGAAGAACAGTACTAAAGACATACCCGAATTCCGAAGGCGACTCGGGAACCGAAAAGAACTCTAAACTACTTCCTAACTCTACTAGCCTATATGACGAAGATAAAACTTGTAGGATCTTCTTCTTGTGGTGTGTCTTGAAGTGAAGTGAGCTTCTCCTTTTATAGCCTCCCAATGACGGTTGTGATGGTGGTTACTAACCGTCATACCCACTTAACCACCATTGCCACCCAATGAGGAAGTGACACATCAAGGAGGAAGTCGGTTGGGCACCGACCTAGTTTGGTCGAACCCTGGTCAAGCCCAACCATCCCCAATCTTCTCCCATCTCTGACATGTGGGCCCTTAAGGCGGTTCCCGGTGGTTTGGTCCCATTCTAAGTCGGTTTCACCTGACTTGTGGGCCCTCCGATCCACGGGAAATCGACGTGGTGATCGCGGATAGGTTGGAGTTGTGTTTGCTCACCAAGTGAGCTCTACTTTGCTTCAATTATGTGATATGTATTCCTGCAAGTAACTAAAGTCCAAGGACATGTGGAACTTTATTAATTATACTCCTAAATGCTGGTAGCGGACGCTAATTCCCTTTTATTTTCGAGGTCTATGACGGTCGGAATCGTTACTTAACGACCATCAACATGGCCCCCTAACTTTAGGGTGTGTTCCCCTATTGAGGTCCCCTAATAATCTGAACTGAATATTAATACATATCCGTCAGGGCCACGAAAACCGATGTTGCGCAACGGCTAGTTGACCCTTTGGTTCCCGACTTTTCTCGAAGCGACAGGAAGAACTGACAGTTGAGATGGAAAAAGTGGTGCACCCAGCGGCGACTTCTCCGGGACGTGCAACGGCATCCCCGCTGACACCGTTAATTGCTTCTGGACGTTCAACCACTCTGATTCAATCATCAGGATAATGCGGCAAGCCATGAAGATGGATGGGCAGGGGCACCTCGGATGCTTCGCGCGCGTCATTAACGGCGTTGCGCGCTCTCCGAGCTCAGCACTTCCAGGCCCATCATTGCCCCTTCTTTAACCGCATTGTTGTTTTGCTTTATTTTCTCTTCACGCCTTTCCATTGCCAAGAAATTCCCAAACGCTTCCAACTTCAAGCACTCCCGCTTCCTTTCCTGCACTACGCCACTTCGACGCGCATAGTCGCCACCTTCACTGCTGGAGCACCGCTCACATTCGCAAGGGCCGCTGATCTTCCTGGTCAAGACCTATAGCACCAAAGAAGATGTCGAAGAAGGCGGCGAAGGCTTCATCGGCTGGTGTTGATGAGGCCGAGTCCAGCTCGGCCTTTGTCCCCTCACGCGTCGGGAAGGAGATGATGGAGGAGATACAGCGGCTCGGCGTCCTCCCCGCTCAGGAACTTCGCGATGTGGCGGCCAGTGAGGGGGGAGCAGTTCCCAATCCTAGACTCCGGTGACTTGGTCGTCTTCTCTGCCTTCCTCCTTCGTGGGTTCGGAGTACTGGCCCCCCCCTTTGTTCGGGGTCCGCTCCATTACTACGACATCACCCTCTGCAACCTTAATCCTAACTCCATCCTCCAGATTTCTATCTTCATCCATCTCTATGAGGCCTATCTTGGGATAGACCCGCATTTCAATCTTTTTTGCCATTACCTCTGTCACATACCCAAATTTTGGGATCATGAAATTTTTTGTCAAAACCAAATGAAAGTAAAGATTCTCAATTTTGTGAACCAAAAATTTTTATTTCAAACTTAGGTGAAGTATTTCAACCAAGTGGCTTGATTAAAATTTGAGAACAAAAGAAAACCTTTTTCATTTCTAACTTAGAAGGTGGATACAAACATACATGTGAGCATGCATATGCATAAAACATGTTTTGACCATGAGTCCTTTTGTGCATTTGGGATTTTGGATCGCATTTCATAATAGGTCTCATGAGCATAACTAAAAGATTTATTTCACAGTTAACCTTGGGTAATAACATGTGGACATAAAATTTAGTTCAAAGATCATATCCCCAGCTCAAGAAAAATTTAGTAGATGCATTTACAAAATGGGAACACCTATACATCAAAAGGTTACCCTAATTTTCTAGAACAATCCATGCAAGATAAAATCATGGAAAAATTCATGTTGGTACCAAGCATTATGTACAACTCAATATAATTTTAGTACAATTTAATAGCTAGGGTTGGTGCCTCAAACAAATTAAATAAAACAGTCATAAAGGTTAATAATTAAAATCCTTTATCGGCTAAAACCATACCTCACCCAAAAGTGAATTAAAATGCACATAAGTGTACATGTGAAATAATTTATTTATATAATAGGTTAATTATCGTGAATAAATATAATTTTCCCAGAATTTTTATCCTCTATTTAGGTCTTCTAAAAATTCGAACAAGTTTTCAATTAGGCCATCTTTGTTCAATTTCTGTGAGCAATTCACACATGACTTTTGTGTGCAACCAAAGAAAATGGAATCTAGTTTTGCTTCCCTACTTCCAGAAAAAATTTTCACCAATTTATCAAGCTCACACATCAAGTTATGTGGCTGCAAATTTATGGGAAAATAATAATCCGAAAATACAGCCAAAAATCAATTGTACTCCATTTTATACCAAGACCACTCTCAGTTGCCTAGTGCACCATGTCCTAGACCCACTTGGCAGCCTCCCTGGCTAAATCTCACCCTGTCCCTCCCCCTCACTTGACCGGGAACACGGGAGAGCATGAGCCGACAGCGCTCAGAACGCCGTCGACGCATGGTCATGACGTGCCGGCACCCGGAACATCTCCTTGCACCCACAAACTCTCCCAGCCGCGTCGCCCAACCTCACTCTTCACTCTAGAGACGAAGAAAACAAGGGAGGAGGCCCTTTGCCTTTCCATCGCCAATGTTCTCGCCGCCGGTCGTGGAGATGACGACCATCGCCGTCGTCGATTGAGTCAAGGTCGCCTCCGTCTCTTTCGCGTTCCCATCTCTCCTCGCAACGCCGAGCATAAACTCTTTTGACCACCTCCCATTTTGTGACACACAACAACGGAAACACGAGCCTCGCCGACGACACCCTGGAGTACACACTGGAGCACCGCCGCTTCGACATCCTCGTCTTCCAGCCACCCTCGTCCACTCTGGAGCAAGCCGCTATGCCAAGAGTCATGCCTCGATCTCCTCTTCAAGACACCTCAAGAACCGCAAGTAGAGAGTGACAAAATGCGGAGAACACGCCCCTTTCTTCCTCGGGTCCGATCTGAACCCGCCACTGCTGCCATCGTCGATTTCTTTCTCTCCGGTGAGCCATTGTCAAATTCCTTGCGCATGCACCATCCCTGTGACCTTCTTGGACATGCATGCATGGCCGCTCTTCAAGTAGATCGAGCCGTCACCGTTCACCCCGGAAGATCTTGCCGTCGCCAAGTCTGTCCATCGCCATGACCCTGTCGGGCCTCTACAAGCCACGGACAAGCTTCAGTGAGATTTCTATTAACCCAAGAACTCACATGCATGCATTAATTTGGCACGAATCGAGCCGTAGATCCATATGGCTCATCACCTCGAAACCGGCCGCCGCTCGTGCTCGCCACCAGCGCCGCTCCGATCATCACTGTGCACAAGATCACCACTAATAGATTAGCAATGAGCTACTCTATCTTTTTGCTTTTGGTTGCTCCTCGCGAAACCCGGCCGTTCGTCGTTGACGCCGCCTCAAACCTCGCCGGTCGCGCCCTTCCTCTGCTCTTGTCCCTTTGTCGTGCCACTGACATGTGGGCCACGGTCATTAGGCGCTAAAGGCCTTGTTTAGCGAATGTTTAAATCCTAGAAGGTTTATTTTGTAAATATTCTCTGAATGACATGTGGACCCATGGATTTATATCTAATTATAACAAAACACATGAACTCTAAACAAACTTGGTTTTAAACGAGTTCTGGACTGCAGGTTCTATTTATATAGACTCTAGGGGCCTTTCTGCATAACTCCATAGAATGACATATGGGCCCTGCCACTTGAAAATCAGGAAAATACAAAGTGAAATAACTAAAACATTTTCTATTTAACAGAAAACTGCACAAACTTGGAAAATCCATATAAAATCCAAAACAACTCATTTCGGGATGAAACCAATTTCTATGAACTCACAAGATAATGAACTTTAATGTGGAAATATAAAACTTAGCACTCACTGTACAAATTTTGTCTCTAAAATTTAAATAAGGAAAGTCACAAATAAAACTTTCACAAACTTATAAAATACATAGAAAATTCAATTTAACTTATTTTTGGACAAACTAAAATTCTATAGATGCACCAACTTACCCCCACTGATTAGGAAAAATAAAAATATATAGTTACTTTGTACCAAATGCCTTTAAGGCTATTAATATTAAAATGATGTGATTTAGGTGAGCTGAACTTTAGATATTAAAATAAAATTCATTTTAACTTATTTTTGAGTAAACTTAAGTTCTGTAGAATCACCAAAACCTATACTTTCAAAGGGTAAAAAAATATGTGCTTACTGTGTAGAAAAACCTCTTAAATATTTATACAAGAAATAAATAACTTAGTGCATACTTCAACTTGAAAAATCTGTAGAAAATTCATCTTTAATCCATTTTGAGTGAACTAAGTTTCTATAGAGCCAGCAAGTGATGGACTTCAATTAAGCAAAATAAAATATGGCAACCCCTATACTAAATATGTCAGTAAACTTTAAATAGGGAAAACTAGATGCAAATCAGAATAATAGGTTGAGCACCATATATATGTATAAGTGTAGATGTATATGCACATATGCATTCTAGTTCTAAGTAAATTAAAATAAAAACTTGGTAGACCACAGAAGCCTTAGGTTCATCCACAATTACTAGAAACTTGATGCACTTAGGTTATGAAACAAGTTCTAGGAATAATATAAGGTATTGCTAGTCTAGATTAGAGCACTCCTAATTTATAAAGTAAAGACCATGAGCTTATGAACTAAAAATGGTTTAGCTAACCAAAATTAATCCTTTATTCACCTAAATATAGAAGTAACAATGTTCTGGACCTATCACTCTTAAGTTACGCGCATATAGAACGTTATGGGCCTAGAACACGTAATAACTTGTTTAATACATAGAAAATTCATGTTAACTCTAAAAATTGTGAAAACAAATATGTTAGTACTAGTAAACATAACTCTTCACCCCTGTGAATTACTAAAAATCAAATTATAGGACCATTGTCCAAACATTGGAAGATGTTGGCGTTGTCGACTCGCGTCTGGAGTATGGCCTCCCAAGCGGATCGTCCGGTCGTCCTCAGGACCCGCTTTCTTCTGTCGGCCTCCTCCTTGCACCTCCTCTCATCTTCTGCTAGCTTGCGCTCCTGCTCAAGTCTCGCTTGTTCTTCTTCTGCGATCCTACGGGCCATGGCTGGGTCAGTCTCAGCCACCTCAGCCATGAGGACGTCGAAGCACTTCGGCTCGTAGTCCTTGTCACAGTCGGAGTCATTGGCCTCGTCCGAGGGGATGCCGTAAAGCTCGTCGAAGCCTGAAGAGCTAAAGTATTCATCGAACTCCGAGGATGAGCATGACCCGAATGGTTGGAGGATGACTGCGATTTCCCTTGAGCCTGGGTTGCTCGAATCTGGATCGTTCCAGTCCGAGTCATAGCTTGATGACGTGGGTCCCTCCGAGTGGGTTGATCTCGACTCGGGGAGAAGAGTTTGCAGAGATCTCAGCGGCATTTGGTAATCCAAACGGTGCCGAGAGGGTTTCTCCCTCCAAATAGATTGATTCCGACGGGGCGGTGAGAAGACAGCTGTAGATCTCAACGGCGTTCGGTAGTCCGAACGGCGCCGAGTGGATTCCTCCTTCTGAGTGGATGGACTGCATCTTGGAAGTCAAAATTGTGTCGTAGATCTCGGCGTTGTTCGGTAACCCGAACGGCACAGAGCGGATTCCCCCTTCCGACTGGTCCAAATCCGAGTCGGGGAAGGAGAGCTTGTTGAAGTTGTTGGCGGCGAAGTCGTTGATGCATGAAGAAGATCCCATCGTGCTTGTCGGTGAGATTGAAGAAGTCTTGACGCGCGGGCCCCTACCTGGCGCGCCAACTGTCGAAACTTGGTTTTGGCAAAAGAAAATTGGGGGTGCAGTCAAGATCGCCAAGCACAATGGGTTAGGTGGAAAACAAGGTTTAGACAGGTTTAGGCCCTCTCGTGAGGTAATACCCTACTCCTGTTTCGGGGATTCGATCTGCCGAGTGTTTATTGATCTCAAGATCTGTTGCTCCTAAAGTCGATAGCTCATAAAGCATATGTCTCATATAAAGCTGATAGCTCATCTCTGAAGCTCATATCCCTCAAGAGACGCCCCTTACCCCCTTATATAGTCTCGGAGGGCAGGCTTACAAGTCGGAAACCCTATCTTACTCTAAATCGGTTTCCTCAATCTTACCAAACCATGACTATGGGCCGTTGCCTTATCTAATCGGTAACGTAATACCCAAGTCATAGCTGGTTTACATAATTAGAAGGCGTAACCTATCCCTATCTCCAGTCGGATAAGCTTGCCATGTGAGTATCCGATTGCCATAATCTCCACACCATTCTAAATGACCAACTTAAGAGGCTCCTATAGTCTGTATTTGCTCTGATACCATGCCTTGTCGGAGATGCCCGAAACTTCCGTTCTATTTGCAATATGAGTTGAAATGGTTCAGCTCATATGACAAGTATAAGGAAACATCCGAAGTCCCAAGAGAGGGATAAGTGAGACATTGCTGGGCCTTTAGCCTGCCAGTAAACTTCAGCCTGAGATGTGCCCGTCAAACCACTCGAAGGCGGCGACCAGATGTGTTACACATTCAGGAGACTTGACAAAATTGGCTAAAGATCTACAACATCTCAAATATTCCTAACTCTTACTCGTGTGAATATAGTTCCCAGGATGTGCACTAGATTCACATTTTCATCTCAAGCATGAATATACATAGCGAACACATATAAGCTGAAAAGGAACTTAATGAAGGGTTACACGGAGGCTACGCTAGCTAATAACAAAACTTTTGTACCGCACAAACGAGGAACACTTGCAAGTAAGGGTCGATAGATCGTTACCGATTGGACTATGCAGCGGAATTAGCCAATCAGGAACTATCCGATCGAGAATAGTGCTGGCCGATGACAGCCGATTTGCCGATAGCAGATTCTCGCAAGCTGACAGCTGATTCCTAGGAACAACTGATTCACCAATCAGCTGATTCATCGAGTAGCCGATTCGCCGAGTCGTCCGACCGCGTTCGCGTGCCTCGCTCCGATGCGCTCGACCGCAGCCGATTCCACCACAGCCGATTCGTAGCCGACGAACAGCACCGCAACGTAGCAGCGCCTCTACCGGTATCCACACATCCGGGGATAGAACGCCTAACACCCGTGTGCTAGCACAAGATGCAAGGCCTAGGGTTTTGGCTCGAAGGTGGAGAGGGTTTCCGTGGAGGTTGATCTCCCCGACTTCTGTTGCGCCAAATCAGATTGAGTCGGTTCAATTGCAAGCAGCAGCTCTCCACCCCTCACCACTTTATATAGAGTTGCCGGTTGGGCCTAGAGGCCCATCGGGACTCTATTTTGAATCGGATCCCATCCAAATCTCATAGAGTTGGCCGGCTGGACTTCGTAAGCCCATAGGACTCTATCCGATCGGATACCTATCCGATCGAGCCATATCCGAGTCCAACTCGAATGACTGTTCTTATCCCCTTAAGCGTGTGACCCTGTAGGTTCAGGTATACTTAGTTTCGGCTATAGTCCAACTCAGCCGACCGTCGGCTCGAGTCCAACTCAGCCGACCGTACATAGCAGCGCCTAGCAGCACATATTGACACCATAGTATACAAGAATATAATATCGGCTCTAAACCAGTAATGTGTACACAAATCCTTTTGCCTCACGATACAAGTTAAGCTATAGGCAAGATGTGTGTGCCATCCCTTCAATAGCTTAACCATTCACTCGAACCGTATTAGATTATCTGTCTGTTGATTGACTCCCAATCAACTCGACATGGCCATGCACTTCCATAATCCATTACCTCGAGGGGCCCAGAGATATCTCTCCAAAGGAGGGGCAAATTCCATCTTGATCATTCATATCCCACTATATGTTTCATAGCAAACCCGAAGACTACTTTTATAACTACCCAGTTACGGAATAGCGTTTGATAGTCCCAAAGTAGGCTACTACACACGTTGGAATCCATGATGATCTCAGGGCTAAGGACTTTGCACCAAACTACTTGAGACCAACTAATGACACATTAATTCCTTTAGTGTCTCATGGTGGGTCTATCCAACAACATGTTCTTTAACATGTGTCCATATTCATTGATTTGGTATCTCCATACCATTATCTATGAGACGTGATCATCAATCAATAAACATGCCGATCTTAGAACCATATTAGTTGCAGTAATATGATATATGATCAGGGATCATTTAGAAATATATTCATACATATAGAGTCTCATAAATAAGTGACATACTTATTGATCAATACAAGATGTCTATTTCATGGAACTGAATAACACTTTATACATTTATACATAAACATTGACGTGATATCCAACATCTCCATGTTGCCTCTAGGGCATATCACTAACAATCTCCCACTTGCACTAGAGTCAATCATGTAAGTATCTAATACCCATTGCTCTTGTGTGCTCCTCATGTTTCGGCTGAGGGAGAGGTTTTGTCAGCGGATCGGCTATGTTGAGATCCGTGTACACTTTGCATATCTTGACATCACCTTTGTCCACAATCTCGCGGATGAGATGATATCGCCAAAGTATGTGTTTGGACTTTTGATGTGACCTTGGCTCCTTGGCTTGCGCAATGGCTCCACTATTATCACAATAGAGAGACATTGGACCAGTTGCACTGGTCATCACACCCAGCTCATAAACAAATTTCTTTATCCAAACAGCCTCCTTTGCACCTTCTGAAGCAGCGATGTACTCGGTCTCTGTTGTAGAATCAGCAACAGTATCCTGGTTGGAACTCTTCCAGCTGACTGTACCTTCGTTCAGGCAGGACACAAACCCAGATTGCGATCTATAATCATCTTTGTCCGTTTGGAAGCTAGCATCGGTGTAACCACTTACAACGAGCTCTTCTTCACCTCCATAGACTAGGAACATATCCTTAGTTCTTCTCGAGTACTTAAGGATATTCTTTACGACAGTCCAGTGACCTTCACCTAGATCTGACTGGTATCTGCTTGTAGCACTCAAAGCGTACGAGACATCTAGACCATTCTTGAAAGAAACTCTTTCCCCAAGAAGACACCATGTGGGGCGACAAACACTTTGCCTTGTTCCCGATTATAAAAGTAATATCCCTTGGTTTCCTTAGGATATCCCACAAAGAAGCACTGGTCAGATTTGGGTGTGAGCTTGTCGGACTGTAAACGTTTTACATAAGCCTCATATCCCCAAATTTTGAGAAAAAACAAACTAGGGGTTTGCCCTGTCCATATCTCATATGGTGTCTTTTCAACTGACTTAGATGGAACTCCATTTATTTTGAACGCAGTTGTTTCAAGAGCATATCCCTGAAGGATAACGGAAGATCACTTTGGCTCATCATGGACCGCACCATGTCCAACAAGGTGCGATTTCTCCGTTCGAACACTCCATTCCATTGTGGAGTTCCTGGCGGAGTCAACTGTGGAAGAATTCCACAATCTTTCAGATGATTACCAAACTCTTGGCTCAAGTATTCCCCTCCACGATCTGATCGTAGAAACTTGATTGTTTTTCCTAAATGATTCTGTACTTCATCATGGAATTCTTTGAACTTTTCAAAGGATTCGGACTTATGCCTCATTAAGTAGATATAACCATATCTACTAAAGTCATCGGTGAAGGTAATGACGTACTGATAACCACATCTGGCCGTTGAGCTCATTGGTCCACATACATCAGTATGTACGAGTGCCCACAAGTCATTTGCTCTCTGACTGTGTCCCGTGAAAGGTGCCTTTGTCATCTTACCATGTAAACAAGACTCACATGTCTCAAATGATTCAAAATCAAAAGAGTGAAGCAATCCATCCTTATGGAGCTTCTCCATGCGTTTCTGATTTATATGGCCTAAGCGACAATGCCAGATAAACATGGGGTTTGTATCATTTGGGAGTTGCCTCTCTGTATTAATGTTATAGATGGGAGATGCTTGAAGATTCAAAACGTATAATCCATTCATCAATGGTGTATGAAAATAGAACATATCTCTGAGATAAACTGAACAACCATTGTCCATTGATCTAAAACCATATCCCTCCACTTGGAAACATGAAGCGGAAATAACGTTTTGACATCGAGTTAGAACACAATAACAATTATTTAATTCCAAAACTAATCCTGAAGGTAGATGAAGTGGAACAGTGCCGAAAGCAACTGTAACAACGCTTGCTCCATTGCCGACGCACAGGTTCACCTCACCCCTTCTCAATCCTCTACTTCTTCTCATTCCCTGCAACAATTTGCAAATATGAGCTACTGATCCGGTATCAAATACCCCAGAGTCAGTAGGTGAAGTAGCAAGATTAATGTCTATAACATTAATACCTGAAGCAGAAGTCGCACTTTGCTTCCTTTTGAGATCCTCCATGTACTTCTTGCAGTTCCTTTTCCAGTGACCTGTCTCCTTGCAATAGAAGCAAACAGCATCTGATACCGCCGACCCCTTCTTGCCCTTCTTTGTGTTGGAGGCACTCGCGATCTCATCGAGAGTTAATTTCCTCTTGGTGCAAAGTTTCTTGACAGGTGGTTTGCGCTTAGCCTTCTGCATCATCATCACATGATGACCATTTTTCTGGATACTCTCCTCAGCCGTCTTTAGCATCCCATGCAATTCAGCTAAGGTCTTATCCATACTGTTCATGTGATAATTCAATATGAATGGCTCGAAGCTCGTAGGGAGCGACTGGAGAATCACATCAGTAGCCAACTCTTGGCTAAGGAGAAAACCAAGTTTTTCCAGACTCTCAATGTAGCCAATCTTTTTATCACATGCGGACTGACGTGACTCCCCTCAACAAGCCTGCACGCAAACAAGGACTTTGAGGTGTTCAACCTCTCGGCCCTTGCTTGGTTCTCAAACATGCCACACAATCCCTGAATAATAGTATGAGCATCGCTGCTCTCATATTGCATCTGAAGCTCAGAGGACATTGTAGCTAGCATGAGATAGCTTATGTCTATGGAAATCATGAGTGTGCTTCTCATAAGCCCACCGTGCAGTAGCAGTAGAATTATTAGACAAATCATCAGTATAGGGTACTTCAAGAACGTACTCCTTGCGCTCTTGCTTGAGAACAATTCTCAAGTTGCGATACCAATCCATAAAGTTTGTTCCATTGAATTTTTCCTTTTCGAGAATAGATTGCAAATTAAAGGTACTGGGTGTAGTATTAGCTGCCATTATTCTACAACAGAAAAAGCAAACTGTAGCACAATATTTATGCTATGTCTATTGTTAAACAATTTAACATAAGACTTCCCATTACATATTTTACACCTTCCCTCTAGGTTACGTATTGGGTCAAGCTCCACATGTTAATTAATTTCTAGCGAGCTTTGGCATCACGGCTAGAAGATTAATAACATCGGTAAGCAACTCCTTGCTAATCACATCTCTATGTGACTCTTGCTGTTGGTGTGGCATCTTCATGCCCCGACGCCAACCTATGCCCCAAGGCCCATAACTATTTTGATAGCCTTGTTAAGTAAACCAAATGCTCCTGCTGTATATGTCCGACATATACCCCCTCGTGTTATGATAGAGAATGGCACTCTGCTTTGGCAGACCCACCATTGACGAGCATAACGGTGACGGGTAGTGCAACATTTGGAAGGGCATCATTACTACTTAATTTTGTGAGGGATGCTATCCTATCAAACAAACACATCATATATATGAAAGCAGGTAGAATAGCATATAATGAAATAGTATAGCCCCCTTCACATGGTGATCTCTATCTCCATGCCGGTGTAGAGGATCTCCATGTTCATCACCGTTCTTTCGAGTGCCGAATGCTTGATATCTTCAAATTAAGCTACTACTATAGAAGCTCTAATTGAAGATACATCGACTCGTAGGTCGTGAAAGAATATTACAAGCATTGCACGTAAGAAAGAATATTACAGGAATTGCACATATGAAAGAATATTACATGCATCTCATACATACAATAGGGTCATACCATCTCAAAGCATTCTCTACAAAAAACAAGTTAGGCATAGAACGTTTTCTACCTATCGCAGAGATACAACATCTAGACGACCTATAAGGAGGTATGCACACGGCGGTCCCGCTAGCTAATAATAAAACTTTTCTACCGTGCAAACCAGGAACACTTGCAAGTAAGGGTTGATAGATCGTTACCGATTGAAGTATGCAGCGGAAATAGCCAATCAGGAGCTATCCGATCCGGAACTATGTTGGCCGATGACGGCCGATTGCCGACATAGATTCTGCAAGCCGAGAGCCGATTCCCGAGAACAACCGATTCACCAATCAGCCAATTCACCGAGTAGCCAATTCGCTGAGTCGTCCGACGCGTTCGCGCGCCTCGCTCCGATGCGCCGAGCGCGATCGATTCCACCACGCAATGGGATTCGTAGCCGACGAACAACACCGCAACATAGGAGCGCCTCTATCGGTATCCACATGTCCGGGGACAGAACGCCTAACACCCATGTGCTAGCACAAGATGCAAGGCTAGGGTTTTGGCTCGAAGGTGGGGAGGGTTTCCGTGGAGATTGATCTCGCCGACTTCTGTTGCGCCAAATCAGATTGATTCGGTTCAATTGCAAGCAGCAGCTCTCCACCCCTCACCACTTTATATAGAGTTGCCGGTTGGGCCTAGAGGCCATCGGGACTCTATTTTGAATCGGATCCCATCCAAATCTCATAGAGTTGGCCGGCCGGACTTTGTAAGCCCATAGGACTCTATCCGATCGGATCCCTATCCGATCGAGCCGTATCAGAGTCCAACTCGAATGTCTGTTCTTATCTCCTTAAGCGTGCGACCCTGTAGGTTCAGGTATACTCGGTTTCGGCTATAGTCCAACTCAGCCGACCGTTGGCTCAAGTCCAACTCAGCCGACCGTCGGCTCGATTCCAACTCAGCCGATCGTCATTAGCGGCACCTAGCAGCACATATTGACACCATAATATACAAGAATATAATATCGACTCTGAACCTGTAATGTGTACACAAATCTCTTTGCCTCACGATACCAATTAAGCTATAGGAAAGATGTGTGTGCCATCCCTTCAATAGCTTAACCATTCACTCCTCATTCAACTTGGCATGGCCATGCACTTCCATAATCAATTACCTCGAGAGGCCAAGAGATATCTCTCCAAAGGAGGGGCAAATTCCATCTTGATCATTCATATCCCACTACATGTTTTATGACCCGAAGACTACTTTTTTATCTACCCAGTTACGGAATAGTGTTTGATAGTCCTAAAATAGGCTACTACACATGTTGGAATCCATGATGATCTCAGGTCTAAGGACTTTGCACCAACACTACTTGAGACCAACTAATGGCACATTAGTTCCTGTATTGTCTCATGGTGGGTCTATCCAACAACAAGTTCTCTATCATGTGTCCATATTCATTGATTTGGTATCTCCATACCATGATCTACGAGGCATGATCATCAATCAATAAACATGCTGATCTTAGAATCATATTAGTTCCAATAATATGATATATGATCAGGGATCATTTAGAAATAGCTTCATACATATAGAGTCTCATAAATAAGTCACATACTTATTGATCAATACAAGATGTCTATTTTATGGAACTGAATAACAGTTTATTCATTTATACATAAACATTTGACCATGATATCCAGCATCTCCATGTTTCCTCTAGGGTATGTCACTAACACTTAAAGGATTACATTTCTTAGGTAATTACATAGGTCTGAAGGGTTACGCGGAAGCTACGCTAGCCGAAAACAAAAATTTCTACCGCGCAAACCAGGAACACTTGCAAGTAAGGGCCGATAGATCGTTACCGATTAAAGTAGAGTGCAGCGGAATAGCCAATCAGGGCAATCCGATCCGAGACAGTGTAGCCTATTCCGGAGACAGCCGATTCGCCAATCAGCCGATTCGAGTCGTCGGCCGCGTTCTCACGCCTCGCTCCGATGCGCCCGCCGCAGCCGATCAAGAGCGCGCAACGTAGCGAGCGCCTCTACCGGTATCCACACGTCCGGGACGAACGCCGTACACCCGTGTGCTAGCACGCGATGCAAGGCTAGGGTTTGGCTCGAAAGTGGGGAGGGTTTCCGTGGAGATTGATCTCGGCGACTTCTGTTGCACGCGATGCAATTGACGTCTCACGCCTCTCCACCCCTCCCTCCTTTATATAGAGTTGGCCGACGGGACTAGTGGCCGATTAGGACTCTATTTTGAATCGGATCTCATCCGTATCTCATAGAGTTGGCCGCCCACACGTCGTAAGCCCATAGGACTCTATCCGATCGGATCCCTATCCGATCGAGCCGTATCCGAGTCCAACTCGAATATCTATTCTATCCCCTTAAGCGTGCGACCACTGTAGGTTCAGGTATACTCGGTTTCGGCTATAGTCTAACTTAGCCGATCGTCGGCTCGAGTCCAACTCAGCCGATTGTCAATAGCGGCGCCTAGCAGCACATATTGACACCATAGTATACAAGAATATAATATCGGCTCGAACTGTAATGTGTACACAAATCCCTTTGCCTCACGATACCGGTTAAGCTATAGGCAAGATGTGTGCCATCCCTTCAATAGCTTAACCATTCACTCGAACCGTATTGGATTATCGTCGTTGATTGACTCCTCAATCAACTTAGCATGGCCATGCATTTCCATAATCCATTACCTCGAGGGGCCCGAGATATCTCTCCAAAGGAGGGGCAAATTCCATCTTGATCACTCACATCCCACTCCATGTTTCATAGCAAACCCGAAAACTACCTTTATAACTATCCGATTACGGAATAGCGTTTGGTAGTCCCAAAGTAGGCTACTACACATGTTGGAATCCATGGTGATCTCAGGTCTAAGGACTTTGTACCAACACTACCCGAGACCAACTAATGGCACATTAATTCTGTAGTGTCTCATGGTGGGTCTATCCAACAATGTGTTCTCTAACACATATGTCCATGTTTATTGATTTGGTATCTCCATACCCATGATCTACGAGACATGATCATCAATCAATAAACATGCCGATCTTAGAATCATATTTGTTCCAACAATATGACATATGATCGAGGATCGTTTAGAAATAGATT
This sequence comes from Oryza australiensis, assembly GCA_019925245.2. Taxonomy (NCBI): domain Eukaryota; kingdom Viridiplantae; phylum Streptophyta; class Magnoliopsida; order Poales; family Poaceae; genus Oryza; species Oryza australiensis. Next base: position 707,431 of record JAIFGZ020000311.1, read on the forward strand.
CATACATATCGAGTCTCATAAATAAGTCACGTACTTATTGATCAATACAAGATGTCTATTTCATGGAACCGAATAACACTTTATTCATTTATACATAAACATTGACGTGATATCCAACATCTCCATGTTGCCTCTAGTGCATATCACTAACAATCTCCCACTTGCACTAGAGTCAATCATGTAAGTATCTAATACCCATTGCTCTTGTGTGCGCCTCATGCTTCGGTGAGGGAGAGGTTTTGTCGGCGGATCGGCTATGTTGAGATCCGTGTGCACTTTGCATATCTTGACATCACCTCTGTCCACAATCTCGCGGATGAGATGATATCGCCGAAGTATGTGTTTGGACTTCGATGTGACCTCGGCTCCTTGGCTTGCGCAATGGCTCCACTATTGTCACAATAGAGAGACATTGGACCAGTCGTACTAGTCATCACACCAAGCTCGAAACGAATTTCTTGATCCAAATGCCTCCTTTGCGGCTTCCGAGCGCAATGTACTCGGCCTCCGTTGTAGAATCAGCAACGGTATCCCGCTTGGAACTCTTCCAGTGGCGCGCCTCCGTTCGGGCGAACACGAACCCAGATTGCGATCTATAATCATCCTTGTCCGTTTGGAAGCTAGCATCGGTGTAACCACTTACAACGAGCTCTTCTTCACCTCCATAGACTAGGAACATATCCTTAGTTCTTCTCAAGTACTTAAGGATATTCTTTACTGCGATCCAGTGACCTTCACTGGATCTCGAGTATCTGCTCGTAGCACTCAAAGCGTCACGAGACATGCGGCGTGTACAAAGCATGGCATACATGATGGATCCAATTGCCGAAGCATATGGAACCATACCCATCTTATTCCGCTCATCATGTGTCCGAGGACACGATTCTTGCTAAGATTGATGCCATGTGACATAGGCAAGAAACCTTTCTTGGAATCATGCATGTTGAACCTTTTCAACACCTTGTCAATGTATGTACTTTGGCTTAATCCAATTAGCCTCTTGGATCTATCTCTATAGATCCGAATGCCTAATATATATCTTTGCCTCCCTAAGTCTTTCATGGAAAAACTATTTTTCAAGGAAGACTTGACGGATTCAAGCATAGGGATATCATTTCCAATCGTAATATGTCATCCACATATAAGATTAGAAATACAATTGCGCTCCCACTCGACCTTTTTGTAAACACAGGCCTCTTCTTCATTTTTGATGAAACCAAACCCTTTGATTACTTCATCAAAACGAATATTCCAACTCCGAGATGCTTGCTTCAATCCATAAATGGATTTCGTAGCTTGCATATCTTTCCGAGCGATTCTGGATCGACAAAACCCCGAGGTTGTATCATGTATACATCATCGCTTAGGTTTCCATTCAGGAAAGCCGTTTTGACATCCATCGCCATATCTCATAATCGAAATATGCAGCAATCGCTAGCATAATCCGAATAGATTTAAGCATTGCGACGGGCGAGAAGGTTTCATCATAATCAACTCCTTGAATCTGTTTAAAACCTTTCGCCACCAATCGCGCCTTATAGATGTGAACATTTCCATCCATATCGGCCTTTTCTTAAAAACCCATTTACACTCAATGGTTTTGACACCATCAGTGGATCAACCAAGTTCCAAACTTGATTGTCGTACATGGATTCTATTTGGATTTCATGGCTCCAAGCCACTTGTTGGAATCGGGTCCCACCATCGCTTCCTCATAGGTCTTAGGTTCATTGTTGTCCAACAACAATATATCACGTTGTTCCGCACTGTGTACTGCGGGTGCACGACGTGATCTTTCGGTCTCCGTGGGGCTGGTGTATCTACAACGGTGGCGCAACACTTTGCACCTCTGTTGTGGTTACGTGGTCGCTGAAACATTTTTCGGTGTTTCTTGAACTTCTTCAAGATGCACCCTGCTCCCACTAACCCTTCTTGAAAGAAACTCTTTCTCTAAGAAGACACCGTGTCGGGCGACAAACACTTTGCCTTGTTCCGATTATAAAAGTAATATCCCTTAGTTTCCTTAGGATATCCCACAAAGAAGCACTTGTCGATTTGGGTGTGAGCTTGTCGGGTAAACGTTTTACATAAGCCGCATCCCCATATTTTGAGAAAAGACAAACTAGGGGTTGCCCTGTCCATATCTCATATGGTGTCTTTTCAAATGACTTAGATGGAACTCTATTTAGTGTGAGCGCGTTGTTTCAAGACATATCCCGAAAGATAACGGAAGATCACTTTGGCTCATCATCGACCGCACCATGTCCAACAAGGTGCGATTTCTCCGTTCGGACACTCCGTTCCATTGTGGAGTTCTGGCGGAGTTAACTGTGGAACAATTCCACAATCTTTCGAGATAATTACCAAACTCTTGGCTCAAGTATTCCCCTCCACGATCGATCGTAGAAACTTGATTGTTTTCCCTAAATGATTACGTACTTCATTCGGAATTCTTTGAACTTTTCAAAGGATTCGGACTTATGCCTCATCAAGTAGATATAACCATATCTACTAAAGTCATCGGTAAAGGTAATGAAGTACGATAACCACCTCGGCCGTCGAGCTCATTGGTCCACATACATCGGTATGTACGAGTGCCAACAAGGCACTTGCTCTTTCACGTGTCCCGTGAAAGGTGCCTTTGTCATCTTACCAAGTAAACAAGACTCACATGTCTCAAATGATTCAAAATCAAAAGAGTGAAGCAATCCATCCTTATGGAGCTTCTCCATGCGTTTCTTATTTATATGGCCTAAGCGACAATGCCGGATAAACGTGGGGTTTATATCATTAGAGAGTTGTCTTTCGTATTAATGTTATAGATGGGAGACGCTTCAAGATTCAAAACGTATAATCCATTCACCAATGGAGCATGAAAATAGAACATATCTCGAGATATATTGAACAACCATTGTTCATTGATCTAAAATCATATCCTTCCGCTTGCAAACATGAAGCGGAAATAACGTTTTGACATAGTGTTGGAACACAATAACAATTATTCAATTCCAAAACTAATCCCGAAGGTAGATGAAGTGGTAGTGTGCCGACAAAGCGTAGCAACGCTTGCTCCATTGCCGACGCGAGTTCACCTCGCCCTTCTCAATCCTCTACTTCTTCTCATTCCCGCAACGATTTGCAAATATGAGCTACGATCCGGTATCAAATACCCAAGAGTCGAGTAGGTGAAGTAGCAAGATTAATGTCTATAACATTAATACCGAAGCGGAAGTCGTACTTTGCTTCTTCTTGAGATCCTCCATGTACTTCTTGCAGTTCCTTTTCCAAGGTGGCTGTCTCCTTGCGGTAGAAGCAAACGGCATCGATGCCGCCGACCCCTTCTTGCCCTTCTTTGCATTAGAGGCACTCGCGATCTCATCGGGAGTTAACTTTCTCTTGGTGCAAAGTTTCTTGACAGTGGTTTGCGCTTAGCCTTCGCATCATCATCACATGATGACCGTTTTCGGATACTCTCCTCGTTGTCTTTAGCATCCCATGCAATTCAGCCAAGGTCCTATCCATATTGTTCATGTGATAATTTAATATGAATGGCTCGAAGCTCGGAGGGAGCGGCGGAGAATCACATCGTAGCCAACTCTTGGCTAAGGGAAAACCCAGTTTTCCGGACTCTCAATGTAGCCAATCATCTTTATCACATGCGGATCGACGGGATTCCCTCGGCAAGCTCGCACGCAAACAAGGACTTTGAGGTGTTGAACCTCTCGGCCCGAGCTTGGTTCTCAAACATGCCACGCAGTCCCCGAATAATAGTGTGAGCATCGTTGCTCTCATATTGCTTCGAAGCTCGGGGGACATTGTAGCAAGCATGAGACGGCTTATATCTAGGGCATCATTAGTGTGCTTCTCATAAGCCCTCCGTGCGGTTGCGGTGGCATTAGTTGGCAAATCCTCGGGATAGGGTACTTCAAGAACGTACTCCTTACGCTCTTGCTTGAGAACAATTCTCAAGTTGCGATACCAATCCATAAAGTTTGTTCCATTTAATTTTTCCTTTTCGAGAATAGATCGCAAATTAAAGGTACTGGGTGTAGTATTAGCCGCCATTTATTCTACAACGAAAAAGCAAAGTTTAGCACAATGTTTATGCTATGTCTATTGTTAAACAATTTAACATTAGACTCCCATTACGTATTTTCCACCTTCCTCTAGGTTACGTATTGGGTCAAGATCCACATGTTAATTAATTTTCTAGTGAGCTTTGGCATCACTGCTAGAAAATTAGTAACATCGGTAAGCAACACCTTGCTAATCACATCTCTATGTGACTCTTGTTGTTGGTGTGGCATCTCCATGCCCCGGCGCCAACCTATGCCCCAAGGCCCAAAACTGTTTTGATAGCCTTGTTAAGTAAACCAAATGCTCCTGCATGTATATGTCGACATATACCCCTCGTGTTATGATAGAGAATGACACTCTGCTTTGGCGACCCACCATTGACGAGCATAACGGTGACGGGTGCAACATTTGGAAGGGCATCATTACTACTTAATTTTGAGAGGGATGCTATCCTATCAAACAAACATATCACATATGAAATCAAGAAGAATAGCATATAATGAAATAGTATGGCCCCCTTCACATGGTGATCTCCATCTCCATGTCGGCGCCGAGGATCTCCATCTTCGGCACCATATTCCAAGTGTCGAATGCTTGATATCTTCAAACTAAGCTACTACTATAGAAGCTCTAATTGAAGATTACATCGACTCGCAGTCGTGAAAGAATATTACAAGCATTGCACGTATGAAAGAATATTACGGGGATTGCACATATGAAAGAATATTACATGCATCACATGCATCTCATACATCTCATACATACAATAGGGCCATACCATCTCAAAGCATTCTCTCTGCAAAAACAAGTTAGGCGTAGAAACGTTTTCTACCTATCGCGAGCTACGGCATCGAGACGACCTATAAGGGGCTTCGGGCGGCGCCGAACACCACACGAAATTCATAGATCCAATCTATGAAATCGCTTATGGAAACCATATCGGCATAATCATATTATGCCGTCCCGATACACTATCAAGGGAGATGGTTTGCGTAGGCGCGAGGCAGCAACAAAGTCGGACTACGAGATAGCTTCGGTATAATCACATTATACCGTTCCGATACACTATCAAGGAACGCTATCTCGAACCCAACTCAAACCGAGTTATTTGGAAATTGCTTCGACGTAATCACATTACACCGTTCCGATACACTATCAAGGAACGCAATTACCATTAACTCTCCTCAACGATCTCGTTAAACCGATTGATCTAATCAACCCGTGCGCAAAACTTGTTCCAGATCAATCTAAAACCCGAACTAAGCAAGATTAGCTCGATACCCCTGAAGGGTTACGCGGAAGCTACGCTAGCCGAAAACAAAAATTTCTACCGCGCAAACCAGGAACACTTGCAAGTAAGGGCCGATAGATCGTTACCGATTAAAGTAGAGTGCGGCGGAATAGCCAATCGGGCAATCCGATCCGGAACAGTGTAGCCTATTCCCGAAGACAGCCGATTCGCCAATCAGCCGATTCGAGTCGTCCGGCCGCGTTCTCACGCCTCGCTCCGATGCGCCCGACCGCAGCCGATCAAGAGCGCGCAACGTAGCAGCGCCTCTACCGGTATCCACACGTCCCGGGGACGAACGCCGTACACCCGTGTGCTAGCACGCGATGCAAGGCTAGGGTTTGGCTCGAAAGTGGGGAGGGTTTCCGTGGAGATTGATCTCGGCGACTTACGTTGCACGCGATGCAATTGACGTCTCACAGCTCTCCACCCCTCCCTCCTTTATATAGAGTTGGCCGCGGGACTAGTGGCCGATTAGGACTCTATTTTGAATCGGATCTCATCCGTATCTCATAGAGTTGGCCGCCCCACACGTCGTAAGCCCATAGGACTCTATCCGATCGGATCCCTATCCGATCGAGCCGTATCCGAGTCCAACTCGAATATCTATTCTATCCCCTTAAGCGTGCGACCCTGTAGGTTCGGTATACTCGGTTTCGGCTATAGTCTAACTTAGCCGATCGTCGGCTCGAGTCCAACTCGGCCGACTGTCAACAGCGGCGCCTAGCAGCACATATTGACACCATAGTATACAAGAATATAATATCGGCTCCGAACCTGTAATGTGTACACAAATCCCTTTGCCTCACGATACCGGTTAAGCTATAGGCAAGATGTGTGCCATCCCTTCAATAGCTTAACCATTCACTCGAACCGTATTGGATTATCGTACGTTGATTGACTCCTCAATCAACTTAGCATGGCCATGCATTTCCATAATCCATTACCTCGAGGGCCCAGAGATATCTCTCCAAAGGAGGGGCAAATTCCATCTTGATCACTCACATCCCACTCCATGTTTCATAGCAAACCCGAAAACTACCTTTATAACTATCCCGATTACGGAATAGCGTTTGGTAGTCCCAAAGTAGGCTACTACACATGTTGGAATCCATGGTGATCTCGTGTCTAAGGACTTTGTACCAACACTACCGAGACCAACTAATGGCACATTAATTCTGTAGTGTCTCATGGTGGGTCTATCCAACAATGTGTTCTCTAACACATATGTCCATGTTTATTGATTTGGTATCTCCATACCCATGATCTACGAGACATGATCATCAATCAATAAACATGCCGATCTTAGAATCATATTTGTTCCAACAATATGACATATGATCGAGGATCGTTTAGAAATAGATTCATACATATCGAGTCTCATAAATAAGTCACGTACTTATTGATCAATACAAGATGTCTATTTCATGGAACTGAATAACACTTTATTCATTTATACATAAACATTGACGTGATATCCAACATCTCCATGTTGCCTCTAGTGCATATCACTAACAAGGTCGACCGGCCAAATAAATATATGATCAGAGTGCAGCGAACAACATTGGCTTACTACCCATTCCACAAGCACACTGACTAGGGTTTACCCCGTTAAGTTCAATCCTAGAAGAAACAAATCGATCACCCGCATCTCTCAAGAACAAAGTCTAAGTCCTGTAAACAAAATGGATATTCCAATAGCAAGTGTCAGTATATTATTAGAAATAATGTACTGGCAAGTGCATAATCAAACCTACATACATGATAGCTCTAAGTCAAAGGAAGGCTATTTGTGGACTCAAGTTTCATTACAAAGCTAATTTTAGTTCACAAATAATTTGCAACGTATTTAAGCAAGGCATTTTTAGCAATGTATGGATATTGACTAAACATGGCATGGTTTCAATATAAGTAAATAGATTTCAATTCCTTACACACGTCGAGAAGGTAATATCATCGCATAAATCAACCTCATACTTAACACAAAACATTTATTTACGAGAACGTTTAAGAAAGCACAAAATCACAAAAACTATACCCATAGCATTTCATTATGTCACTCATGACCGTGAGCATGGCTAATCGATTGGTTTTATTAACTCTGCAGAGTTTGCACAACTTTACCCACATGATATGAACACTCTAGTTTGTTTCGAGTTTGGAAGACTCTATCACACTCTTCACGTTGAGTGCGATCTAGAGGTCATAACGTAGCCTTTACACTACTTAGTCCCTAGCCTTACACCAGCACGATTCGTGTTTCCTCCATCCTAGGTCATACTGGAATAAGACCTAGAACCGTTAAGTGGTGGGCCCATGCCTTAACGCTGTGGTGGCGGACACGACAGAAACCCACCCACATGGCATGATACCGTTGTATTGGACGGCCTTAGTCGCGTAAATTACCATGACGGGGTAAATAGGAAGTTCCTCTGGGTTATCCGAACACATACACTTTGGTCTACCATAATGCAAGGCTAGGTGCTAAATAGATTGCTCGGCTAAGGTTACCCCATACTAGCATATGTTGATGTAAGTTATACACAATGAATGACATGTAGTTCAGTCGTTAATCAACTCAGGCGAACACTCTCCTTATCGGTATACGAATACATCAATCGCATACCACTTGCCGCCCAAAGTCTAAAAATCAAGTTTTGACTTTGTTTCGCAAATAATTGGGGTTTCTCCCCATTTAGTTTAGAACACACAAAAGTTCCTTCCAAAGAGTTTAGAAAATCAATCCAAGCCTATTTTTCGAATAATGCTAAGCAAGGCTAAGCATATCGTTTTCATAAAGCATTGCATATTCTCATATGAGTATTTTTAATTTATCTCATAGGATTCAAAAGAGCAAGGGAGTATTTTTAAAAGGGTACATGCAAATTTTTAGGATTTATCTACCAAACTTATTTTAAAAGTAACGATACGGTAAATTATGCATACAATATTTCACAAACAAATACATTGCCCGAAAACATGGGTTCAATGTGTTCAAAGGAGGGGCAAGAACTTGCCTTGGTCTGGAGAAAATTTAGTACACCATCCACTCCGCCGTGTACGCAATCATCTAAACAGAATATACGGTATGCAATTAAACACCGAAATGTGAAAAATCCAAAATGCTCTAAAATGTATGATTTTCGTACATTGAGTAGTTACTGGTCTAAAGTGAATCTAGGTGAAAAAATTTCGATTTTATCTTATCCCATTTTGGAGTTATGATTTTTTAGAAGTTTTATCGGGTCGTATCGGATTAGGGTTAGGTGTTGTTTGGACAGTACTTCTAAACTTAGATTTTTATTAGTTTGACTTCACAGAGGGGTGGGGAAGTACTTTCTAAGACTAACAGAATTGGTTTCATAACTTTTAGAGCTATTATGAATTTCTTACGTATTTTACAAATTTACGACGGGTCCTAGGTCTATAGTGTTTTATATATATATATATATGGCTATAGGGTTTTTTTGGGTCCAGAGCTGGTTTTATTTGTTAAGAACCAAGTCCAAGATTTTTAGAGTGTAATTTCTTTACTACTTACTTTATAACTAGGGGGTGTCGTCCTTTAACATTTCAACCTAGGGATTATTATTTGTGCCATGTGTACTATGCCTCGGTAATTAGGGATGGTTCCTAAGGTCTCACTGGTCCATCATGCTTTATTTATATTTACTTAGAGCTAGAGTACAATTTATACATACATCTTCTACATATATACATATAGTGCTTAATCTATTTATTGGGATTAGCACCTAGGTTAACTATTTGAGGTTTTTCTATATTTTTAGTGCATGAGTTGCCATATTTTATTTTGCCTAATTGGACTTCTTTAGTTGCTGGTTTAATAGAAACTTGGTTTACTTTAAAAGGATTAAGAATGAATTAACTATAAATTTCACAATTTGCAAGGTGCAGAAAAAGGGTTTATTCCTTACTTAATTATTTATGGGGTTTCACTAAAACGTATGCATATATTTTTATTTTATAAATTGAAAATGTGTTTTGGTGAATCTATAGAGATTGAGTTTACTCAAAAAGGAGTTAGGATGAATTTTAAATAAATCCCTAAACGTTGCCTGCCCTAAAATGTAGCATTTCCTCTAAACTAGTTTTGTAAGCATTTGACCCAAAGAATGTATACCTTTTTATTTTTCCTACTCAGAGAGGGTAAGATGAAGAATCCATAGGCTCTGGGTTTGTCCAAAAATGAGTTGAATTGAATTTCCTATGGATTTTATAAGTTTGTGCTAGCCCTAGGTATGATGTTCCTTATTTGAATTTTAGAGGTAAAATTGGTACAGTGAAGGCCATGTTTTATAATCCTAAGTTAAAGTTCATCATCTAGGGAGTCTACAGAAATTTGTTCTACTCAAAAATGTGTTCAAATGAATTTTGTATGAATTTTATAAGTGTCTTTAGCTTTCTGTAAAAGTGCACAGCTTACTGCTCTTCTTGTTTTTCTTTTCTTTTTTTTTTTGAAACCTAATGTACAGGGGGTCCACGGGTCAGCCGCTGGTAAATATGCGAAAAGGCCCCTGAGCTTTCAGCAAATAAGGGCCACAGTCCTTAGCACATGTGTATTCCATGTTTATTAAGAGCCCCGGGGTTTTGATTTATTTGCTAATAAGTCCTCGGTCCCACATGTAAGCCTTACACGTTTTGCACCTAAGCCCTCACAACTTTTAAACTTTCACTAACTAGATTTCTTAGCGCCTAATGGCGTGGGGCCTGCATGGCAGTGAGGCTGGGGAAGAGGAGAGGCAGACACGGCGGCCGGAGTCCCTGTCCGGCCTCGTCGTCGGCGAACGACGGCTCGAACGTGGATACCGCCAAAACCAAAAATGTACAAGGGACAGTGGCGAACTGGTGGTGGTCTCCTTGTGGGCAGAGGTGGCTAGAATCGAAGATGGCGAGGGTGCAAGCGGCGACTGTTCTCGACATATGGGGGTGGTTTACTCTAGAGGGCGGATCTAGTCGTGTTGATGCATGCACGTGTGTTCTTGGGTACCTAGGAGACTTACCAAATGGTTGGTAATGTTTGGCGAAGGTTGGTCGACGAGTGGAACTCCACGAAGCAGATCCGGCGGTAGCGGAAAAGCCTGGACAATGGCGCCAACTCGTCCGGACAAAGAGCTCCAAAACCGAGAATGCGCACGTCGTCAAGAACTACTTAGAGATGGTGTGGTTCCAGGGAATCAGCTTGTACCTCATTGGTGTGGACGGAACAGCCTGTGGTGGCCGGTGGACCAGAGCTGAGGAAGCAAACCCCAATCTCCATGCTTGCTGCGCCGTTGGTTGGGGTTCTTGGGGGGAAACGCTGAGAGGGTTGAGGTGAGGATGATGGCGTAGTGGTTCGGCTTGCACTGGTCTACGGCGCCGAACATCGACGTCGAGGTGGCGGTGGCACTTTGGAGCATGCCCTAGGTGGCGTCGGTGAGGTCCAAGTTCCCATTGAGTCACTGCGTGGAATGAATCAAGATCAACATGGATTTAGACCGACGTGGAGAGGAGGTTAGGGAACACGAGGGAAGTGGACATGACCATGGCTCTCGGCGGACGTGGCCGTCATCCCCTCTCGGTCGGCGATGAAGAAGGGACGAAAAGGTAGAGCCAAGGCTTCCTCTCTTGGTTTGGTCAGCACTGGGGTGAAGAGTGGGGTTAGGCGATAGCTTCGGAGAATTTGGGGATGAGAGAAGAAGCGTAGCACGTTGACACGTCGGGCACACGCGTTGTCGGCGTCCGGAGGTGTCGGCCCGTGCTCTGGCGCCTTCGGCGGTGAAGAAGGAGTGGTACGGAGTGGGAGCTAGCTACGAACACGACAATGGGCCCAAGTCCACGGTACTCAAGGCGAGAGGAGTGAGGGATGGGTAAGTCTCGGTGTGTAGCTGAATTTCAAATTTATTTTCGAATTATTTCTCCCTCTCTCACTTTGCAGCCCTGTAACTCATTGTGTGGGTTAGTTAAATTTATGAAAAAAATTTTGATGTTAGGGAAGCAAACATAGAATCCATTCTCCTTGGTTTCACTCAAAGATCACTTATGGTTTGCTCCCAGAAATTAAGCAAATATAGGGTAATTTGGAATTTGTTTGAATTTTTAGGAAGCCTAAAGAGAAGAAAAATTCTAGAAAAGTATATTTGTTCATGGTTTTTATCCTAGTATTTGAATAAATTATTTATATATAAACTTATGTGCACCTAAATGCCCTTTTAGGCAAGTTATCATTTTTAGCCGATTAAAGTTATTAATTAGCCTATATTTGGACTGTTTCGTCTAATTTGTGTGGGGTATCAAACCTTGTTATTAAATTTTTAGGAAGCCTAAACAGAAAACAAAAATTCTATAAAAATTATATTTGTTCATGGTTTTTGTCCTAGTATTTGAATAAATTATTTCCTATATATACTTATGTGCACCTAAATGCCCTTTTAGGCAAGTTATCATTTTTAGCCGATTAAAGTTATTAATTAGCCTATATTGGGAATGTTTCATCTAGTTTGTTTGGGGCAACAAACCTAGTTATTAAAATTGCACAAAAATTATTTAAGTTGAGTACCACCTCTCGCACCTACATGAACTTTTTCCATGATTTTATCTTATATGGTTGAGTTTAGAAAATTAGGGTAGCCTTCTTAGGTTTATGCGTCTACCCTATGGGCACGCGACTATTTTATTCCTTCGGATTCGTATTAACTTTCCCCTTGGGCTGAGGAAGTGATATTGAATTAAATTTTTAGGTTTACAAGCTAGCATCCAAAATTAGTTGTAGGTTCGCTTGCTAATTCTAGATCGTCTAGGCTATGTGTATATGTCCTATAATGAGATATGTTTTCGAAAATCTGAATATACGTAGATGTCCTAAGTCAAAGTGGACTTAATGTTAGTATGCACTCTTTCGCATGAGCTTGCATTTTCGTCCTAGGTTATAAATGAAAAGTTTTTATTTTGTTCGCAAAATTTTGGTCTATCATGCAAGGGCCTAGGTTGAAATCCATTAACCTAAGTTAGAAAAAGAAAATTTTTGATTCACAAAATTGAAAATTTTTCTTTCATTTTATTTGGACAAAATTTCGTCGACCCTAGAATTTGGGTACGCAACAGATAAATTAGAAATTCTTTCACCTAAAATTATTTTAGATCAGTACCAACTCAATGTGCACGAATTATGTATTTTAGAGCATTTTGGATTTTTCGCATATTTCAGTGTTTAACTGCATAACGTGTACTTTTTATAAATAATTGTTTAAACGGTGAAGAAGTGATTTAGGTGCTGACATTTTCCAGTTACAACGCAAGTCCCATCTCCCTCTCTCTTTGGTCACTTTGAACCAATGTTTTGGAGGTTATTGAAAATGTTTGCAAATCTTGCATGTCGATTGTACACTAAAAATTAAAATTTTGTTAAACATGTTAGACAAACTCCTATTACTTGCACTATCACCTTTAACCCCACATATTTCCATATCCTTCATTCCTAACCTTAGGAAAAATATGACTATACCACCTTAAATCATAAGTTTTAATGTCACTAGGGTACTATAATGCTTAGCCATGCTTAGAATGCTCTTCCTCGTTATTATGGGCTCATCACAAACATGAAAATTTATTTTTAAACAATTTAGACAAAACTTGAAGACTTGTGATTTTGACAAATAAATGGTGGAAAACATGGATTTTAGGTTTTGGCCTCAAGTGGTGCACATTTGGTGATTAGTTATGTACGAGATAGGGGAGAGTGTGTCCAAACCGACCTAAGGACTTCACTCAATGTCGGTTCATTTCGTATACTATATAACCACATGTGCTAGTATGGGATGGCCTAAGCTGAATAATCTACTTAGTACCTAGCCTTGCACTAAGGTAGGCCAATATGTATGGGTTCGTATAACCCAGAGGAACTTCCTATTTTACCCTGATGTGGTAGTTTAGGCGACTAAGTATGTCCAATACAACGATATTGTGCCACGTGGGTGGGTTCCAATCGTGTCTGCCACCAGGGCGTTAAGTTTAAGGCAGGGCCACGCCACTTAACGGTTCTAGGTCATAATCCAGTATGCCTAGGATGGAGGAACACGTATCGTGCTGGTGCAAGGCTAGAGATTAAGTAGTGTAAAGGCTTCGTTGTGACCTCTAGTCTATACTCAATGTGTAGAGTACGGTGGTACTGATGGGTACCGAGCAAAACTAGAGCACTTCACTTCAAGTGAGGGTTTCATATCATGTGGATAAAGTGTACAAACTCTGCAGAGTCTAAACTAATCGATTAGTCGTTCTCATGGTCATGAGCGGCTTGTGGATATGTTTTGAGTATAGACTTGTGTTTATTCTTCTGAATGCTGAAATTTACCTTCAAATTATGTTGAGTTTTGTGGAAGATCTCCTTGCTGCCATGGATGACAATGAGGTGTATATTTAAACATGATTAATGACTACTTTGAGGCACATATGCTAAGAACTTGCTTGCTGAAAATTACATTTGAAAGCAAAACTGATTTGAAAGTGTTTTATGCAAATAAAACTTGCTTTGAGCTAAAATGAACCATGTTATGCCTTCCTTGATTATATGCCCCACATGTAGATTGTTAGGCTTGTCTTGGTGCTTGTTAGTACATTATTTCTAACAATGTACTGACTCTTGCGACTGAAATATCCACTTTGCTTGTAGGTATTGATTTAGTTCTTCAGTGATGCGGGTTTACGATTTGCTTCTTCTAGGATTGAACTTAATGGGGTAAACCCCTAGTCGGTGTGCTTGTGATTAGGTAGTCAAGCTTCTGCTGTTCTCTGATATATATATATATATATATATATATGGCCGGTCGGCCTATGTAATTATTATGTTGATGTAAGCCTTTAAATTCCTTTTATCTTAAATGTATTTAGCTATGTATGCCCATGCTTGAGATGAAAGTGTGAATCTAGTTCACATCCGGGAACTAGATTCACATGAGTAGAGTTAAGGATATTTGAGATGTTGAGATCTTTAGCCATTTTTGTCAAGTCTCCTGAATGTGTAATACATCCGGTCGCCGCCTTGAGTGGTTTGACGGGCACATCTCAGCGGAGTTGACCGGGCTAAAGGCTCAACAATGTCTCCAATATCTTTCTCTTGAGGCTCCGGATGTTTCCTTATAAATGGGAGAATGACTTGAAATATTAACTTCGTTCGTCAATTATAATGAAAGGTCGGGGTGTCTTCGACAACCTCTGCCTCTAATGGACGGGCGACAGCGCAGTCGGCGGGGCCGGAATCCAGTTTCGGGAGAAGATATCGCAGAGCTACATCCCCCTTGACTTGACGACCTCGAACAAAGGTTGGCATGCCGAATGGTTCTGCATCGAGAACCATGCGCCACCACTCTCCTCCGTAAACCAGCTGGAGCCCAGCCCTGCAGCCTCCTGGACGGCCACATGCTCCTCCAATGACCAAGAGCAAGTCAACGAACTCGTCACCTTGGTCGTGGAATTGAAAAGGCAGGGCCTAACCGGTAGCCGAGTGGCGCTGAACTTCGCCATTTGCGGCCTCCAGCCTTGCAAGGACAGGGTCAACTTGGCGTATGATAAATCGGGCGGCCGAGACCGAGCTCGGGAGAAGTCGGTCCCCATCGAGCATGTGCGCCAAAGGCTATCGGGTTTCTTTCAGAGCTCGACAAACGTCAGCGAAGGGGACCGATCAGTTTTAGCCTCCATAACCCATGACCCGTAGTATGCACGACCTTCCCCTCCCTCTTCTTGTTCCGCTGTGCCTTCTTCCTTTCCTCGGTATCTCACCGCCGGGGTCGGTGCGATAGGGGAGGGAAGCATACGTGTCCCTCGCCCCGATCCTCGAAGCGGCTGCAACCAATCCACTAAGGATTCGAGTACCCCTACCAAGGTCACAGGGAAAGAAGAAGGGGAAGGAGCCAGAGCTCCACTGGCGAAAGCCGGGGTCAAGCGAGGCGACGCCGGGCCTCGAAATCCCCGGCGTGAAGCGGAAATTAGTGGTCTCCTCCGAGGAGGAGGAGTCGGAGAGGAGTCATCGACTCGGGTGAGATGCGGAGGCGGGTGCCTCCCTCACCCCGAAGAAGATGGCCAAGCGTCTCGGTATAACATACAAGGTCTCCTCCAAGTAAGTGGAATCTGGGTAATCTGTTCTGATTTCCTTTTTTGTTTTTGCACGTTGACTCACCGTCTTGAGCTAGGTCTCCAGGGACGCAGGGCCCCGTACACTGGAACCCACGAGGGCGAGTGAGGATACCATCCAAAGCGAGGCGGCGGAGTCTGATGCGACTTCGATCGCTACGGTCTTGGAAGCTATGCCCCCAGCAGCCGACCAAGTGGGAGAGCAGACGGTGATGGATACCGTCCAAGGGGTCGAGGCGGCTGCCGCCGGTGCGGCTGAGACGTCTCCCGGGGTGGCCGCGGAGGTCTGGCCTGTGCAGGCAGTGAAGGAGGAGATCTCCACTGGGATCAACTAGGGACTGCTCCCACGCATCGACGGGGTAACGGCGATGACGTTGAGACCGAGCCGCCCACTGTGGGGGGTGTCACCCCCGGGTACTTTATTGACTAGAATCTATGTCCCACTGAAGTGAAAACCGAGAGTCCTCACGACATGGTCGATGGCCCGACCCCCTCCAGTAGGGTTGGACGTCCCGGCCTTACCTCGAGTCTGACCTCGGTTTTTCCTCTCTCGACCCGTCAACTACGGCCCAACCTCGACTATCCTCAGGACAAGACTTGGCATGCAAGAAGGAAGAGGGAGGAGACAGACTCGGCAGAGATTGACGTCACCCAACAGCACGGTATAGGTATCTCGGACGGAGGAGGGATCCCAACGCAAGACAGATTGAGCACAAGATGCCCACGGTGTATAGGACCTAGCAGACCGCTTTGTACCTTTTCAGATGTTGTTTTGTACTTACTCGTTAGCACATTAGACATAGCTTTCTTGGCCCCCAAGCTCACCTTGTTCCCGCTTCCCTTGAGCTATAAAAGGGATGGCATGGCGACGGGGCCAAAAAAGAAACAAGACATCTACATTCCGATCGATCTCTAGCCTTCTCATACCCGGTTCTTGGCCAGCATGCTTCAAGCTCCAAGAACCCCTCCTTGTAACTCTTGTTCATCACACACCCCAACAAAGAACACTGGACGCAGGCTTATTATCCTTTGGGAGGGCCGAATCAGTCTAATTCCTTGTGTCTTATCTTTGGCTTGTCTCCAGACTCGAGTCGACCATCAGATCCATCGGGGAACAACCTCTCCACCGTTCTCATTCACCTCTTTGAGCACCCCCATTGAAGGACTGCCGACCCACCCGTTGATAGACACGGAAGGAGCCGAAGACCATCTCACTTTGGGTGTCACCGCCCCAACTGTCGAGGACGCCGAGGACCAGCCCGACCCGAGGGTCGAGGCGTCTGCCATCGCCGGCGCCACAGGCCTGCGGACCGATCGGCAGCGCGCTGGAGGTCAAGGAGGGCTCCGGCACCGAACCGGTGGGCCTGCTAGAGGTCGATCGTGACCAACGCTGCATCCGCGAGCTATTCCTAGTAAGATTTATACCCAACCCCTCGGACCAAGTTCTTTTCTAACGGTTTGATAATACAGGATGCCGAGACTGTGCTGGAGCTGGAGAGGAAATTGGCCGAGCCATCCCGTCGTGAGTTCGCCATTCCTCTGCGTCTTTTCTTCTCGAGAATCATCAGCTGACCCGCTTTTTCATGCAGGCGCTAATGAGGCCTGCACGTTGGCCGAGGCACTTCGGTCAGAGCAAGACTAAGTTCGAGAGCTTCTAAGGCTCTCGGACACTGCTCAGGTGGCGACCGAGGAAGCGAAAGCCGAGGCGGAGGCATGGTTGGCGAAGGTGGAGGCGACCCAGGCCGAGGCGGTGAAGAGGCAGATCGACTCTGAGGCGGCCAGGGTCGCCATGGAGAAGGAGCTTCGGCCACCGAGGCGTCGATGGCCGACATGGCGAAGAGGTGAAGGAAGTCGAGGCCACACAGGACTCTGCGAAAGGTAAGCGTTCATACCAACAGCTCCCTTCGCTCCTCCAGTCTTCCTGCTTGTGATGATCAAATTCCCTTTCCTTAACTTGCACAGAGCGCCTGACGACCTCCTACCAGTAGATCAGGCATATCAAGGAATGCTTGGAGGCGGCAGAGGCTCGGTCGACTCGGATCTAAGAAGGAGCTCGTGCACTCCTGGATAAGGCCAACAACGAGCTCTCGTCGACCAAGGAGTCCGACGCGACATTCATGGAACGCCTACAGGATAGGCCCCGGCGCCTCGAGATGCTTGTGAGGGCTGCGGTGAAGCTCGCCATGTCGCACACCCTCGACGTCGTGAGTAGGCTCCACCCTCAGTTAGAGGTTGCAGAGATTGCCAAGGGCTGGCCCACCACCGTGAAGCCAGAAGACATGGACGGTATCTATGCCGAGGTCACACCGACCGCCGAGAAGATAGTTGGTGAGATAGACCTTTGACGCGCTTTTGTAAAAAACCTATCATGGACAAAGTTTGATTAGGAAGGGTTGAAGCCCCAAAAACTTCCTTTTGTTGTAATATAATTTGAATCCTTGGGTGGAACGAGAGAGACAGGGAGCAGAGCAGTTTGAAAAACCGCGAAAAAAGCTTAAGTTTACCCGTTAGCACCGTTCTCGACTACCGTACTTTGGACCGCGATCTTAGCCCGTAGCGTCTAGGAGGAATCTCGATTGGACGCCGACGGTTTCAAAATCGAGCCTTGGCATAGTAGTTGTTTACTTAGCGATACAAGCAAATCCGAAGGTCTCGGAAGACCGAACCCCCCAAGTAATTCGACATTGTGTTTGACCATCGTGTATCTGGTCCCGACCATAGCCGATCCCAGGAGGGGATACCCATGCTCTGACCGGAGGGCAAGAGGTCGAACCACAACATCGGGCTAGGACCGACCCACTAGATACTCGGGAGAGCCGCCGAACCATCAAGTAACACAAATGCATCCGATAACTTCCTTCCTGGGAACCCGGACAATAAGGGGTCGGGGCCACGAAGCTCAGAGCTGGTCATGAGTACAACGCGGAAGTTATCGGGCATTTCGAATATTACTCGATTGTCGAGAGAAAGCGCCAAGTCCTCGGGCAGCTAATGTGTACTCAACGGACCACCTACCGGGGAACCCCAACCATAGTAGGTCGGGGCTGCATAGCTCAGGGCTGGCCATAAGCGTAGCGCAAAAGTCATTGAGTATTTGTAGGCTTCTTGGCAATAGGGCGGAAAGCAACAAACGACAAATAAAGAGGTATCGAAGTTGCTTTATAAAAAGAGATGAGTGTAGAGTACATATCTGTTTGAGGATCGAATCCGCGGGAGCTGATGCCGCGTGCCTGCGTGTTTTAGAGCGCTAAAAGCCTGGCAAAGGAGAGCGTCATAGTTGAAGCCACTGACACGGTGCATCAAGCTCCTGAGGACCAAAATCGTAGCAGCAAGCAACACAAGATCGATGAAGAAGTGATTCACCACCAAATTGCTAGGAACGAAGAAGAAGCACACACCCCTACCTGGCGCGCCGACTGTCGATTGGTAGGTCGGTAGTCCTCCAAGGGGGTGCCCAAGGAGGTAAGTGAGTGGTCAGGAAGGCGCTTCTCTCTAGATCTTATGGTCGACTCAAGTCACTAAGACGAGCCAAGAAATAAGAGACATGAGACATATTGGTTCAGCCCTCCCAAAGGATAATAGGATTACGTCCGTGTTCTTTATTGGGGTGGATGATGAATTGGGATTAAATGTGTGAGTTCTTGGGGCTTAGAGCAAGCTGGCCAAGAACAAGCTATGAGCCGAGCGATTTTAGTCTGTGTGTTCTCTTCTCCTCGTCTCGGCCCGCCATGCCTCCCCTTTTATAGTCCAAGGGGAACAGTTACAAGAAACTTGGGGGCCAAGAAATCTAAGACTAAAGATCTAAAAAGTAAGTACAAACAATATCTGAAAAGGTACATTGGATGCTCTCTGGGTCTTCCGCACCGTGGGTGTCCGTGCCTTATCTGCCTTGGGATCCATCTTCCGCAGTACCACCTATACCGTGATATCGGATGACGTCATTCCTTGCCGGGTTGTCCCTTTCTGCCTCCTTCGGCTATCCTTGCAAACCAAGTCTTGTCTCGAGGAGGCCGAAGGTTAGGTCGAGGAGTCAAGGTCGAGAAAGGAGCTCCCGGGTCGGACCCGGGGGAGGTCGGGAGGGCCGACCTCGGGGAGGTCGGGCTCCCGACCACGTCCCGAGGACTCACAATCCGACTTTAGCTTGACTTCGACTCGGTCCGATGCTACCCCGAGGTGACACCCCCACAAAAGTTGTTTTCCATTCATCTCCAAGTTTCATTCTAATTTGGTGGTAGCAACTACGCAAGTCAATCTTTGTGAAAATTATAGAACCACATAACTCGTCAAGCATATCATCTAGCCTAGGAATAGGATGATGATAACGAATAGTAATATTATTGATGACTCTACAATCAACACACATTCGCCAAGATCCATCTTTTTGGGAACCAAAGGAATAGGAACAACACAAGGACCAAGGCTTTCACGTACATACCCACGGTCCAAAAGCTCCTGGACTTGTCGTTGGATTTTCTTAGTCTTCTCGGGGTTGGTTCGATAAGCTGCATGGTTTGGCAAGGTTGCTCCGGAATCAAGTCAATTTGATGCTCTATCCCTTTCATAGGTGGTAGCCCAGGGGTATCTCATCTGGAAAATGTCCTTATACTCCTACAAAAGGTTAGTGGCAACAGGAGGCAAGGAGCTAACAATATCATCAAGTGTAAACAAAACTCGTTTGCATATCAAAGCATAGCAAGTATCACTATCCGAAATTTCAGCAAGATCACATTTTGTTGTAAGCATAACACCCTCCTTCAATTTAATTCCCTCGGTCTTAGAAATAGGTATAGACTTATCCCTTTTAGGTGGAAAAACAAAATTAGCAACTTGCTGATTTTCAGATTTAGCATCATTCAAACTAATAGCTCTTTCCCTATCAGCTTGTACAATCTCAGCAAGCGTCAAAGGTAACAAGGTAATTTTCTTGCCTTTATGCATAAAAGTGTATTTATTACTTCTACGATGGTGCATAGCATCATTATCATGTTCCCAAGGATGACCCAATAATAGTGAACAAGCTTGCATTGGTACCACATCAGAATCAATAGAATCAACATAAGCACCAATGAAAAAAGGAACTCTGCATGTTTGTGTTACAATAGCCTTTCCAGAGTCATTGAGCCATTGAATATGGTAAGGATGTGGATGTGGGCATGTGGTCAATTCAAGCTTCTTGACCAAATCAGATCTCACCAAATTTTTGCAACTTCCTCCATCAATGATGACTCGTGCTCTTTGGTTCTTGATGATGAAGAAAATTTGAAATAAGTTGTGGCGTTGGAGCTTCTCAGGTTGCTGAATTTGCGTGTTGAGCGCTCGCTGAACAACGATGTTCAGGTATCCCGAAGTGTCATCGCTTCCAAGGACATGGCCATCGCCGTCGTCATCAGTGGCATCACCATCATCATCATCCTCGACATCGAAGGTGCCGATGTATCCTCCATCTTCGGTCACGACATAGGCCCGCTTACTTGGTCAATCTTTTTGCACATGTCCAAGGCCTTGGCAGTGGTGGCACCGAATGCTAGAAGTGCGACCGTCGAAGCGACGAACGAGGCACTCTTGGCGGGAACCTGCAAGGAATTTTTACCTAAATCTGAAGGCCATGTAGGAGGTAGTTTCGGTGCTGTAGAATCATCACCGGTGGAAGCAGAAGGGTGTTTGACCGCTAGTGAGGATGCTCAGAAAGACGGCTTGGTCAGCCCCGAAGGCGGCGCCGACGTGCGTGGCGTGTAGGAGGTGTGATTCCTATTCTGTTGTTCATGTCCCTATAGTTCTTTCTCTGCAAGCATAGCAAACTAGAACAACTCGTTGACAATATGAAATTTTTTGTAATCAACAATGTCCTGATTTTCATGCCTCCTACAACACTACAACGCATCAATCCCTTTCGGAGCTCACCATAATAATCCTGTACAGATTTCTCTCCTTGCTCTAAACGCTTCAGTTTCTTACATAAATCTCTACGATAAGAAGGAGGAACAAATCGATCACGCATAGCTATCTTAAGCTCTTCCCATGTACTAGGTAAAGCATCCTGCGCAGCTAGCCCATTCCACCAAATAATGACAATGTCCTTAAACTCACTATTAGCTTGTCGAACCCTATGTTGCTCAGGGACAAGGTGGGCACTAAACTTCTGCTTGACTGTCATCTCCCAATCAAGTTATCCCTCAGCATCATAATGACCCGAAAAAGATGGTATTGTAAACTTGATCTTAGCATAAGGATCATCAGGAGCATGATGACGGTGCTGGTTACCTCCCATACCTGTCATGTTACGGTGAAGACTTCGTCGTAGTCTTGCTTGACGGTCATCATTGTTGCCAGAGTCATCATTGTTGGATGCTGCTACAAAGGTTTACAACTCAATAAACTTGTTGGTTAAGTGTGAAGGATCGAACTCCCAAACTAAGCCAACCAGAGGGGGGTGAATGGTTGGTACACCCAAAAACAAATCTTAGCGAAAATAGAACTTACCCTCACAACTCAATGGAGTGTGGTTTGACCGAAAGTGTTGCATGATCTGACCGCCTGAACCTGCCGGTCTGACCGCCGTTATAGCGTCGGTCTGACCGCCCGTGTAGCCGATCTCCTGGACTTAGCCGATTGTCCTGATGTAGCCGATCGCTTATGCGCCGGTCTGACCGCAGTAACTCGAGCGGTCTGAGCAGTGTAAAGCTCCGGTCTAACCATCGATTAGACCGTCGCACCCGATGAAAACACAACACAAATATTTCTCAAAGTAGATTGAACTTTATTAAATCTCTCTTGTATTTACAAAGTGCAACCACATCACTCCTCACAAAATTTTGAGCAAAACTTAAAACCCTAAATTTATCTCAACTCTAAAATCTCTAAAACTCGATACCAAGAGGCCACGCCTCCCCTCACTATTTATACACAAGATGCGCAGCCAAAAGCCACGGATCCAACTCATATAGAAAGTCCTAATCCCCTAGGAAACCTTCCCATAGAAGTACAAACATGACATAAATCAACCGTCGCAATCTCGGTCTTTCCAATCTTGAAACATTTTATTCCATACGCACACAATATCTTCATCGTATGCCATATGGAAACTTCACCAATCACGTGCACTAATCTCTACCCTTAAGTATCCTGCATAATCTCCATCTCGGATGTCACCTTATCTCCAAAGTGACTCCAACTCGATTACCGGCGACACTTTTCCAAGGCGTAAAGATTACCCGCACATAATTAAACAAAGAAACCATACCCGAGCACAAGCTATTTCCAACTTGACTCATTGTCAGCATAAACAACCATACATTCGCATAGAAACATGAATCTTCCATAAACAAACAAGGAAACAACCCAAAACCAAAACCAAAACCAAATCGGCTGCAATCGGATTGTGTCGGCCAGTCTGACCGGTGAAACCCACCCGGTCTGACTGCACAGTGACCTTCGGTCAGACCGGCAGTACAAGCCTGGTCATATCGGACCATGCAACCAGCAGAGTACAATTCATGTCCGAAAACCAAATATCTCAAAATCCATTTTGCCAATAATCTCCAAATAACAAAACCAATAATCACATATGCCAATTGTTCATCGGCAATGAAGAATCAAACACACTTTGATTTTACAATCTCCCCTTGATGAACACATTGGCAAACCAAATAAAAATGTTGTTTTGGTGTTTTGAAAATTAAAAACAAAAAGGTAAAAATCATCGAGTGCTCAAAAATCAAAGAAAATTTGTCCCCTTTTTAAAAGAAACAAAATCCTTTGAACTTGAAAAACTTTTAACTTGTTTTTCTCCCATTTGTTCTCCCCCTTATGACAATGTTTTCATCAAGCATAAGAATTATGTTCATGATGATTGAAGAGCTCAGCATACCTAGAGCAAGTCATGGCATGTGTTACAATAATAAGAAGATGAACTCATCAATTATATAGCAAATATGCACTAGAGTATAGTCATGAATCAAAGACTTTATAAGTAAGATCAATAATGCAATCAAAATTCATGAATTCAAACGATTTATAATGCAACATCTTTACAAGCACATAGGTTGAAAAATAAATCCAAGTATATATACCTATTGCAACTACAACTCTTTCTCAAATTTACTTTGTTGCACATGATAACCAAGATAATTTTTTATTTATTTGAGCCAAATGTTTTCTTTGCTCATATTTTTTCTCTCAATTATTCCTGGGTACGTCCTTGTCGTCAAGACTGTTTCCAAGGATTCGGTACCCATTACTTTTGCTCACTTAGAATACGTCCTTGTCGTCAATACTGTTTCCAAGGATTCGGTATTCATTTTTTTCTCATAGATAATATTTTATTCTCTTTACACAATGAGCAATTGTAAAGCAATTTGAGGAATAATAATTCAACACAGTACATATATAAGAATTTATAAATCAACACATGCACTAGTATCAACATTGCATATTTCATTAATTTAAGTATGATATTAAGTGTCATGCATCATTTCACTTTAAAAATAAAATCTAGATCACATAAAGATACTAGAACACATATAGGCTATGCTAGTGACAAATAAATCTTCATAGTATTGCTAGCATGCACATGAAAATACAATATGTATGGATAAAGCTCTCTTTTTCTCAGTTTATATTATTCTAGAATTGCTTGATAAAAACAAGAGCACAAATCCCCCTTAAAACATGCTAAAAGGATGAATAATTCCCAACTCTCCTCGAAGAAAAGCAAAGTGAGAAGAATCCAGTGGTTTAGTGAAAATGTCAGCAAGTTGCAACTTCGTGTCCAAAAACTTCAATTCAACATCTCCCTTCTCAACATGATCCCTCAAAAAGTGAAAGCGAATATCAATGTGTTTTGTGCGTGAGTGTTGAACATGATTCTTAGCAATGTTAATGGCACTTGTATTATCACGATAAAGAGGTACTTTTTAAAAAGTCCATAATCTTTCAAAGTAGAAATAAGCCAAAGAATCTGTGAATAACAACTAGCAGAAGCAACATATTCAGATTCAGCACTTGATTGAGCTACACTAGATTGTTTCCTAGAAGACCATGCAATTAGTGATGTACCAAGAAAATGACATGTTCCACTAGTACTTTTTCTATCAATTCTACAACCAGCAAAATCAGCATCGGAATATCCACTTAAGCAAATAGAAGAAGAAGTAGAATACCAAATTCCAAACTCAAGTGTATGATTCAAATACCTCATTATTCACTTGATCGCTTGATGATGTGAAGCACGAGGAGAAGCTTGAAAGAATGCACACAAACACATAACCAATTGGATGTCTGGCCTAGAAGCAGTTAGATACAACAAAGATTCAATCATGCTTCTAAACTCCTTTTGATCCACACCTCACCATCTTCATCGGGATCAAGAACAGTAAAACCAATGGGTGTAGAGATTGGCTTACAGCTCTCCATCTTGAACGTACGCAAAAGATCTTTGGTGTACTTTGGTTTGATGAATAAACGTACCTTGAGGTGTTTGCTTAATTTGCAATCCCAAAAAGTATGATAATTCACCCATCATACTCATCTCAAACTCCCTGCGCATAGTCTCAGCAAATTCTACAACCAAAACGTGAGTTGGACAACCAAAGATGATATCATCCACATAAATCTGAACGAAAAGTTGATTTTCACCATGCTTAAGAACAAAAGCGTTTTGTCAATCTTTCCCATTGGAAACCTTTTTCAAGAAAAAGTTCTTAAGTCTATCATACCATGCTCTAGGTGCTTGTTTCAAACCATACAAAGCTTTTGACAATTTAAACACATGGTTGGGAAAATCAGGATTTTCAAAACCCGGTGGTTGTTTAACATAAACTTCCTCCTATATAAAGCCATTCAGAAAAGCACTTTTAACATCCATTTGATACAATTTAAAACCTTTTGAAACAGCAAAATCTAACAAAAGTCTAATTGCTTCAATCCTAGCAACAAGAGCAAAAGTTTCATCAAAATCCAAACCTTCCACGTGAGTAAAACCCTGAGCAACAAGCCTAGCCATATTTCTAACAATTAAGTCATCCTCATTTTGTTTATTTTTAAAAACCCATTTGGTTCCAATAACATTATGTCCGAAGGTGGTTCAACTAAAGACCAAACTTTATTTCTTTCAAAATTTTCAAGTTCTTCATGCATGGCGTTAATCCATGATTCATTAGTTAATGCATGAGTAACATCTTTGGGTTCAAAAGAAGCAACAAAAGCACAATTTGCAAAGTCATGCGTAGTTACCTTAGATCTTGTATTTCGCTCATGTAGATTACCTATTATTTGTTTCGGCGGATGTTGTCGCTGAATATGCAATGGAGCAGTGATCTCGAAGTTGATTCACGTTATGTACTCGCACTCGTCATAGTCCCCGATGAATCCCCTTGATCGGAGTCATCGAATCCTAAGTGGTCGGCCCCTGCCGCCTAACGCGGGTCTCGGCCGGTCTAACCGGCAGCTCGCTCCGGCTCGACCTGACGGCACTCGGCCGGTCCTAACCGGCCAGTCGACCTCATCGTCATCATTGTCTCTTTCGTCTTCAAAAATACGACCATCTTCCCCCTTGGCCTGTGGCAAGGTAACCGTAAGTTATGGTCTAATACGGGACTAGCCTCATCAAAAGTGACTTCGCAAGTCTTGACAATTTTGTTAGTCTCCAAAACAAGTACGCCATAGCCACGAGTGTGTGCGGGGTAACCAAGAAATAAACCATCGGTAGAACGTGATTCAAATTTATCCAAATTTCCAGATTTCAAGACAAAGCACTTGCAACCAAAAACACGAAAATGTGAAACTTTGGGCTGACGACCAAATTGAAGCTCATAAGGCGTTTTACTAAGTTTAGGTCGCAAGAAAATATGATTAGAAACATAGCAAGCAAG
The DNA here is from genome assembly GCA_019925245.2 of Oryza australiensis. Classification (NCBI taxonomy): domain Eukaryota; kingdom Viridiplantae; phylum Streptophyta; class Magnoliopsida; order Poales; family Poaceae; genus Oryza; species Oryza australiensis. The sequence goes on from JAIFGZ020000311.1 coordinate 733,786, forward strand.
TGTTAATAGCTTTGGCCCAAAATTTTCTAGGAGTGTGATATTCATCTAGCATTATTCTAGTCATCTAAGAGCGATTTTTTCTTTCAACAACACCATTTTGTTGAGGAACACGAGGAGAAGAAAAATGATGTTCAATGCCTTTTCGTAAATTCGCCACCATTATCACTTCCAAGTCATTTTCAAAGAACTGGGAGTTTCACAATTCAAGCGAACAACCAAACTCCAAAAGTGTCCAAAGGCCTCATCCTTAGTTGCCATGAAGAAAACCCAGAATATCGAGAAAAGTCATCAACAACAACCAACACATACCATTTTCCTCCAACGAATTGCACTCTAGCCTGGACCAACGGTGTCCATATGTAGAAGCTGTCCCGTGCATCCGTCATCACGAAAAAATCGGATTATGTGAAGAAGCAACCATTTTACCATGACGACATGGTGCGCAAACCAAATCAAGATCTTTCTTAAGTTTAGGCAACCCACGAACAAGATCCAAAGCACTTAGTCTAGTCAAATGATAAAAACCAACATGTCCAAGTCTGCGATGCCAAAACATTAAATCTTTGTTGAATTTCGCAACCAAACATGTAACAACGGGAGAAATAGGGTTTCCAAAATCAGCTTTAAAACTCTCCCATAACAAGAAATGTTCAACACAGAATCACCACAAGAATCAAATATTTTACTTCCAGTTTTCTTAAAGTGAACTTCAAAATTCTCATCAACAATTTATGAAAGCGAAAGTAAACTATACTTTAAGTCCTCGACTAAAGCTACCTCTTTCAATTCAAATTTGTCACTTACCTTGACTGATCCGGTAGCGAGAACGGCAATTGTAGAAGCATCTCCAAAGATTATCGATTCAGTCTTGGATGCCATCTTGAGGAAGGAGAACCAATTTTTATCTCCGGTCATGTGCCGCGAACAACCGGAGTCCACGATCCACATGTTCTCCTTCCTCACCACCAACGCCTACGCAAAAGAAGATGTCGAAGCCTCGATGGGGTTAGTCAAAAGAAATTTAGGAATCCAAGATCGAGACACACGACCAATAGATCCAATAGGCATATATCCACGTGCAAAAACAGTTTTAAAATTTTCAAAAATAATTCCTTTGGGGTCGGTCGACCGGGCGGGTACCGCGCGCGACCGCTTGCCATCGCCTCGACCAAGGCGAGCCGTCGGTCTGACTGGGTGCCACGGTCGGTCTAACCGGTTGACCAACTGTGGTTTGGCCGGCCTTCCCAAGGAAAAGCCCGATTTTTGCCACTTTGATTTTGCAAAATTAACCTTTCTTTCCTTTTTCTATTTTCATGCTAATCTAAAACACAAACCAACAAGATGACCATCTTTACCACAAAAAGAACAAGAAAACTTTTCCCTAGTGGTTGGTGGTTTTGAAATATTAGTTTTAGTTTCTTTTAAATAAAAACGAAAGAGATGGAATATTTCCAGCAGATTTAAAAACTGTTTTCACATCATTAGGTTTTGTCAAAATCTCACCATTTTCAGTCATTCTCAAAACATTTGGGGGATTTTTGGTGAGATAGTCACGAGCATCAAAACCTATTCCTCTATTATCGCAACACACTTTAGATTGATCCAAAATCATATTAAGTTGTTTCTTACCATCGAAAATTTTTGTAAAGAACTTTTAGATAAGAAACTTTTTTTCAAGATTTGCACAATTTTCACAACCAATCATGACATCTTTACTTTTTCTACATTTAGAGCAAGAAACTACGTCATCTTGTTTAACAATGTCCTCCATTTGCTTAACATGAGCTAAAGCATCTTTTAGTTTTAATTCATTAGCATCACATGTTAAACAAGATTTAGTAGCCAAAACTTGAGAATCATTGACATCTCTAATCTTTGAAATTTCAAGCATTAAAACCTCACAATTTTTGCAATCATCATCATTAGGAATAAGAGATTTCAATCTAGCAATTTCAGCATTCAAAGATTCAATCACAAATTCTTGTTTTTTGAGCATTTTTTCACATTTTTTATTCTTTGCACTTAAAACAAGAATGACTTCCTCAAGAGAGCTTACCTCATTGTCCTCATTCTCGAATCTTCATCTTCACACGCCAAGAGACAAATGCCGAAGATAATCTTGCCCTTCTCTTCCTCGCTATCGGAATCTATGTCACTTAGTGGTTCAAAAGCGGCATAGACTTAGCTCAACACCTTCTTTATCATCTCCTTTGAGCGCTTCCCCTTGGTCTTGTCGTCCTTCGTCTTCTCCCCGCCCTTGTCCTCCTTCTTGCTTCTCCCAAGCTTGGGGCAGTTGGAGCGGATGTGATCCAAAGCGCCACATTCAAAACACCGAGTGGTCCTCCTCTTTTCATGAACCCGACTTTGTTCATAGCTCGAGAAAGTTTGTTAGCAAGCCAAAGCCAAATCCTCCTCGAATTGCTCGAGTTGCTCATCCAACATGGCATTAATTAAAGCAAGATCACTGGGAGTTGATGAAGAAGCAACATCGAAGAAGTTGAAGAAGAAGAAACCAGAAGCACTTGACTTAGAATCTATTTTTCGAGAAAGAATGTTCATCTCATGAGTTTTGAGTTTTGTATAAAGAGAACCCAAAATCAAAGTAGCCATATTAACAGATTCTTGAATTGAAGTAACTTTCATCTCCCAAATAGACATGTCAAGACCATTCAAAAAGTGGCGAGAAATCTCAGATTGATGATAGTTTGTATCATAGGCACAATCAACAGATCTGAGATTGCTCAAAATTTTGTTAAACCTACCAAGATAATCATCCAAAGCTTCAGCAGGTTTCATCTCAAATTTTATATATTCTTTTTTGAAAAGATCTCGACGAAGTTCTTTTATGTTGTTAGTTCCTTGATGAAAGTTTCTTAAAGCAATCCAAATTTCATTTGCAGTTTAAAGATGCGAAACACGATCAAAATCCGAACGAGAAATCCCATTCAATAAAATATTATGAGCTTTGAAATTGTTATTAAATTCAGTTTTCAAAGCCTCGAATTAATAACCTCGGGATCTCATAAGGAATAGCTACCTTTTGCCAAACATCGTAATCTTGAGCCATGATATAAGATTGCATCTTACTACACCAATAAGCAAAACCCGTACCATCGAAAACATGTGGCTTAGTTGAAAATTTATCGACATGGCGAAAAACCTTTAGATCGATAAAAATCCAAAGAAGAAAACGAGGCTCGATACCACTTGAAGGATCGAACTCCCAAACTAAGCCAACCGAGAGGAGAGTGAATGGTTGGTACACCCAAAAACAAATCTTAGCGGAAATAAAACTTACCCTCACAACTCAATGGAGTGCGGTTTGACCAGAAGTGTTGCACCGGTCGACCGCCCGAACTGCCCTGTCGACCGCTGTGTAGCCGATCTCCTAGACTTAGCAGATTCTCCTGATGTAGTCGATCGCCTATGCGTCGGTCTGACCGCAGTAACTCGAGCGGTCTGACTGATGTAAAGCTCCGGTCTAACCGCCGATTAATCCGCCGCACCCAATGAAAACACAACAAAAAGATTTATCAAAGTAGATTGAACTTTACTGGATCTCTCTTGTGTTTACAAAGTGCAACCACAGCACTCCTCACAAAATTTCAGGAAAAACTTGAAACCCTAAATTTATCTCAACTCTAAACTCTCTAAAACTCGATACCAAGAGGCCACCCCTCCCCTCACTATTTATACACAAGATGCGTAGCCAAAAGCCACGAATCCAACTCATATAGAAAGTCCTAATCCCCTAGGAAACCTTCCCATACAAGTACAAACTTGACATAAATCAACCGTTGAAATCTCGGTCTTTCCAATCTTGAAACATCGTATTTCATACGCACACAATATCTCCATCGTATGCCATATGGAAACTTCACCAATCACGTGCATTAATCTCTACCCTTAAGTATCCCGCATAATCTCCATCTTGGATGTTACCTTATCTCCAAATTGACTCCAACTCGATTACCGACGACACTTTCCCGAGGCGTAAAGATTACCTGCACATAATTAAACAAAGAAACCATATCCGAGCACAAGCTATTTCCAACTTGACTCATTGTCAGCATAAGCAACTCTACATATGCATAGAAACACGAATCTTCCATAAACAAACAAGGAAACAACCTGAAACCGAAACCGAAACCAAATCGGCCTGCAGTCGGACTGTGTCAGCCGGTCTGACCAGTGAAACCCACTCGGTCTGACCGCATAATGACCTCCGATCAGACCTGTAGTACAAGCCCGGTCAGACCGAACCATGCAACCAGCAGAGTACTGTTCACGTCCGAAAACCAAATATCTCAAAATCCATTTTGCCTATAATCTCCAAATAACAAAACCAATAATCGCAGATGTCAATTGTTCATCACCAATGAAGAATCAAACACACTTTGATTTTACAAAGTGGAGATTTGTTTTTCTAGCCTCTCCATGTTGTTGCCAATGTTGAGGTCAATGAGTGCACCTCGTGACGGCCTTCCTTATGGCATCATTCATCCCTTTTTTGGCACTCTCTACAGCGGCTAGCAGTTGAACTTTGCTGACATAGTCGTTGAATTCCTTAGGGGGATTATGTCTGGTATGATCACTTCCTACCATTGAAACACCAAAACAGGAACAAACGATGAAAGTTATCCCTACCAAAAAGCCTATGTGGTTGTAGTGGTGCCTCTCTGTTTAATAGCAAATGGAAGCTTCTTATCAAGCTCTTGCAAGATTCTTACCAACGCGAGCAAAGGATGGCAACCGGCGGCTGGGTTGTGATACCTGTGAAGAAGTGACACCATGATTGCAGGATCTTTTCTGTACCGATCCGAAGGATATGTAGATCTTGGAAGGCACACATAGAGGAAAAATATGTATATGTGGCACACAAGTCAGTAACAGATAGTAATGTTGAATTATTGTCCCAAGTACTAGTTCTTGTTGTTGGCCTAACGTGTCCCAAGTACCAGGTGTGTGAGTGTCAACAAGTATGTATGGAGAAACAAGTATGATAGGTTCCAAAAGCAACTGGACAAGGAAACAAGACAACACACACTAACACCCTCAATCTGACCCTCTCTATGTGCTCCTCTAGATATTGTTCCTCTTTTGCCCTTTCTTTTTCTCTTGTTTTGGGCTATCGTTGTTTTTTTGGGAAAAATTTGACTTTTTCTTTTTCTTTTTTATTTTTCTTAACTTAGGAGCACACAAGAAGTAATCATAGAAAATTTGAGATTAAACAAGTGAAAGATGTGGCCGGTGGAAAATTCGAAGGCATGCTCAAAATTGACAAAAAGCTTTCGGGCTCGAAAAGACAATCTTGTGAACAATTTATGGGAAAAATAAAATCGCCGCAGCGGGGACAAATGGATCCAAAAAAATTTCTGATCGATTTTGATAAATGGAACGTCTCAATCGGAGTCTCGTATGTGAAAGTTATGGCTGTTTTAAAACCGACTCCGAATCGAGGACAAAACGGAAACAATGCGCGCAAAAACTAGTTACACGCGCACAAAACTAGGCACGACGGCTAGGGTTTGATGGAAACAAAGGAAGAAAACTCATGAACTGGACTTTAACATGTTTTAACAAGCAACAAGACCTCGACCAGGACACAAACTTAACACGACGGACTCAAACCGAAATATGCAAAGGCTATGGCACGGGAGGTTCTAGGGCAAGAAAAACAAATATGCACTGGAAGCGAAACACTCAAAACTATGGAATAAATGTGAACCTGACAGTAAACCTTTGCTCTGGTACCAACTGATGTGGTCGGGGTTTCCCGATCTTCCGTTAGGTAGAGATAACTATCGTTGTGGTGGAGAGTGACACACCGATCCGGCTTTAGATCAAAAGATCCAACCTAGCAATATTAGCACCGAACTCCTCTAGTTATCAACCAAGACACAAACCCAGTTGACCTCACCAAGAAGGCTAATCCCTGCCTATGCAACAAAGAACACAAGCAAGAACAAAAAAGAAAACAACCAAATTGCAGATGGATGATTAATCTCACAAGGTTGGGGTCTCACAAACCGATGAACAAGGAAACTATTCTTCAAAGATTAATCTAAGGAAAACCCAAAACCTAAATTGGGTGATGGCTACTGTATATAAAGACTTAGAGTCGTCCAAGCAACCCTAGATACGTTCCCAATTGGACTTGGACTTGGTACACGGCCCAAAGGCCATAAACGGTGGCACAGCACCGAGATAGATTCTAGACGTCTACTTGTTTCAATGATTCCTGTTGATTTTGGACGAATTTTGAAGTGCAATTGATTCCAATTGAAAGGTTATCTTCTTGGCTTTCCATACATATGTAGAACGTCCAATTTGGAGCCCGTATGCATCCTGGGCGTCCGTTTTAGTGCGGACTGCTCCTGGACTCCGAAACCGAATCGAACTCGACTTGTATTAGGACACCAACTTGGCTTGCGCTCCCTTTCTTGTACTGGACACCTCCTAGTCCTTTCCCATGCATATTTTGATTTTCTCCACAGTATCTAATCATAATATAATCATTAGGTAGCAATCGATTCGCAAAATCATATAAAGAACTGCTTAGGAACGATCTCACCTCTAAATTCAACTACTGTGCACGAGCTCTAGTGATTGGACCTTGCATGTCCAGCGCAGGAATGTTGTGTGTATCCAAAGGAGTGACGTCCTCATCAGCTACAATGAGGGGAAAAGCAAGCTCCAACGCTTCACCATCCCTCTCCGACACTGACCTCGATCTTAGGGATGATCGAGAGAGACAAGCCTGCACCATCCTCAAAGACCGGGACTTTGCTCGCACCCAAGCATATGACTCGGAATTGCTCACCAAAATAGGTATGGATGTTGACTTCTTAATGTTTGGCAAGCCATAGGGTGGCATGAATTTGCACATATAGGGCAAGAAGATTCACGCCTTCTTACCATCCAATTTCATTGCACCCTAAAAAGATGTAGGAGAGAGTATTACTTTTCGATTTTTTGGAAAAGAATACTATTACACATGGAAAAATTTTAGTCTCCTTATTAGGTTTGACCAACGTTGTTCTATGAACTGGAAGTCACCATTATCAAAGTTTAATAAACATGGTTTTTGGCAGAGTATTTCAGGTGAAATTTTTTGTAGTAAGCCAAGAACCAATGATATTCATAATCCTACCTTGAGGTTGATGCATAAGTGGCTTGCTTTTACTATCTTTCCTACGGAGGATGTTAGGCTAATAAGAGCATATGAATTAATGATCCTATATGCCATGGTTAGGAAAATTAAAATATCTCATGTGAAAGTAATGATAAAACAATGATTAGAACATTTCAAGATGAAGGGACCCATTGAGTGCACTTCGTTAATTACTCATATTGCATTTAATGTCGGGGCCCTGGGAGATGTACAAATCCCATACATCACCAAATCCCGTGAAATAATAGACAAGGATTATCTAGTGCAAGGTCACACCTTGAAACATGGTCTCGAGGAGTTTCTCATATTCTTCTACCCCGGATATACGACTGAGGTTTTGTTACCTAACCTGGAATATCATTTGTATAAGTGCTGGGCTTACCTCTTCAGCTAAAACAGGTTGCTTGTAGGAGTAGTATTTCTGGCAGGATCACAAGAAGCAGGTCAAAAAGAGCTGCTATGGAGGAACAACCACAACAGCCATGCCATACACTCATCAGCCGGGGTGGGTTCCGACTGGATATGCATCCAGTTGGGAACAACCCCTGCATCCTATGTGTGTGTCACACTACCCCTCTACCATTTACCTCTTACCCCCACATAGACTTTGGCAGCTCAATTATAATATATGAATATTCATAGTAACTTAGTATTCTCTTCTCGACCTCTGTCTTCCTTTGGGATAAAATATGATACCCCTGAATACTTATATCCATGTGCTTGTGGATTTATTTGTGATAGTAAGAAATTCCAACAAGTGGTTTCAAAACAACAAGTTAATAGTCAACAAACTCACAATCTAGTATTTGATAAGGAGTCATAATGGTGTTTTAAAAGCCAGCTGGCATAGTTCATTACAGAGTTATGATGGATACAGTGTCATTTCAAGATCTAGGCACTTAGGAGACAAGTGTCCTAGGGAAGGTTAAAGGTCAGAAGCTCAAGGGACACCATTGCAAAATTCAAAGAGAACTGTACTATTGGTCTCTCACATAGTTTAAGGTTCAAAGTTTGTTATGAGCAAAAGTCATAAAGGAAAGAGAAAGCCAAAATTTACATTTGTGACATCGGGATCATCATTATCGCCACAGTATGCTTTATAAGGAATGAATATATTCAGGTGTCTAAAAGGATGATTTTTTTACACTTCACGTGGATCAAGTCAACAATGCCAGTAAGACCGAGATATTCAACAATGAGAAATCTAAAGAGGTGTTGTTTTAAAAGTAGAATTAGCGAGAAAAACAAAATTTTCAAGTCTTCAAAAAGAAGTAAATGGAATGTGGAGATTTCATTGTTTTGGAAAGGTGGAACACATTAAGAAGACCCATTATTCCTATTACTATGGTGAAGATATATTAAGTGTATACCCTGTTCAGAAAGTGTTTGCTTCTTGGTTAAAGGAATGGATCATGTGTTTAGTGGTTGCTAGCTCAATTCAGAAATAGTCAAGGTCATAAAGGACGAACGAAGTTATAGCAGATCGCCCGACAATCGTGGTGACAATAGTAACCATGGCAACATTTCTATAAGTTGGGACAAACAAGTACTGTCGAAAATGACCAATGGAAGTATTTTTAACAAAAGTTCAAGTTTTGTCTCTATTTTAGTCTGAGTGAGAAGATTGCTAATTAAGAGGAATGCACCCCATGGCTATTGGGGATTGGTATGTGTTAATTGTTTGGAGTCAAGACATCATGACGATTCTACGCCGGCCCAGTAGAAAGATATTGAGAAGATATGTTTATGTCCAGTTTATACAAAATGATATAATCCTAAGGGAATGTTCATAACTAAAGTTTCAACATCAATAGACAATCAAGTAAGATGGATACTAGCAATAGATTGTTGCTCATATGATTCTACCCTCGATATCTACAATCAATCTCAACGGAGTTGGAGCAGTTTGAAGAGTAATATTAGTGGATGCAAAACCGTAGTCACAACAATATTCTCTATTGCATCTCAGTCAGATTTTGATGAAGAGGACAAGCTAACTGTGTTGCTACCACCCGAGTGAATATAATGTTAGACAATGTATATGTTGCAAAGGATCAACAATAGTTCACGAGATTTGAATGGTTTGTGTTTTCCTAATGATATAAGTTACGTGGTAATTATGGAATGAGAAAGAAGTATGAATTAAAGAATGACTCTGGCAAGCCTAGTAGGATTTTTCGCAAAATAAGCATATCAATGAAGCAGTCTGTTTGTCAAGGATACATGAGATCTTAGAGTTTCTTATTAAGGAAATGCCAGTCTATTTAAAGGTCATGGAGTTAGTTAAACAGAACAATCGTTGTCACGACATAGATATAATGATGGAAAGTATGACTGAGGATTAAACTATGATGTTCTTTTGAAATCTTATAGTTCGACTTTAATATTCATCGAAGGTCAAAATAATACTCATGTGTCACGCCCGGAAATTCACTAGCAATTTCTAAACTAATTTGCACATACAATCCTCGTCCAGACAACAGCCGAGGTACACAAATCGACAATTTAATATAAAAATTCATCATAATAATAATAACGTTACATACATACAAAATAAAAGAAAACAACAAGATACAAACGATCTAGTGATTGCTTCAACTCCACTCCCACAGGCGGCTCAACTCGGTATAAGCCAAACGTCTTCTCCTTCGGTACTTTCTTCAACTAAGGTTGATTGTTTATTGCAAGGTAAGTACATGGAATACTTAGCAAGCCACATAACAAGTATGCAAGTGCACAGGACATACAAAGGATGACAATAATATAGGGTTCATTTGCAAACCTTTGAGAATTTGTAAAACAATAGAGTAATTAAATAGAAATATTAACCAATCACCGCAACAAGATGTCAATGCTGCAGTGCTGACCATCTCACAACATCCAATCTAGATTGCATAGATCTATCTCTATTACGGGAGCTAACAAATTATCATCACTATTTATTATCATTAATGAGTAGTGTGGGACTAATCACAAAAAACATTGCTAGGCTCGCCCATAACCGCGGGCGCGGCTATTCGAATAGTTTTACTCTAGTCGATGTGTACAAAATTACCCACAAAACGCAACCCCACAATATGTTGTCATGCGTCTCAATACCACCACGGTACCTCGAAAAGGAACTGTGACAAGACCCTTCACATAACAAGCCCATTAGAATGACATCCACTAAGCATCGTCTCCGATGTGGATGGCCAATTACTCGACAAGGAGACTACTTAGTACCCAAAAACTATGGACTTAGTTGCTGCCACCGTGGACTTAGTTGTCATGTCACGATAAAAACACAACATATCATGGTGTCTCCTGCTGAACATGTTATACTATAGATCCAGCCATTGCCCATGCCGGCTTGTGGTTGGTACGGTTAATGCTTCACAATAATAGCTTGCCAATCGGTCCTTAATTGTCATGAGCACGACCAACACAACCATGTGCTCACAACCCACCATTAGTCAAGTTTTAGTTGGACAATATTAACCAACCATGACCAACCGTCGTGAGTGTTGGTATTTCTTACGGTCAGATAAATCCGCAAGCGCACGAAATACCGTTATAGCACTTCACTTGGGAGTATTCCAAGGTACCAAATTCACAGGAACGTGTGTGAGTTATCTAAGGGTCAGTTCATCCAAGGACAACAGAATATGTAGGCAAGGGTATAGAGAGGATTTCTATGGTTGTGGCTCTAGATAGATGGTAATCATCTCACTCTATTTACTTACTTCGAGCGCGAGCTTACACTTGGTCTGCCGAGTGACTCTGGCCTATAGATCTATGACATACCCGAACATGGAGGTTACAAAGGACGGCTAGGGCTGTCACCACCTACCACCTACCTCTACAACCCGTGGAGTACGTAGCAAACAAAGGTCAACCCCAACCTAGACACCAGATCTACACAAATTATTACTACTCAAGTTTTGGCCAAGAACTTCCATCTTCATAAGGAGTCTTAGACTAGAGCACCCACGAATGGATGATGATCCCGTAAGTAAACAAAGTAAAGTAATTACTCAATGAAAAGGATTCCAACCATAGGAAATCATGAACACTTACTTAATTGAACAAGCATCCATTGAGGTACAAGGTCGCGGGTCAGTGCCAAGATACCCGACACTCCTCCAGACTACCCCTCACTCTCTTCCCTACTTTCTAAGCACTAGAGAACTAGGGCTTCGCCTTTAGAATGGAGCTTTTATCTTCTTGTGTGATGTTGAAGTAAAGTGAGTGAGCTCCTTTTATAGTGTGCCAATGACGGTTGTAAAGTCGGTTTCTTGCCGCGAATCACTCATAACCGCCATTGGGGAGTCATCAGGGGAGTCCACGTGTAAGGTGGAGATGAGGAGGGCTAGGTCTGGTTCCGTCGATCCCTAGGCCCCACCTCTCCCCACCACCTTTCTCGTGACTTCCAAATGGGCCCCTAAGGCGGTTGAGGTGGTTTGGTCCCACTTTAAGTCGGTTTAAGCCGACTTGTGGGCCCCTCGATCCTTGTGCTCGCGCGTGATGGTCGGAGGTGTATCTTGTCGCATAGCAGGTGTGTTTTCTCTGAGAAATCACCTGCATACAAATATTCACCAACACTTTTGGAACAGATAGTAAATAACCCTACCGTTATGTTGATGTTCATCTTTTATCTATTTTATGCAAGGAGTGACGGTCAGATTTTAGTATTTAAGGACTGTCAATAGTGAGCTACCATTAATTAACCATCATTAATCATGGATGAATCATTAGTTATTCCCATACAAAATGATACTAATGTTTCTAAGCATGACTAAGCAATTATACCTAATCTCTAGTTGAACCAATATATAAAGTCCAACCAGTCAAATTATAACCCAAAGTATCAAGGAATAGGGCAATGCAAATTAGCCATAACAAAGTAATAGGTTTACACAACCCAATGACATTCGAAAATAAATGCATATTTGAGAATTTAATATATGATAAACATACTCAAAGGGATTGTGTTTGGGATCATTGTGACTTTCCTAAACAAGTGTCTTCAATTCATCTTTTGAAGCTCTTCCGACGCACTCACGAACCTACGAAATGACAAAAACGACAAGGTAACACACAAATGAGAAAAAACTAAGAAACTCCAAATAAACAGTACATAAAAGTCCACAAACATGTAGATCTTGATTTTAGATGAATTTTAAGACGAACGACCTCATTCCAATTTCATATGAATTAGTTATCAATTTTACAAGATTTAATCCAATTAAACCTATTAAAAACTATTCCAAATTAACTAAACAATTTACAAATTATTTATAACTCGAGAGAAGATTAAGAACATTCACCAAAAAAGATTGGATCAAATTTGGTAGATGGCATATAGCCAAAAGGACCACTATGTCATTCAAAAGAGAGGGAAAAGAAACCATATTGATTTTTGAATGGCTGAAATTTAACTAGATCAAGGATGGATGGCTCAGATCGATCCAATCAGTTCTATAGATATGAATGGGCGATCAAGATTGATCATGATCGAGAGTTGACTGGAATCCAACAGACGAGCTGAAATTGATCTAGGGTTTCGGATGGATCACACGTGGCATAGGAGGATGAGGAGGCGGCTGAGGTGGCGATGACTTGACGATGACGTGGACATGCCACGTGGGATCACTAGCCGGCCGGCTCGGGACGGTGGCAGCAACGACGAACGGTGGCGCGATGGTGGAAACGGAGGACACCGGGACGACGAGCGCAATGTGAGGAACTCACCAAGGGGTGGTACGAAGACGTAAACAACTAACGGTGTTGGCGGCCAGCTTCGAATGGCGACAAGGTTGGGTCCACGGCTACAGCGGCGTTCCGGCGGTCTTCAACAGCATCGAAGGGGTTGATGGGCTTCTCCTTCCAGCTACGATGCCAATGGCGGCTTTGGCAAGGTCGTGCAATGATGAAAACAACGGTGAGGCTTGGCTGGAGATGCAGTGCGGCCACGAGTTCGCAGTGACGAGGCGTTTCTGGCGGTCTTCGTCTTCGGGGAAGTGGAGGCGAGGCTTTGTTGCACTTTTTTGGTACCGGAGGTAGCGATGGTGTGGAGCTGCGGCAACCGAGGTGGCTGATAGGGGTGGCTAGAGTGGTGGCCAGCGACGAAGAGAAAACTCGGGTATGAGGAGACGGCTAGGGCATGGGAAAACTCAAAAAAAGAGGGGAATGAAAGAGGAGAGCTCGGGCGTCTTTTATATAGGCTCGGGAGATTGAAGTCAGGCCCAAGACAACGAGGATTTGTCGGGGAAGAAGCTAGGGTTAAGGAAATAGAGGATCCAATTCGAACTCGAATCGATGATTTCCAAAACCTTCGCTCGGGATTCCAAAAGGGAAAAGGAAGAGGAGATCGAGGTAAGGATTTCCCCTCAATCAATTTTGGAAACGAAAGAACGTATATGCCGAATTTGGAAGAGGAGTCGGGTGGTATCCGACGGCTAGAGCTCGGCCAAAGGTTGAAGACGAATTGTAGCGATAGGGACGTAGTGTAGACTTCTTCTCTCGTTGGGCCGATTGGAGGAGGGACACAAAGTAGACTTGAACGTAAAGGGTGGACCGAGAGGAGAAAAACATACTTCCTAAAGAGGAGGGGCGGGGAGAGAGAGGGGATTTTAATTACTTTTTCATTTGAATTAATCATTAAAATGATCTTTGAATTTTCCATAAATATTTCCAATCCTCAAATAATTCCAAGAAAATTCTAAAAATACTTGGACACCCAAAGTATTTAAACAAAATAGAACTAGATCATGTAATGATTTATTTATTTAAGTAAATAATTATTAAAGTATTATTTGTATCATTAAAATTAATAATAGAGCTATGAAAAATCGAGAAAATTTCGAGACAATATTTTTAATCATGGAGAATTTAATAAAAAGTTTTCCAACATTTACTTTACTTGTAAATTAGTGAAATTTGTTATAAATTCTAAAAATCATTTATTAAATAATGTATAAATCCCGAAATGAAAAATCGGGTGTGACACCATGTTAGGCGGTGTTTATGGCAACCTAAGGGACACGAGAATAAAGACAAAGTGATGATTAAGCAAGGATATAGAAACTTGTAGTGAAAGTTCCTACTTCACACGGGTTACACGAAAGCATTAAAGCAAGTTTGTTACTCTAGTAAATGCAACACAAGGTCAATAATGGTTTGCTTGTGACATGTCATTGCACAAGTCTTGTGAAATCACTACAAAGTTTCTATAAGATAGCAAATGAGTTGTTCTACCGAGTTACACGTACACCCATGGTATAAAGATGAGTGTGGATATTACAACTACGTTAATATGAAGTATAAAGATTGATTATGAACGTCCCAACTACGTGAAACTAAAGTATGAAGATGATAAGTCGGAAACGATAGGCAAAGAGCTGATTGATAAAGAGCCATTTGAAGTGGATCATTATTCACCAGAATGGTTTGAAAACAATCAGGATCAAGTCAAGTGTGGGGTTCTCTATCTCAAGATATCTTGAAATTGTAAAGATCGTAATAAAGGGGATATGATTACTACGTAATTAACACCTATGATTGGGAGCATTAATTCGATAGTATGATTGATTGATGGTCAAACTATGCGGGAAGTTTGGGAGCTGAATGGTTAAGAAGCCTCGTTACGTGAAACAACTTTAGAATGTGTGAGATACCAACATGATATGTTATTTTCTTAAAAAGTGAAGGTTGGATCAAACAAGATAATTTGGGTTCAAATATCAATTGGAGAACTATGAAGCCGGGAATGATAAAGCTTTAGTTTCGGTTAAATTTAATTAAATAATAACGATTATTGTTTTCGTGAATTAAGAGGAAATCATCTACCACAGAAGGTGGGATTAGAAAGAATGTCATATATCATTTCTTCTCGAGAAGTGATAACATGGGAAATAATTTGACTCTAGTGTTAAGTGAGACGTCTATTGATATAGTAGAATAAAAGGTGTTCAAAGGATAAGCCGAGAAAAGATCATATCGGATACACAGTAATTAGAAATCTCAAAAAAATATCTTATCAATATTGAAGTGAGGTCAATTTCAAAATGGAAAAATAAGAAAGCATCTAAAGGTGGATTAAGTTTGAGAAAAAATTCTTTCGGGAAGAGGAATAGAAAAAGAGAGTAAGATGACAATGTGTAAAATCACCAATCAATTCTTTAGAAAGATGTATGAGTGAAAGATTTTCCTATGTAATTTCTAAAGATCATCAAAATATAAATTGTTGTGAAAAAGGAATTTATAAAATTTATTTAATAATTAAAGGAAGTGTTTGAATAAAAATCTATGAAAATTTTAACATCAAATTGAGCTAGATAAAATTTTATCAAATACTTTGGGTGTCCAAGTAATTTCACGATTTTTCTTGGAATTATTTGAGCATCGAACATATTTTTAATAAATGAAACATTATTTAAGTATTTATTTAAATTGATGATGAATTAAAATCCACTCCCGAGTTTTGGGCTGAATCCGCCTTTCCGCTTGGCGCAACCTGCGGAGCGCTAGTCCGCTAGCAGTCTCCCTCCCTTTGCCAAACTCTATTTTGCCTCCCTCTGTTCCTCCTCCTCTCTCTCCTCCCGCTGACATGTGGGATCGGACCCCACGTGTCAAGCCCTTCTCCTAGCTCGGGCCGGAGTCCCGCCCGTGCCGAACGTCGCCAACTCCCTGCACAAAATCTGATCTCATCGGTTGCCCCCGTCCAAAATTGGTTGAGGGATTTTGCTCCTCATCTCTTCCTCTTCTTTGCCCCAAGAAATCCCCTTCTATTCCATGTGAAATCCCAACAAATCAAAGCCATTTTCGCCCGGTGAACTTGGGATATCCCTAATCCCTTCCGCCGTCGATTCCCCTTGAATCCAATCTGATCTCTACATCCCCTACCAATAAATTGAATCCTCTTAGCCTCCTATCCCTTTTCCACCTCTTTCTTGAGCTTTTCCGGTGCCCTAGCCATCTCCCCGAGTTCGCCTTCTCTCTCCGCTGCCTTCGTCAACTCCGGCTTTTGGTCATTGCTGATCTGAGATGTCGCCTCCTTCAGCTCCGCAAGGACGAGGGGTACCCCGGCCACCAGTTCCCTTGCAGAAAAGACCATCGGAAGCCGCTCACCAACGCAAACACGAGAGTCGCCACCATCTTCAAGCCTTCCGTCGAGCCCTGCCACCATTCCCGTTGTCTTGATTCGTCGCCGTCTTCACCACTAGCTTTGCCATCTCAGGCCGAAGCCCGTTCACCCCTCATCTTCCACCAAAGACCGTCGAAGTGTCGTAGCTGCCGTGGACCCGAGGACCACCGCCACCCAAAGCACACCAACCCATAACTTGTGTCTATGACAAGTGGGGCCCACCTATCATTTACCTCAACCATTCTCTCTCTCCTGGCTGACATCATAAATATCCTTTTCCAGTTCAAAAATAATTAAAAATGATGCAATAAATCATTTGGTTGTTTTCTTTATCTATAACTATCTATAAAGCAAGTAGTGTTTCTACCCAAAATTTTCGTTCACCTGGTTATTTTGCAGAAAACCCCTTGAGTGTTTATAAAATTAACCCGCAGTCCCAATGCTTGAAAAGAAAGAAAGGGCTTGGATGGAAAAAGACTTCCCGCACCCCTCCCTCTTGTCCCCATCCGCGTTGCACCGCGCCTACGCCCCTCCCTCTCGTCGCCGCTTAGAGCTCCGCGCGCGCTGCGTCCTTTCCTCCCGTCGCCGCCGGAGCTCCCGCGCGCCGCCGCTTCCCTTTTCGCGTCATCGTCCGTTGCAACGCACGGACATTTTTTCTAGTAGGTTTTAATTGATTAAAACTTCATGAATTCATAACTAATTCATACAAAATCGGAATGAGGTCGTTCAAGTCTCAAAATTCATCTAAATTCAAGCACTACCTATTTATGAACTTTATTTGTACTACTTATTTTTTATTAGTGTTTTTCTCATTTTTTTCTAGGTTTAGTTTTCCATCGTTTCGAGGATTGCTCGTTTGTTGGAGAAGTTCGTGAAGACGAATTGAAGACGTTTGTTTGCAAGGCAAGTCACACGGACCCCAAACATCCCTTTAAGCATGTCGATCCTATATTTAAATTCTCTATTTATTTCAAATGTGCATTTATTTTTGAATGTCATTGGGTGGTTTCAGCCTATTTCCCCATGCTATGGCCAAGATGGTTTGATTATCCTATGTGTTATAATTTGACTAGCTCAGGCTCTATGTAATAGTTTGGCTAGATATTAGTGTAATTGCTTAGCCATGCTTAGAAACATTAGCACACTATTGAGATAATTAATACTACTCTATACTTAATAATGGTTATTTAATGGTAGCTCATGATGGCTAATTGTGATTGATTAATTAATTTTCCAACTAAAATTTTATTAATGGTGGGCGGTGAGCACATGGTTTTGATGGTCATGCTCATAAAAATTAAGGACTGGTTCACGAGCTACTATTGGGAAGCATTAATTGTACTAACACAAGCCAGCATGGGCCATGGCTAGACACTTTGTATAGCATTGTTCATTGTGGATGCCACATTAAGAAGTGGCGGAGATAAGCCCACGGGGGTCGCTGGGGCGTCTACAGCTGGCTAAGGGGGTGACTATGATCTGGGCACGATGCACCGCTTTGAATTGTGTTCTGTTGGATGTCTTGTAACAGCTCCTTTCCAAGGTACTACCATGGTATTGAAGCTCATGGCAACATCTTTTGCGGTTGTGTCTTGTGGGTAAATTTACAACCTCTTGCCCGAGTAAAACTATTCGAATACCCGTGCCCACGGTTATGGGCAAGCCTAGCAATGTTTTTCGTGATTAGTCTCACACTTCTCATTAATGATAATAATTTGGTAATTGATGATAATTTGTTAGCTCCTAGTATGGAATGGCTAATTTATGTTTGGAGGTTGGATCTGTGCATCCGGCTTTGGTTGTTTAGGGTTGGGTTTGGGCCTGTGCAACATTGGCGTGTTGTTCCGTGTTGATTAATATTGAATGACTAATTACTCAACTATTTTTCTCCTATTAAATGTTTTGCTAAATGTTGGCTTTTACAAAGAATCCCTATTATTGTCATTCCTTGTTATTCTCGTGCACTTGCATATTTTCTATGTGACTTGCAGAGTATTCCATATACTCACCTTGTGATAATCATCAACCTTAGTTGAAGAAGGATTTTCGAAGGAGAAGACCTTTTGGTTTTTATCCCAGTTGAGCTGCCTATGGGAGTAGAGTTGAAGCTTTGCTAGATTTTATTTTCTCATGTAGTTTTATTTGTGGTGAGGACTAAGTGTCTCTATTGTAAGTATTTATCGCATTAGTTTATTTGGTACTGTATATTCAAATTGTCAATTTCTGTACCTCGGATGATTCCTGGACAAGGGTTTAATGCACAAATTAGTTTGGAAAAGACTTGTCTATTTCTGGCGTGATAGGCGGTTCGAGGTTTAAGCACACTATGGATTTGTTGGAAGATGTTAAAAAGAAAATTTATCATAGATCATGGCTTTTGAGTCATTTCTGTCACTGAGCAATATGAAGGTTCATAGCCGGCTTGTTGAGTGGGTCATGAAGCAGATGAACTCAGATCTTTGCGAGTATAGATATCGTGGCAATGTGATTGTGTTTGACAAGTTGTTAACACAATAAATCCTTGGTCTACGTGATGACAACATTGTCACGCTCCGCTTTGCCCCCTAGTTGTAAATCACCCGGAAATTGTGCAAGGAGAAATCGGTAGAAAAGTTAAAGCAAGGCAAACTCGGAATTTCAAAATCCATTTAACAATCGGAAATGGCTTGGTGGAATTTTTCTTAAATTCTCCGTGTCAAAATACGGTAACAGGATTTTTATCGAAATTTTCGAGCATCGAAAATAATTTTAAAAATTAAATTAGGCTAATCGGAATTAAATTCCTTAAGGAAAAGGGCTTTTCTTTTCCTTTCTTTTTTTCTCCTTTTTCTTTTCTTTTTTCCCCGTGGCCTTCGGCCCACCCTTCTTCCTTCCTTCCCCGCCGCCCACTCTTCCTTATCCCTCCCTCTCTCCTGCCCGCTCCTTCCCTTGGGCAGGCCCAAGTCGCAAACCGCCGCCGTTGAGGTCCGTTTCCCTCCCCCTCGGGTGGGGCAATGACAGTGGGGCCCACCTATCATCCCCAACCTCGCCCGTATCTTTCGCCCATCCGTGCACACACCGTGCGCCACGCCTCCCTCGGCCATTCCCCGCTCTCCCGCCTGCGTCACCCCGCGTTCCGCGGCCACCTCCCCCACTCCCCCACTCTCCCCCTCTGTCCCGTCGCTCGTGCGCACCGAATCGGCCACCATTCAAATTTCGTGCGCCGCCATCTCCGCTCCATGTCGCGCTGCGTTCCCACTTCCTCCGGCTGTGTCCAAGCCACCGCTCCCCCTATAAAGCTTCCCCTCACCGTAGAGCACCATTTCCTTTCGCCATCTCGCCGTCCCGTGCCCTCCCGAGCTCCCGCACCGTGCTAGCACCCGCCACCGGCCGTGACGTCACCCTAGGGCTCTCTTGCCGTAAATCGGTTTTCACTTTTTTTCTTAATTAGTAAAAAGGCTGAAACTTGTAAAAATCACGAAAACTCATACGAACTCCGTTTGAGTCCGTTCAAGTTGAAGCGGATTCATAAAAATGTCTAGAACAGATTTAAAATAGTTTAATTGTCTGTTTCAGTAGTTTAATAGCCTGTTTTGTTGTGCTTTGATTGTCGATTAGATTTCGGTTCCGAGGATGCTCCCGTTTATTTTGAGGTAGTCGCTGAAGTTCAGCTGGAGCAAGACCAAGGCAAGTCATCTTTCATTGATCATGTTGTACCCATTTTATAAATTATTCTCATCTTATCTATAAAATTGCATTATTTTATAATGTAATTCGGATGGGACCTATAGTACTCAGCCTAGGTCATTTACCCTATTTATTTGATCACCTGGGAATTAAAATGACTAGTTTCAGGTGTAGGACATACTTAGTTTGCTTAGTACAACTAGATCATGAAAGGGAAAATTAATTTACTAGATTTATTTCACATGAAATGACGGTCTAAGACCGGACTTACCGTTGGCAAAGGATAACGGTTAATTAAAACTTGACTAAATGGTGGGTTGTGGGTGCATAGTTTTGAAAGACCCACCCATGGCAGTTAAGGACCAGTTCATGGGAAACCCTGAAAGAAATATTAGTGCGTACCACAAGCCAGCATGGGCAATGGCTGGGCTTGTAGTGTAGCCTTCTCTGGCCGACGCATCCAGGCAAGAGTGAGCGTGATGGAGTGTGGATGGACCAAGCAAGGTCTATGTGGCTGCCGGATTCACCTAGACACGAGAGGGGGCTGCCTACCTTGGATATAAAGGTAGGGGTGAAACGTGAGGTGTGGTGTCGCTTGGTCAGGGAAGGTTATGCGAATGGTCCTGTCACAGACCCATTTTCGATATGTCGTGGCGGCATATCGACGCACGGGAAAGTGTTGTGGGCCTGTGTCTTGTGGGTACAGATGTACACCTCTGATCAGAGTTAAAAACTATTCGAATAGCCGTGCCCACGGTCATGGGCGGTCAACTAGATTCACCGTGATTAGTCCCACTAATTAAAATAACCTGATTCAGTGGACTTGGATGGAATAGTTGGATGGATTGGGCCTAACTCAACGTGGTGTAACGTTGAGCAGAGATGACTAATTTTTTTACTTACCGTTTTTACCGTCTTCAACTTAGCTTTGTGAAATGCATGCTTTGTGCAAAAGTTAACCCTAGCCTCCCCTTGGAATTACCCTGCATCATACCTCCATTCGGTATGACTTGCTAAGTACGGTGGAATATACTCAGTATTGCTTCCTTTTCCCCCACCTCAGAGCTGGAGGATGAAGCTGCAGTTGGGTTCGACGATGAGTAGGCTTGTCGCTGCCGTGAAGGGATGCATGTGGAGTGGAGTCGCCGCGCCGCAAGTGTCGAAGCTTAGCCTTTAGTTTATTTTACCTTTTTGCTACATTGTAAGACTTTTTATATGTTTTTAAGATGTGGATCTGTATATATAATTTGTCGTTGGTGTATCCCTGGCTGGTCCTGGACAGGATGTTTAATACACATTCAGCTTCGAAAGTTCCAGTAGGAATTTCTAGGCATGACAATTTGGTATCAGAGCCAGGTTGACTGTAGGATAAGCCAAATGGAAAACCCTAAGAGCCCTCCAAACTCTTTCATATGCATTTGCCTTCTTGCAAGTGGAGTTGTTTCGGGAAAAATTTGGGGTTCTCGTTTCACGGGAGAAATCTTAATCGTTCTTCGAACTGGATTTTTCCGAGTATGGCTGGTCTAGGGTGTTAGAAATTTTCCTAGACAGGGTCTGAGTTGGAGTGAAGTTTATTTGACAGTCGTTTGGGAACCGTCGGGACTATGCATTAAGTCGCGTCTAAGCTTTACGGGCTACAAGTTTTCATGCTTCTTATTATTATTATGTAACTATTTCACTCATTAATTTGTTGCTTAGTAGGGTCTATAGTATTTTATTTGTAAGCATGTTAAAATGTTCCATGCATTAAAAATATGCTTCTTACTTGGTTATTTACTTGAGTCCTTTACTGCTTTATTTAATTTGGATCTGAGCATGCATTGATTCCTCCTCCTTTGTCTTCTATAGATGGCAGGCCTTCCCTCGATGCACCGTGGTCATGGTCTCGTGGACTTTGTGACCGAGTTGAGCAAGATCACAATTTTGGTCGGGTACCCCAATGACCCAGAGTACACCAAGATCCGCCACCTCAACGGTGAGTACCCGCACCGTGTCAGCTTGGAGGTGCATGGCATTCCCACTGTGTTGCCTAACATGGTGGTGGAGGCCTCAGGTGGCACCTTTGAGCACGCCTATCAGGAGGCCGCCTACCTGATGCTGACCAGACTCTGGGAGTGTCACGACGCCGACTTCCACCACACCGCCTACCGCTACCACCCCAGACGTGCCAACTACGACCACACCAGCTCTTTCCGCTCAGCCATGTCGGAGAATGACACGACGTTCAGGCGGATGCACGCTGATCTACATAGGGCGGCCAAGGCCCTTAATGATCAGAAGCTGGTGGAGATTGTGAGGCTGAAGGATGAGGTGGCTCGCCTCAAGAGGGAGAATGCGATTCTCCAGGGCCGCTCGCCACCTAGGGGTGCCAGGATCCGCACCACTCCGAGGAAGACTACCACAGCTCCCGTGCGCATCCAGCTTGCGCACCGGAACCCTCCTCTAGCACCAGAGCCGCTCCCTGTGTTCGTGCCGCCATCGCTCACCAGCTCAGGTGCCAGTGCTGACCTTCGCTCCAGCGTCCGCAGCAGTGGGCAGCAGCAGGGGAGGTTGGTTGTCCACGACGCCCAGTCCCTCCACTCAGCTCGTCAACATCACCAGCAGTAGAAGCTCCAGCGCCAGCAGCAGCTCGGGCAATGGCAGCTCCAGTGGTAGTTCCAGTGGCAGTGAGCCGGGCAGTGGAGAGACGTACCTGCTGGACTCCCGCAGTCGCTCAGAGGAGGTTGGAGACGATCCTGAGTCTGACTTCGACTCCACCGACCGCAGGAGCCGTTCCGAGAACTAGGACGTCACCCTAGTTTCTCGCCTTCCTTAGTCATTCGCTTGGTAGTTGTGTGCTTAGGTGCGCTTGCTTGTGGGTTAGTCGACAGACCTTACCATTTGGTTGTGGTATGGCTGCCATTAATTAGGAGCTGAACTGTTTTCTTTCCGTAATGTTTAAATTCAGACAAGAATAATTTATAATAAAGTTTAGGATTCTGAGCAGCCTGTTTTTCTTCTTGTCTTTCTTTTTCCTTATGTTTGCCCTCTCCAGATGGTGAACACCAGGCCTCTCAATGGGAATGTCAACAACGGCGAGGATTAGAACGGAGGCAACAACCTCAACGGGGCTGCAGGCAATGGTCCTCCTCCGCCGCCAAAGAACCCGACGCTCGCCCAAGTCCTTGCAACTCAGACTCAAATGATGGTTGCCATGATGCAACAGATGCAGCAGTAGCATCAGCAAATGCAGCAAAAGATGCTCCAACAACTGTAGCAGCAGCAAGCTCAGCAACTGCAGCAACAGGCAGCTGGTCCACCCCCACCACTCAGTCCAAGCTACCCGAGTTCCTCTGCGTCCGCCCTCCTACCTTCTCGAGCACCACCAACCCCATGGAGGCAAATGACTGGCTCCATGCCATCGAGAAGAAGGTCAACCTCCTGCAGTGCAACGACCGAGAGAAGGTGGCGTTCGCCACTCATCAGCTTCAGGGTCCCGCTTCGGCATGGTGGGACAACCATCTGATGACTCGTCCGGCAGGGACGGAGGTTACTTGGGCAGAGTTCTGCCGTAGCTTTCGAAAGGCGCAAATCCCTCACGAAATTGTGGCACAAAAGAGGAGGGAATTTTTGCACTAAATCAAGGCAATCAAACCATGACGTAATACCTACATGAGTTCAACCGCCAAGTGTGCTACGCAACGGAAGATGTGCGCACTGACGCTGAGAGGCAAGACAAGTTTCTTGTCAGTCTTGACGATGAATTGACCAACCAACTGATCTCGGGTGACTATGTCGATTTCGAGAAACCGGTTGACAAGGCCATCCGCAGGAAGATCAGCGGAACAAAATGGACCGCAAGAGGAAGGCATCCGGTTCCGGTCGAACCGAGGGGAACAACGAGCGACCCCGCTTCATGCCAGGGCAGCAAGGTGGACCCTCCACCATGGTTGTCCGTCAACACCGCCCATTTCACCAAGGGAACTTCCATCACAACCCCAACTTCAGCCGTGGTAGCAACAGCAAAAGTGGTGGCCCGCCCCACCGAAACCCTGCTCCGTGCCCACAAATGGCACTAGCCCCGCCAGCTCAACCCAGGAAGGAATCTGGGAGAAAACTGTTGGTCTGCTTCAACTGCAATGAGCCCGGACACTTCGCCAACAAGTTTCCGAAGCCCAAGCGCAATGCACCCAGGTTCGTTCAAGCAAGGGTCAACCACGCCACAGCAGAAGAAGCTCAGGCAGCGCCAAACTTCTTACTGGTTATGTTTCCCGTAAACTCAGTCTCTGCTATAGTTTTGTTCGATTCTGGTGCAACTCATTCCTTCATATCAAAGAGATTTGTTGGGGAGCATGGGTTAAGAAAAGAGAAACTTGTCACACCGATGCGGGTTCACACCCTGGGAAGTAGTTTGATGTCTATCAGCTATAGTCCCTCGGTGACAATAGAAATCCAAAGATCATGATCTCTAGCCAATCTCATCCTTCTCGAATCCAAAGACCTATATGTCATCCTCGGGATGGATTGGTTGACAAGGTACAAGGGAGTGATAAACTGCGCGACACGCACCATCACCCTAACCAACCCGGAAGGAGAAGTGGTTACCTTCTAGTCTCCAATGCCTCTAGAGTAAGGAGTCAGCCTGAACCAGATTGTCAGTCAGGATGAGCCAATAGTAGAAAAGCAAGAACCTAAGAAACTGGAGGACATACCTGTAGTCTGGGAGTATCCGGAGGTCTTTCCGGAGGATCTCACAACCATGCCACCAAAGAGGAAGATTGAGTTTCGGATCGACTTGGTACCAGGAACCGCTCCGATCCATAAGAGGCCTTACAAAATGGCTGCCAACGAGATGGCCGAGGTCAAAAAACAGGTCGATGAACAAGTAGAGAAGGGATATATTCACCTGAGCACGTTGCCTTGGGGGTGCTCCGGTGATATTCGTGGAGAAGAAAGATAAAACCAAGAGGATGTGTGTGGATTATCGCGCACTCAACGAGGTCACTATCAAGAACAAGTATCCGTTACCTCGAATTGATGACTTGTTTGACTAGCTGAAAGGAGCTAAAGTGTTCTCTAAGATAGACCTGCGATCAGATTACCACTAGTTGAGGATCAAAGAAGAAGATATCCCAAAAACGGCCTTCATCACTCGCTATGGGTTATACGAGTGCACTGTCATGTCTTTTGGACTCACTAATGCGCCGGCCTTTTTCATGAACCTAATGAACAAGGTGTTCATGCATTTCCTGGATAAGTTTGTTGTGGTCTTCATAGATGACATTCGAAGTCTGAGGAAGAACATGAGCAACACCTCCATCTAGTGCTTGAAAGGTTAAAGGAACACCAGTTGTACGCCAAGTTTAGTAAGTGTGACTTTTGGCTTGAGAAAGTTCAGTTTCTTGGTCATGTCATAACCGCTCAAGGAGTTGCAGTTGATCCGTCAAATATGAAGTCAGTTACTAAGTGGACAAACCAAAGACTGTCTCTCAAATCCGAAGTTTCCTTGGACTTGCAGGTTATTACCGTCGATGACCAAATCCGAAGTTTCCTTGGACTTGCAGGTTATTACCGTCGGTTCATCGAGAATTTCTCCCGCATTGCAAGGCCAATGACATAGCTGTTAAAGAAAGACGAAAAGTTCAAGTGGTCTGTTGGGTGCAACAAAAGCTTCAAGGAACTTAAAAAGAAATTGGTCATGGCACTGGTTCTAACCTTGCCAGATCAGACGAAAGATTTCCAAGTTTATTGTGACGCGTCTCGTCACGGGTTAGGATGTGTGTTGATGCAAGACGGAAGAGTGGTTGCATACGCTTCACGCCAGTTGCGACCTCATGAAAGTAACTATCCGACCCACGACTTGGAACTAGCAGCAGTGGTTCACGCCTTATAGATTTGGCGGCACTACCTTATCGGTAACCGCCGTGAAGTCTACACAGACCACAAGAGTCTGAAGTACATCTTCACCCAACCAGATCTAAACCTCCGTCAGTGAAGGTGGTTGGAGTTGATCAAAGACTATGATATGAGAATACACTATCACCTCGGCAAGGCTAATGTTGTGGCAGACGCCTTGAGTCAGAAGAATTACTACAACATTGCTCGTTAAGATGAGATGTGCAGTGAATTGCAAAGGGAATTGGAAAGGTTAAACTTGGGAATCGTCCAACACGGATATTGGCTGCTCTTGAAGCTCAGCTGACACTCGTGGAGCAAGTCCGTCTGGCTCAAGCTAATGACCCTGACATAGCTGAGTTAAAGAAAAACATGAGGACTGGTAAAGCCAGAGATTTGTCGGAGGATGAACACGAAACAATCTGGATGGGAGAAAGATTATGCGTGCCTGAGAACAAGGTGTTAAAAGACCTAATTCTTAGAGAAGCTCACCAAACCCAGTACTCGATTCACCCCGGAAGAACTAAAATGTATCAAGAGAAATCATAGAATTCATTGCCTTGTGTGATGTGTGCCAGCGGGTCAAGGTAGAACATGAGAGACCTGTAGGATTATTGCAACCCCTTAAGATTCCAGAGTGGAAATGGGAAGAAATATGGATGGTTTCATCACGGGTCTGCCAAGGATTTCCACCGGTCATGATTCTGTTTGGGTAATCGTGGACCGACTCACCAAGGTCGCTCACTTCATTCCTGTACATACCACCTACACTGGGAAGAAACTAGCCGAGCTTTATTTGGCAAGGATCATGTGTTTGCATGGAGTGCCAAAGAAGATTGTGTCGGACCGAGGGAGTCAATTTACCTCAAAGTTCTGGCAGAAGTTGCAAGAAGAATTGAGAACTTGTTTAAACTTCAGTACTGCTTACCATCCACAAACTGATGGCCAGACCGAAAGGGTCAACCAAATCTTGGAAGACATGTGCACTTGACTTTGGTTGAGCTTGGGATAAAAGTTTACCTTATGCCGAGTTCTCGTACAACAACAGCTATCAAGCGAGTCTTCAAATGGCTCCGTTCGAAGCACTGTATGGCAGGAAGTGCCACACGCCGCTCTTACGGGATCAAACAGAGAATGCCGGTGTTAGTGATATGCCGAGAGGCAACATGGAGATGTTGGATATCACGTCAATGTTTATGTATTTATGAATAATGTGTTATTCAGTTCCATAAAATAGACATCTTGTATTGATCAATAAGTACGTGACTTATTTATGAGACTCAATATGTATGAACCTATTTCTAAATGATCCTCGATCATATATCATATTATTGGAACTAATATGATTCTAAGATCGGCATGTTTATTGATTGATGATCATGTCTCGTAGATCATGGGTATGGAGATACCAAATCGATAAACATGGACACATGTGTTAGAGAACACATTGTTGGATAGACCCACCATGAGACACTACGGGAATTAATGTGTCATTAGTTGGTCTCGGGTAGTGTTGGTACAAAGTCCTTAGACCTGAGATCACCATGGATTCCAACATGTGTAGTAGCCTACTTTAGAACTACCAAACGCTATTCCGTGCGGGTAGTTATAAAGGTAGTTTTCGGGTTTGCTATGAAACATGGAGTGGGATGTGAGTGATCAAGATGGAATTTGCCCCTCCTTTGGAGAGATATCTCTGGGCCCCTCGAGGTAATGGATTATGGAAATGCATGGCCATGCTAAGTTGATTGAGGAGTCAATCAACGGACGGATAATCCAATACGATTCGAGTGAATGGTTAAGCTATTAAAGGGATGGCACACATCTTGCCTATAGCTTAAGCGGTATCGTGAGGCAAAGGAATTTGTGTACACATTACAGGTTCGAGCCGATATTATATTCTTGTATACTATGGTGTCAATATGTGCTTGCTAGGCGCCGCTATTGACAGTCGGCTGAGTTGGACTCAAGCCAACGATCGGCTAAGTGAGACTATAGCCGAAAAGCAGTATACCGAACCTACGGGGTCGCACGCTTAAGGGGATAAGAACGGGCATTCGAGTTGGACTCGAATACGGCTCGATCGGATAGAGTCCTATGGGCTTACGACGTATGGGCGGCCAACTCTATGAGATTCGGATGAGATCCGATTCAAAATAGAGTCCTGATCGGCCACTAGTCCTAGTCATCCAACTCTATATAAAGGAGGGAGGGGTGGAGCTGCTACATTTCAATTGATTTGCATTGCGCCGAAATCAATCGATCACACGCGGCTTTAGAAGTCGTCGAGATCAAACTCCACGGAAACCCTCCCCACCTTCGAGCCAAACCCTAGCCTTGCATCGCGTGCTAGCACACGGGTGTTCGGCGTTCTGTTCCCGGACGTGTGGATACCGGTAGAGGCGCTGCTACGTTGCAACGTTGTTGATCGGCTACGAATCGGCTGTGGAGGAATCGGTTGCGGTCGAGCGCATCGGAGAGAGGCGTGAGAACGTGACCGGACGACTCGACGGATCGGCTGATTGGCGAATCGGCATGTCCCGAGAATCGGTGTCGGCTTGCGGGAATGGTGTCATCGGCTCCTGTTTGCACCGGATAGCCCCGATTGGCTATTTCCGCTGCATACTCCAATCGGTAACGATCTATCGGTCCTTACTTGCAAGTTTCCTGGTTTGCGCGGTAAAAGTTTTTGTTTTCGGCTAGTGTAGCCTCCGCGTAACCCTTCGGTGGTATCGAGCTAATTTTGCTTAGTTCGGGTTTTAGATTGGATCTGGAACAAGTTTTGCACACGGGTTGATTAGATCAATCTGTTTTACGGGATTTGTTGAGGATAGTTCATGGTAATTGCGTTCCTTGATAGTGTATCGGAACGGCGTAATGTGATTACGTCGAAGCAATATCCATAGAACTCGGTTTGAGTCGGCTTCGAGATAGCGT
This sequence comes from Oryza australiensis, assembly GCA_019925245.2. Taxonomy (NCBI): domain Eukaryota; kingdom Viridiplantae; phylum Streptophyta; class Magnoliopsida; order Poales; family Poaceae; genus Oryza; species Oryza australiensis. The sequence goes on from JAIFGZ020000311.1 coordinate 762,564, forward strand.
TCCTTGATAGTGTATCGGAACGGTATAATGTGATTATGCCGAAGCTATCTCGTAGTCCGATCTTGTTAGCTACCTCGCGCCTACGCAAACCATCTCCCTTGATAGTGTGCGTACCCTTTATAGGTCGTCTCGTCTTTGTTTCTCTGCGATAGGTAGAAAACGTTCTACACCTAACTTGTTTTGCGAGAGAATGCTTTGAGATGGTATGGCCCTATTGTATGTATGAGATGCATGTGATGCATGTAGTATTCTTTCATATGTGCAATCCCTGTAATATTCTTTCATATGTGCAATGCTTGTAATATTCTTTCACGACTGCGAGTCGATGTAATCTTCAATTAGAGCTTCTATAGTAGTAGCTTAGTTTGAAGAAATCAAGCATCATGCACATTGGAAGATGGTGCCGAAGATGGAGATCCTCAGACCGGCATGGAGATGGAGATCACCATGTGAAGGGGGCCATACTATTTCATAATATGCTATTCTACTTGCTTTCATATGTGATATGTTTGTTTGATAGGATAGCATCCCTCGCAAAATTAAGTAGTAATGATGCCCTTCCAAATGTTGCACCCGTCACCGTTATGCTCGTCAATGGTGGGTGCGCTAAAGCAGAGTGTCATTCTCTATCGTAACACGAGGGGTATATGTCGGACATATACATGCAGGAGCATTTGGTTTACTTAACAAGGCTATCAAAACAGTTTTGGGCCTTGGGCATAGGTTGGCGCCGGGGCATGAAGATGCCACACCCACAACAAGAGTCACATAGAGATGTGATTAGTAAGGAGTTGCTTACCGATGTTATTAATTTTCTAGCGGTGATGCCAATGCTCACTAGAGAATTAATTAACATGTGGATCTTGACCCAATACGTAACCTAGAGGAAGGTGTAAAATATGTAATGGGAGTCTAATGTTAAATTGTTTAACAATCGACATAGCATAAACATTGTGCTAAACTTTGCTTTTTCTTTGTAGAATAATGGCGGCTAATACTACACCCAGTACCTTTAATTTGCGATCTATTCTCGAAAAGGAAAAATTAAATGGAACAAACTTTATGGATTGGTATCGCAACTTGAGAATTGTTCTCAAGCAAGAGCGTAAGGAGTACGTTCTTGAAGTACCCTATCCTGAGGATTTGCCTAATAATGCCACTGCAACTGCACGGAGAGCTTACGAGAAGCACACTAATGATGCCCTAGATATAAGCTGTCTCATGCTTGCTACAATATCCCCCGAGCTTCGAAGCAATATGAGAGCAGTGATGCTCACACTATTATTCGGGGACTGCGTGGTATGTTTGAGAACCAAGCTCGGGCCGAGAGGTTCAACACCTCAAAGTCCTTGTTTGCGTGCAGGCTTGTTGAGGGGAATCCCGTCAGTCCGCATGTGATAAAGATGATTGGCTATATCGAGAGTCTGGAAAAACTAGGTTTTCCCCTTAGCCAAGAGTTGGCTACTGATGTGATTCTCCAGTCGCTCCCTCCGAGCTTCGAGCCATTCATATTGAATTATCACATGAACAGTATGGATAGGACCTTGGCTGAATTGCATGGGATGCTAAAGATAGGCGAGGAGAGTATCCGGAAAAACGGTTATCATGTGATGATGATGCAGAAGGCTAAGCGCAAACCACCTGTCAAGAAACTTTGCACCAAGAGGAAGTTAACTCCCGATGAGATCGCGAGTGCCTCTAATGCAAAGAAGGGCAAGAAGGGGTCGGCGGCATCATATGTCGTTTCCTTCTATTGCAAGGAGACAGCCACTGGAAGAGGAACGCAAGAAGTACATGGATGATCTCAAAAGAAGCAAAGTACGACTTCGCTTCAGGTATTAATGTTATAGACATTAATCTTGCTACTTCACCTACCGACTCTTGGGTATTTGATACCGGATCAATAGCTCATATTTGCAAATCGTTGCGGGAATGAGAAGAAGCGAGAGGCTTAAGAAGGGCGAGGTGAACCTGCGCGTCAAGCCTTGGAGCAAGCGTTGCTACGATTGCGTCGACACAATACCACTTCATCTACCTTCGGGATTAGTTTTGGAATTGAATAATTGTTATTGTATTCCAACACTATGTCAAAACGTTATTTCCGCTTCATGTTTGCAAGCGGAAGGATATGATTTTAGATCAATGGACAATGGTTGTTCAATATATCTCAGAGATATGTTCTATTTTCATGCTCCATTGGTGAATGGATTATACGTTTTGAATCTTGAAGCGTCTCCTATCTATAACATTAATACGAAAGGCAACTCTCTAATGATATAAACCCCACGTTTATCCGGCATTGTCGCTTAGGCCATATAAATAAGAAACGCATGGAGAAGCTCCATAAGGATGGATTGCTTCACTCTTTTGATTTTGAATCATTTGAGACATGCGAGTCTTGTTTACTTGGTAAGATGACAAAGGCACCTTTCACGGGACACGGTGAGAGAGCAAGTGACTTGTTGGCACTCGTACATACCGATGTATGTGGACCAATGAGCTCAACGGCCGAGGTGGTTATCGTATTTCATTACCTTTACCGATGACTTTAGTAGATATGGTTATATCTACTTAATGAGGCATAAGTCTGAATCCTTTGAAAAGTTCAAAGAATTCCAGAATGAAGTACGAGAATCATTTAGGGAAAACAATCAAGTTTCTACGATCGGATCGTGTAGGGGAATACTTGAGCCAAGAGTTTGGTAATCATCGAAAGATTGTGGAATTGTTCCACGTTGACTCCGCCGGGAAGTCCACAATGGAACGGAGTGTCCGAACGGAGAAATCGCACCTTGTTGGACATGGTGCGGTCGATGATGAGCCAAAGTGATCTTCCGTTATCCTTCCGGGATATGCTCTTGAAACCTGCGCTCACACTAAATAGAGTTTCATCTAAGTCGGTTGAGAAGACACCATATGAGATATGGACAGGGCAACCCCTACCTTGTCTTTTCTCAAAATTTGGGGATGCGAAGCTTATGTAAAACGTTTACGATCGACAAGCTCACACCCAAATCGACAAGTGCTTCTTTGTGGGATATCCTAAGGAAACTAAGGGATATTACTTTTATAATCGGGAACAAGGCAAAGTGTTTGTCGCCCGACACGGTGTCTTCTTGGAGAAAAGTTTCTTTCAAGAAGGGTTAGTGGGAGCAGGTGCATCTTGAAGAAGTTCAAGAAACACCGGAAAATGTTTGAGCGACCACGGAACCACAACGGAGGAGCAAAGTGTTGCGCCACCGGTTGTAGATACACCAGCCCACGGAGGTCCGAAAGATCACGTCGTGCGCCCGACAGTACACAGTGCGGAACAACATGATATATTGTTGTTGGACAACGATGAACCTAAGACTTATGAGGAAGCAATGGTGGGACCCGATTCCAACAAGTGGCTTGGAGCCATGAAATCCGAAATAGAATCCATGTACGACAATCAAGTTTGGAACTTGGTTGATCCACTGATGGTGTCAAAACCATTGAGTGTAAATGGGCTTTGAAGAAAAGGCCGATATGGATGGAAATGTTCACATCTATAAGGCGCGATTGGTGGTGAAAGGTTTTAAACAGATTCAAGGAGTTGATTATGATGAAACCTTCTCGCCCGTCATAATGCTTAAATCTATTCGGATTATCCTAGCGATTGCTGCATATTTCGACTATGAGATATGGCGATGGATGTCAAAACGGCTTTCCTAAATGGAAACCTAAGCGAGGATGTATACATGATACAACCTCAAGGTTTTGTCGATCCAGAATCGCCTGGAAAGATATGCAAGCTACAGAAATCCATTTAAGGATTGAAGCAAGCATCTCGGAGTTGGAATATTCATTTTGATGAAGTAATCATAGGGTTTGGTTTCATCAAAAACGAAGAAGAGGCCTGTGTTTACAAAAAGGTCAGTGGGAGCGCAATTGTATTTCTAATCTTATATGTGGATGACATATTGTTGATTGGAAATGATATCCCTATGCTTGAATCCATCAAGTCTTCATTGAAAAATAGTTTTTCCATGAAAGACTTAGGGGAGGCAGCATACATATTGGGCATTCGGATCTATAGAGATAGATCCAAGAGGCTAATTGGATTAAGCCAAAGTACATACATTGACAAGGTGTTGAAAAGGTTCAACATGCATGATTCCAAGAAAGGTTTCTTGCCCATGTCACATGGCATTAATCTTAGCAAGAATCGGTGTCCTCGGACACATGATGAGCGGAATAAGATGGGTATGGTTCCATATGCTTCGGCAATTGGATCCATCATGTATGCCATGCTTTGTACACGCCCAGATGTCTCGTACGCTTTGAGTGCTACGAGCAGATACCAGTCAGATCCAGGTGAAGGTCACTGGACTGCCGTAAAGAATATCCTTAAGTACTTGAGAAGAACTAAGGATATGTTCCTAGTCTATGGAGGTGAAGAAGAGCTCGTTGTAAGTGGTTACACCGATGCTAGCTTCCAAACAGACAAGGATGATTATAGATCGCAATCTGGGTTCGTGTTTTGCCTGAACGGAGGCGCAGTCAGCTGGAAGAGTTCCAAGCATGATACCGTTGCTGATTCTACAACGGAGGCCGAGTACATTGCTGCTTCGAAGCTGCAAAGGAGGCTGTTTGGATCAAGAAATTCGTTTCGAGCTTGGTGTGATGACTAATGCGACGGTCCAATGTCTCTCTATTGTGATAATAGCGGAGCCATTGGACAAGCCAAGGAGCCGAGGTCACATCGAAGTCCAAACACCTACTTCGGCGATATCATCTCATCCGCGAGATAGTGGACAGAGGTGATGTCAAGATATGCAAAGTGCACACGGATCTCAACATAGCCGATCCGCGACGAAACCTCTCCCTCAGCCGAAACATGAGGCGCACACAAGAGCAATGGGTATTAGATACTTACATGATTGACTCTAGTGCAAGTGGGAGATTGTTAGTGATATGCCCTAGAGGCAACATGGAGATGTTGGATATCACATCAATGTTTATGTATTTATGAATAAAGTGTTATTCGGTTCCATGAAATAGACATCTTGTATTGATCAATAAGTACGTGACTTATTTATGAGACTCAATATGTATGAACCTATTTCTAAATGATCCTCGATCATATATCATATTATTGGAACTAATATGATTCTAAGATCGACATGTTTATTGATTGATGATCATGTCTCGTAAATCATGGGTATGGAGATACAAAATCGATAAACATGGACACATGTGTTAGAGAACACATTGTTGGATAGACCCACCATGAGACACTACAAGAATTAATGTGCCATTAGTTGGTCTCGGGTAGTGTTGGTACAAAGTCCTTAGACCTGAGATCACCATGTATTCCAACATGTGTAGTAGCCTACTTTGGGACTACCAAACGCTATTCCGTAATTGGGTAGTTATAAAGGTAGTTTTCGGGTTTGCTATGAAACATGGAGTGGGATGTGAGTGATCAAGATGGAATTTGCCCCTCTTTTGGAGAGATATCTCGGGCCCTCGAGGTAATGGATTATGGAAATGCATGGACATGCTAAGTTGATTGAGGAGTCAATCAACGACGGATAATCCAATACGGTTCGAGTGAATGGTTAAGCTATTGAAGGGATGGCACACATCTTGCCTATAGCTTAACGGTATCGTGAGGCAAAGAGATTTGTGTACACATTACAGGTTCGAGCCGAGATTATATTCTTGTATACTATGGTGTCAATATGTGCTGCTAGGCGCCGCTATTGACAGTCGGCCGAGTTGGACTCAAGCCGACGATCGGCTAAGTGAGACTATAGCCGAAATCGAGTATACCCGAACCTACGGTCGCACGCTTAAGGGGATAAGAACGGCATTCGAGTTGGACTCGAATACGGCTCGATCGGATCGGATAGAGTCCTATGGGCTTACGACGTATGGGCCGCCAACTCTATGAGATTCGGATAGGATCCGATTCAAAATAGAGTCCTGATCAGCCACTAGTCCCAGTCGGCCAACTCTATATAAAGGAGGGAGGGGTGGAGAGCTGCTACACGTCAATTGATTTGCATTGCGCCGAAATCAATCTGATCACACGCGGCTTTAGAAGTCGTCGAGATCAAACTCCACGGAAACCCTCCCCACCTTCGAGCCAAACCCTAGCCTTGCATCGCGTGCTAGCACACGAGTGTTCGGCGTTCTGTTCCCGGACGTGTGGATACCGGTAGAGGCTGCTACGTTGCGCGCCGTTGATCGGCTACGAATCGGCTGTGGAGGAATCGGTTGCGGTCGAGCGCATCGGAGCGAGACGTGAGAACGAGACCGGATGACTCGGCGGATCGGCTGATTGGCGAATCGGCTGTCCCCAGGAATCGGCTATTGGCTTGCGGGAATCGGCTGTCATCGGCTGCACTGTTCTAGATCGGATAGCCCTGATTGGCTATTTCCGCTGCATACTCCAATCGGTAACGATCTATCGGCCCTTACTTGCAAGTGTTCCTAGTTTGCGCGGTAAAAAGTTTTTGTTTTCGGCTAGTGTAGCCTCCGCGTAACCCTTCAGCCGGTTGTTTGGGGTGATGTCCCGAATGAGGCCGAAGAGAAAGTCCGGTTAATTCGGGAGAGATTGAAAAGCGCCGATCACATTAGAAGCTCGCTATGCCGACAACCGTTGAAGAGAGCTAAGATTTGAGGTTGGAGACCATGTGTATCTTCGTGTCACTCCGCTTCGGGGTGTACACCATTTCCAGACTAAAGGAAAGTTGGCACCACGCTTCATGGGACCCTACCGAATTCGGGAGCGTCGCGGAGAAGTTGCCTACCAGTTGGACCTTCCTCCCTCCATGGCAAGCATCCATGATGTGTTTCATGTATCTCAGCTCAAGAAATGCTTGAGAGTGCCTGAGGAGCAAGCAAGTCCTGATCACATTGAGATTCAAGAGGACTTGACCTACGTTGGAAAGCTAGTTCGCATCCTCGACACCGGTGAAAGGAGAACCGAAACCGAGTTACCAAGTTCGTCGTGTGCAATGGAGTCACCATTCGAAGAAGAGGCAACTTGGGAAAGAGAAGATGAGCTGAAGGTCATCCATCCGCACCTCTTCGTCGGTGCGTTCGAATCTCGGGTCGAGATTCCGTTTAAGAAGGGTAGGTTTGTCACGCTCCGCTTTTCCCCTAGCTATAAATCATCCGGGAAATTGTGCAAGGAGAAATCGGCGGAAAGAGTTAAAGCAAGACAAACTCAGAATTTTAAAATCCATTTAACAATAAAAAAAATGGCTTGTTGGAATATTTCATAAATTCCTAGTGTCAAAATACGCTAACAGGATTTTTATTGGAATTTTCACACAATTTTAAAAATTAAATTAGGCTAATCGGAAATGAATTCCTTAAGGAAAAGGGCTTTTCTTTTCCTTTCTCCTTTTCTCCTTTCTTCTTTTTTTCCCCGTGGGCCTTCGGCCCACCCCTTCTTCCTTCCCTCCCGCTGGCCCACTCTTCCTTCTCTCTCCCTCTCTCCTGCCCGCTCCTTCCCTTGGGCCGGCCCAAGTCGCCAGCCGCTAGCGTTGAGGTCTGCTTTCCCTCCCCCTCGGGTTGGGGCAATGACAGGTGGGGCCCACCTATCATCCCCAACCTCCGACTGCATCTTCCACCCATTCGTGCACGCGCCGTGCACCACGCCTCCCTCAGCCGTTCCCCGCTCTCCCGCCCATGTCACCCGGGTTCCCCGGCCATCTCCCCACTCCCCCACTTTCCCCTCTTTCCCGTCGCTCGTGCGCACCGAATCGGACGCCATTCAAATTTCGTGCGCCGCCATCTCCGCTCCACGTCGCGCCGCGTTCTCGCTTCCTCCGGCCGCGTCCGAGCCACCCTCCCCTATAAAGCTTCCCTAACCGTAGAGCATCATTTCCTTTCGCCATCTCACCGTCCCGTGCCCTCCCGAGCTCCCGCACCGTGTTAGCACCCGCCGCCGACCGTGACATTAGTCCTAGGGCGCTCGCACCGTAAATCCGTTTTTTGTTTTTTTCGTAATTAGTAAAAAGGCTGAAACTTGTAAAATCACAGAAAAATCATACGAAGTCCGTTCGAGTCCATTCAAGTTGTAGCGGATTCATAAAAATGTCTAGAACACACTAAAAATTATTTAATTGTCTGTTTCAGTAGTTTAATAGCCTGTTTTGCTGTGCTTTGATTGTCGATTAGATTTCGGTTCCGATGACACTCCCGTTTATTTTGAGGTAGTCGCTGAAGTTCAGCCGGAGCAAGACCATGGCAAGTCATCTTTCACTGATCATGGTTTACCCATTTTATAAATTATTCTAGCTTTATCTATTAAATTATATTGTTTTATAATATAATCGGGATGTGACCTATAGTACTCAGCCTAGGTCGTTTACCCTATTTATTTGATGACATGGGAATTAATATGACTAGTTTCAGGTGTAGGACATGCTTAGTTTGCTTAGTACAACTAGATCATGAAAGGGAGAATTAATTTACTAGATTTATTTCACATGAAATGACGGTCTCAGACCGGACTTACCATTGGCAAAGGATAACGGTTAATTAAAACTTGACTAAATAGTGGGCTGTGGGTGCATGGTTTTGCAAGACGCACCCTATGGCAGTTAAGGACCGGTTCACGCACTACTACGAAAACAATCTTTCATGGCATTTGGAAAAACTTTTCTCTGACGGCTACGAGGTGAAACCGCCAGCTCAAAAGATAGAGGGGTGGGGGGTCTCGGGCCGCCAGTGAAAACACATCTTCGCTAGCGGCCTCCTAAAGCTGGCCGCCAGGGCAGATGTGGTATTTTCTCTGGCTGCCATCTTAAGACCCCGCCAGAGAACATATCCCATCTTCACTGGCGGTAAGGTGAGGTGGCCCGCTAGCGAAGATTCCTACATCTTCGCTGGCGGCCCACTTAAGCCGCCGCCCCCCCTAAATATTTTCTATGGCGGTTCGTCTCAACCGACATATGTTGACCGCCAGGGAAAATACCATCACCTATACCACCAGTCCAGCTAGCAGCCATGACATTTGAGCACGATTTTCTCTCTCTTGTGAACAAATACATAGGGGGTAAGGTTTTGATCTTCAATCTTTTGAAAGATCTACTGCACCAGAGGTTACATATACTTTCTCCTACTTTATTTGTAAAGTTTTTTTTCTTTTTATTGGTTGTTTGTTGAGATTTTTCATAGCAAAAGGTATGTGACACGGGGGAAGAAAAGTATTTTTTATTTGTTATTTGGAGCTTAAAATGGGCAAACTTTGTAAGAAATATTGTGCATGATCGATGTTCCATATATATATATCTAGTTTTGATATGTTTATTTGTAGCAGATCTATATATTAGTTAACCGCAGAGAACGCTGAGAAGAAGAGAAAAGAGCTAGTTTTTTTTTTTTTCTAGTTGTTTGTAGTTTGTAGATTTTTGGCTAGCTTTAATTATCTTGTCTAGATTATAGTGGTTATAAATATTAATTAGTATAATTTTAATGTGACATTTTATCAAAAATATATAAAGTGACAAAGTTGTACATATTTTTTCGCAAATAATGCATAGATGGCGGACAGAGCATGGATGTATAGAGAGAGATACCGGTCCTCATACATTGAAGGAGTGCACATATTCATGAAAGCTGCTAAGAAGAATGCTGCATCTAAGAAGACGAAGGAAATTAGATGTCCATGCTTACATTGCAAGAATCAGAAAATTCGGATCGACCCATCTATAATCGAGCAACACTTGGTGATGCATGGATTTGTTGCAGGCTACACAAATTGGTCACATCATGGAGAGATCCCAAGTAAACAAGTTCCCAACCGGGTGATAGTACAGGATGAAGTGTTCAACTGGGACGAGGATTTGATGGTACTAGCAGAAGAAGGAGAAGAGGAAGTAGAGCCCATTAATGTTGATGATGATGTTGGTGGCGATGATGGTCAGCACAGTATAGTTGATGATGTCGATGATGGTAATGTTTGCGTAGATGATGGTAATTTTTATTTTGAAGAGATGTTGCATCATGCTAAACCTAAGGTTGTAGTTGGGTCCGCTCATGGGTTGGAGAACTTCGAATCATTACAAAAGGCAACGAAGGTTCTTTTGTACGATGAGGCAAATGGTTGCATGAAGGATTTCACATTGTTGCGAACGGTGCTTGAACTTATGAGATGGAAGGCCAGAAATGGTTGGTCGGACAGTAGTTTCAACGATTTGTTGGTTCTGTTGAAGAAATTGTTTCCGCAACCCAACTCCCTGCCAACCAGCACCTATGAAGCGAAGAAGCTTATTTGCCCTTTATCTCTGGGTGTGCGAAAGATACACGCATGTGTTAACCACTACATAATGTTTCGTAAAGAGTACGAGGATTTGGACAGATGCCCAACATGCAACACTAGTCGATACAAAACAAGCCGTAGTCAGTCTGAGGGTCAGGATGGTTCCCAAGACGAGGTAGAAGTCAACAACAAGAGGAAGATCCCCCACTTGGTCATGTGGTACCTTCCGGTGAAAGATCGATTGAAGCGTTTGTTCTCGAACCCGAGGGATGCCGAACTGATGCACTAGCATCATGAAAAGAGGAAAAAGGATGGGATGATTCGAAATCCGGCCGATGCTCGACAGTGGAAGGAATTTGACAGAAAGTACCACGAGTTTGCAGAGGACCCAAGAAATGTAAGGTTTGCATTGAGCACCGTTGGAATGAATCCATTTGGTGACTTGAGAGTTCACACAACACATGGCCAGTACTCCTAACCATGTACAACCTCCCTACGTGGCTGTGTCAGAAAAGGAAGTAGATTTTGTTGACCATCCTTGTACAGGGACCACGACAACCTGGCAATGACATGGATGTGTTTCTGGAGCCTTTGCTGGAGGATATGGCTGATCTGTGGAATCACGGGGTCCGGGTTTGGGACGAATTCATGCAGAATTACTTCACGCTTAATGAAATTATCTTTGTCACCGTCAACGACTTGCCCACACTGTTTTCCCTATCAGGACAGCTCAAGGGGAAGACAGGCTGCATTATTTGTGTTGATGTTTCAATGTACAGGTATCTTCAGGGATCGAAGAAGCTAGTGTACATGCGGCACCGACGTTACTTAAGAAAGAATCACCCGTATCGCTCCAAAGCTCAATATTTCAACAACACTGTTGAGGATGGTGATCCACCAGAACCATGGAAGGGTGATAAAGTGTTCACAATAACGAAAAAGCTCAAGGTTGTTTTTGGGAAGGCCAAAAAGAAGGAAACCAACAAGCGAAAGAGAAATGAGGCCAAAGAGCCAGCAAGCGCTAGCGGGCCATTCAAGAAGCACTCCATTTTCTTTAAGTACCTTCCGTACTGGCAAGATTTAGAGATACGTCATTCTATCGATGTCATGCACCTAGAGAAAAATGTCTTCGATAGCACCATGGGTACTTTACTAGACATACCTAGCAAGACAAAGGATGGGTTGAAGACCCGTAAGGACCTCGTGAATATGTAGATAAGAAAAGAGCTTCACCCTGTACATGAGGGTAACAGAAAAGTGTATCTTCCGTCGGCCTGCTAAACCTTGACAAATGAGGAGAAAAAGGCAATGTGCAAATGCCTACGTGGGGTGAGAGTGCCTACTGGTTTCTCCTCAAACATTAAGCAACTGGTGTCGATGAAGGATTTGTCATTTTTCAATATGATGGAACACCTTATAGTTCATATTGTGCCTCAGATTATTGCACTTGGTCCCCTGTACCTGCATCAGATGTGGCCATTCGAACGGTACACGTCCATTCTAAAAGGCTACGTACGGAACCGTGCCCACCCAAAGGGATTGATGATAGAGGGATATACTACCGAGGAAGTCATTGAGTGTTGCATTGATTACCTAAAAGAGGGGAAAGCAATTGGTTTACCGGTACCTCGACATGAAGGTAGATTATCTGGAAGAGGGACAAACGGGCAGAAAAGAATCCACGACGATGATTACAAGAAACTGAAAGAAGCTCATGTCACTGTGCTGCAACAGCTCACGATAGTGGAGCCGTACATAGATCAGCACCTTAAGGAATTACAAGCAATGAATACAGGGCGTTCTGATGCATGGATCATGAAGCGACACAAGGCTGCCTTTACTAAATGGTTCAAGAACCTCGTCCTACCAGATGGCGATACTACAGAGGAAAAAACTATTAAGAGGTTGGCTGACGGGCCATCAAGTGTTTACACCTCATGGCAAGCATATGATCTAAATGGGTATACATTTTATACCAAAGCGAAAGACCAAAGGAGTGCATGCCAAAACAGTGGCCTTCGAGTAGAGGCAATCGACACAACTGGACAAAAGAGCACATACTATGGATTCATAGAAGAAATCTGTGAACTGGACTATGGATCCAACATGCAGATTCAACTGTTCCGGTGCCAATGGGTGAAACACCCATCTGGCGTGGTTGTCGACATTTTTGGGCTGACAATCGTCGACCTCTTCAACGTAGGGCACAAGAATGACCCACGGGTACTTGCTGATCATGCCGCTCAAGTTTTCTATGTGACTGATCCATCTCAGTTGAAGAAAGATATAGTTGTCTCGGGAAAACAAAAGATTTTGGGAGTTGACGATGTCGAAGATGTTGAGGCATATAATCAGTACGAGAACATGACATTCTTCACGGACTTTACAAACAACATTAAGGTCGCGGAAGCAATGATTGGTGATTCCCCGAAGCCATACATGAGGAATAAGGGAGTAGGGAAGAATGTGAAAGGCTAATCTATATATGTAATTTCAGCACCTTATGATGGATGATGAATTTTTCTACGGATGATTACTGACTCTTTTTGTAATTAGTACCATGGATATTTTTACATTTAGTTGTGGAAAGAACTAAATATTGAAATGGGACAAAAAATTTTCCTCGTGGTCGATGACACTTCTTCGCTAGCGAAAACCTTTTTCTCTAGCGGCCAAGTAAGCCGGCCACCACAGGAAAAGGTTTTTGCTAGCGGCCAGGTAAGCCGGCCGGTAGCGAAAAACGTTTTTGCTAGCGGCCAGGTAAGCCGCCGCCAGTGAAAAAGGTTTTTGCTAGCGGCCAAGTAAGCCGGCCGCCAGCGAAAATGGTTTTTGCTAGCGGCCAGGTAAGCCGGCCGCCAGCGAAAATGTTTTTCGCTATATGTATGGGCGTGCGGGAGTCTCAATTTTTCCTAAGTCCCGAAGGCGCGAAAACCCTTGAGCCGCCGCCAGTGCCAAAATTTTCAGCAGCCCGCCTCCTCACCGCCGCCGCCTCCTCACCACCGCCGCTGCCGCCGCCTCCTCACTGCCACCGCCGCCCTCCTCCTCACCGCTGTCGCCAGCCTCCTCACCGCCCCCAGCCGCGTTCTCACCGCCACCGCTCGCCGCCTCCTCATCGCAGTCGGCCGCATCCACACCGCTGATGGCTGCCTCCTCACAGCCGCCGGCGGCTGCCTCCTCACAACAGCCTCCTCACCGACAGCCTCCTCACCGCCGATGGCCGCCTCCTCATAGCCGCCGCCGGCCGCCTCCTCACAGCCGCCGCCACCGGCAGCCTCCTCACCGCCGCCGTCTCCTCTTCTTCCTCTGCTCGCCGCCTCCTCCAGGTACCCCTCTTTCTTCTCATGGACAGAGTAGCTGTCCTCGATGCTCCTAGAGTCAACAGATGTAGCACCATCTGAAGCATCCTCGACTTGATGTGGAGTTGTATTTGCAGAGATCGTTGAGCACTTTACCAGCATGAGGGTGAAAATTGACCAGCATGTCTGTACAATTATTTTTAATCAATTAAGTTGTAGGTTCATCATCTTTAATTTGGACCTGATACATATATCACTCTGCACCTATGTTTGGTGATCTCTTTTACCCTTGGACAGAGATATATGTAGGACGATTTTCCAAAAAACAAAATGCACTATGTGCCAAGATGAATTGCAAAACTTGCTCAAGAGAAAAAAAAAAGAATGCCTGTTGACGTGCTGTATGATTTGAATTATGCAATTTTTCAACACTTGGCAAAAAGAGAGTACTATTATTGTTAGGATTTTATGTTCCTTCAGAAGTCTGCAAGAACAATATTTTTTACATTTTTCATTTAGATTAGCATATGAAATGAAGTAAACAATATTTGCTTTTACCATAAATAATATACACAGTTTCCTGTGAAATTGACCTAATTAATTAACAAAAATTGAAACACACATTTCTCTTTCTAAACTAATGTAACATGCACACTGGCATATTGGACATATACATGCATTTATGAGAAAAATGCTGGTGATACGCCTGTGCATATGCAGAGATACCAGCAGCTGGTGTGAGAAAATAACGTGGAGTTGATTTGAGATTAATTGTGTGAGACTACATCACATGCATGCATATTCATTTGACCTTTTTGTAATGATAAATGGTGCAGGGTTTCTAGCTAGCTCCCTTATTCTATGAAAAAGATTAATTTGAGTTTGCTTTGCTTCGATATTTTATAATTGAGGGCTACCACTAAAAAAAGAAGTGATATATATGCACATGTTCAATTATTTTCTAGTACTTTATATAGTTGTCTGTGGATGGGGAAAAACATGTTTTGATTCAATAGAATTATCGAAGTCGTAAAAAGAGTCATCTATAATCATACTCTCTATCAGTGCACATATATATTACTTGAATGTATATATCCTGGATATTAATTTATATATTATAGCAACTATCTAAATGTTGCAAAACTGCAATATGATATACATTTTCTGGGTTCTGAAGCTATGCTTGGTGAGCAACATCTATTCCAGCCTCGGTAATGAGCTGTTCTGTCAATGAAAAGAGCCCGGCAATTTCCTTTTCAGCATCAAGAATCACATCCATTTCCATTTTTGGTTTGGTCTTGGAAACAATTTTATTACTGTTTACACTTAGCGATGCAGCCAGATTGATGCCAGAATCGGTTTTGCCACTTCTCAGGAATCCTTACCCATATCTGCAAGTTTCTTCAATGTAGTAGTAGCAGCAATGTGGTTGCACCACAGATTCAGCTTGTGAGCAACTGAATTTCATGCTATCCAATTGATTCTGCAGTGTCTGTATGTGTTGCTCTGTATCCAGTAATACGGTCCTAACCTGAACAAGTTGATCTTCCTTGCTATTTAGCAGCTGATTTATTTCAACAACTTTATTATTCACTTCAGCAAGTCTGCGTTGTGTCTCAGAAAGCTCTGAATCCTTCTCCTGAACAGTTATTTGGATAGATTCCACCTTTGATTTCATATCTTGGACTTCATTCCGGGCTTCTAGCAGCTCAGATTCTTTTATTTCAACAAGCTTAAGTGAATTACTGTGCTCAGATTCATGTCAAAAGTAATGCCCATTTCTACGTACACTGATTATGTGTGTGTCTGTGGATTAGTTCAAAAGGGTGAATGCTGACAGCTAGCTTTATCTGAAGTCATATCCTAGATCAACAACCACCATGCATCCAGAGGCTAAGCTTTATGCAAACTGAAGTGGATATGATATACCTTAGTCAATCTCATGTTTTTAAGCAATAATGTTTTGGTGGGCACTTGGAAATGTCTTATCCATCCATCCCTTTAAGAAAATCATAGAAGCTGTGCAATCATACTTGCATGATGTGTGAAACCCCTCTGTTTCAATATAACAATATAACCCCTCTGTGCAATCATCCCTCTGTCTTATCCATCCATCTGCTTGGATATATATGTTTGCCCCCCACCTTTTCTCTTCTCGATAGCTTAGCTACATATGCATGCATATGCAATATGTTTCAGACTTTCAGTTATTAATCCTGCAGATGTGTTTAGACAAATGCCATCAGCGGCTCCCCTGCCCACATCCTTTTTCAGCATTTAACTGGAGTTTTTGCCTCCTAGACCGCGTTTATATAATCTTTTTCTATGCAATGTAAATACTGTATATATATGGACATTCATCTAATCAAGTTAAGAACTTTCAAATTTGTGTGTATTGATGAGTTATGACAGCTTTTCACCTATTCGGACTAGCTTGATGCGAAAGTTACATGGAGTACTCTCCTATATAACAATTCTTAAAAGTTTTTATAAACATGTACTCCGGGCTGTATTGGGATTTTGGAAGACTCGTGATTCGTGAGCTAAATTCATTAACAGTAGGACTAACTCCGTTATATATTAAAACTTGTTTTAGCTTTGTCAAAAATCAAACTCTTCAAATTGAACCAAAACTATAGAAAAACTTAGCATCTTTTCCAGTACATAACAAATCTACTATAAACATATATTAAATGGTAAAATTAATATTGTTATAGGTGTTATCATATTTTTGATAAATTTAGTCAAACTTAAAATAAAATTAATTTATTGATTAAGTTTGTTAGGATACATTCAAAATATGCACTTAGGACAATAAAACGATTCCATTCCGCATCTAATATAAACTCACCTTAAAAGGATATCAATGAAAAAACCGACCGAAGCGCACCCCTCGGGTGACAAGGGCAAGCAAACTCTACCGATGGTCGAGGAGGATATTTGCACACAAGTAGTCGCGGAGGAATCATCGTCGTCAAGATCCGGTGAGGAAGGGAGTGGATCGTATCACTCGCGAGTGACCCCCATCCTTCTCCTGCAAGGAAGAAAAAGGGTGGGAGCAACAATGAAGAAGTCGACTCGGACTACATCCCTTGCGAACCGGTGGTACGTAACATATTATATATGATTAGTTCCGATCGTATTAAGTATATATATGGATTATAACCGATGTCATGTGAAATGCAAATATAGAAGAATGCTCCACGCCGATCTAAGAGGAAAGCCCAAGCCACACCCGAAGCGGAAGCCGATGCTGGAACTGTCGTGCGCGTCTCAGCTTCAAGTAAACCCAAGAAAAGAAGGGGCGAGCGAGGGAAGAACATGTTGTTGAAAGAAGTCGGCGTGCGACGCGGATCGTGAGAAAGGGGAACCCCTATCACCCAAAGATTCATGTTCCAAGTATAGCAACCAATACGGGGCGATAGTTAGGGATATCGTGGAGATCACATGGAAGGATTGGAAGAAAGTTCCTCACACTAGAAAGAACAGCTGTTGGATGTCGCTGCAAAGCAAGTTTGAGTATCCGCAAGGGACAGACGACGATGCAGCAAAGGACTATGCACTCAAGACCATGGGCAAGCTATGGTGGAACTCGAAAACAGACCTTAACAAGAAATATGTTCAGAAGGGACGCACGCCGTTCACGGAGTACGGAAATATAACACCAGCCCAGTGGGATGAGTTCGTTGCCTTGAAGACATCGGCGGAGGAAAAGGAGAAGAGCCAGAGGATGTCTGAACTAGCAAGAAGGAATGAATATCCTCATCGTTTGGGATCGACGGTTACCGTCCGGTGGTTAAGAAATGGACAAAACAAGATGAAGAGATGGAAAAGGTGGGAAACCGGTTCCTATGAAAATCACAACCCACGAACCGGAAGCTGGGTGCGTGCAAGAACACCGGCCTTCACCCGGAGAGGGATGTAGTCTTCAAGGATCCAATGCTTCAGGAGGTAGCTGTCAAGATGAAAAACATCGTCACGTAGCAAGAGGCCGGGATGTTCATGCCAGATAGAGACTGGGACGAGCTGACCTATGTGTTGGGCAACCCGGAGCACTCTGGCCATGGAGTATCCCCAAAGACTAGCTGGAAGGATGGATTCAAAGAGGATGCTCATACATACAAGAAGCGTGTTCGCTATAAGGAGGAGATAGAATCCCGAGCTAGGGCAGCGGCTCGTGAGGAATGCCATAGATATTGGAGCCGCATATGATGCACGGTGGTGCCTTTTCGTAGCTGATCCGAGCAATCCGATGGACGATGTAACGGAGGATACTCCTTGCAAGCTCTTGATTCCGGTCGGCGGGCGGAAAGAAAATACGAGTTGCAACCGGGAGGTTCATACCGAGCCACGATTCCATTGCCAAGACATTCCGATGACTATGCCAAGGTAGAGGCCCGGACGGTCAATGAGGCTCATCGGATGCACGAGATCGACATTCCAACACCCGAGGGATTGTGTACCTTGGAGATGCCGTTGACCAGTTTGTACTGTGGCACAAGAATGATATTCAACTAGGGTCAACGGATGGAACGGATCGTCCACCAAGGATACCGGTGTCACCGTCTTGTCCACCAAGGGACGAAGAACCGAGGGATCCTCCAGTTTCATCACCTCCGCAATCAGATCATCTAGTTGCATCACCTCCAAGATCAGAGCCTGCTGTTGCGTCACCTCCAATTGAAAAGGAGACAGAAGTACAATCAGGGCTTGAAAAGGATCAGTTAGAAGTACAAGTTCAGGAAGTGCCTCTGGCACAGCAATCAAAGCGTGCGCAATCAGGGCCTGAGCGGACAATGCCCGATGAACTAGACCCATCGCAACCACAGCCATCGCAACCGGAGAAACCTAAGGGTGCCGATGTGCCAGTGATGGTAAGGACACACAAGCATAAAGGGAAAAGTGAATCGAAGAAAAGATATATGATAACGGCATTCCGAGGAAGGGACAAAGATATCAAAGATGCCGATTTTGATGACAGAAATTTAACAGGCCTCAAGCAAACCATGGAAGATTATCTCAATTATATCAATTGCCCTGATGTGCCGCATGAGTTTCAAAATGGCCAACCATTCATCCATGCCTGGCAACTAACAGAAGGACCGTGGCAACTAAGGAGGTGGCATGAATGGTACATTAGGGCAAGCACCACAAAAGGCCTTTCATCGTTCACAGTTGTCGTGCAGGAGAACATCTTCTGGAGCGGGCCATGCCTATTCCAAGTCCATTTCTCTGATATGCATGCCCTCTATCGTCGGAAGAGGCTCGACGCCAATTTGGTCAGCATCTGGTGTCTGTAAGTGCATGACTGGAACGTGTCAGTAAATCATTGTACCTATGTGCGTACCTAATTTGACCTTACATTTTTTGAAGGATGAATTATGTGGAAGCCGAAGCGATGCGAAAGCCTGTCGGCTACCTAAACGCGTGCTGGATAAGCAAGCCGAACCACACCTACCTGCTAGACGAGAACAAGCTACTGGCACATGTTCAGGCGATGACGTGGCAAGAGAGGGATGCATATATAGAACAAAGGCATCAGGAAAATATTCTCGATGTTGCTGCTTATGTAGCTATAACACTTGAATCTACGCAGGACAAGGAATGTGTTTACGCGCCATACGCCTTTGAGTAAGTTTTCGTATCAACTACGAGTATATACATATAATCATGACTGGACTAACCATTTCTTTTGCAGCGACCATTGGATAGTATTTCTTCTCTATCCAAAGTACAATGAAGTCGTCATCTTGGATTCTCTTGATAAAGACAACAATACATATAAAGAAATGCTCAGAATTATCGATCTGTAAGTTATATGCATGGACATTTCTTATTCTTATATATTTTCATGACGTGTTGTTATCTTTGACAAATTTAAATTAATTATCTCTCTGCAAACAGTGCATATAAAAGGTATTACGAGAAAGACGGACAACGGAAAAACTCCGGACAACGCATACTCATCCGCAGTAAGTGGTCGGTAAGTAAATTTGGATGCCAAACAATACTACTTATTTTTTATAAATGCATGTGTTTTTCTATTTAATTAACTAATATACTTTATAATTGATGTTGAAAGTGTCATAAGCAACCGGTGGGAACCGTACTATGCGGATATTACACCTGCGAATACCTTAGGATCAATGGGAGATATTGCACGAATTACGACGATGTAAGTACAAACCGTCAATACTCTTGTTAAGTTAATCGCTAACTTGCATTACTGTGAACAATTTCGTAATTTGTCATGATCTCGATGCAGCTTCCAAAAATTCCCAAGTCTGAAAGGGAGCTCGATGATAAAACCATTGAGAACATACAACGGGACATGTGCTACTTCATCCACCGTGAGTGCGCACATTAGCTTGGGAGGTTTTTTGACCACGATGGAGTTTTGGCCCTGCGGGAGAACGAATGTCTGTCTAATTGGAGCAGGAGTATAATATAGACAGGTTTCACCCGTATGTATATCGGTCGGGTTGTAAGACAGTCAACTACTTGTATATGTGGTGTCGTTCCAATTCTATCTATATAGGTGCTTAGAAATTATATATATATATTAATCTTCATATATTATTTCCGTGTGCATGTATATTAATCATCAATGGCGGCTGCACGAAAGAGAACATACTTTATCGATAGATTGATTAGTTATATCATCCACGTGTGACTCTAAAATACATGAACAAAGGTAAGATAAAAATAATATATAATATTGTTTCAATTTTTCTATAAATATTGCATCTTCGCAGGCGGGCCACGTGTCAAAAATAGGTGTCCTATTTTTACTGGCGGGCCATGTGTCTTTTCCCAAAAACTGACGGGCTTTTTTCCTAGCGGGCCACGTGTCCTAAAAAGAGTGTAAGCCGCCAGAGAAGAATATTTTTGCTGGCGGTTGTCTTAAGCCAGTAGCCACCGAAGATATGGCTTCGTTGGCGGCTGACGTAAACTGGCCGCGAGAGAAAATAGTTCTTCTCTGGCGGCCGACATAAAGCGACCGCTAGCAAAGATATTTCTTTACTGGCGGTCTATAACCGCTAGCGAAGATCTTGATCTTCACTGGCCTTTGCTTTGTGGCGGCCCCAATTGTCGCCAGCGAAGACCCAAAATGGCCGCCACGAAAAACTGTTTCCGTAGCAGTGACGGGAAACCCTGGAAGAATTATTAGTGCGTACCACAAGCTAGAATGCGAAACGGCTGGGCTTGTAGTGTAGCCTTCCTTGGCCGATGCATCTAGGCAAGGGGTGAGCGTGATAGTGTGCGGATGGACCGGGCAAGGTCTATGCGGCTGCTCGGATTCACCTAGGCACGAGAGGGGGCTGCCTACCTTGGATATAAAGGTAGGGTCGAAACCTGAGGTGTGGTGTCGCTTGGTTAGGGAGGGTTATGCGAATGGTCCTGTCACAGACCCCTTTTTGATATGTCGTGGTGGCATGTCAACGCACAGGAACGTGTTGTGGGGATGTGTCTTGTGGGTACAGACGTACACCTCTGATCATAGTTAAAAACTATTTGAATAGTCGTGCCCGCGGTCATGGGCTGTCGACCCCGTTTTTGAGGACGAGAATCATTCGTGTTCATAGTACGATATCCCTGGATCGAGTAGTTTGGTACCCACGAATACAGTTCTGAATTACCAGGTGCAAAGTGCACGAATAGCCTTACATCTAAATTATTACAATAATAGGCCCGAAGGCAATATCCAATACATATAGGACCCACTGGTCCGGATACAACCAAAAGCATAGTTTAGGTAAGATTAGCAGTCGGAAGGCAGCGGCATGTCGATTGCCACAGGCAACGACCGGGGACTAAGACCTAGTAGACGCCTTCTCCTCCATCGCCCACCTGGCAGTAAGCATAGGGGTCATCCAGTTCTTCGTTTCCTTCATCTGAGGTTTGTGCGTATAGCAAGGGTGAGTACCCAACGTACTCAGCAAGCCGACACGGAATGATGCATATGATAGGGTTATTCAAAGGATGGCTAAGGTTCATTTGCACAAAGCCAATTTTCACAAATTATTTCACAATACTATTATCTAGCCAAGTCAAGTTTTAGTTTTAGAGTATATTAAAAACGGCGACGGTACTGTCTACCATTCATCGTGACTTCTGGGGAGTCCACCCCTTCTCACATTTTGAGAAGTTGAGTCCACTAGCTCACCAAATCATTTTGCAATCCCATCCCATCATTTTAAAATTTATGAGTCTAGCCACGTGAGAAACTTGTCACGTCGCTCATTAACCGCGAGCATGGCTATTCGAATAGATTGATTGACTCACACTGCAGTGGATGTACACTTTACCTGTACTCTGCGACTACTCATTGAATGAGATTTCATCCCTTCATATGGGATGGTCACGACAAAGCCTTTCGATAACTTTGCTTTGGCAGTACCTGCTCCATGAACTTAAATCCTCTTGCACTCTAGCCGTCCTTTCCTAGCAGTGAGAGGAGTCCTGGCGCTCCGGAGGTAGGGAAGAACTTTCACAACATTCTTATTCATTACTCAACACTTAGGCCGCAGCCTTATCTCAATAACCAGAACCACCTCTTCACTCAAGAACCACTATGCAGGGATATTCCCTCCGCTCGGCTATCTACTCCGCTAGGCCTATACCCATTCAAGAAGTTCGGCTGTACTGGCTTGTTCCAAGTTATAAGTCTCATGGCTCGGTCCTTAATTGACCAAGGACAGTTCTTGCCTTTACCGAAATCCACCCAAATCCATCCATCTGCCCCAGTCCAAAACATTGGTTTTGTACTTTTGTTTTTCATCAAAACTAATTTTATCATGATCAAGGCAATGTGGCGCTCATGTCTCCACATGCCGTATTCCAACTACCTTCCCAAAGATAGTTGCCCAAGCACGAAGCTTCTTTGTAAAAATCATGAGTATGCACGAATCTAGTATGAGCAGGGCTAAGCATTTTACCGAAGTTATCCTCTGGTTATATCACATCGAAGGTTACAACTAATAATTCTAATGGTAATCAACATTAAGGCAGGGTATATCAAGCATAGGTACTCATTTGTGTATAGCATGCAATTTGTAATTAAAATCAACATCATTTCACAAAGTAGGATAATTATGTTCAAAGGAAAGTGCTGACTTGCCTTGCTCGCACACTTGTTGGCCGGGGTCTTCAGCATAGTCAGTGCCTGCTCCCTCGGTTGCTATCCTTACATGCGAAAAATCAATTTGAATTCGATCAGAATTCAATATAATACCGAGAGATCGAAAAGAACCATAAAAACAACTTCAAATGTTTAGCCTAAAATTCTACTCGAGTTAGGACGAGAGTTTTTGGGATAAAATCCGAGTTAAAAACGAGTTTAGGGTTTTAAAAAGCGCTAATCGAAAGAATTTGTGCTTGATGTTTTGGAGGTCTGAGCACCAAAAGAAACATATCTTTAATGGCGGAAAACAAATAGATAAACTCCGGATTAAAACGACCCGAAAATGAAATCTCCAAAAAGTCCTATTTCGATTTCCGAATTTGCACCGAGAAAATACATGAGAAAACAATATATTTTTGCCCAAATATTTTCCCAAATATTTTCTAAATATTTTTCCTAATTTTCCAGAATTTTTCCATATTTTTCCCCCTTTTTTGTTTTTCCTTTTTCTTTTCTTTTTCTTCTCTTTTTCTTTTCTTCCTTTTCCTTTTCTTTTTTTTCTCCTATTCCCTTTTTCCCTTCATGTTCGACCGACGCTCCCTCCCTTTCCGTCTGCATTTCCGTGGCGGTCGATGCTAGCGAGGGCGGTGGCTCGGGGACTCACCGGTGGCGACGGCGAGGGCGAGGGAGGCGGCGGGGCACCGGCGCACGGCGGCGACGGCTCGCGGCGACGGCGGCGCACGGCGGTCATGGTGGCGCACTGCGGCTTGCGGCACTTGGGGGGAAAACCGGCGAGAAGAGTGGAGGAAGGAGGAAGGCGAGGTGGGGGAAACGGGGAGGGCTTTTCCCCTATTTATAGGCGCGGCGAGAGAGAGAAACGAGAGAGAGGGGGGACCTGCGGCGGCGGTGCGGCGGAGGGCACGCGGTGGCGCGGGTTGGTGGGGCCGGGCGCGGCGTCGGCGCGTGGCGTGCACGGGCGCGGGGCCGGTACGGGCGGGTGACGCTTTGCGCGGCGAGGCGGGGCCGGGCGGGGGTCGGCGCGTGGCACGCGCGGGCATGGGGCCGGTGCGGGCGGGCGACGCGTGATGCCGCGAGGGGTGGGGTCCGTCGGCGGGTGACGCGGCGATGCGGCGGCGCGCGCGGCGGGGTCGAGCGTGCCGTGCGTGGCCGCGGCGCGAGGCCGAGGCCGGGCGCGGGCGCGTGGGGCGTGGGGCGCGTGGGGTGGGGGTCGGACGGCGTGGGCGACGGTGCGCGGCGCGTGTCGCGCACGTGCGCGGGCCGAGGACCGGGTCGAGCACCTTGTGACGCGTGAAGAGTGCACTTTCTTATTTTCCCGATTTTAATTTCTAATTTCCAAATCCTATTTTCTTTCACTCTAAAAATTCAAAATAAAATTCTAATATTCCCAACATTAGTTTAAAATATATTTCACACATTTAATTTTAATCCTTTTTTCTAAATTCGAAAAATATAATTTTGATTCGAATAATTTCTAGACTTTATATAAATCCTTTAAAATATTTTATTGCCCATTTTATTTTCTATTTAATATTACACAACCACAAAAATAATGTTTTGTTCCCCAATATGTATTTTTATGAATCCATAACCCTTTTCCTATTTTATATTGAAATTCCCAACTCTAAATTCCAATTTTTTTCTCCCTAATGGAAATCCAAACATTTGGTTTTTCTAAAACATCGAGATGAATCGCTCACATGTAAATTTATGCAACCAAGCTGGCAAATAAGAAGCGAAAAACTCGATCAAGAAGCAATAAGCAAAAGGTTTTTGTAAGTTCCGATCTTTAATTCCCGGTTTTTAAATTCTCCGATTTTCAAGGCGTTACATGGGCAGTCAACCAGATTCATCGTGATTAGTCCCACTAATTAAAATAATCTGATTCAGTGGACTTGGATGGATTGGGCCTGACTCAACGTGGTGTAGCGTTGAGTAGAGACGATTAATATTGTTTAATTACATTTAATTACCATTTTTACCATCTTCAACTTAGCTTTGTGAAATGCCTGCTTTGTGCAAAAGTTAACCCTAGCCTTTCCTTGGAATTACCCTGCATCATACCTTCATTCGGTATGACTTGCTAAGTACAATGGAATGTACTCAGTCTTGCTTCCTTTTCCCCCACCTCAGAGGTGGAGGATGAAGCTGCAGTTGGGTTCGACGACGAGTAGTCTTGTCGCTGCCGTAAAGGGATGCCTGTGGAGTGGAGTCGCCGTGCCACAAGCGTCGAAGCTTAGTCTTTATTTTTTTACCTTTTCGCTGCATTGTAAGACTTTTTATATGTTTTTAAGACATGGATATGTATATACAATTTGTCGTTTGTGTATCCCTGGTTGGTCCTGGACAGGATGTTTAATACTCATTCAGCTTCGGAAGTTTCGGCAGGAATTTCTGGGCGTGACAAATATCCCTGTCAAGCTCAGTGGAAACAATGAAGCTGTGGGAAATATCAGATTCTTCTACCAGGGACACCTTAGCAATAATTGTCTGGGGACAGGTGCATGCAAAAAGCTTTTGCTGTCGTTGCACACTGAGGAGGAGCTCATTAGGACTTCCATGATTTATCTGTTTGGCCACGCGCCACGTCTGTGCCCCTCCCTCCTGTCCCCATCCGTGTCGCGTCCCGATTTTACCAATTGCAATGCACGGACACAATTATATATCTATAACTATCTATAAAGCAAGTAGTGTTTCAATCCAAAATTTTCGTTCACCTGGTTATTTTGCAGAAAACCCCTTGCGTGTTTATAAAATTAACCCGCAATACCAATGCTAAAAAGAAAGAAAATGCTTGGATGAAAAAAAGACCTCCTGCGCTCCTCTCTCCCGTCCCCATCCACGCCATGCCCCACGCCGTGCCTGCGCCCCTTCCTCCCGTCGTCGCTCGGAGCTCTCGTGTCGCCACCTGCTTCCCTTTCTACGTCGTCGTCCCGTTCAACGCATGGACATTTTTACTAATTATTTCCCAATCTTCCCATTGTGAACGTACGGACCAATTTATTCTTCCTTTATTAATACGCAGAGTGTACATACTGCCGCTAGAGTAAAAGAAACAGCCAAGCTACGTACTCACACTATATACTAGGAACAACAGTACCCTGATTTAGTCGTACAATCAATTAAGGCGTACACAATGTTAAGCACACACGGGGCGCATTGTTTAGTACCGTATCGTGGAGCAAACAATGCTTTGTGCTCCTCATAAGGGAGGCGACCATCGAGACGTGCGTGCTCACGAGCACACCCTCGTTCCATCTACTGGTTTCACCTACACAACATTATTGTGTTGATTCGTAGAGATGATGATTACAGGGCCCGCAGGCCGCCGATCTGACGGTGGAGGGTCACAACTTGGCCTATTCAAAAAAAGATTGGTCACGGACATAAGCCGAAGCCGAAAGTGGATGGAAATAAAGAATGGAACTTACGGATGGCCTCTATTTGCGCGGACCGGTCCAGGGCCATCCTGGCCAGTGCATCATCCCTCGCCGGCGTCGCCGCCTCGGTGGCCTCTAGCTTCCTCTCCGCTTTGGCTTTAGCCGCCTCGGACACCCTCGCCCTCGACTCAGCATTGTCGAGTGTGGCGACTAGGTCCTGGAGAAGGCCCTCGGATTTTTGACGCTGAGCCACGAGCTCCTCAGCGCTGGCTCGGGTTTTCGACGCTGAGCCACGAGCTCCTCAGCGCTGGCTCGGGAAGAGGACTCTTCAATGCGAGGGTCGACGTCCAATGGCTCCCTATCAAAGACTCTTGATCGCTATCAATAAGGTAAAGAATATAGTCAAATGCTAAACTCACCTGGTGGAACCTATGAACCTCATAACACCACGGCGTGGTATCTTCCCTAGCCGGTTCGACTCCCGCAACCCCAGCACCCCGCTCGAACTCGGCCTGCCTCGAGAGAAGCGGACAGCGTCCGTTTCCCCCTAGGGTTGGCCATCACAACGAGGAGGCGGATCTCCGCAACTTCCAGTTGTGACAGCAGGGTGCAGGCTTCAACTCCCTATCATGGCACCAACACCTGGCAAGTGAGGTTTCAAAAAAAACAAAGAAGACGAGATAAGAGAGAAATCTTTTGACCAAGGTTGGAATTCGGGACTTCAACGGCTGACGACAATTGGGGCTACCGCTCCAGCTCCCGCTCTCTGAGAAAGTTAGAGAGGATTCCATAAGGTTCGGAAAGCTTTGAGGCAGCAGAAGAGCAAGGAGGGCACGAGCCTTGAAGTTTTTCCCTTAGCAAAAGTGTGGTGTGAGACGGATGGAAGTGAGAATGACTAGGCTTACATAGGGACAATGACTAGGCTTCCATCTCCCTGGCATGCCACGTCACCTTTGGATCAAATCAGAGCTGTCGGTTATGTGGAATAGCTAACAACGTCTGCTACACGTTCCGGAAACCGATTCCGTCTTAAACCGCCAACCCTGCCTGTTGCCTATGAAAGAGTGGAAAACCAAGAAGTCCATAGCCGCTGCGCAGCGCCGGTCCTCGCACCCTTAATGTGATGTGATTGGCACTCTTCCTGAGGTTGTCAGAGGGACACCCTTCGACTTTATCGACTATCGTTAGTCGTTCAGCTTACAACCCAGACAACTCGATACCTAGCCTCCGGGCCACCCGCCGATCGGGGTCGGGATTACCATAGGCCTCCGGCGGTAGTCCCGATCACCCCCTGGCTACCACAGGCCTCCGGGCCCTGGCTTTACTGACTCGGGCGATGGCTTCCGGGCCATCCCCCGGTCGGGGTCAGGGTTTCCATAAGCCTCCAGGCAGTAGTCCCTATCACCTCGCCGACCACCACTAGCCTCTGCGCCGTGGCTTTGTCGACTCGGGCGGTGGCTTCTGGGTCATCCCTCGATCGAAAGATGAAACTACCATAAGCCTTCGGGAAGTAGTTCTGACCGGCTCACCGACCACCACTGGCCTCTAGGTTGTGGCTCAATCGACTCGGGCGATGGCTTTCGAGCCATCCCCCGGTCAAAGTTAGAATTACTACGAGCTTCCGGGCTACGGACCTGTTGAACACAATAATCATCGCAGGACCCTGAGGTACGGATGGATCGGAGAAGAAAAATAAAAACAAAATTCCATAGACTGGACCTTGGCTTGGATGTACCATCCAACCCTAGGCTCGGGGGCTACACCTGGCAGGTGCACCTGGGTGGTGCACCTGTTGATGTTCGAGGTGCAAAATTCTAGAAACCTAATGAAGCCCTGCTGTGATGCCTTGGGAACCAATTGAAGGCAAGAAGACCTTAGATCCCAAGGATGGATGTGTGATACCTCCTTATGCTTGGGGGCTGCTGTGGAGGTTGTCACCCCTGGGTAGCACACGGACTAGAGTTGAAGTCAAGCTGGAGTCGGACTGCGAGTCTTCGGGATAGGGTCGGGAACCCGACCTCCCCTCGGGGTCGGTCGCCTCCACCTCCCCCCAGTCCGACCTCAGCACTCCTTTCTTGACCTCGACTCCTCGACCCGACTTTCGGCCTCCTCGGGACAAAACTTGGTTTGCAAGGAGGCGAGGAGGGGACAAGCCGGCAAGGAATGACGTCACCCGGTAGCACAGTACATGTGGTATCTGCAGAGAAGGGGCCCCAAGGTAGGATAAGGCACAAGACACTCATGACGCGCAGGGCACGGAGGGCATCTCCATGTACCCTTTTCGGATGTTGTTTGTACTTACCTTTTAGATCTTTAGTCTTAGCTTTCTTGGCCCTCAAATCCCTTGTAACGGCCCCTTGAGCTATAAAAGGGAGGGCATGACGGGTTGATAGGGGGATCCCGCAATCCAAGTTCTAGTCCTTCTCAGTTCTTTGCTTGTTCCTTGCCAGCTTGATCTAAGCCCCAAGAACTCTCTCTTGTAAACCTTGTTCATCATCCACCCTAATAAAGAACACTGGACATAGGCCTATTATCCTTCGGGAGGGTTGAACCAGCGTAAATCTCATGACTCTTGATCTTTGGCTCATCTTAGCGACTCAAGTCGACCACGTCCCGAGAGGAAGCGCATTCCCGACCACTCACTCACCTCTTTGGGAATCCCCGAGACGCCGACCTACCCGTTGACACTTACCCCGAGTGAGGCCATCGACCCTCGCCCGCATCGGAGGGTTCACCACCCTGCGTCCCGACCACAAAGGGAAGGTGCTCGAGGTCAAGGAAGCCCCAAGCTCGACACCGCACACACCAGGATTCGTCACCAGCCCCGCCAAGTACAAGGTTGTCTCCCTCTCCGACATCGACCCTTCCAAGACGGCGCTGATAGGCACAGGCCTCGGGGACAAATAGGAAAGCACGCTCATCGACTTCCTGCGTGCAAACATTGACATGTTTGCTTGGAAACCAGCAGATATGCCAGGAGTACCCATGGAGTTGATCGAGCATAAGCTCCATGTTCCCCCAATGCCAAGCCGGTCAGGGAGAGGCTATGGCGATTCGCTCAAGAGCGCAAGGACGAGATCAGGAAGGAGTTGACTAGGCTTTTGGATGCGGGATTCATCAAAGAAGTGTATCATCCAGAGTGGATAGCCAATCTGGTTCTTGTAAGAAAGAAAAATGGGAAATGGAAGATGTGTGTTGATTATACTGATCTGAACAAACACTGCCATAAGGACCCATTTACTATCCCCCACATCGACCAAGTCATCGATTCCACTGTGGGTTGTTCCCTCTTGTGTTTTCTGGATTGCTACTCAGGCTATCATCAGATTGGCCTGAAAGCATCCGACCAAGAAAAGATGTCTTTTATCACGTCGTTCGGGACCTTCTGTTATACCACGATGGCCATTGGCCTTAAGAACGCTGGCTCAACTTATCAGCGAGCCGTTCAGTGTTGTTTAGCAAGCCAGATTGGCCGCAACATCAAGGCCTACATAGACGACATGGTAATTAAGATGCGGAACCCCGATGACTTGTTGTCCGACATAGCTGAAGCCTTTGCAAATCTTTGCATGTTCCGGTGGAAGCTTAATCCTGAGAAATGCGTCTTTGGCATATCATCCGAGAAGCTCCTCGGCTTCGTTGTCTTGAGCCGAGGGATTGAGGAAAACCCCGAGAAGGTCTCGGCGATCCTGAATATGGGAAAGCCGTCGTGCGTCAAAGATGTCCAGAAACTCATAGGATGTATGACATCTCTTGAGAGGTTTATCTCCCGACTCGGCGAGTGCGGAGCATCTTTCTTCAAGCTGGTCAGGAAGGACAACGACTTCCATTGGTCGGGTGAGGCCAACGATGCCTTCACCGACCAAAAGCGCCTCTTGGCTATGCCGCCGATACTCACTGCGCCAAACCCTGAGGAGCAATTGCTTCTACATCGCCGCAACTTCAGCGGTTGTAAGCATGATGCTGGTTGTCAACCGCCCGGAAGAAGGCCGTGCCTACCCGATGCAAAGGCCGGTCTATTATGTTTTCGAGGTCCTTGGACTGTCCAAGGCATGGTATTCTCACGTGCGAAGCTATTAAAAGAAATTAAGACATTACTTCCAAGCCACAAGGTGGTGGTGGTGATCGGGTACCCCTTGGAGACATCATCCGAAACCGTGAGGCCATGGAAATGGGCGAATTCTTCATCGATTACAAGCCTCACAACACCATCAAGTCCCAAGCTCTAGCAAACTTTGTGGCCGAATGGACAAAGGTCCAACTCCTGCCGACCTCTGAGGCTCGGCCAACTTGGACCATGTATTTTGACGGCCCGCTCAGTATCGACGGCGCTAGGGCCGGTGTTCTTTTGGTCTCTCCAAAGGGAGAGCATCTTAAGTATGCCCTCCAGTTGCTTTTCGAAGCGTCAAATAATACCGCCAAATATGAGGCCCTGCTCCATGGTCTTCGTACCTGTTAACGACCAAATTTATTAAGCAAATCCCCAAGTTTGAAGCAAGGATTGAAGTGGAATCAAGGGAGCGTTTGAACTTCGGAAACAAAAGCTGCGTCGGCTGAGTCCAACTCGGCTAAGGAGCCAATCGGCTGAGTTCGAGTCGGACAGGATAGTGGATAGCTGATTCCGATTGGGAAAATTGGATGAGACCAATCCTGGAAGGAAAGCGTGAAGATAATTATTGGATTCGGTTTTTCCAAGTGCTTTGAAGGTATTGCCATCTACGGATAATGTCCTACAATGGCAATTGTATCTTTAAATTAAGATATTTTGTATAGTTTTCTTATAGATAATGTCGGTTTGTTTAGAATATTTACAATCAATTCTGTAATAGGTATCATGTCCATTACGGACTCATTGTATATCCGGGTATAAATATGACCCGAGACCATGTAATTAAACACACACAACTCAATACAATCTCGGCGCATCGCCACCTTTTATTTTTACTTTCAATCTCGACAAGTTCTTGCCTCGTCTTTGGGCTGCATCAGGTTCTGATCTCCAAGCAAGGTAATCTCTTGTTACAAGTGGTTTGTGCTATCGGGGTTAGTGCTTCCATCATCATGACACACTGATATTGATGCTACAAATTGCTTAATTTATTATATACGATGTATAAGTTAGACTAATTTCTAGATCTATCTCACGATCGGCTAGCATCTCCCTGAAGATAATAGCCAACGAAGTTAGATCCACTTTGGTTGATTTAAGGTTATATCGTGTATCCGCCATTTTGAAAGGTTTTCATTAGTCTATATAGATCTCATGCTTCTTTTGTACTTAATGCTGCATCAGTTTGATCTATTAAGTCGCTCTTAGAATCATATAGATCTATTTGGCTCAATAGCTATTAGAGATAGTATTGGGGTTTCAACCGATCTTACTGTTTTAGCAATCTTATATGTTTTATTACTTGCTAGATGTGTTAAAGTCGCCTTTTATATTAAGATCTTATTCTACTTAAATATGCTAAGCCTGGTATCAATCTGTTAAGTCACATTAACAGCCGATTGATCCTTGTTTAGTATATTTAGCTTAAAATAATATCTTAGTATAAAACTGTATCAGAGTACTAGCCGATTCATATTAGCTACGACATCAGCTAAGTTATAAATATATATAATCAGGTTACCAAATTTGGTCGTTAGCAGGCGGCATTGAATCTCATCGAGATCCAACTAGCCGAATCCAATTCGGCGGTTGGGTCGGGCGGTCGGAGGGTTGAGCGAATCGGCACGGCGTCGTCGGCATCGGCAAACCGGCACAAAGTCGTCGACATCGGCGAATCCTAGCTCCATCGGACGGTCGAGTGGTGCGTGTGGAGTTCAGCGGGATCGGGTGAGATGAACCAGAGTCGGCGGGGTCAGGCGAGATGAATAGAGGTCGGCGGGGTTGGGTGATTCGGACCCAGGGTTGGCGAGGTTAGTTGGAAGGCTTTTCCGAGGTCGGCAAAGGCTATTCTGAGGTCAGCAAAGCTTGTCCGAGGTCAGCTAGCAATAGTTTGATTATTTTCGCTGCACTGCATGTCAACTGGTAACGATCTATAGACCTTTACTTCCAAGCTTTTCTGGATTGTGCGGTAGAAAATTTTTTGTTTTATGCTATCGTAGCCTCCGTGTTATCCTTTAGTGGTATTCAGAGCTAGACTTGCGTAGTTTGGGTTTTAGATTGGATGTGGAACAAGTTTAGCACACGGGTTGATTAGATCAATCGGTTTTAGGGTATGGTAGAGGACCGTCATGTGCATACCCCCTTTTCGTCGTCTCGGTATCGTATCTCTACGATAGGTAGAAAACATTCTACGTCTAACTTGTTTTTGCAGGGAATGCATGAGATGGTATGGCCCTATTGTATGTATGAGATGCATGTGATGCGTGTAATATTTTTTCATATGTGCAATCCATGTAATATTGATAGGATAGTATCCCTCAGAAAATTAAGTAGTAATGATGCCCTCCAAATGTTGCACCTATCATGGTTGTGATCATCAATTGGTAGGTCTGCCAAAGCAGAGTGTCATTGTCTATCATAACACGATGGGGCATATGTCAGACATATACATGCAGGAGCATTTGGTTTACTTGACAATGCTGTCAAAACAGTGTTGGGCCTTGGGGCATAGGTTGGGGTGGGGCATGATGATGCCACCCAACAAACGAGTCACATAGGGATGTGATTAGCAAGGTGTTGCTTACCCATGTTACAAATCTTCTAGCAGTGATGCTAAAGCTCACTAGAAATTAATTAACACGTGGATCTTGACCCAATACGTAACCTAGAGGGAAGGTTAAGAAACATAGTGGGAGTCTTTTGTTAAATTGTCTAATAAAAGACAACACATAAACATTGTGCTAAACTTTGCATGTATTTTCTGTTGTAGATTATGGCAGCTAATACTGCACCTAGTTCTTTTAATTTGCGATCTATACTTGAGAAAGAAAAGTTGAATGGAACAAACTTTATGGATTGGTATCGAAACTTGAGAATTGTTCTCAAGCAAGAGCAAAAGGAGTATGTTATTGAAGTTCCCTATCCTGATGATTTGCTTGATAATGCTAATGCTGCTGCACGAAGGGCTTATGAGAAGCACACTAATGATTCCCTAGATATAAGTTGTCTCATGCTTGGATGAAAAAAAGACCTCCTGCGCTCCTCTCTCCCGTCCCCATCCACGCCATGCCCCACGCCGCGCCTGCGCCCCTTCCTCCCGTCGTCGCTCGGAGCTCTCGTGTCGCCACCTGCTTCCCTTTCTGCGTCGTCGTCCCGTTCAACGCATGGACATTTTTACTAATTATTTCCCTATCTTCCCATTGTGAACGTACGGACCAATTTATTCTTCCTTTATTAATACGCAGAGTGTACATACTGCCGCTAGAGTAAAAGAAACAACCAAGCTACGTACTCACACTATATACTAGGAACAACAGTACCCTGATTTAGTCGTACAATCAATTAAGGCGTACACAATGTTAAGCACACACGGGCGCATTGTTTAGTACCGTATCGTGGAGCAAACAATGCTTTGTGCTCCTCATAAGGGAGGCGACCATCGAGACGTGCGTGCTCACGAGCACACCCTCGTTCCATCTACTGGTTTCACCTACACAACATTATTGTGTTGATTCGTAGAGATGATGATTACAGGGCCCGCAGGCCACCCATCTGACGGTGGAGGGTCACAACTTGGCCTATTCAAAAACAGATTGGTCACGGACATAAGCCGAAGCCGAAAGTGGATGGAAATAAAGAATGGAACTTACCGATGGCCTCTATTTGCGCGGACCGGTCCAGGGCCATCCTGGCCAGTGCATCATCCCTCGCCGCCTTGGTGGCCTCTAGCTTCCTCTCCGCTTTGGCTTTAGCCGCCTCGGACACCCTCGCCCTCGACTCAGCATTGTCGAGTGTGGCGACTAGGTCCTGGAGAAGGCCCTCGGATTTTCGACGCTGAGCCACGAGCTCCTCAGCGCTGGCTCGGGAAGAGGACTCTTCAATGCGAGGGTCGACGTCCAATGGCTCCCTATCAAAGACTCTTGATCGCTGTCAATAAGGTAAAGAATATAGTCAAATGCTAAACTCACCTGGTGGAACCTATGAACCTCATAGCACCACAGCGTGGTATCTTCCTAGCCAGTTCTGACTCCTGCACCCCCAGCACCCCGCTCGAACTCGGCCCTGCCTCGAGAGAAGCGGACAGCGTCCGTTTCCCCCTAGGGTTGGCCATCACAACGAGGAGGCGGATCTCCGCAACTTCCAGTTGTGACAAGCAGGTGCGTGCTTCAACTCCCTATCATGGCACCAACACCTGGCAGGTGAGGTTTCAAAAAAAACAAAGAAGACGAGATAAGAGAGAAATCTTTTGACCAAGGTTGGAATTCAGGACTTCAACGGCTGACGACAATTGGGGCTACCGCTCCAGCTCCCGCTCTCTGAGAAAGTTAGAGAGGATTCCATAAGGTTCGGAAAGCTTTGAGGCAGCAGAAGAGCAAGGAGGGCACGAGCATTGAAGTTTTTCCCTTAGCAAAAGTGTGGTGTGAGACGGATGGAAGTGAGAATGACTAGGCTTACATAGGGACAATGATGGGCCTAGCGGCATCATTTTTGGAAAACGTGCACATCGGCATCAGTAATGGATGCAGGGAATTCAAAGCGCCCTCGCCCATCCATCTCCCTGGCATGCCACGTCACCTTTGGATCAAATCAGAGCTGTCGGTTATGTGGAATAGCTAACAACGTCTGCTACACGTTCCGGAAACCGATTCCGTCTTAAACCGCCAACCCTGCCTGTTGCCTATGAAAGAGTGGAAAACCAAGAAGTCCATAGCCGCTGCGCAGCGCCGGTCCTCGCACCCTTAATGTGATGTGATTGGCACTCTTCCTGAGGTTGTCAGAGGGACACCCTTCGACTTTATGGACTATCGTTAGTTGTTCAGCTTACAACCCAGACAACTCGATACCTAGCCTTCGGGCCACCCGCCGATCGGGGTCGGGATTACCATAGGCCTCCGGCGGTAGTCCCGATCACCCCCTGGCTACCACAGGCCTCCGGGCCCTGGCTTTACTGACTCGGGCGATGGCTTCCGGGCCATCCCCCGGTCGGGGTCAGGGTTTCCATAAGCCTCCAGGCAGTAGTCCCTATCACCTCGCCGACCACCACTAGCCTCTGCGCCGTGGCTTTGTCGACTCGGGCGGTGGCTTCTGGGTCATCCCTCGATCGAAAGATGAAACTACCATAAGCCTTCGGGAAGTAGTTCTGACCGGCTCACCGACCACCACTGGCCTCTAGGTTGTGGCTCAATCGACTCGGGCGATGGCTTTCGAGCCATCCCCCGGTCAAAGTTAGAATTACTACGAGCTTCCGGGCTACGGACCTGTTGAACACAATAATCATCGCAGGACCCTGAGGTACGGATGGATCGAAGAAGAAAAATAAAAACAAAATTCCATAGACTGGACCCTGGCTTGGATGTACCATCCAACCCTAGGCTCGGGGGCTACACCTGGCAGGTGCACCTGGGCGGTGCACCTATTGATGTTCGAGGTGCAAAATTCTAGAAACCTAATGAAGCCCTGCTATGATGCCTTGGGAACCAATTGAAGGCAAGAAGACCTTAGATCCCAAGGATGGATGTGTGATACCTCCTTATGCTTGGGGGCTGCTGTGGAGGTTGTCACCCCTGGGTAGCACACGGACTAGAGTTGAAGTCAAGCTGGAGTCGGACTGCGAGTCTTCGGGATAGGGTCGGGAACCCGACCTCCCCTCGGGGTCGGTCGCCTCCACCTCCCCCCAGTCCGACCTCAGCACTCCTTTCTTGACCTCGACTCCTCGACCCGACTTTCGGCCTCCTCGGGACAAAACTTGGTTTGCAAGGAGGCGAGGAGGGGACAAGCCGGCAAGGAATGACGTCACCCGGTAGCACAGTACATGTGGTATCTGCAGAGAAGGGGCCCCAAGGTAGGATAAGGCACAAGACACTCATGACGCGCAGGGCACAGAGGGCATCTCCATGTACCCTTTTCAGATGTTGTTTGTACTTACCTTTTTAGATCTTTAGTCTTAGCTTTCTTGGCCCTCAAATCCCTTGTAACGGCCCCCTTGAGCTATAAAAGGGAGGGCAGGACGGGTTGATAGGGGGATCCCGCAATCCAAGTTCTAGTCATTCTCAGTTCTTTGCTTGTTCCTTGCCAGCTTGATCTAAGCCCCAAGAACTCTCTCTTGTAAACCTTGTTCATCATCCACCCTAATAAAGAACACTGGACATAGGCCTATTATCCTTGGGGAGGGTTGAACCAGCGTAAATCTCATGACTCTTGATCTTTGGCTCATCTTAGCGACTCAAGTCGACCACCAGGTCCTGAGAGGAAGCGCATTCCTGACCACTCACTCACCTCTTTGGGAATCCCCCCCGGAGACTGCCGACCTACCCGTTGACACTTACCCTGAGTGAGGCCATCGACCCCTCAGCCCGCATCGGAGGGTTCACCACCCTGCGTCCCGACCACAAAGGGAAGGTGCTCGAGGTCAAGGAAGCCCCAAGCTCGACACCGCACACACCAGGATTCGTCACCAGCCCCGCCAAGTACAAGGTTGTCTCCCTCTCCGACATCGACCCTTCCAAGACGGCGCTGATAGGCACAGGCCTCGGGGACAAATAGGAAAGCACGCTCATCGACTTCCTGCGTGCAAACATTGACATGTTTGCTTGGAAACCAGCAGATATGCCAGGAGTACCCATGGAGTTGATCGAGCATAAGCTCCATGTTCCCCCAATGCCAAGCCGGTCAGGGAGAGGCTATGGCGATTCGCTCAAGAGCGCAAGGACGAGATCAGGAAGGAGTTGACTAGGCTTTTGGATGCGGGATTCATCAAAGAAGTGTATCATCCAGAGTGGATAGCCAATCTGGTTCTTGTAAGAAAGAAAAATGGGAAATGGAAGATGTGTGTTGATTATACTGATCTGAACAAACACTGCCATAAGGACCCATTTACTATCCCCCACATCGACCAAGTCATCGATTCCACTGTGGGTTGTTCCCTCTTGTGTTTTCTGGATTGCTACTCAGGCTATCATCAGATTGGCCTGAAAGCATCCGACCAAGAGAAGATGTCTTTTATCACGTCGTTCGGGACCTTCTGTTATACCACGATGGCCATTGGCCTTAAGAACGCTGGCTCAACTTATCGCGAGCCGTTCGGTGTTGTTTAGCAAGCCGATTGGCCGCAACATCAAGGCCTACATAGACGACATGGTAATTAAGATGCGGAACCCCGATGACTTGTTGTCCGACATAGCTGAAGCCTTTGCAAATCTTTGCATGTTCCGGTGGAAGCTTAATCCTGAGAAATGCGTCTTTGGCATATCATCCGAGAAGCTCCTCGGCTTTGTTGTCTTGAGCCGAGGGATTGAGGCAAACCCCGAGAAGGTCTCGGCGATCCTGAATATGGGAAAGCCGTCGTGTGTCAAAGATGTCCAGAAACTCAATAGGATGGTATGACATCTCTCGAGAGGTTTATCTCCCGACTCGGCGAGTGCGGAGCATCTTTCTTCAAGCTGGTCAGGAAGGACAACGACTTCCATTGGTCGGGTGAGGCCAACGATGCCTTCACCGACCAAAAGCGCCTCTTGGCTATGCCGCCGATACTCACTGCGCCAAACCCTGAGGAGCAATTGCTTCTACATCGCCGCAACTTCAGCGGTTGTAAGCACGGTGCTGGTTGTCAACCGCCCGGAAGAAGGCCGTGCCTACCCGATGCAAAGGCCGGTCTATTATGTTTTCGAGGTCCTTGGACTGTCCAAGGCATGGTATTCTCACGTGCAGAAGCTATTAAAAGGCTTCATCATCACCACCCAGAAATTAAGACATTACTTCCAAGCCACAAGGTGGTGGTGGTGATCGGGTACCCCTTGGAGACATCATCCGAAACCGTGAGGCCATGGAAATGGGGGAATTCTTCATCGATTACAAGCCTCACAACACCATCAAGTCCCAAGCTCTAGCAAACTTTGTGGCCGAATGGACAAAGGTCCAACTCCTGCCGACCTCTGAGGCTCGGCCAACTTGGACCATGTATTTTGACGGCCCGCTCAGTATCGACGGCGCTAGGGCCGGTGTTCTTTTGGTCTCTCCAAAGGGAGAGCATCTTAAGTATGCCCTCCAGTTGCTTTTCGAAGCGTCAAATAATACCGCCAAATATGAGGCCCTGCTCCATGGTCTTCGTACCTGTTAACGACCAAATTTATTAAGCAAATCCCCAAGTTTGAAGCAAGGATTGAAGTGGAATCAAGGGAGCGTTTGAACTTCGGAAACAAAAGCTGCGTCGGCTGAGTCCAACTCGGCTAAGGAGCCTATCGGCTGAGTTCGAGTCGGACAGGATAGTGGATAGCTGATTCCGATTGGGAAAATTGGATGAGACCAATCATGGAAGGAAAGCGTGAAGATAATTATTGGATTCGGTTTCCAAGTGCTTTGATGGTATTGCCATCTACGGATAATGTCCTACAATGGCAATTGTATCTTTAAATTAAGATATTTTGTATAGTTTTCTTATAGATAATGTCGGTTTGTTTAGAATATTTACAATCCATTCTGTAATAGGTATCATGTCCATTACGGACTCATTTGTATATCCGGTATAAATATGACCCGAGACCATGTAATTAAACACACACAACTCAATACAATCTCGGCGCATCGCCACCTTTTATTTTTACTTTCAATCTCGACAAGTTCTTGCCTCGTCTTTGGGCTGCATCAGGTTCTGATCTCCAAGCAAGGTAATCTCTTGTTACAAGTGGTTTGTGCTATCGGGGTTAGTGCTTCCATCATCATGACACACTGATATTGATGCTACAAATTGCTTAATTTATTATATACGATGTATAAGTTAGACTAATTTCTAGATCTATCTCACGATCGGCTAGCATCTCCCTGAAGATAATAGCCAACGAAGTTAGATCCACTGGTTGATTTAGGTTATATGGTGTATCTGCCATTTTGAAAGGTTTTCATTAGTCTATATAGATCTCATGCTTCTTTTGTACTTAATGCTGCATCAGTTTGATCTATTAAGTCGCTCTTAGAATCATATAGATCTATTTGGCTCAATGACTGCTATTAGAGATAGTATTGGGGTTTCAACCGATCTTACCTGTTTTAGCAATCTTATATGTTTTATTACTGCTAGATGTGTTAAAGTCGCCTTTTATATTAAGATCTTATTCTACTTAAATATGCTAAGCCTGGTATCAATCTGTTAAGTCACATTAACAGCCGATTGATCCTTGTTTAGTATATTTAGCTTAAAATAATATCTTAGTATAAAACTGTATCAGAGTACTAGCCGATTCATATTAGCTACGACATCGCCTAAGTTATAAATATATATAATCAGTTACCAAATTTGGTCGTTAGCAGGCGGCATTGAATCTCATCGAGATCCAACTAGCCGAATCCAATTCGGCGGTTGGGTCGGGCGGTCGGAGGGTTGAGCGAATCGGCACGACGTCGTCGGCATCGGCAAACCGGCACAAAGTAGTCGACATCAGCGAATCCTAGCTCCATCGGACGGTCGAGTGGTGCGTGTGGAGTTCAGCGGGATCGGGTGAGATGAACCAGAGTCGGCGGGGTCAGGCGAGATGAATAGAGGTCGGCGGGGTTGGGTGATTCGGACCCAGGGTTGGCGAGGTTAGTTGGAAGGCTTTTCCGAGGTCGGCAAAGGCTATTCTGAGGTCAGCAAAGCTTGTCCGAGGTCAGCTAGCAATAGTTTGATTATTTTCGCTGCACTGCATGTCAACTGGTAACGATCTATAGACCTTTACTTCCAAGCTTTTCTGGATTGTGCGGTAGAAAATTTTTTGTTTTATGCTATCGTAGCCTCCGTGTTATCCTTTAGTGGTATTCAGAGCTAGACTTGCGTAGTTTGGGTTTTAGATTGGATGTGGAACAAGTTTAGCACACGGGTTGATTAGATCAATCGGTTTTAGGGTATGGTAGAGGACCGTCATGTGCATACCCCCTTTTCGTCGTCTCGGTATCGTATCTCTACGATAGGTAGAAAACATTCTACGTCTAACTTGTTTTTGCAGGGAATGTCATGAGATGGTATGGCCCTATTGTATGTATGAGATGCATGTGATGCGTGTAATATTTTTTCATATGTGCAATCCATGTAATATTGATAGGATAGTATCCCTCAGAAAATTAAGTAGTAATGATGCCCTCCAAATGTTGCACCTATCATGGTTGTGATCGTCAATTGGTAGGTCTGCCAAAGCAGAGTGTCATTGTCTATCATAACACGATGGGGCATATGTCAGACATATACATGCAGGAGCATTTGGTTTACTTGACAATGCTGTCAAAACAGTGTTGGGCCTTGGGGCATAGGTTGGGGTGGGGC
This sequence comes from Oryza australiensis, assembly GCA_019925245.2. Taxonomy (NCBI): domain Eukaryota; kingdom Viridiplantae; phylum Streptophyta; class Magnoliopsida; order Poales; family Poaceae; genus Oryza; species Oryza australiensis. Next base: position 803,024 of record JAIFGZ020000311.1, read on the forward strand.
ATGATGATGCCACCCAACAAACGAGTCACATAGGGATGTGATTAGCAAGGTGTTGCTTACCCATGTTACAAATCTTCTAGCAGTGATGCTAAAGCTCACTAGAAATTAATTAACACGTGGATCTTGACCCAATACGTAACCTAGAGGGAAGGTTAAGAAACATAGTGGGAGTCTTTTGTTAAATTGTCTAATAAAAGACAACACATAAACATTGTGCTAAACTTTGCATGTATTTTCAATTGTAGATTTATGGGCTAATACTGCACCTAGTTCTTTTAATTTGCGGACTATACTTGAGAAAGAAAAGTTGAATGGAACAAACTTTATGGATTGGTATCGAAACTTGAGAATTGTTCTCAAGCAAGAGCAAAAGGAGTATGTTATTGAAGTTCCCTATCCTGATGATTTGCTTGATAATGCTAATGCTGCTGCACGAAGGGCTTATGAGAAGCACACTAATGATTCCCTAGATATAAGTTGTCTCATGCTTGCCACAATGTCCTCGGAGCTTTAGGGGCAATACGAGAGCAGTGATGCTCATAGTATTATTGAGGGTCTACGTGGCATGTTTGAGAACCAAGCTAGGGCTGAGAGATTCAACACTTCAAAGTCCTTGTTTGCATGCAGGCTTATAGAGGGGAATTGTCACACCCTGAGTTTTGCCCTAAATTATTTAAATAATTTACCCTGAAATAATCGAAATTTCTGAAATTAACCTGGAGCCAACCAGTAATTTTAAAAATGCAATTAATAAATGGAAACGACATGGTAAGATTTTTCTTGAATTCTGCATGTCAAAATGCACTAACAGGATTTTTACTGGAATTTTTAGAGCACTCTAAGTATTTTTAATCAATTAAATAAGAAATCAGGAATTAATTAAACCCCAAAATCCTTTTGCCTTCTTTTTCTTTTTCTTTTCCGAACGGCGGCACAGTGTTCCCGCCCCTTTCCCTTTTGGGCCGTCAGCCCGGTTCCCCTCCTCGGCCCGAGCCGCTCCCGCGGGCGCCCCCCTTCGGTCGTGGGCCGAAGCCCGCGACGCCAGCCGCGCCGCGCAATTCCGCGAACCATCCCTCGCTCCGCGAGTCACCGACAGGTGGGCCCCGCCCGTCAGGTCTCCGTCCCCGCGCCCGGTCGGCCCAGCCGCCGCCCCGCCATGCGCGCCGCCGCTCCGCTCCGTTCCGCTTGAACCCGTGCCACGTCGGACCCATGCGGGACCGATCCCGCGACGCCGCATCCAGCTCCGCGTCCCTCGCGTTCAATGGAAACCTTATCCGCGAGGAATTCGCTGCCGCCGTTTCCCTCTCTCCCTCCGAATCCGTAACCAACGGCGACGAATCCGCGCCTATCTCGTGCCATTTCCGATCTCGTTGTGCCTCTATAAAGTTCCCTCTTCGCCGCCGCGCGTTTCCCCTTTGTTTCCCTCTCGTGTTAGCCCTAAAAACCGCCGCCGCCATCGTCGTCTTCTCCAACGCCGGTGAGTGCGCCGCCGCTTCCTTTTCTCTCCGGTTTTCCGTGTTGTCCCTCGAGTCGCTTCCCCGCGCATCGCTTTCGCTCTCCGCCGTTGTCTCCCGCGCCCGCAGCACCCTCCGCCGCCGTTGCCAGTGCCGCCGGAGATCGGCCGGCCGCCGCGCGGCCATGGCTGGCGAGCGAGCTCGAGCCGCCGCCGCCCGAACCCTAACCCTAGCGCCGCTCTTCCAGGGTCGTCCGATCGGGAGGATCGGGAGGATCCGAACCGTCCGATCCCACCCAATCCGCCGCGTGTCCGCCCTCGGCCGCCGCCCGAACCCTAACCCTACCCGCGATCCGCACCTTCCGATCCTTCGGATCGGGCGGATCTGGACCATTCGCTCCCGCGCAAGCCGTCGCCGTCCGATCGCCGCCGCTCTCGCGGATGCGTGCCGCGTGTCCCACACTCGCCGCCGCTCCTCGCGGATGCGTGCCGCGTGTCCCACACTCGCCGCCGCCGTCGTGGACTCAGTCCACCGTGGACCGCACCCGCGCCGCTTGCGTCAGCCGCTTGCGCCAGCTGACGTCAGCTCTACCGCCTGCGCCATGCTTGCGTCACCCGGGGGCTTAATTGCGCAATAAATGTTTTAATCTTTTCTGTTTAGTTTAAAAATCGTAATTAAACTTCTAAAATCCATATCTTTTGAAGCCGAGCTCCGTTTTAGCCCATTCAAATTTCATTAAATCCAGAAAAATGTCAAGAATCCATTAAAAATACTTTTTAGTGGTGTTTCAGTAGACTTTTTAGGGTGTTTGTTGAGTGCTTTGTTTGTCATTTGATCCCGAGTTCTTCGGCGAGCCCGTTCTCTTCGAAGTAGTCGCCGAGGTTCCTCAGTCTCCAGAGCAAGGCAAGTCATACCTTACATTGACCATATTGTACCTATTTTATGTAAATACCTCTTTTCTTTCAAATACTGCATATGTTTTAGAATGTCATTTCATGGGATGATTATACCTATTGTACTCAACCATAGGATTGTTTACCTTATACCATTGATAACTTGGGGTTCAATGTGACTAGATGATAGCTTAAGGTTTGCTTAGTTATGCTTAGCGCAACTAGCTCACTTAAGGGAATCACACTAATCAAGTATATTACTAGAAGTTAATTCTCGGATGATGTTAAGTTGTGACTCTATTTCTAATAATATTGAATTATGAAAAGGGTGGGTCATGAGCATATGGTTGGACTTTGGTTAGCGTGCTCATGACAATTAAGGACCGGTTCTCGGAAACCCCGGAAGAAATGCCGTGCATACCACAAGCCGCATGGGTAATGGTGGGTCCGTAGCGTAGCTGTCTCTAGTCAACGTATCCCGAGAGAGGGTGGGCGTGATGGAGTTGGGTCGGCCCCGGTTTTAAGGGTTGATCAGCTTTGGATTCACCGCGGCACTAGAGGGGCTGCCCATTGCCCGATGGGAATGGGGGCGAAACCTTGGTGTGGTACGATTGGTTAGAGGGGGTTATGTGAAGGGTCCTGTCACATTTCCTTTCTGGGGTACCATAGTGGTGCACCGGCGCACGGTAACGTGTTGTGGGATTGTGTCTTGTGGGTACAGTTGTACACCTCTGATCAGAGTAAAAACTATTCGAAGAGCCGTGCCCACGGTTACGGGCGATCGACCAGATTCACCTTGATTAGTCTCACTTATTTATTTGAATAAAATGTTGAAATATGACTAGTACAGGTGGATGGATGGGCTTGTTGCAACGTGGTTTGAGCGTTGAACAGTGTTTATTTAATACTGCTTAATTATTACTACTGTTTTACTGTCTTCAAATATTGTTATTATATTCGCGAATGTTGTTTATGCAAATTGAGCCTCTTATCCTTTTTCCTTGTTATTTATCTTGCATCATGTCCCCTTTTTCGGTGTGACTTGTTGAGTACGGTGGTTGTACTCAGCCTTGCTTCTTTTTCCCCCTTCGGTGCCGAGGTTGAGATCGAGGTCTCCGAGGAGGTGTAGGGTTGTTCTCGTCAAGGGTTAGCCGTGGTGTTGGCGTTCGCTCGCTCGTGTCAAGTTTAGCTTAAGTCGTTTTATTTTCCTTTCCGCTGCATTTGTGTAACTCTTTTATATTGTTTCTAAGACGAGGATCTCAGATTATCAATAACGTCGATTTGTGTACCTCGGCGATGCCCGGACGAGGGTGTAATGCACAAATTAGCCGCGTAAATTCTCGGTGTGAATTTCGGCGTGACAAGTTGGTATCGAGCCTTTCGGATCGTAGGGCAAGCCAACCGAAACCTTAAGAGCCCTCTAATTCTTTTCATTTGCATATGTTTTAAAAAAAGGGGGTGTTTCGAAAAGTGGAGTCGTCTAGGGTTTAGGAATTGCGAAAATGGGATGTTGGTCGTGGGTTTTTGAGCATGTTTTGATTTTCCCACTCCTTTGTTCAATAGATGGCAGGTCCCCCAGCCGACGCACTGCGAAAAGGGATGACGGGCTTTGTTGCGAGCCGGCGCGTATGGCCCTTGCATCGGATATCCCGAAGCACCCGAGTATACAACGTTGCGCCTCTCGTGGCGAGTTGCCCTACCGTGTTCGGTTGGAGGTTCACGGTTTGTGGGAACGTGTCTTCCCAACATGGAGGTCACGCTTCCGGAGGCACGTCGATCACGCTTGTCAAGAAGCCGCCTACCCGATGTTGGCCAGGATGAGGGAGCGCATGATGCCGACCTTCGCACCTCCTCCTACCGCTACCATCCCCGTTGAGGTAGTTCCTCCGAGGTCAGTGCATTCAAGTCTACAGCAGAGGAGAATGACTCTACCTTCGGCCACATGTGCACCATGATGAAAGGCCTGGACAAGATGCACTCTGACCTACACAAGGCAACCAAAGAGCTGAACGACAAGAAGATGCTAAGGATTGTGCGACTGCAGGACGAAGTGGTTCGTCTGAAGAAGGAGGTAGCTGAGTTGAAGGGACTCCCGCCACCAGTTGGTGTCAGGCTTCACACTACGCCTCGGAAGACCACCACCGCGCCTGTCCGTATCCAGCTGGCACCTCGGATTCCACCGCCTTCTCCAGCTCCACCCGCTCCAGTTCCAGCGCCGGTTCCAGTTCCTCCCGCTGCAGGTTCTGCTCTCACCTTTGCTCCGGCTTCGGCGAATCAAGGCGGAGGTGGCAGTAACGGTTGGATCTCCATCTCCAGTAACTCAAGCTCAGAGAATTCAGCTGAAGACATGGACTCCGAAGAGACTCGAGATTCCTCGGAGGGAAGAGGCAGGATTGGTTGGGCTACGGCAACCGATTCAGAAGAGTCCAAGTCTGAGGTGATGCCAGAGGACTCTAGGAGCCGTTCTGAAGAATGGGGATCTTCTGAAGGAAGCAGTTTCGACTCCTCGCCTCGTGGATCGTTCTAGTTGCCCTCCTTAGTTTTATCGCTTAACTTAGTTTGTCTTCTTGGTAGTTGCTGTGTGTTAGGCTGCTGTGTGTGGGATAGCTGGCAGTCGATATCAAGTGTGATATGACTGACCAATTAAGGATGTTTGATGCTTTTCCTTGTTTTTAGTCCAGATCAGAACAATGCATTTGAATTCCAATAATAAAGATTAGTTCTAAGTCTGTCTTTTTTTCTTCTTTTCTCTCTTCGGTCGGTTGTCTCCTTCAGATGGTGAACACCAGGACCAGCGGGGCGAACAACAACAATGGGCAGTCAGGTGCCAACAACAACGAGGCTCACGACGCCAATGGCAATGCTCCTCCACCGCCACCCGAGAACCCCACCATTGCTCAAGTGCTTGCTTCACAGACACAGATGATGGCTGCAATGATGCAGCAGATGCAACAACAACACCATCAGATGCAACAACAGATGTTGCAACAAATGCAGCAGCAGCAGCAGAACAATCAGTTTGCCGCCCCACCACCCCAGTCCAAGTTGCCAGAGTTCCTTCGTGTCCGACCGCCGACCTTCTCCAGTACCACTAATCCCATGGAGGCTAATGATTGGCTTCATGCCATAGAGAAGAAGTTAGATCTTCTGCAGTGCACGGACCAGGAGAAAGTCTCGTTTGCCACTCACCGGTTGGGGGTCCCTTCGGCTTGGTGGGACAACTACCTGGTTACTCGCCCGGGGAGCAGCAGATTACTGGGAAGAGTTTCGTCGCAGTTTGAGGACCGCACACATTCCTGCGGGAATAGTTGCACAGAAAAAGCGTGAGTTCCGTTCTCTTGAGCAGGGTAACAGATCAGTTACTGAGTATCTGCACGAGTTCAATCGTCTTGCCCGTTATGCCCCAGAAGATGTGCGCACCGATGCAGAAAGGCAGGAAAAGTTTTTGGCTGGTTTGGATGATGAACTCACGGACAAGCTTATCTCCGGAGAGTATGCTAACTTTGAGAAGCTGGTTGACAAGGCCATTCGACAGGAAGATCAGCGCAACAAGATGATCAAGAAGAGAAAAGTATTCCAGTCCCGACCTCCTCAACAGCAGGGAAATCAGCAGAGGCCGCGTTTCATGCCTGGGAGTCAGAGTGGACCTACCACCATGATTGTTCGTCAGCATCGACCTTATCACCCAGGGAATTTCCAAACTGGCAGTAGTGGCAGTGGTCAACAACAGCGCACTCCAGCCCCGCGCCCTCCAACGGCACCATCCCAGCAACAGTCACAGCCACCACCTCCAAGGAAGGATTCTGGGGGCAAGCCAGGAGTCTGCTTCAACTGTGGTGACCCCGGGCATTTTGCAGACAAGTGTCCAAAGCCAAGATGCGCTGGGCCAAGGTTCATCTAGGCTCGGGTCAACCATGCGTCCGCTGAGGAAGCACAGACCGCTCCTGAAGTTATACTGGGTATGTTTCCTGTAAACTTTACTCCTGCCACAGTATTATTTGATTCGGGGGCTACACATTCATTTATCTCCAAGCAGTTTGTTGGGGCACATGGGTTGTCAGTAGTGGGACTTAAGATACCTATGCGGGTTCAAACCCCTGGAAACCACTTGGAGACTACTCAGTATTGTCCCTCAGTGACCATAGGAATCCAAGGATCTACGTTTCTAGCCAACCTCATCCTCCTTCAGTCCAAAGGCATAGATGTCATTCTTGGGATGGATTGGTTGTCCAGACATAAGGGAGTAATTGACTGCGCTAGTCGCACCATTACTTTAATCAATACAAAAGGAGAAAGAATTGTTTTTCGTTCTACCATGCAAGTCAAGCCCGTAGCAAGTTTGAATCATGTTTCCACCGGGGAATCGTCCGAAATGGCGGCAAAGACCCCTGTGAAGTTAGAGGATATCCCCATCGTCAGAGAATACCCTGAAGTTTTCCCCGAAGACTTAACTCAGATGCCGCCAGAAAGGGAAATTGAATTCCGGATTGATTTAGTACCCGGGACCGCCCCAATACACAAGAGACCGTATAGGATGGGAGCCAACGAGTTGGCCGAAGTAAAGAAGCAAGTGGATGAACAGTTGCAAAAAGGGTATATTCGCCCGAGCACGTCGCCTTGGGGTGCTCCGGTGATTTTCGTGGAAAAGAAAGACAAGACCAAGAGAATGTGTGTCGATTATCACGCACTCAATGAGGTTACTATCAAGAACAAGTATCCCCTACCACGGATTGATGATTTATTCGATCAACTCAAAGGGGCCAAGGTGTTTTCCAAGATAGACCTGCGATCGGGCTATCACCAGTTGAGAATTCGGGAAGAGGACATTCCCAAGACCGCTTTCACCACCAGATACGGCCTGTATGAGTGTACGGTCATGTCTTTTGGGTTAACCAACGCACCGGCCTTCTTTATGAATCTGATGAACAAGGTGTTTATGGAGTTCTTGGATAAATTTGTGGTGGTGTTCATTGACGACATTTTGGTCTACTCTAAAACGGAGGAAGAACATGAGCAACATCTTCGGACAGTACTCGAGAAGTTGAGAGATCATCAACTCTACGCCAAGTTTAGCAAGTGTGCTTTCTGGTTAAAGGAGGTACGGTTCTCGGCCACATTGTGAATGCCCAAGGAGTAGCCGTGGATCCGGCAAATGTGGAATCGGTTACCAAGTGGACCCCGCCTAAAACGGTTACACGGATCCGAAGTTTCCTTGGACTTGTAGGTTATTACCGCCGTTTCATTGAGAACATCTCCAAAATCACCAAGCCGATGACTCAACTGTTGAAGAAAGATGAGAAATTTAAGTGGTCGGCAGAATGCAACAAGAGTTTTGAAGAGCTTAAGAGGAAGTTGGTGTCTCGCACCGTGTTGATACTTGCGCGATCCAGCAAAGGACTTCCAAGTTTATTGCGATGCATCTCGCCAAGGGTTGGGATGTGTGTTGATGCAAGAAGGCAAAGTGGTCGCATATGCATCTCGTCAATTGCACCCACACGAAAACAACTATCCCACTCATGATCTGGAATTATCCGCAGTGGTTCATGCCCTGAAGATCCGGCGACACTACCTAATTGGTAACCGTTGTGAAGTGTATACGGATCATAAAAGTCTCAAATATATTTTCACCCAACCGGATTTAAACCTCCGACAGCGAAGATGGTTGGAACTGATCAAAGATTATGATTTAGGGATACATTACCATCCCGGCAAAGCTAATGTGGTTGCGGATGCACTAAGCCGAAAGAGTTACCGCACCACCCTTAGTGTCGAAGGAATGTGCGACCAGTTTCAGCAGGAATTCGAGTATCTAAATCTACGAGTGGTGGATTTTGGTTTTGTGGCTTCTTTGGAAACCCAACCCACTCTCATTGATCAAATTCGGGCAGTTCAGGCATCGGATCCTAAGATGGCCGAACTCAAGAAGAACATGAGAGTCGGAAAAGCTCGTGGTTTTACGAAAGACGAACACGGCACAATCTGGATGGGAAAGAGGTTGTGTGTGCCAGAAGACAAGGATTTGAAAAAAATGATCCTTACGGAAGTACACCAAACTCAATACTCAATTCACCCGGGCAGTACAAAGATGTATCAAGATCTTAAAGAAAAATTTTGGTGGGTCAGTATGAGGAGGGAGATAGCTGAGTTTGTTGCACTTTGTGATGTTTGTCAGCTGGTTAAGGCGGAACATCAACGGCCCGCCGGGCAGTTGCAACCACTCCAGATTCCAGAGTGGAAGTGGGAAGAAATTGGAATGGATTTCATCACGGGTTTACCCCGCACAACATCAGGATATGACTCAATTTGGGTCGTGGTGGACCGACTCACCAAGGTGGCCCACTTCATACCAGTGCATACTACCTACACTGGGAAGAAGCTAGCAGAGCTTTATCTCGCAAGGATCATGTGTTTGCATGGCGTGCCTAAAAAGATCATGTCCGATAGGGGAAGTCAGTTTACTTCCAAGTTCTGGAAGAAGTTGCAAGAAGAGCTCGGTACCCGTTTGAATTTTAGTACGGCCTATCATCCGCAAACAGACGGTCAAACTGAGAGAGTGAATCAGATTTTGGAAGACATGCTGAGAGCATGCGCGCTTGATTTTGGAATAGCGTGGGACAAAAGCTTGCCCTATGCAGAATTGTCCTATAACAACAGCTATCAGGCCAGCATTCAAATGGCACCGTATGAAGCATTGTATGGACGGAAATGCCGCACACCCCTTTTCTGGGATCGATTGGTGAACGCCGTTGTTTGGCACGAAGTAATAAGTGAAGCGAGGCAAAGGTCCGAACGATTCGGGAAAGGTTGAAGATTGCGCAGTCCCCGAGGAAGAGCTACGCGAGATAATCGTCGAAGAGACCTCGCTTTTGAAGCGGGGATTTTGTGTATCTTCGCGTTACACCACTCCGGGGAGTACACCGTTTCCAAAACAAAGGCAAGTTGGCACCACGTTTCGTGGGACCATACAGGATTCGGGAACGTCGAGGAGAAGTGGCCTATCAGCTTGAGCTTCCCTCCAAGCATGACGGTATTCACGACGTGTTTCATGTGTCCCGATTAAAGAAGTGTTTAAGGGTACCGAGAAGAGCGGGCGAGTCCGGACTGCGGATCGAAATCCAAGAGGACTTAACCTACGTAGAGAGACCAAGCACGTATTCTCGAGATCGCGAGAGAAGGACTCGGAACAAGGTTATCGGGTTTTGCAAGGTTCAATGGACTCATCACTCCAGGAAGAAGCTACTTGGGAAAGAGAAGATGAGCTAAAGGCCACGCACCCGCACCTTTTCGCCAGTACCTCCGAATCTCGGGGTCGAGATTCCGTTTAAGGGGGGTAGGTTGTCACACCCTAAGTTTTGCCCTAAATTATTTAAATAATTTACCCCTGAAATAATCGAATTTCGAAATTAACCAGAGCCAACCAGTAATTTTAAAAATGCAATTAATAAATGAAAACGACATGGTAGGATTTTTCTTGAATTCGCATGTCAAAATGCACTAACAGGATATTTATTGGAATTTTTAGAGCACTCTAAGTATTTTTAATCAATTAAATAAGAAATCGGGAATTAATTAAGCCCCCAAAATCCTTTTTCCTTCTTTTTCTTTTTCTTTTCCGTACGGCGGCACAGTGTTCCCGCCCCTTTCCCTTTGGGCCGTCGGCCCGGTTCCCTCCCCTGCCCGAGCCGCTCCCGCGCGCGCCCCTTCGGTCATGGGCCGAAGCCCACGACGCCGCCGCGCGCGCAAGTCCGCGAACCATCCCTCGCTCCGCGAGTCACCGACAGTGGGCCCCGCTCGCCAGTCTCCGTCCCCGCGCCCGGTCGGCCCAGCCGCCGCCCGCCATGCGCGCGCCGCTCCGCTCCGTTCCGCGTGAACCCGTGCCACGTCGGACCCATGCGGGCCCGATCCCGCAACGCCGCATCCATCTCCGCGTCCCTCGTGTTCGATGAAAACCTTATCCGCGAGGAATTCGCTCGCCGCCGTTTCCCTCTCTCCTCCAAATCCATAACCAACGGCGACGAATCCGTGCCTATCCCGTGCCCTTTCCGATCTCGTTGTGCCTCTATAAAGTTCCCTCTTCGCCGCCGCGCGTTTCCCCTTTGTTTCCCTCTCGTGTTAGCCCTAAAACCGTCGCCGTCATCGTCGTTTTCTCCAACGCCGGTGAGTGCGCGCCGCTTCCTTTCTCTCTCGGTTTTCCGTGTTGTCCCTCGAGTCGCTTCCCCGCGCATCGCTTTCGCTCTCCGCCGTTGTCTCCGCGCCGCAGCACCTCCTCCGCCGCCGTTGCCGGTGCCGCCGAGATCGGCCGTCCGCCGCACTGGCCATGGCCGGCGGCGAGCTCGAGCCGCCGCCGCCCGAACCCTAACCCTAGCGCCGCTCTTCCGGGGCCGTCCGACGGTCGGATCGGGAGGATCGAACCGTCCAATCCCGCCAAATGCGCCGCTCGATTCGATCGCCACGCGCCGGATGGCCGCCGCGTGTCCGCCCGGCCGCCGCCCGAACCCTAACCCTACCCGCGATCCGCACCGTCCGATCCTTCGGATCGGGCGGATCTGGACCGTTCACTCCCGCGCAACCCGCCGCCGACCGATCGCCGCCGCTCCTCGCGGATGCGTGCCACGTGTCCCACACTCGCGCCGCCGCGTGGACTCGATCCACCGTGGACCGCGCCCGCGCCGCTTGCGTCGGCCGCTTGCGCCGGTGACGTCGGCCCTACCGCTGCGCCATGCTTGCGTCACCGGGGCTTAATTGCGCAATAAATGTTTTAATCTTTTCTGTTTAGTTTAAAAATCGCAATTAAACTTCTAAAATCCATATCTTTTGAACCCGATCTCCGTTTTAGCCCATTCAAATTTTATTAAATCCAGAAAAATGTCAAGAATCCATTAAAATTACTTTTCAGTGCTGTTTCAGTAGACTTTTAGGGTGTTTGTTGAGTGCTTTGTTTGTCGTGTAGATCCCGAGTTTTCCGGCGAGCCCGTTCTCTTGAAGTAGTCGCCGAGGTTCCTCGTCTCCGAGCAAGGCAAGTCATACCTTACATTGACCATATTGTACCTATTTTATGTAAATACCTCTTTTCTTTCAAATACGCATATGTTTTAGAATGTCATTTCATGGGATGATTATACCTATTGTACTCAACCATAGGATTGTTTACCTTATACCATTGATAACTTGGGGTTCAATGTGACTAGATGATAGCTTAAGGTTTGCTTAGTTATGCTTAGCGCAACTAGCTCACTTAAGGGAATCACACTAATCAAGTATATTACTAGAAGTTAACTCTCGATGATGTTAAGTTGTGACTCTATTTCTAATAATATTGAATTATGAAAAGGGTGGGTCGTGAGCACATGGTTGGACTTTAGTTAGCGTGCTCATGACAATTAAGGACCGGTTCTCGGAAACCACGGAAGAAATGCCGTGCATACCACAAGCCGGCATGGGTAATGGTTGGGTCCGTAGCGTAGCGTCTCTAGTCAACGTATCCCGGAGAGGGTGGGCGTGATGGAGTTGGGTCGGCCCGGTTTTAAGGGTTGATCGGCTTTCGGATTCACCGCGGCACTAGAGGGGCTGCCCATTGCCCGATGGGAATGGGGGCGAAACCTTGGTGTGGTATGATTGGTTAGAGGGTTATGTGAAGGGTCCTGTCACAGTTCCTTTCCGGGGTACCATGGTGGTGCACCGGCGCACGGTAACGTGTTGTGGGATTATGTCTTGTGGGTACAGTTGTACACCTCTGATCAGAGTAAAAACTATTCGAATAGCCGTGCCCACGGTTACGGGCGATCGACCAGATTCACCTTGATTAGTCTCACTTATTTATTTGAATAAAATGTTGAAATATGACTAGTACAGGTGGATGGATGGGCCTGTTGCAACGTGGTTTGAGCGTTGGACAATGTTTATTTAATACTGCTTATTTATTACTACTGTTTTACTGTCTTCAAATATTGTTATTATATTCTGCGAATGCTGTTTATGCAAATTGAGCCTCTTATCCTTTTTCCTTGTTATTTATCTTGCATCATGTCCCCTTTTTCGGTGTGACTTGGTTAGTACGGTGGTTGTACTCAGCCTTGCTTCTTTTTCCCCCCTCAGTGCCAGAGGTTGAGATCGAGGTCTCCGAGGAGGTGTAGGCTTGTTCTCGTCAAGGGTTAGCTGTGGTGTTGGCGTTCTGCTTCGCTCGTGTCAAGTTTAGCTTAAGTCAGTTTTATTTTCCTTTCCGCTGCATTTGTGTAACTCTTTTATATTGTTTCTAAGACGAGGATTTCGTATTATCAATAACGTCGATTTGTGTACCTCGGTGATGCCCGGACGAGGGTGTAATGCACAATTAGCTGCGAAATTCTGGTGTGAATTTCTGGGCGTGACAGGAATCCCGTCAGTCTGTACATGATAAAGATGATTGGCTGCACTGAGAGTCTTGAGAAACTAGTTTTTCCTCTTAGCGAAGAGTTGGCTACAGACGTGATTCTCCAGTCGCTCCCTCTGAGCTTTGAGCCATTCATACTAAATTATCACATGAACAACATGGATAAAACCTTGGCAGAATTGCATGGGATGCTAAAGACTACTGAGGAGAGTATCCAGAAAAATGGTCATCATGTGATGATGATGCAGAAAGCTAAGCACAAACATCCTGTCAAGAATTATGAGATCGCGAGTGCCTCCAAAGCAAAGAAAGGAAAGATGGGGTCGGCGGCATTAGATGCCGTTTGCTTCTATTGCAAGAAGAGAGGTCACTGGAAAATGAACTGCAAGAAGTACATCTCAAAAAGAAGCAAAGTGTGACTTTTGCTTCAGGTATTAATGTTATAGAAATCAATCTTGATACTTCATCTGCTGACTCTTGAGTATTTGATACCGGATTAGTAGCTCATATTTGCAAGTCGTTGCAGGGAGTCAGAAGAAGTACAAGCTTGAGAAGGGGCAAGGTGAACCTGCGCGTCGGCAATGGAGCAAGGGTTGCTACAGTTGCTGTCGGCACTATGCCACTTCATTTACCTTCACGATTAGTTTTGAAATTAAATAATTGTTATTGTGTTCTAACTCTATGTCAAAACATAATTTTCGCTTCATGTTTGCAAGCGGAAGGATATGATTTTAGATCAGTGGACAATGGTTGTTCAATTTATCTTAGAGATATGTTCTATTTTCATACTCCATTGATGAATGCAATACGTTTTGGATCTTGGAGCATCTCCCATCTATAACATCAATACAGAGAGGCAACTCCCAAATGATATAAACCCCACATTTATTTGGCATTGTTGCCTAGGCCATATAAATGAGAAACGCATGACCAAGCTCCATAAAGATGGTCTGCTTCACTCTTTTGATTTTGAATCAATTGAGACATGTGAGTCTTGTTTACTTGGAATGATGACAAAGGCACCTTTCACGGGTCACAGTGAGAGAGCAAGTGACTTGTTGGCACTCGTACATACGGATGTATGTTGACCAATGAGCTCAACGGCCAGATGTGGTTTTTAGTACTTCATTACCTTTATCGATGACTTTAGTAGATATGGTGATATCGACTTAATGAGGCATAAGTTCGAATCCTTTGAAAAGTTCAAAGAATTCCAGAATGAAGTACATAATCATTTAGGGAAAACAATTAAGTTTTTGCGATCAGATCTTGTCGTGAATATTTAAGCCAAGAATTTGGTAATCATCTAAAGATTGTGGAATTGTTCCACAGTTGACTCCGCCAGGACCTCCTCAATGGAACGGGGTGTCCAAATAGAGAAATCACACCTTGTTGGACAAGGTGCGGTCCATGATGAGCCAATGTGATCTTCCATTATCCTTTTGAGGATATGCTCTTGAAACAGTTGTGTTCATACTAAATAGAGTTCCATCTATGTCAGTGGAAAAGACGCCATATGAGATAGGAACAGGGCAGCCCCCTAAATTGTCTTTTCTTAAAATTTGGGGATGTGAAGCTTGTGTAAAGCGTTTACAATCCGACAAGCTTACACCCAAATCTGACAAATGCTTCTTTGTGGGTTATCCTAAGGAAATAAAAGGATATTATTTTTATAATCAGGAACAAGGCACAGTGTTTGTCGCCTGACGTGATGTTTTATTGGAGAAAAAGTTTCTTTCAAGAAAGGTTAGTGGGAGCAGGGTGCATCTTGAAAAGTTGAAAAAATACCAAAAAACATTTCAGCTACCACAGGACCACAACAGGAGGAACAAGATATTGCGCCACCTATTATAGATACACCAGCCCCACGGAGGTCCGAAAGATCACATCATACACCTGAAAGGTACATAGGTGCGGAACAATGTGATATATTGTTGTTAGACAACAATGAACCTAAGACCTATGCGGAAGCAATGGTGAGATCATATTCCAACAAATGGCTTGGAGCCATGAAATCCGAAATAGAATCCATGTTCAAGTTTGGAACTTGGTTGATCCACCTGATGGTGTCAAAACCATTGAGTGCAAATGAGTTTTTAAGAAAAGGGCAGACATGGAAGGAAATGTTCACATCTATAGGGCGCGATTGGTGGCAAAAGGTTTTAAACAAATTCAAGGTGTTGATTATGATGAAACCTTCTCGCTCGTTGCAATGTTGAAGTATATTTGGATTATCCTAATGATTGCTGCATATTTTGATTATGAGATATGACAGATGGATGTCAAAATGACTTTCCTAAATGGAAACCTAAGCAAGGATGTATACATGATACAACCTCAGGGTTTTATCGATCCACAATCGCCTGGAAAGATATGCAAGCTACAGAAATCCATTTATGGATTGAAGCAAGCATCTCGGAGTTGGAATATTCATTTTGATGAGGTAATCAAAGGGTTTGGTTTTATCAAAAATGAAGAGGAGGCCTGTGTTTACAAGGTCAGTGGGAGCGCAATTGTGTTTCTAATCTTATATGTGGATGATATATTATTGATTGGAAATGATATCCCTATGCTAGAATCCGTCAAGTCTTCATTAAAAAACAGTTTCTCCATGAAAGACTTAGGGGAGGCAGCATACATACTAGGCATTAGGATCTATTGAGATAGATCTAAGAGGCTAATTGGATTAAGCCAAAGTACATACATTGACAAAATGTTTAAGAGGTTCAACATTCATGATTCCAAGAAAGGTTTCTTGCCAATGTCGCATGGCATTAATCTCAGCAGGAATCAATGTCCTAGGACACCTGATGAGCGGAGTAAGATGAATATGGTTCCATATGCTTTAGCAATTGGATCCATCATGTATGCTATGCTTTGTACATGTCCAGATGTCTCGTACGCTTTGAGTGCTATGAGTAGGTACCAATCGGATCCAGGTGAAGGTCACTGGATAGCCGTAAAGAATATTCTAAAGTACTTGAGAAGAACTAAGGATATGTTCCTAGTCTATGGAGGTGATGAAGAGCTCGTTGTAAGTGGTTACACCGATGCTAGCTTCCAAATAGACAAAGATGACTATAGATCGCAATCTTGGTTCGTATTCTGTCTGAATGGAGGCGATGTCAGCTAGAACAGTTTCACGTAGGACACTGTTGCTGATTCTACAATGGAGGCCGAGTACATCTCTGCTTCTGAAGCTGCAAAGGAGGCTGTTTGGATCAAGAAATTTGTTTCTGAGCTGGTGTGATGACTAGTGCTACTGGTCCAATGTCCCTCTATTGTGAAAATAGTGGCACCATTGCGCAGGCTAAGGAGCCTAGGTCGCATCACAAATCCAAACACATACTTTGGCGATACCATCTCATCCGCGAGATAGTGGATAGAGGTGACGAAAATATATGCAAAGTGCACACGGATCAAAATATTGCTAATCTGTTGACAAAGCCTCTCCCTCAACAGAAACATGAGGCGCACACCAGAGCAATGGGTATTAGATACTTACATGATTGACTCTAGTGCAAGTGGGACACTATTAGTGATATGCCCTAGAGGCAACATGGAGATGTTGGATATCATGGCCAATGTTTATGTATCAATGAATAAAGTGTTACTTGGTTCCATGAAATAGACAACTTATATTGATCAATAAATATGTGTCTTGTTTATGAGAGTTTATGTATTATCGATTTCTAAATAATCCCTGATCATATATCATATCTATGGAACAAATATAATTCTAAGATCAACATGTTTATTGATTGATGATCATGTCTCATAGATCATGGTATGGAGATACCAAATCAATAAACGTGAACATGTGTTAGGGAACATATTATTGGATAGACCCAATCTGAGACACTACAGGGAATTAATGTGCCATTAGTTTGTCTCAAGTAGTGTTGGTGCAAAGTCCTTTCACCTGAGATAATCATGGATTCCGACATGTGTAGTAGCTTACTTAGGGACTACCAAACGCTATTCCAACATCTTCGGGCTTGATATGAAACATGTAGTGGGATATGAATGATCAAGATGGAATTTGCCCCTCCTATGAGAGAGATATCTCTGGGCCCCTCGATGTAATGGATTATGGAAGTGCATGGCCATGCCGAGTTGATTGAGGAGTCAATCAACAGATATATAATCCAATACGAGATCGAGTGAACGATTAAGCTATTGATAGGATGGCACAAGTCTTGCCTATAGCTTAATTGATATCGTGAGGCAAAGGGATTTGTGCACACATTACAGGTTCAACCGATATGATCTTCTTATATACTTTTGTGTCAATACGTTCTACTAGGCGCCGTTGTTGACTGGTCGACCGAGTTGTACTTGGGTCGGAACCAAGTATACCTGAACCTACAGAGTAGCACACTTAACGGAATGGAATGTGTATTTGAGTTGGACTCAGATACAGCTCAGTTCGTATTAGAGATCCGATTGAATATAGAGTCCCGATGGGCCACAAGGCCCAATCGGCCAACTCTATATAAAGAGACGCTTGGGGTGGAGATTGTGTAACAGACAACAGAACACGAGCGCAACCTCAAGTCGTCGGGTAAAGATCTTCCACAGAAATCTAAGTCGCTGACTTCTGAGTGAAACCCTAGCCAGGCGCCGAGTGCTAGCACACAAGGTGTTCGACGATTCCATCCTTGGATGTGTGGATACCAGTAGAGACATCGCTACGTTGTGGTGTTATTCGGCGGCATTGAATCTCATCGAGATCCAAATAGCCGAATCCAATTCGGTGGTTGGGTCGGGCGATCGGGAGGTCGGAGGGCTAGGCGAATTGGCATGGCGTCGTCAGCATCGGCAAACCAGCACGAAGTCATCGACATCGGAGAATCCTAGCTCCATCGGACGGTCGAGTGGCGCGTGTGGAGTTCAGCGGGATCGAGCGAGACGAACCAGAGTCGGCTGGGTCAGGCGAAATGAACAGAGGTCGACGGGTCGGGCGATTCGGACCCGGGGTTGGCGAGGTTGGCTGGAAGGTTTTTCCGAGGTCGACAAAGGCTGTTCTGAGGTCAGCAAGGCTTGTCCAAGGTCGGCTAGCAGTAATTTGATTATTTCCGCTGCACTGCATGTCAATTGGTAACGATCTATAGACCTTTACTTGCAAGCTTTCCTGGATTGTGCGGTAGAAATTTTTTGTTTTATGCTATTCTAGCCTCCGCATTATCCTTCAGGTAGGTCCACCCTGACCTTCGGCCATGAATCGCCGCCTCTGCTGATTCCCCTGCGGCGGTGGTGGTTTGAACTGCACTGCCTTCCTCTTTCTGTTGATTTTGTTGCGTTGATCTTATTGTCGGATGGCCTTGTCAACCATCTTCTTGAAGTTAGCATACTCTCTCGAGATCAACTTGTTAGTGAGTTCATCATCAAGCCTGGACAGGAACTTCTCCTGCCTCTCTACATCTGTCCACACGTCCTCCAGGGCATAACGTGCAAGACGATTAAACACATACGGGTACTCAGTAATCGACCTATTGCCTGCTCAAGAGATCGAAACTCCCACTTCTTCTGCATGACTATTCCAGCAATAATATGCACGGTCCTAAAACTCTGATAGAATTCTTCCCAAGTAACTGCCACTCTTGCTTGATGGGTGACCAAATAATTGCCCCACCAAGCAGAGGCGGGACCTTGCAGCTGATGCGTGGCGAAAGACATTTTCTCCTGGTCCATGCATTTCAGGTGATCCAACTTCTCAATGGCATGAAGCCAGTCATTGGCTTCCATAGGATTCGTGGTGCTGGAGAAAGTTGGCGGCCGGACACGAAGGAACTCCGGTAGCTTTGATTGGGGTGGAGGTGGAGGAGCAAACTGATTGTTCTGCTGTTGCTGCTGCTTCATCTGTGTAGACCCCCGTTTTTTAGAACGGGAATCATTCGTGTTCATAGTACCATTTCCCTGGATCGAGTAGTTTGGTACCCACGAGTACAGTACTAAATTATCAGGTGCAAAGTGCACGAATAGACTTACATCCAAAAGTATATTACAATAATAAGCCCGAAGACAATATCCAACACATATAGGGCCTCATGGACCGGATACAACCAAATACAAAAGGTAGGTAAGGTAGCGGAGTGGAAGGCAGCGGCTTGTCGATTGCCACAGGCAACGACTGGGGACTAAGACCTATTAGGCACCTTCGTCTTCCTCACCGTCTTGGTAGTATGCATACGAGTCTTCTGGGTCTTCATTATCCACATCTAAATGTTTGTGCGTACAGTAAGGGTGAGTACCAACCGTACTCAGCAAGCCAACACAGCAAAGATGCATATGATAGGGGATTCTCAAAGGATGGTTGTGGTTCATTTGCACAAAGCCATTTTTGTAAATCTTTTCACAACCTTAACATCTAGCCTGGTCAAGTTTTATTACCATAGTTCATTATGTCGCAACGGTTCGTCCACCATCCATTGTGATTCCAAGGATAGCTTCCCGCCACCGGATCATCATGGTTTTCTGGGAGCCTACCCTTCTCGTATCTCGAGAAGTTAGTCCACCAGTACATAGAAATCATCATGCAAACCCATCCCATCATTTTAAATCTTATGAGTCTAGAAAACAAAGAAACTTGTCACGCCGCTCATTATCTGCGAGCACGGCTATTCGAATAGATTGATTTGCTCACACTGCAGTGGATGTACGCTTTACCCATACTCCGTGACTGCCCAACGAATGAGCCTACGTCCCAACACATGAGACGGTCACGGCAAAGCCTTTCGATAACCTCACTTTGGCAGTACCCGCTCCATGAACTTAAATCCTCTTGCACTCTAGCCATCATTTCCTAGCAGTGAGAGGAGTTCTGGTGCTCCCAGGGTAAGGGAAAAACTCATTCAGCCTTTAAGTTATAATTAATTTCTGATTTCAATTGATCACTTCAACATGCAGGCCACAGCCTCATCTCAACCACAAACCACATCTCAACCCAAGAACCACTATGCGGAATACTGCCTCTGCTCGGCTATCTACTCCGCTAGGTCTATACCCATTCGAGAAGTACAGTTGTACGGGCTCGTTCCATGTTATAAGTCTCTTGGCTCGGTCCTTAATTGTCCAGGGACGACACTTGCCTTTACCGGAATCCACCCAAATCATCCAGCCACCCCAGTCTAAAATATTTGTTTTGTATTTTCAGTTTTCATCAATACTCATTTTATCATTCTCACGGCAATGTGGCGCTCATGTTTCCACATGCCGTATCCCAACTACCTTTCCCAAAGGTAGTCGCCCAAGCATATAGCTCTTTGCAAAAGCATGAGTATGCATTAATCTAATATAAGCATGGCTAAGCATTTTTATCGAAGATTTCCTTCAGTCACATCATATCGAGGGTTACAAAGCATATAACTAAAGGAAATCAACATCAAGGCATGGCATAACAAGAACAGTTATTCTTTTGTGTATAGCATGCACATTTTAATTTTAGAATCAACATAAGTTCGCAAATAGGATCAATATGTTCAAAGGGAGTGATGACTTGCCTTGCTCGTGACCTTCTTGACTTGTGTCTTCAGCGTACTCAACAGCTCCCGTGGATATACATACGTGCGAAATATCCAATTGAATTCGATCAGAATTCAAATAAAAACCATCAAAAACCAAATAAATCGCAAAAGCGGTCCATAGGACAAAACTATGGTTTTAAATGGATTTAGGTTCGAGTTTTGCTAAAGTTCGGGTCAAAACGAGTGAGTTGCATTAATTTGAACTCTTGGGTTTTCTTTGTTTTAATTTATATGGGGTGGCCTTATCCCCAGTTAATGTAAGTTTAGAGGCATTATAACCGACAACCCAAAATGTTTATTTGACTAAAGGGTAACGAGAGCGTTTACGTCGATTTTCTGGTTGAATTCTCAATCCTTCTGTGAGCTTGGTGTCGTGGTCTAATTATAAACAAGGCGAGAAGGATTTTATGGAGCAAATTAAATATCAAGTGTATATATATGTTGGAAAGGGTTGATTAGGATTCATATAAGATAGTTTATAATTCTTTGAAAAAGGTTCTTATTTGTACATATAAAAAATTAGGTGAATAAATGAGCTTCCCAAAGATATATAGATTTTGGAAATTGAATAGGTTAAGAGTTTGAATTTAAGTCATTATAGAACTCATAATTAATTGCAAAGAAATTTTAAAAGTAAATAAATAAACCTCTTAAAAGATGTAGAATCATTGTAAATAAAGTTTAGAGGAGTTAAAAGAGTAAAATTATTTTTATAAGATTTTTGCTAGGCTTATTCTTACTAGCAATTATGCCCGTGCGTTGCAACGGGTGAAGTCGAGGCGCGACGCGGATGGGGACGGGAGGGAGGGGCGTAGGCATGGCACGGGAGTTCCGAGCAGCGCTGGGAGAAAGGAGCGCATGCACGGCGCGGATGAGGACGGGAAGAAGGGGCGCAGGGAGGGATGGGTGCAGGAGGTTTTTTTTCATCCAAGCCCTCCCTTTCTTTTTAGCATTGGGACTATGGGTTAATTTTAAAAAACTCAAGGGGTTTTCTATAAAATAGTCAGGCAAAATTTTGGGTAGAAACACTATTTGCTTTATAGATAGTTATAGATTTTTAATCCCCTTAGAAAAATTAAAATAAAAATTTTCAAAAATTTTGAACCAAGCCGTGGTCGAACCCACGACTCTCTCTCTCGCCCAGCTCTCTCTCCACTAGGCCAATGCCCTCTTCTCTCCATCTCTCTTTTCTTTCTTTTTCTTCCCTCCTTTCTTCTCCTTCTTCTTCCCCGGCAAGGCCGATGGTGGGGCACGGGCAAACGGAGGTGAGGGTGAGCGGAGCTCGGCATCTGGCTAGACCTACACCATCTACGCAACATGGAGAACCCGTTTCGAGGCACGACCGCCGTCGGGGAGTCGGCGGAGCGGTCCGGCGGCGGCGGCCTAGCCGCGACGGTGGAGGCGCACAGTGCGGCGGTGCTCTGGTGACAATGCGGCCGAACCAAGGGGTCCTAGAGTATCTACGGGACAAGTTGGTGCTAGCTAGGGGGTTGGCTTGGCCGGAAAGGGCGCCTGTGGCTGGCGACGTGCGCACGGTGGCGGCCGAAACAAGAGCGCGGCGGCGCTCGTCGCCGGCGATTTCCGGCGGCTAATCGGCTCGGAAAACCTAGGGGAACTAAAGCTAGAGATCCATAGATTGATATCATACCTTTAATTGGAGAGAAACCAAATTGGAGACGACGAATTTTCAGTTCTTGCCCCCGGCGTCTGATTTTAGGGTTCTTCGGTGTTTCGCTAAACTCGCGAGATGTGGTGAACGGATTTTGGGGAAAATTGGAGGAGATCTAGGTGAGATGATAAGGCACAAGTGTCATATTTTGAGTTTTGGCCGAGGAGAGCTATTTATAGCGGTCCGCACGAGCTCACACTCGGCGGCCGTGGCGGGCGGCGCTAGGGATGACGACATGCGCGGGTAGGGGAGGGGAGGCCGACGCACAGCGGGCATGGCTACAGCGCGGCGGCATGGGCACGGCGGTACGGCGCGGTATGGTGACGCGACGGTGAGGCGACGGCGGAGTACGGCGCGGTATGGGCGCGGCGATGTGGCTGACGCGCGCGGCGTGGGCGCAGCGTTGTAGCCGACGTGGCGGCGTGGGCGCGGCGACGGCGCGTTGAAGCCGGGCTGGCCGGGCGCACGCGCGTACGGCCCGTGACGTGCACGCGGTGCGTCCCCGATCGGCGTCGAACACCGGCGGGCGATGAACAGTGTGATTTCGATCTTCCCGCATTTTCTTTTCCTTTTCCCTTTTCTTTTTAAATTTTTATTTCTATTCATCCCTTTTATATTTCTCCTAATATAAAACATAATTTGGCCAATTTATAAATATAGTTTAACTCCAAATTTTTAATATTTTGCTCAACTTTATTATATATTATTATGTACATATTTATATATATTCTTTCTATTTCCATTCTTCCTTTTATTCCATTTTATTTTATTTTTTGTATTTTCCAAAATATAGTTTTGATTCAAATTAAATGGTTATCAACCTTAGTTTTCTTTTTATAATTGTATATTTTAAAATTTTTATTTACTTTGGAGTTTTATTCCCTTTTAGTGTTTTATCCCTTTTGATTTCTCTTTCTTTTTAAATAAGTGTATTTCTATTTATAATATGCAATAAAACTTGCAAATAAGAGGCAAATAAGCACAACAAGATGCTATGATTCAAAAGTTTTTGTGTGCTCTGGTTTTTAGATCGCGATTTTTAAGTTCCGATTTTCAAGATGTTACAATCTGTATCTGTTGCAACATCTACTATTGCATCTGATGGTGTTGTTGTTGCATTTGTTGCATCATTGCAGCGATCATCTATGTACGAGATGCTAGCACCTGAGCTATAGTTGGGTTCTTAGGCGGTGGCCGTGGTGGAGCGTAGCCATTAGCACCATTGTTGTTGTTGTTGTTTCCCGACTGCTCACTATTTCCATGTGTTGCGCTGGTCCTAGTGTTCACCATTTGAAGAGGCAAACCGAACAAGGAAAGAAAAGGAGAAAAACAGACTGACTTAAGAAGTGAACTTTATTGTTTGAATTAACTGCATTGTTTTGATCATAATTAAAACAACTAAAAACTCAAGCAACATCCTTACTTGCACACCCATACTACACTCGATATAGACTGCCAGCTACCCCACACATAGCAAACCTAATACACAGAGACTACCAAGAAGACAAACTAAGCAAAATGATAAAACTAACGGTAACAACTCTAGCGGTCTGAAAGGCTCCTGCGGTCGGTGGAGTCATAGCTGCTCTCCTAAGCGTCTCCCTCCACCTCGAAACGATTTTGAGAGTCCTCCATCTCTACTTCTTCACTTGAGGTCTCGGAGCTGGAGCTGCTGCGGGAACTAGAAACTGAGATCCATCCGCCTCGGCCATCTCCGCCCTGGTACGCCGAAGTCGGGGCGAAAGCGAGGATAGCTCTAACAGCGGGAGCGGGGGCTGGAACTAGCGTTGTCACTGGTGTTGTGGGTGGAGCTGGAGCTGGTGCTGGTGGAGGCACAGGAGGGGCTGGTGGAGGGATCCTGGGCGCCAATTGGATTTGCAAAGGTATGGTGGTGGTCTTCCGGGGTGTAGTGCAGATTCTAGCACCACCTGGTGCTGGAAGTCCCTTCAAAGCGGTGACCTCCTTCTTGAGATGAACCACATCATCTTGTAAACTCACGATCCTCAGCATCTTCTTGTCATTCAAAGCCTTGGTTGCCTTGTGCAGGTCGGAGTGCATCTCGTCCAGACCCTTGATCACTGTGCACATGCGACCAAAAGTGGAGTCGTTCTCGTCTGTCGTAGACTTGAAAGTGCTAACATCGGAGGAGCTGCCACGACAAGGATGGTAGCGCTAAGCGGAGCTGCGAAGGTCGAAGTCGTGCATCTCCCTCATCCTAGCTATCATCAGATAAGCAGCTTCCTGACATGCTTGCTCATTCGTGCCTCCTAAGCGGTGACCACCATGTTGGGGAGACTGGTGCGCACAAAACTGTGAACCTCCAAACGAACACGGTGAGGCAGCTCGCCACTGAG
The DNA here is from genome assembly GCA_019925245.2 of Oryza australiensis. Classification (NCBI taxonomy): domain Eukaryota; kingdom Viridiplantae; phylum Streptophyta; class Magnoliopsida; order Poales; family Poaceae; genus Oryza; species Oryza australiensis. The sequence continues at coordinate 827,289 of JAIFGZ020000311.1, forward strand.
ATGTGCAAGGGCAATGTACTCCGGAGCCTCAATGTACCCAAGTACCAGGGTCATGCGGGCCAGCTCTGCCACAAAACCCACCATACCCTAACCACGGTGCATAGCGGGATAACCAGACATCTATAGAAGGCAAAGGGTGGGGATCAATGCATGCCCAAACCGAATTAAACTAAAGCAGTAAATGACTCAAGGAAATTAATGAGTAAAAGGAATGTTTATGCACAAAATATTTTAATGAAGCCAAATAAAAACTCTATTGACACTATCTAAGTATTAAAGCAATGCTTAAAATTAATGCACAGATAAAAATTGCGACCTTTCCCACCTAAACTTAACTTAGTACACCTATCCCATAAAAATCCCGACTGACCGACGAATAAGATTCAAATTGACTTCAGACCCAATTTGCAAAAATCCTAATACCCTAGACTGACTTAACTTTTTAAAACATCCCCTTTGAGAAAACGACCAATATTTTTTTAAAACTTATGCAAATGAAAGGGTTCAGAGGGCTCTTAGGGTTTTTCCGGTTGGCTGTTCCTATGATCAAGGATTGGCTCTGATACCAACTTGTCATGCCCAAAAATTCAAACTAGAATCTCCGAAGCTATACGTGTATAAAAACCCCTGTCCAGGACCACCCAGGGTACACATACGACAATTGTTGATATTATAGAATCCATGTCTTAGAAACAATATAAAAGATTACATAAATGCAGCGGAAAAGGACGACTACTTGCTAAACTGAAACTTGGCTCTTGCGAAGAAGCACCAACACACCATAAGCAACCTTGACGTTGGACGAAAGCCTAATCCTCGTCAAAACCTTCCTCTGCCTCAATGTCTGACTCTGATGGGGGAATAGAGCAAGATTGAGTATCACCCACTGTACTCAACAATTCATACCGGAAGAGAAGGTATGATGCAGGATAATTCACAAGGAAGGCTAGAGTTTGATTGCATAAAACAATATTTCACAATAATAAGAAACCAGTAAAACAGTAGTCTACAATTAAGCCGTGTTAAAATAATCACTATTCAACGTTACACCACGTTGCAACAGGCCCAACCAACCCTATATTCTAATCAAGTTCCATTAATCAAGTTATTTGCTAGAATGAGACTAATCACAGTGAATCTAGTAGATCGCCCATACCGCGGGCACAACTATTCGAATAGTTTTAACTCTGGCCAAAGGTGTACATCTGTACCCACAAGATATAGCCCCATGACACGTTTCCGTGTTCCGGTGTGCCACCATGATACCCCGGAAAGGGACTGTAATAGGACCCTTCGCATAATCATACCATACTAAGGTTTCGCCCCCACTCCCATCAGGGCAATGGGCAGCCCCACGAGTGCCGCGGTGAATTTGGCAGCCGATCAACCATTTCAACTGGGGCTGACCCAACTCCATCATGCCCACCCTCGTCAGGGTACATCAGCTAGAGACAACTACACTACAAATCCAGCCATTACCATGTTGGCTTGTGGTACACACGGTATTTCTTCCAGGGTTTCCCGCGAACCGGTCCGTAACTACCATGGGCGCGACTATCCAAAAATATTGCACCCACAGCCCATCATTGACATGTTTTAATTGAATATTTTTATCACAGTGCCTCATACTCGACATCATCTGTATATAGTCTGCACTATATTCACTAAGTTATATGATCCCCTTTAATGAGCTAATTGATCTAAGCTAGGGTAAGCATGTCCTAAACCAATATCTAATCATATTAAACCCAAGCTATCAATGGTACAAGGCAAACAAGTCATATGACTGAGTACAATAGGTAAAATAATCCCACAAAATGACATTCCAAAATATTTGCGATATTTGAGAAAAATAGGCATAATATGATCAATGTAAAGTATTACTTGCCTTGCTCTGAAGATTGAGGAACTTCTGCAACTACTTCAAAGTAAACAGGATCACCAAAACTGCCAGAATCTACACGACAAACAAAGCACTCAACAAAATGAAGGGTTACGCGAAAGCTACGATAGCTAATAACAAAAATTTCTACCGCGCAAACCAGGAATACTTGCAAGTAAGGGTCGATAGATCGTTACTTATTGGAGTGGAGTGCAGCGGAAATAGCCAATTAGGAGCTATCCGATCCGGAACAGTACTGGTCGATCACAGCCGATTCGCTAACAGCCGATTCCCCGAGTCAACAGCCGATCCGCCACAGCCGACGAGCCGATTCCACAGCCGATCTGCCGCAGCCGATTTGCCGATTCACCAAACCGCGCTCGCGCTGCCGATCCGCCGCAGCCGCCCTGCTCTGATGCGCCGCAGCCGATTTGTCTGATCGCAGCCGATTCTTAGCCGTTGAACAGCACCGCAATGTAGCAGTGCCTCTACCGGTATCCACACGTCCAGGGATAGAACGCCTAACACCCGTGTGCTAGCACAAGATGCAAGGCTAGGATTTGGCTCAGGAGTGGGGAGGGTTTCCGTGGAGATTGATCTTGCTGCCGGCTTGCGTTGTTTCAATCTGTTGCGCCAGATCAGATTTGGTTCAAAAAGTAATTCAGCAACCCTCCACCCCTCGCCCCTTTATATAGAGTTGCCGACTAGGCCTATAGGCCCATCGGGACTCTATCCGATCGGATTCCTATCCGAATCTCATAGAGTTGTTCGGCCGGACTTCGTAAGCCCATAGGACTCTATATTAAATCGAATCTTATCCAAATTGAGCCATATTCGAGTCCAACTCGAATGTCTGTTCTATCCCCTTAAGCGTGCAACCCTGTAGGTTCAGGTATACTCGGTTTCGGCTCGAGTCCAACTAAGCCGACCGTCAATAGCGGCGCCTAGCAGCACATATTGACACCATAGTATACAAGAATACAATATCAGCTACGAAACTGTAATATGTACACAAATCCCTTTGCCTCACGATACCAATTAAGCTATAGGCAAGATGTGTACCATCCCTTCAATAGCTTAACCATTCACTCGAACCGTATTGGATTATCCGTCTATTGATTGACTCCTCAATCAACTCGGCATGGCCATGCACTTCCTTAATCCATTACCTCGAGGGGGCCAGAGATATCTCTCCAAAGGAGGGGCAAATTTCATCTTGATCACTCACATCCCACTCCATGTTTCATAGCAAACCCGAAGACTACTTTTATAGCTACCCGATTACGGAATAGCGTTTGGTAGTCCCAAAGTAGGCTACTACGCATGTTGAAATCCATGATGATTCCAGGTCTAAGCACTTTGCACCAACACTACTTGAGACCAACTAATGGCATATTAATCCCTGTAGTGTCTCATGGTGGGTCTATCCAACAATGTGTTCTCTAACACATTTGTCCACGTATATTGATTTGGTATCTCCATACCCATGATCTATGAGACATGATCATCAATCAATAAACATGCTGACCTTAGAATCATATTTGTTCCAACAATATGACATGTGATCAGGGATCATTTAGAAATAGATTCATACATAATGAGTCTCATAAATAAGTCACATACTTAATGATCAATACAAGTTGTCTATTTCATGGAACTGAATAACACTTTATTCATTTATACATAAACAGTGACCATGATATCCAACATCTCCATGTTGCCTCTAGGGCATATCACTAACAGTCTCCCACTTGCACTAGAGTCAATTATGTAAGTATCTAATACTCATTGCTCTTATGTTCGCCTCATGTTTCGGCTGAGGGAGAAGTTTTGTCAACGGATCGACTATGTTGAGATCCGTGTGCACTTTGCATATCTTGACATCACCTTTGTCCACAATCTCGTGGATGAGATGATATCGCCAAAGTATGTGTTTGGACTTCTAATATGACCTCGGCTCCTTGGCTTGCGCAATGGCTCCACTATTATCACAATAGAGAGACATTGGACCAGTTGCACTGGTCATCACACCCAGCTCAGAAACAAATTTCTTGAGCATGTCACATGGGCAAGAAACCTTTCTTGGAATCATGCATGTTGAACATTTACTACACCTTGTTAATATATGTACTTTGGCTTAATCCAATTAGCCTCTTGGATCTATCTCTATAGATCCGAATGCCCAATATGTATGCCTCCCTAAGTCTTTCATGGAAAAACTATTTTTCAATCAAGACTTGACGGATTCTAGCATAGGGATATCATTTCCAATCAGTAATATGTCATCCACATATAAGATTAGTAATACAAATGCGCTTCCACCGACCTTTTGTAAACACATGCCTCCTCTTCATTTTTGATAAAACCAAACCCTTTGATTACTTCATCAAAACGAATATTCCAACTCGAGATGTTTGCTTCAATCCATAAATGGATTTACGTAGCTTGCATATCTTTCCGGGCGATTGTGGATCGAGAAAACCCTCGGGTTGTATCATGTAAAAATCCTCGCTTAGGTTTCCATTTAGGAAATTCGTTTTGACATCCATCTGCCATATCTCATAATCGAAATATGCAGCAATCGCTAGAACAATCCGAATAGACTTAAGCATTGCGACAGGCAAGAAGGTTTCATCATAATCAACACCTTGAATCTGTTTAAAACCTTTCGCCACCAATCGCGCCTTATAGATGTGAACATTTCCATCCATATCGGCCTTTTATTAAAAACCCATTTGCACTCAATGGTTTTGACACTATCAGTGGATCAACCAAGTTCCAAACTTGATTATCATACATGGATTCTATTTCGGATTTCATGGCTCCAAGCCACTTGTTGGAATCGAGTCCCACCATCGCTTCCTCATAGGTCTTAGGCTCATCGTTGCCGAACAACAATATATCACGTTGTTCGCACTTTGTGTACTGTTAGGCACACGACGTGATCTTTCAGACCTCCGTGGGGCTGGTGTATCTACAACTGGTGGCGCAACACTTTGCTCCTCCTGTTGTGGTTCTGTGGTCGCTGAAACATTTTCTTGTGTTTCTTGAACTTCTTCAAGATGCACCCTGCTCCCACTAACCCTTCTTGAAAGAAACTCTTTCTCCAAGAAGACACCGTGTCGGGCGACAAACACTTTGCCTTGTTCCCGATTATAAAAGTAATATCCCTTAGTTTCCTTAGGATATCCCACAAAGAAGCACTTGTCAGATTTGGGTGTGAGCTTGTCAGACTGTAAACGTTTTACATAAGCTTCACATCCCCAAATTTTGAGAAAAGACAAACTAGGGGGTTGCCCTGTCCATATCTCATATGGTGTCTTTTCAACCGACTTAGATGGAACTCTATTTAGTGTGAACGCAATGTTTCAAGAGCATATCCCCGAAGGATAATGGAAGATCACTTTGGCCCATCATGGACCGCATCATGTCCAACAAGGTGCGATTTCACCATTCGGACACCCCATTCCATTGTGGAGTTCTGGCGGAGTTAACCGTGGAACAATTCCACAATCTTTGAGATGATTACCAAACTCTTGGCTCAAGTATTCCCCTCCACGATCGATCATAGAAACTTGATTGTTTTCCCTAAATGATTTCGCACTTCATTCGGAATTGTTTTAACCTTTCAAAGGATTCGGACTTATGCCTCATAAGTAGATATAACCATATTTACTAAAGTCATCGGTAAAGGTAACGAAGTACGATAACCACCTCGGCCGTTGAGCTCTTTGGTCCACATACATCGGTATGTACGAGTGCCAACAAGTCATTTTCTCTATCACTATGTCCCGTGAAAGGTGCCTTTGTCATCTTACCAAGTAAACAAGACTCACATGTCTCAAATAATTCAAAATCAAAAGAGTGAAGCAATCCATCCTTATGGAGCTTCTCCTTGCGTTTCGATTTATATGGCCTAAGCGACAATGCCGATAAACATGGGGTTTGTATCATTTGGGAGTTGCCTCTCGTATTAATGTTATAGATGGAAGATGCTTCAAGATTCAAAACATATAATCCATTCACCAATGGAGTATGAAAATAGAACATATCTCGAGATATATTGAACAACCATTGTCCACTCGATCTAAAATCATATCCTTCCGCTTACAAACATTAAGCGGAAATAATGTTTTGACATAGAGTTGGAACACAATAACAATTATTTAATTCTAAAACTAATCCCGAAGGTAAATGAAGTGATATAGTGCCGACAACAATTCTAGCAATGCTTGCTCCATTGCCAACGCGTAGAGTTCACCTCGCCTCTTCTCAAGCTTCTACTTCTTCTCATTCCCCGCAACGATTTACAAATATAAGCTATTGATCCGGTATCAAGTACCCAAGAGTCGAGTAGGTGAAGTAGCAAGATTAATGTCTATAACATTAATACCTGAAGCTAAAGTCACACTTTGCTTCTTTTTGAGCTCCTCCATGTACTTCTTGCGGTTCCTTTTCCAGTGACTGTCTCCTTGCAATAGAAGCAAATGACATCGATGCCGCCGACCCCTTCTTGCCCTTCTTTGCGTTGGAGGCACTCGCGATCTCATCGGGAGTTAACTTCCTCTTGGTGCAAAGTTTCTTGACAGGTGGTTTGCGCTTAGCCTTCTGCATCATCATCACATGATGACCGTTTTTCTGGATACTCTCCTCAGCCGTCTTTAGCATCCCATGCAATTCAGCCAAGGTCTTATCCATACTTGTTCATGTGATAATTTAATATGAATGGCTCAAAGCTCGGAGGGAGCGACCGGAGAATCACATCGTAGCCAACTCTTGGCTAAGGGGCAAATCTAGTTTTCCGGACTCTCAATGTAGCCAATCATTTTTATCACATGCGGCGACGGGATTCCCCTCAACAAGCCTGCACGCAAACAAGGACTTTGAGGTGTTGAACCTCTCGGCCCGAGCTTGGTTCTCAAACATGCCACGCAGTCCCTGAATAATAGTGTGAGCATCGCTGCTCTCATATTGCTTCTGAAGCTCAGGGGACATTGTAGCAAGCATGAGACAGCTTATATCTAGGGCATCATTAGTGTGCTTCTCATAAGCCCTCCGTGCGAGCAGCGAGCATTATTAGGCAACTCATCGGGATAGGGTACTTCAAGAACGTACTCCTTGCGCTCTTGCTTGAGAACAATTCTCAAATTGCGATACCAATCCATAAAGTTTGTTTCGTTCAATTTTTTTCTCGAGAATAGGTCGCAAATTAAAGGTACTGGGTGTAGTATTAGCCGCCATTTATTCTACAACATAAAAAGCAAAGTTTAGCACTATGTTTATGCTATGTCTATTGTTAAACAATTTAACATTAGACTCCCATTACGTATTTTACACATTCCCTCTAGGTTACGTATTGGGTCAAGATCCACATGTTAATTAATTTTCTAGTGAGCTTTGGCATCACTGCTAGAAAATTAGTAACATCGGTAAGCAACACCTTGCTAATCACATCCCTATGTGACTCTTGTTGTTGGTGTGGCATCTCCATGCCCCGGCGCCAACCTATGCCCCAAGGCCCAAAACTGTTTTGGTAGCCTTATTAAGTGAACCAAATGCTCTTGCTTGTATATGTTCGACATATACCCACTCGTGTTATGATAGAGAATGACACTCGCTTTGGCGACCCACCATTGATGAGCATAACGGTGACGGGTGCAACATTTGGAAGGGCATCATTACCACTTAATTTTGTGAGGGATACTATCCTATCAAACAAACATATCAATATATGAAAGAAGGTAGAATAGCAATTAATAAAATAGTATAGCCCCCTTCACATGGTGATCTCCATCTCCATGTCGGTGTAAAGGATCTCCATCTTCATCACCGTTCTTCCAAGTGCCGAATGCTTGATTTCTTCAAACTAAGCTACTACAATAGAAGCTATAATTGAAGATTACATCGACTCATAGGTCGTGAAAGAATATTGCAAGCATTGCACGTAAGAAAGAATATTACAGAAATTGCACATATGAAAGAATATTACACGCATCACATGCATCTCATACATACAATAGGGTCATACAATCTCAAAGCATTCTCTGCAAAAACAAGTTAGGCGTAGAACATTTTCTACAAATCGCAGAGACGCGACACCACGTGGCGCCAACGGGGCGGCCACGCCAGCGACCAAGAGCGGATGGCCCCGATCCGCTGCTCAGCAGATTGGATGACTAGGGTTTTGTGGGCGGCGGCCAAACTTGGCGCGACCGGCCATGGCCGAGTGGCGGCTGGCTGGCTTGCCGGCGGCATAAGCGGTGGCTCTGTGGGATGCGGCGCGAGGTGCGGCGAAGAGCGGCGAGCGGCTCTAGGGCTTGGGATGGCGGCGCGGGGTTGCGGGGAGTTGCGTCTAGTGCACAGGAGCAAGAGGGAGAGAGAAAGAGACTCACCGGCGTGAGAGACGAAGACGGCGGTGCACGGCAGTGAAACGGTGAGATGGCAAATGAGGGCACGAAATTGAGCAGCGACATAGGGGAAATAACGCGGGAAGACCCGCGAGCATTATAGAGAGGTTTGGAGACCGGAGCACGCATGAAGTTGCCGCGGATTTCTCGCCGTTGGTTTGGATATGGAGAGAGAGGTAGCGGCGTGATTTGAAATCGATTCGGCCACGTTGCGCGCACGAATAAGGGCGACCGAGAGCGGGGAAGGGCGGCGCAGCGCGTGTTGCTTGGGTCCGGTGCCTGGACGGCTGGGATGGCACGGTGCGGGCGACCGAGATGGTGTGCGGCGACAATGCGGGCACAGGCGTGGAGAGGATGGGCCTGACAGGTGGGCCCCACCTATCAGCGGCACGATAGCGGGAGGGAGGGGCGGCGGTCTTCGACGTGGCGCAAGCGCAGCTCGTGGGTTGTGGCCCAAGGGCAGAAGGAAGAAGGGCGCGTGCACGCGGCTGGATTGGGTCGGCGGGGAAAGACTGGGCCGACACCCCGAGAAGGGAAAAGAGCGAGAAAAAGAATAGGAGAGAGAAAAGGATTTCCAGGGAAATAATTATTTCTGAGAATTGTTTTAATTGATTAATAATTATTTATAGTGCTCTAAAAATTCCACTAAAAATCCAGTTAGTATATTTTGACATGTAAAATTTAAGAAAAATCCTACCATGTCATTTCGTCTTATACTTTGCATCTTAAAAATTACTTCTTTGCTATAGATTAATTTCAAAATTAAATTCTTTTGAAATTATTTTAATGATTTTTAATAGGGCAAAACTTTAGGGTGTGACAAGGTCGGTGGCCGCAGCGAGGGTGCACATCAAAGAAGCTACTGTCCCCACATGGATTCGACCGGCATCTCGGGCTGAGGCACAGATTCAACTAGAGAAGATAGAGATGAGAAGAAAAGGGGAGAGAGGGAGAGGGGTGAGGAAGAAGGGAAAACAAAGAAGGTTAGGAGGTTGATATGTGTGTCGTACGATTGGATTGGAAAGTGTAATGGAGAGGTTGTTAGAGTGAAAGTTTAACTATCTAGTACCTCCGTTCCAGGATAAAAAAAGTAGATAAAATTAAATGAGAAGAGGTTATAATTGATTAAGAAGTGAAGATATGTGGAAAAAGTGAATGATAGAGGGTTATGATTGGTTAGAAAAATAATAATAATAAAAAGTTGTTATATTTTGGGACAAATTTTGAGTGTTAAAAATTATCATATTTAGAGACAAAAGAAGTAATTTTTAGTAAGCTTGTCAAATAGAGATTTCAATAGGCTGCATGAGACACTCTAACATTATTTATGACCGACCAGCGCCCAACGCCGCCCATGGACTAGACCTGACGCACAACATCTTAAAGGTGCGCACCCTTACAACACCTTCCACGACTGCATGCTCTGTTAACATGAGGGCATGTATACCTGGCCAAATAGGCCATGTCAAGCTGAGCCGGCCCAAGCATGACAGCACTGTAGCGGGGGTCGGTCGCGGCATGGCACGTCGACTGTGGGGTGTCGGCATGGCACTTTCTTTGTGTCGTGCCTGAGGCAGGCACCTCAACCCGTGTGCTGGCACGGGACGGCCCAATTTCTGTAGCGAGCCGGCAAGACACGACACGCCCCACAAGCACGTGCAACACAGGAGCAAATATGAGTTTTTAAATCACAAGGTTTTTAACGGGGTAACATGTATCATGTAAACATCATTAAAATAAATGTTATTACTCTGTTTTCTCATATCTTTTTGAAATATTTTCCTAAGTCTGATTATTTTCTATTTTTTTCATTCGGACCTTCCTCCAACCGACTTCCTGGGTCGACCGTGCCAACGGGTCAACCTTGGCCCATGGGCCATTGATGAGTCTATTGCCGACACGGCACGACACAACCTTCCCTTGGGCTGTGCTTGAGCCAGAAGTACGGCATGTGGGTCAGCATGACACGACCCACTATAGAAGCCGTGCCTAACGGACTGTGCTCTAGCGGACCGTGCCGTTGACGTGTGTGTGTCGTGTTGGGTTAGACCGCCCGTTTGGCCAGGTACAAGGGCATGCTCGTTTCAAGGCCCCGTGGAGCCACCGGAGCCCCACGCACACGGATGCCACCAAAATCCTATCCAAAACCAGTGGCAAGCCCAGGGTGCGCGCCATCAAGTGCTGGTGCGCCCGCCGCGCAGCGCCGCGCACGCCCCGAGAGGACCTATGGCGACGCAGCTCTCCGCCCCCTTCGCCCCTGCCGCTACCACCACTACCACGCCCCTCCCGGCGCCGCAGCAGCTCCCGCACGGCCGCCGCTGCTACCGCGCGCTGTCGCTGCGCGCTCCCCGCTCGGCGTCCGGCGAGGACGGCGCCGGCGGCAGCGGTGGTGGCGAGGTGGAGCCAGCGGTCCCGGCGGCGCCCGCCAAGACGGCCACCGCCACCGACGGCGACGACTTCGAGGAGCGCGTCCTGCGCATCAAGTCCCGCGTCGGGCCAAAGAAGCGAGGCAGCACCGCGGCGCGGAAGAGGAAGGCCGGGGCGTCGTCCAAGGCCGCCGTGACGCTCCCGCCCGTGCCGCTCCGCGAGCCCCGGTCTTCTGTGGGCGTACCCGTCGAATTCGGGTTCAGCGCGTACAGCGAGCGGCTCAACGGCGCGCTCGCGGCGGTCGGCCTGGCGGCGCTGCTGCTCGTGGAGCTCGGCTCCGGGAAGGCGCTCGTCAAGTACCACCAGCCTGCGACGCTGTTCCTCCAGGTGTACAGCATCGCCGCGGCGGGCGCCGTGTTCGTCAAGTACGAGAAGGAGCGGATCAGCGTCTGGCCCAGACCGCTGGCGACCAAGCCGCCGGCTACCGGTGAATGATTGGGACTTTTTTTTTTAGGGGGGGGGGGGTTTATTTTCACTTTTTGTAGTGTTCTTCTTTTCATTTTGTAATAATTTACCTATATACCTCGTTGAGTTAATGTACTTCACCGATAAACTGTGTGGTGAAATACTGAAATTCGGTTAACCATGTGAGTTAAATGAACGGATTTGCTAAACTATATTGTAATGTTTGAGAGTAAAGTCTTGGGAAGGGACTACAAATCGGTCGCCCGATTTCTTAGGAAAAATTCAAACGTTCCCTCTAGCCTACTGGAATGTACAGTTTGATTGATTGGTTAGTACGTCGGTAAATGCATGCATGGCAACGCTAGCTTTGTTCTATCTTTATAAATAATTGTTTCTTCTATATTAATTATTTCATTCACGATCCGATAACACCGTTGTATTTGTTACAATCAATCTTTTATAATAAGATCTCGGATGCTTACATTTTGATGAAAAAACAAACGTGGTTTCACCGCTTACAGAAAATTATTTCTCCATTTGATCGAATGTTTCAGTTTTGAGAAATAGACCATTCAAATGTACTTATTATAACACACAACACCTAAGATGCAATTTTTTAAAAAAAAACTTAATATTGCTCAAACATATTTTATCATATATGAACATTAATTCGTAACGCTTAAAACACTATATTAAAACATTCTAGAAGTATCCCATACAACATTAGAAAATTAACAAGTGGAACAAATACTAGTTGAAACATTTAAATAAAACTATATACAACATTTTGAAAAAAACCATTAAAAGCTAAATATTTTTTCATCGAAATATAACCAATGTGGTCTTGTTGTAAAGATTTAATTGCAACGAAGAATTTAATAGTACATTTGGATTGTAGGTTGGACAAGTAATATAAGAGAAGGAGTCATTTGAAGGATATATTTAATTGCAACGAAGAATTTAATAGTACATTTGGATTGTAGGTTGGACAAGTAATATAAGAGAAGGAGTCATTTGAAGGATATATTTATAGATACATATGTATCCATGGTATGGGTGAGGCACTACTTGTGCATCTTGTGCATGCATGCACGTAGTGGACAGGAGGATTGGGTGGCACCCATCAGATGGTATGAGAAACAAGCAGAATAGTTGTGCCCGATTTTTGAGTCTTGATTGGGTGCCTGAACGTAGAGGTGTTAACGTCAAAATTTGGTAAGCCCCGAGGCCCGAATCGGCTAAGGTGTCCATCGGGCGATACCAAATCGGACAAGACAAGCCGATGTAGACGATTTCGATACGACAACACTGGAGACACGTCGGATCAAGATGATGCGCTTCATGAGGATTGTAATATAAGGATAGAGTCCTAAAAAGACAATTGTATCTATTAATTAGAAAAATTTTGTTAGTTTTCTATTTTATCTTTAGGAAAGTGTGTTAGTATCCGGTAAGGATTCAGTTTGAATTTGTAATCTGTTAGGATCTCTGTTAGCCCATGGGTATAAATATGTAAGCCCGGGGTTCATGTAATATATCTCTCAATCAATACAACCTTGGTGCATCGCCACCTTTTACTTTTTACTTTGTTCATCATCCGCGAGACTTGGCACCCGACGCAAGGCTGCATCGACTTCGATCTCCGACGAAGGGGTAAGTCCAAGGTCCCGCGGGTCCAGGTATATTGTATCTATCTTTAGTTTCTTTACTGTTCATAGACACATCGGCTTAGTTAGGTGTAGACCCCCGTTTTTGAGGACGGGAATCATTCGTGTTCATAGTACCTTATCCCTGGATCGAGTAGTTCGGTACCCACGAATACAGTTTTGAATTACCAGGTGCAAAGTGCACGAATAGTCTTACAACGAAATTATTACAATAATAGGCCCGAAGGCAATATCCAATACATATCCGGATACATCTGAAAACAGAAATTAGATAAGATAGCAGACGGAAGGCAGCAGCATGCCGATTGCCACAGGCAATGACTGGGGACTAAGACCTGTTGCGCTCCATTGTCTTCATTCCTCCTAGTAGTATGTGTACGGGTCTTCCTCATCTCCTTCATCTGGAGGTTTGTGCGTATAGCAAGGGTGAGTACCCAACGTACTCAGCAAGCCAACACGGAATGATGCACATGATAGGGTCATTCAAAGGATGGCTATGGTTTATTTGCGCAAAGCAAATTTTCACAAATCATTTCACAAACCTAACATCTAGTCAGGTCAAGTTTTAGGTCCATAGTATATTAAGTCGGCGACGCGGTTCGTCCACCATCCATTGTGATCCCAAGGATAGCTTCCCGCCTCCGATTCGTCATGGTTTTACGGGGTGTCTTTCCCCTTCTCTCGAGATAGAGAAGTTGGTTTCCCAACACATAAAGTCATTATGCAATCCCACCCATCATTTTAAGATTTATGAGTCTAGCCACGGGAAACACTTGTCACGTCGCTCATTAACCGCGAGCACGGCTATTCGAATAGATTGATTAACTCACACTTTAGTGGATGTACACTTTACCCGTACTCCGCAACTACTCATTGAATGAGCTTACATCCCTATATATGGGACGGTCACGGCAAAGCCTTTCGATAACCTCACTTTGGCGTGCCGCTCCATGAACTTAAGCCCTCATGCACTCTAGCCGTCATTTCCTAGCGGTGAGAGGAGTTACGGCGTTCCGGGGTAAGAGAAAGAATTGCTCTATCCTTGAACTTTCCATCTTCATGTCCTTTTCTTCATGTCTTCATTTCTTCATGTTGATCGCATGCCCGATCTACGCCAGTACCAAAGCGGTACACCCCGCCGGAAGGCCCTTAACTATCGTCCAAGCACCCACCGGTGGTGCACCCCACCGGCAAGCCCTTACCTCAACGCCAACACCGAACCTACTATGCAAGGATCGCCTCCGCTCGGATATTTAATCGGCTAGGTCTATACCCATTCGAGAAGTACGGTTGTCGGCTCGTTCTAAGTTGTAGTCTCATGGCTCGGTCCTTAACCGACCGGGGACGGTACTAGCCTTTTCCGGAATCCACCCAAATCCATCCATCCGCCCTAGTCTAAAAACATTGGTTTGTATTTTTATTTTTCATCAAAGCCATTTCCAACATGATCAAGGCAACGTGGCGCTCATGTCTCCACTTGCCGTGTCTCAACCATCTTCCCAAGATAGTTGCCCAAGCACGGGGCTTATTTGTAAAATCATGAGTATGCAAGAATCTAGTATAAGCATCGCTAAGCATTTTACCGAAGATAACCTCCGGTTGTATCACATCGAAGGTTACAAAGAATATTTCTAAGGGTATTCAATATCAAGGCAGGATATATCAAGAATAGGTACTCATTTGTGTATAGCATGAACTTTGTAATTGAAAACAACATCATTTCACAAGTAGGATCAATATGTTCAAAGGGATGTGATGACTTGCCTTGCTCGCACACTTGTTGGTTGGGGTCTTCTGCGTACTCAACACCTTCCTCGGACGCTAATCATACGTGCAAGAAATCAATTTTAATTCGATTAGAATTCAAATAGAATCCAGTAAGATCCAACAGAAAACCAAGTAAATCGCAATAGCGGCTCCTAACACTAGGCTATGACTCTACGCGAACCTAGGCTCGAGTTTCGACGAAATCCGGGTTAGAGCGAAAGGGTTATAAGGACTCGAAGTTTTGTATTGAATCCGATTTTGTTAAGAAGGATGTGATTTTTATTTTAATATGCTTAAAGTTTGAGTAATACTAGAGTTGATGATTCAATTAATAAAAGAAAATGATTACCTTTCAATTTCATCAAATTATTTCTCGGGTCGAGAAGCCCTAGGATTTATAATAATCAATATTAATTGGTGTCGCGGTCTACCGAAAAATGGGTTGGGAAGGATTTATATGTCGAAAAAGGGTTGATCTGAAATTATGAAGATAGTTTATAATCTTTTGAAAAGATTCTTTTTTATGAGTATAACCTAAATGAATGAATGGCCCGTTCAAGATATATAAACATTTTGGAAATTTATCGGATTAAAAGTTCAAAGTTTAGGTAAATATAAACTCCATAATTATTATTTGTAAAGCAATTTAAAAGTAAATAAATAAACTCTTTTAAAAGATGCAAAATCTTTGTGAATAAAGTTTTAGAAGAGTTTAAAAGAATTTAAATATTTTTCTAGGATTTTTACCAAGCTTATTCTTATTTTTTTAATCCCTCAGAAAAATAATAAAAAAAAGTTCAAAAATTTTGCTTTGGCTGGAGTCGAACCTGCGCCCTCTCCCTCACACGGCTCGGCTCAAGCCACTGGGCTAGCGAGCCTATCTCGTTCTTCTCTCTCCTTCTTTTTCTTTTCTTCGTTCTTTCCTCTCTTGCGCTGGCAAAGGAAGAGAAAAATAAAATCAAATGGCGCAGGGAGGGATTCGATCCCGTGACCTCACTCTTCTCTCTCTAGTTCCTCCCCACTGCGCCAACCAGTTTTCTTGATTCCTTCTCTCCTTTCACTCTTTTTCTTCCCTTCTTCAGTCCCTTCTTCTTCTCCACGAAGCCGACGGCGAGGCGGGCGAACAGCGGCGAGGTCGGCCGGAGCTCGAGATCTGCTGGGCTCTACACCACCTATAGGACACACGGTTCTCGTCCTAAGGCACGGCTGGGCCGAGAGAGGCAATGAATTGAGCCGGCGGCGGTAGGGTGGTCACGGCGGCGGAGGCGCATGTCGGCGCGCGTTTCGGCGACGGCACGGCCATGGCGAGGGCTTGGGAGCATCCTAGTGACTCGGCGGTGCTAATGGCGGCGATGGTTCGGATTTCATATATATACCCTAAAATATTTTATTACTCATTTTTTTCTTTTTCACTAATTAATATTACTCAATCACCTAAATAATGTTTTGCTCCCAATTCTAAACCCCGAAAATTTTCTCCGAGCAGAAATTCGAATCGTTTGGTTTTTCACAAACACCGAGATGAATCGCTTGCGTATAAATTTATGCAACCAAGCTGGAAAATAAGAAGCGAAAACTCGATCAAGAAGCAACAATCAAAAGGTTTTTGTAAGTTCTGATTTTTGATTCCCGGTTTTAAATTCCTCAATTTTCAGGATGTTACATTAGGACTTTCTCGGTTAGGTTCAATATTCTGATTAAGTTGATGTTTCTGTAAACATAATGTCACTTTACGTAGATTTGTTATATCCATCACATTAAATAGATCTATCGGCTCATCGAGTATTAGATTATCATATACAATCTCCTGCTGCATCGGTTAGGTCCGACCTACTAGATTGTCATCGATAATCTAAGTCTTGTTAAGCCGATAGGTTCATGCTAATGTTTCATCGGAGGGTTAGCCGGTCTTATTATATGTCTCTGTTAATCTAGTTCTAGTATCTTGATTTATCTCTATCGGTTGTCTCTCGTTTTAGGGTATCTACCGATATCGGCTAAATTGTTATATTAGATTAGATTAGTTTAGTCATCTACGCCTGAAAATTAGTCAAAGGCTTGATTATCTAGATATTGCGTTTCTTTTCATACTTAGTGCTGCATCAATTCAGTTTGACCTACTAAGTCATGATTAGAATTGTAATCTCTAGCCTGCCTGATGGCTACCAATAAGGGTTTCGTTGGGGTTTCAGCCGACGAGTTATCTGGACATCGGCATCTGCTGGAATCACACAATCGGCTGTCTACATATCGGCTGTTTTGATTACCGACCTATCAGCCGATATGATTTATGCTCTGCTATTTTATATATCTTGTCAGTGGCAGGATCAAACTGACTGGCACACCCGCGCTTCATCAATTCTAGGACCTACACTGGAGCTAAGCAGATCTCCCAGGCCGGCGTGTTGGTTTTTCTTGTCAACACATTTTTGGCATGCCCAGTGGGACTGTGTTTTGGACAACATATCTTTTTACACGGCTTGGCGGACCCATAATTGACACAATGTCTGATGAAGAAGTCAAGGCCGAGGAAGAGCAATCTCTCAAGCCGATGTCAAGAAGAAAAGAAGAATCAGTTTTGGGGCGATCAAGGCAAAGATAATTTTGAAGCATGACTTCTCATACTCCAAAACGAGGGGGCATGTGTTAACACCAGAATTTGGTAAGCCTCGGAGCCCGAATGGGCTAAGGTGTCCATCGGCTGATACCGAATCGAACAAGGCAAGCGGAAGTAGTCGATTTCGGTACGACAACATTGGAGACACCATCGGATCAAGATGTTGTGCTTCGTGAGGATTACCACATAAGAATAGAGTCCTAAAAAGGCAATTGTATCTATTAATTAGGAAGAGTTTGTTAGTTTCCTATTTTATCTTTAGGAAAGTGTGTTAGTATCCGGTAAGGATTCGGTTTGTTTCCTTTTATCTTTAGGAAAGTTTGGATTTGTAATCTATTAGGATCTCTGTCAGCCCATGGGTATAAATATGTAAGCCCGGGGTTCATGTAATATATCTCTCGATCAATACAACCTTGGCACATCGCCACCTTTTACTTTTCTACTTTGTTCATCATCCGACGAGACTTGGCACCCGACATGGGGCTGCATCGGCTTCGATCTCCAGCGAAGGGGTAAGTCAAAGGTCCAGCTCCTCCGGAGGATAATAGGTCTACCTCTAGTGATCTTTGTTGGGGTGGTGTATGAACAAGGATTATAATGGAGAAAGTTCTTGGGTGTTCTAAAGATTGGATCTAGCTTCGAAGACTAGGGCTTGGAGAAAATAAAAATCTCATAGCGTGATCCCCCTACCTGTTCACCCTGCCCTCCCTTTTATAGCTCAAGGGGGCCAGGTACAAGAGGACTTGAGGGCCAAGAAAGCTCAGACTAAAGACTAAAAAGCAAACACAAACAAATATATGAAAAGTACATAGAGACCCCCCGAGTCTTGTGCGCCATGGGCATCTTGTGCCTTATCCTGCCTTGGGATCCGTCCTCTGTAGGTACCCCCTACGCAGTCTTGTCGGGTGACATCATCTTCTGCCGGGTTGTCCCCTCCTTGCCTCCCCTACGAACCTTGCAAGGCAAGTCTTCCTTCCCGAGGAGATCTGAGGTCGAGCCACTGAATTGTGGTCGAGAAGAAACACCGAAGTTGGACCTGGGGGAAGGTCGGGGCGGCCGACCCCAAGAGGGGGTCGGGCTGTCGACCCCATCCTGAGGACCCTCGGTCCGACTTCATTTGACCTTGACTCCACTCAGTGAGCTACCCCGGAGTGATACCCCCCCACACGTAAGGGCGAAGCCTCCGAGAGTGCGGAGTAAGCGACGTGGTCGAGTAGAGCGTAGTCGGTTCCATGTGAAACGAGCAAAAGCGAAGTCCCTGGGCTTGCGGTGTAGATGGCGTAGGTAGCCGGCCCGAAGACATAGCCCTAGTCAGTAGTTGAGGGGCCGGCTCCTTCGTTGCCAACTGGGGCTAAGTCTCCAAGCCGATTTTCTACTTCGCCGCCAACTGGGAGCTACATCTTCAAGATGGCTACCTACTCCGCCACCGACTGGGGGCTACGTCTCCAGGCCAGTTGCCTATGCCGCCACTGCGTGATCTCATCCTCGTGCTGACCGACTCCTCTGTCGCCGATTGGGGGTTACGTCCCCAGGCCGGCTGCCTACTCCCCCGCCGACTGGGAGCTACATCTCCTAGCCAGCTTCCTACGCTGATGCCGGGTGACCTTATCACTGTGCTGGCCGACTCCTCCGTCGTCGACTAGGGGCTATGTGTTAATGACCAAATTTGGTAACCAAATCCCTGGGTTTGAAGCAGAAATTGAAGCGGAATCAGAGGAGATGGGCGATCTGTGGGGAAACAAAGGCCACGTCGGCTGAGTTCGAATTGGCTGAGGAGCCCGTCGGCTAAGCCCGAATTAGACCAGGATAGCTGATAGCCGATTCCGAGTTGAGATAGAAGTGGAGCCAGTCCCGAAAGGAAAACATGAAGATAAAGCATTGGATTTGGTCTCCAAATTGTGCGTTAAAGATATTGCCATCTATGGATAAGGTCCTGTAACGGTGATTGTATTTGTAAATTAGGAAGTTGTATAAATATTCCTTTTGTAACGCGGCATGGGACTGCGTCCCGAGATATTGTTGTCCTGTAAATAGTTGGTAAGGTAAAAACCGTGTTCTACACGGATATCATTGTACCTGGGTATAAATAAGACCCAAGGGCTCTTGTAAAATAACAACACACAATCAATCAACTTCGGCGCATCGCGACCCTTTATGTTATTCCTTTCGACAAGTTCTTGCTCTTGCTCGGGCTGCATCAGCTTCGATCTCCGAACAAGGTAATTCCTTGTTACAAGTGGTCTGTATCGTCGGGTTAGTGCTTTGATCATCATGATACGCTAGTTTCGATGTTATAAACTGCTTAATCTATCATATGTGACATATAATCTAGAGCAATGTCTAGATCTATCTCGCAATCAGCTGATTTCTCTCTGAAGACAGCAGCCGATAGAGTTAGATCCAGAGGTTGAATTAGATTATATGTCGTGTCTACCATCTCAAGGGGTTCTCATTAGCTTATACAGATCTAGTATTTCTTTTTGTACTTAACGCTGCATCTAATCGACCTGTTAAGTCGCTTTTAGAACTATAAAGATCTGTTCGGTTTAATGTTTATCATTAGAGACAGCGCCAGGGTTTCAGCCGACCTTACCTGTTTTAGTTATCTTCTAGTATTAATTGTTATTAGATATATTAAAGCCACCTTTTATATTAAGATCTCAATCTATTTAAATGCCCTAAGCCAGCATCAATCTACCAAGTTACGTTGACAGCCGATTGATCTAGGTTTAGTGCATTTAGGTTAGATTAATATTTTTTTATAAAATGTATCGGAGTACTAGCCGATTCACATTAGACCTGTAGCATCGGCTAGGTTATCAATGCAGATAATTATTATCCTAATGTGCCTTTAGTCTAAGTGATTTATACTATTTCGGTATACTACCGATCTATCCCAATCACTTAGTATAAATGTGCTTCGGGATAGCAATTATATGTTAATTGATGTCTTCAGCCGATCCGGTAGGATCTAATATTAACTTAATGCCTATTCTGTGTTTTCTTGTTGGTTACAGGATCAAACCAACTGACACGCCCTAAATACACCAAAGGCGACCATCTTGGACCTGCACTAGAGTAAAGCAAATCTCTCAGGCCAGTGCGTGGGAATCAAATTTCTCATCAACACGCTTTTTGGCATGCCTGGTGGGACCCATTTGTAGATTTCCAGGATCGACGCGATGGTCAACGTCAAGAACCTAGAGATCAACGAGTGACGATGGAACAGTTGTCGACCGAACAACTAGCCGACTACAAACAGATGGTTGAGCAGCTGCAGACTAATTACCTGCAATCCTTTACCCAGACCAGATCTGGGGCTGTCCTCCAGAAGTTCAAATTCAAGATTGAAGACCTCGACATGTCCTCCGAAGAGAACAAAAAAGGGAAGAAGAAGATGGAGGTCATCAAACAGGAACAAGATGATTCGGGCCTCCACACTTTACAGGACCGAATCGACTCGGCTGTGCACCATAATCTCATCAACCAAAGTGGCATACTGGTTAACACCCTCAACAACATGATAAGCACTGTGGTTGATTCGAAGATAGCCGAGCAACTGCCAAGGGGGCTGTGGACCACCATTTTTGGAACGGGAATCATTCGTGTTCATAGTACCATTTCCCTGGATCGAGTAGTTTGGTACCCACGAATACAATACTGAATTATCAGGTGCAGAGTGCACGAATAGTCTTACACTGAAGATATTAAATTATTAGGCCCGAAGGCATTATTCAATACACGCAGGACCTACTGGTCCGGATACAACTAAAAGCAGAAATTAGATAAGATAGCAGACGGAAGGCAGCGACATGTCGATTGCCACATGCAACGATCGGGGACTAAGACCTAGTAGGCGCCTTCTTCTTCCTCGCCCTCCTGGCAGTAAGCATAGGGGTCCTTCAGTTCTTCGTTTTTACCATCTGAAGGTTTGTGCATATAGCAAGGGTGAGTACCCAACATACTCAGCAAGCCAACACGGAAGTGATACACATGATAGGGTCATTCAAAGGATGGCTGCGGTTTGTTTGTGCAAAGCCAATTTTCGTAAATCAATTCACAAGCCTAACATCTAGCCAAGTCAAGTTTTAGTTTCAGAGTATATTAAGTCGGTGACGATTCTGTCTACCATCCATAATGATACCAAGGATGGCTTCCCGCCTTCGAGTCGTTATAGTTTTCTGGGGAGTCTACCCCTTCTCGCAGGTCAAGAAGTTGAGTCCACCAGCACACAAAAATCATTATGCATACCCACCCATCATTTTAAAATTTATGAGTCTAGCCACGGGAGCAACTTGTCACGCTGCTCATTATCCGCGAGCACGGCTATTCGAATAGATTGGTTTACTCACATCGCAGTGGATGTACACTTTACCTGCACTCTGCAACTGCTCATTGAATGAGCCTTCATCCCTCCATATGGGACGGTCACAGCAAAGCTTTTCGATAACCTTACTTTGGCAGTACCCACTCCATGAACTTAATTCCTCTTGCACTCTAGCTGTCCTTTCCTAGCAGTGAGAGGAGTTCTGGCGCTCCCGGGGTAAGGGAAAACTCTCTCAGTCTTTAAGTTATAATTAAATTTGATTTAATTCATCACTTCAGTATGTGGGCCGCAGCCTCATCTCAACATCACAAACCACTTCTCATCATAAGAACCACTATGCAGGGATACTGTCTCCGCTCGGTTATCTACTTCGCTAGGTCTATACCCATTCGAGAAGTACGGTTGTACTGGCTCGTTCGAAGTTGTAAGTCTTATGGCTCGGTCCTTAATTGACCAGGGATGGTACTTGCCTTTGCCGGAATGCACCCAAATCCATCCGTCCGCCCCAGTCTAAAAACATTGGTTTTGTACTTTCATTTTTCCATCAAAACTATTTTCATCATGTTCAAGGCAATGTGGCGCTCATGTCTCCACATGTCGTATCTCAACTGCCTTCCCTAAGGTAGTTGCCCAAGCACAAAGCTTCTTTGTAAAGTCATGAGTGTGCATGGTTCTAATATAAGCATAGCTAAGCATTTTACTGAAGATATCCTTCGGATATATTTCATCAAGGGTTACAAAGATTATATCTAAAGGTAAACAATGTCAAGGCATGACATGTCAAGCATAGGTACTAGTTTATGTATGTAGCATGCATATTTGAAGTTTGAAACAACATTATTTCGCAATTGGGATCAATATGTTCGAAGAGGTGTGATGACTTGCCTTGCTCGCACGCTTGTTGGACGAGGTCTTCCGCGTAGTCGACGTCTGTTTCCTCGGGTGCTAATCATACGTGCAAAAAGGAAGGATTGAATTCATTTAGAATTCCATAAAATCCAATAAAAGTCGAATAAATTGCAAAAGCCCCTCCTAAGACAAATCTATGGTGTTAAATGAATTTCCGTTCGAGCTACACAAGAATTTGAGTTAAAATGAGCGAGTTACGTTAATATGCACTTCTCGTGTTTTACCGTTTTAAGTAATCATATGGTGGTATTATCCCTAGCTATTTGTCTCAAGTTTTGGGGACAGAATGTTCTAAGGATTTATAAGTTTTATATCGAAAGGAAATTGTTAAGTTTAATTCTATTAATTTTTATCGGGTAAACAACCCGAGGTCAAAACCTTATTTGAATCCTACTCAACTACCCTAAAGTGTGATGTTACTCATAATAATTTGAATTTTAATCTATGTTTTTGGAAAGAAGTTCATGTGATGAAATTAATACTTACATAAATAATTTCTAAATTAACTTAGGCAAAAATTCAATTTTCTTAATATTATCAATATTTAGCCTATAATTGTCCCTTAAAATCTTTATTTCAGGAAATAAATTTATATTTAAAATTTCCCAAATATTCTTCCTAAATCATATTTATTTTTCCTATTTTTTTGATTTTCTTTCTTTTTTTCTTTTCCTTTTCTCTTTTTCTTTCTTTCCTTTCTTCTGCTCCTCTGTTTCCTCTCTGGTAGCGCCGGCGACGAGCGAGCGCTGGAGCTCGGGACCTAAGGGGTGTTTGCCCATCTACAAACTGCGGGGGTTCCATTCCACGGCTTGGCTAGGCCGAGAGGAGCGGCGGGGAGGGCTGGCGACGGCGAGGTGGCCATGCGGTGGCGGCGCTCGTCGGTGGCGTACTCCGGAGATGCTACGGCCAAGGCAAGGAGTCGCCGAGCATCTACGGGACCTGGGGGAGCTAGTGGCGGTGTCCGTTTGGCCGGGGAGCTAGTGCGTGCGTCGGCGGCATGATTGCGGCGGCGATGGCACACGTCGCGGCGGCTAACCGGTGACGAACGACCGGGCGAGGGTGCAGGAGCGTCTACGGGTTATGGGGAAGCTAGCTAGGGGATTCATTTGGCCGAGGAAGCATCGGGGTGAGCTAGCGGCGTGCGCACGGCGACGGCCGAACAGAGCGGCATGGTGGGGCTCGCCGGCGGCAGACTCCGGTGGGTTTTTGGCTCGGGAAAGCTAGGGGAATGGGAGCTCTAGACGTGTAGAAGGCGAACGTACCTTCAATTCGGGGAGATTTCCACCGTGCGCAGCGAATTTGGGAGAATCGCTCCGGGCGGCTTGACGTTAGGGTTCTTCGGTTGCTCTTCGGTTCTCTCCAAAATTTGAGCAATGCGGTGGAGGAAAGTTGGGGAAAATTTGGGGGAACGATTGAGGGAGAGATGAGGAAGAAATGTTGTATAGGAAATTTGGTCCAGGGTGGTCGTTTTATAGCCGGCCGGCGGTATGGGCGCGCACTGGTGCGGCGTCAGCGGCGTGGTACGCGCACGAGTAGGAGAGGGGAGAGGCCGACGCACGTTGGGCATTGCTACAGCGCGGGCGGAATGGGCACAGGGTATGGCGCGACGTGGCTGGTGTCGGCTTGGCACGGCTACAGGCGACGACGTTGATGCGGGCGCGCGCCATGGTACGACGACGCGACGGCGGGTACGGCGCGGCATGGGCGTGGCACCGTGGCCGACGCGCGTGGTGTGGGCGCGGCGTACGGCGCGTTGGACGCTGGGCTGGCCACGCGTGCGCGCGTACGGCGCGTGACGTGCGCGCGGTACGTCCCTGACCGGCGTCGAACACCTGGCGGGCAATGAATAGTATGATTTCCGATTTTCCCGATTTAATTTCTATTTTCACCCATTTCTTTTTCCTCCATATTTAAAATTTAAATAGGACCTAACCCATTCAAAATTAAATTTTAACCTACATTTTCAACCTTTTTGCCCATTTCTATTATATTATATTCTATTATATATATTTTATTTAATTCCTTTCCCTTTTTCCAAAATGTGATTTTTGATTCAAAATAAATTCTCATCAATTTCCCTACATATCTTTTAGATAAATTTCTCTTTATTAATTTTGTGCAACAAAGCTGGCAAATAAGAGGCAATGAACACGGCGAGATGCAAGAATACCAAAAGTTTTGTAAGTTCCGATTTTAAATTCCTGATTTTAAATTCTCGATTTTCGGGGTGTTACAAACCTACCCCCTTAAAATAAATCTCGTCCCGAGATTTGGGTTGGGTTACGGTTGAAAGTCTCGTTGGTTTATTTAGGACTGATCTGTTTATGACTTCATCCCAACGAACGATGGACATGATGTCTGTTTAGGGTGAGGCGGAGATCTATCACGGAGTTCTTAAGGCGATCCTATTGTATCTTTGAGATTCTTTGTTTCAGATAACTATATTATCCATTTTAAACCATTCTAGGTACTCTAGACTTAGGGCTTCTATTAATTTAATATCTTTGCAAGGAATCTTTTGATGTGTGCCCCTGCTTCATTTCTAAAGGAGAGGGGAGAGAGAGGTGGCTTGTCCCTCACACTTGTCCCGGTTAGCAGGTTGGAGAGTGAGTGGAGGCGAAGTAGCTTGAGTGAAGAGAGGATGGAGCGAAGGTCACATGACGAAGGCGAAGTGGAGCGATGGGTTCCTGGCAGAGGCGGACCTCGTCGGCGGTTAGGACTTGCAGTCGCAGGGTCCAGGTTGGAGGGAGATGTTTCCTCATCGGTTCAGGCAATGGGTGGATTCGTCGCCGGAGATGATGCTCGAAGGATAGTGGTGTCGAGGTTCTTCGGTCGCGAAGGCTGCATGCTGGCAAAAGGGGTTATTGCTTGGCGATGGGTGTGGACAAAAGTGCGGTACGTTGGAACGGCTTTTAGTACTTTGCTGGCTTGGGTGCTATATCCACTGGTTTTTGTTCGGCGGCTGTGGTGGGATGTGACAAAGGATGGTCACCAATACTTCCTTTGTGAGGCGGTTTGTCTGCTTGTCGTGTTCGCACCTATTGTTCTTCTCTCTTTTCTGGGATTTCTAATAGATTAGGTAGTCAATGGATGGTCCGTAAAATTTGTTCCCTTTTTGTGTGGATCTGCCGGCCGCTGCCTGAATCTCTCCTTTGCTTTTATATCAGGAGCACATTGGATTTTTGGTTTAGATTGGTGCTCGGGTGATCTGGTTGTTGTTGGGTCTTGCTCATCAGAAGAGTGGTCGGACGGCATTGTTTGCTAGGATTGCTACTAGCATTCCAACTAGTATCCCATGTAAAGTATATGAAACTAATTTTGTGTTGAGGGAACTCAGATCCATCTACACCTTGTTCTGCTGAGAATGGGGCGTAATGTCCAATTGACTAACAGGTGGTGGCGGTGTCTGTCTAAAGAACGATCTTTCAAACATACAATATTTAATATGCCTAATCTTAAGCTTTCCTTAAGTTGTATAATAGACTTGCTACTCAATAATTTCAGAGACCATTATTGCATAGATGGGTGGTATCCTTATATGGTATGATTGTGATCCAGGGTATAGTTGATGGGAGACCATCCGAAGAAGGTTTGGTTTCACTGGCTACAACATGGGGCACAATTTAAAGGTCCATGGTCATGTCACTCTACCCCCCTTAAATAAATTTTAAGCATTGCTTTACGCATTATTCATCAAATCCTTAGGAAATATGTCCGGGAAATCCTGAACTTACTGGCATACCGACCATGGGTAGTAGGGTAAACATTCTCACGGCTTGCTCACACATCAAGTTTTGTTCCATGGTTATGCGTGTCGGTGAATTCCATGGGGTGGACAGGTGACTTTTCCTTCGGCCAAGTTTATAACTCCTCTGTTCTTAGTCAACTAGTCCATTCCGAGAATGACACCGAGGGTTTCGGGTGGCAATACCATAAGATTCGAAAGATACTACATCTCTGATCCGGACGGGTACATTGGTGCAGGCATAGGGTATGGTTATGTCTCCCCCGGGTGAAGGCACTATCATGGGTTTCTTAAGATTTGCCCGGTGTAGGTTGTGTTCCTTGCTTATTCTTGATGATATAAATGAATGCGAAGCTCCATAATCAAACAAAACATTAACTGGTGTTGGGTGGATAGAAAACATACCCATCAGCACGCTTTGGTCTTCTTGAGCTTCCTCAGCACGCACATGGTTCACGTGACCGCGACGGAATCCGGTTGCAGCTTCCTTTGGTTGTGGTGTCCTAAATAAGTTGCGCCCAGTTGCCGGGGTGGCAGTTCCTCATATAGCCATGGCATTGGCGCCAGTACGGTTGGGGGTGTTGCGAGGCTTGGGGCAGCTGTTGGCATAGTGCCCGAACTCTCCACAGTTGAAGCAATTCACATTCTTGTGTCCCTAGAGCTGTCAGGGTAGGTGTCGGGGTGCAAAACGGTGTGGTAGCTGACCTGTTGATGTAGCCAGGTGCAGAGGGACGGTTGGTCGCCACGATGGTTGGCTTCCATCCTAACGATGCTGCTCCTTTAGGACGCTGTGATGTTCCTTGGAGTGGGCGAGTCATCATGAGTCTCCTTTTCCGGTTATTTTCAACCGTCTTTTGGTCATGTTCCAACCTTACGACCTTGTTAATTAGATTTTGGAAGTTAGCATGGCCTTGTCCAATCATTCATCCTCGCAACTCGTCGTTCAACCCTTCGATGAATTTATCTATTTTATCTTCTTCGTCAGCCAAGTCGTTTGTCGCGTACCGGGCCAGCTGGGTAAACTTGTTGAGGTATTCCTGTACCGTGGTGTTGCCCTAACGCAATCTTCGGAACTCATTCTTCTTCATCCTCATGACAGCGGCGGGCACGAAGTTTTCACGAAAGGCTGCCGTAAATTCTTCCCAAGTTGGTTCTCCAGCATCTTCCACTCGGGTCTCCTTGTATGTGTCCCACCAGTCGCTAGCAGGTCCTTCCAACTGGTTTGTGGCGAAGATAACCCTGTCGGTTTCCTGCACTCGCACAAGGGTCAGTTTCTTCTCTATCATACGTAGCCAGTCTTCAGCGTCCATAGGCTCTTCCGTCGTGGAGAAGGTAGGCAGCTTGACTCTCCTAAACTTGAACTTCCACGATTCCCCCTGGTTGTTAGCGATGGCTTGAAGCAGTTGGGTTTGTAAAGTCATGACTTCCGCTAGAGTGGAGGGGTTAGGCTCCGGCGGGTTCTCGTTGGTTGCCGAGGCTCTACGTCGATGAGCCATCTGTATGTCGGGGATAAGGTAAGAGACTTGATCTACTAAGGTCACGATTCCAAGGGATTGTTCTTCAAGTTGTTTAAGGTGATCTTTTCGAAGCAAGCTTGGTGGAATAAACTCATTTAAGACACACCATGAAACATCTTAATAGTCCTTAATCAACACATCATAAGAGATACATTGGACTGCTCATACCTAGTTCCATACAACACAATACAACACTAACATCGTTCTACATCTTACCATAACTAGGGGGAAATTAGGGTGTGGCCCTTGCTGTCTCAACACCATCCAAAGCAAGACGAAAAACCCTTGCAGATATCCAACCTAATCATCCAACCAATCGCAGGATCCGGGTGCAGGCAACGGGTAGTCCCTAGCAGGTGCAAACTGAAGTTCCCATGACTCGGAAGCAGTCGCTTCGGAGTCATACCCGAGCTTCCTGCCTAGTGGCCGAGTATTATTGCGGGCTGTCTTGCGGGTGATAGGTCCTCCCGCAAATGTAACGCAGTAGGTAGGGGCCTCATCCTCTAATGGATCGGTGATACTAGGCTCCCACTCGACCTCCATGGGTTCCAATTCATCCTCCGAGTCAGTCCCAACCTGAATGGGGTTCTCTACTCCAGAACCAGGCTTGGATGGAACAACCATGGTAACCTGTAGGGTATCTGTCTGTGCAGCAGCTGGTTGGGTCATAGTAGGGTCCATCAAATATGGTGCGGACTCGGTGCTCAGCATGAAGGCCTGCTCCATCATGGCATGAAAGGTAGCCAAGCATCCTGGAGTCATAAAATAGTAGTGGTCAGGCACAGGGGCAGGGGCGGTGGTGTAGCTGAAGTAGAGGCGCGAGCAGCGGGGACAGGGATGAAGAGAAGTTGTTCCTCCAGTTGGCCAATCTGTCGCTGGCTCCTCCAAAGCTGCTCCTCCAAATCAACCAAAGCCTCTACACGAGCCATATAACGATCAGAGAGCTGATCATACTGTGTGCTGTTGAACTGGAGCTGAGTCTTCAGAGAGTTAATCTGGCTGCCACAGTTGCGGTGTTCCTCTTCAAGGTCACTCATACGCCTTTGCTACTCATCAATTTCCCGTAGCGCTTCCTCATAGCAATCATCCACAGCTTCAGTCCATCGGGACAGCCGGGTTACCATCGGGTTGTAGCAGCAGGGTGTGGCCTCCACGGTGCAAACAGAGTTGCCCTCCTCCCGATAAGGGTGGTGCACAAACTCGGTCATCGTCAGCTCTGCCCGGTGGATGGCATTAAGGCGTAAGAACGCCTCACGGGCAGCATCCTGGAGTGCAGCCTCCATAAAATCTCGCCGGTAGTGGGTCTGGAAGTAGTATGATGGCTCGCTACCGACACGGGCCTCAATCGATACGGCGGCTTCCCACTCCGGGTGGTTCTCGGTACCGTGTCTCCTGCTCCGATAAATGGGTGTGTCCGGGTACCTTAAGCATCGCATTAGCTGCCTAAGTTGCACAACATATCCTTCCTCCAGAGGGACCTCAAGCTCCCATGCTCCGATCGGGCCATGGCTTGCCATCTGCTTTGAAACTATCTTAGAGTTAGGGAGAGGTAATATCAAAATAATTTTAGTAGGAAATGGGGACAAGAGTATAAGGGAAAACACATTTTGTTTTGTAGACATAGTTTGTACTTGAAGTAATCCTAAGTTGGGATAGTTCCCTTTAACCAGTTCTATAGGGGGTGGGGCACCATTTGGTCTTATCCTACAGTCGCACTGCTCTGATACCAGCTCTGTGAACCCTTGTTTTTGGAACGAGAATCATTCGTGTTCATAGTATCATTTCCCTGGATCGAGTAGTTTGGTACCCATGAATACAGTACTGAATTATCAGGTGCAAAGTGCATGAATAGTCCTACACTGAAGATATTACAATATTAGGCCCGAAGGCATTATTCAATACATGAAGGACCTACTGGTCCGGATACAACCAAAAGCAGAAATTAGATAAGATAGCAGACGGAAGGCAGCGGCATGTCGATTGCCACAGGCAACGACCGGGGACTAAGACCTAGTAGGCGCCTTCTTCTTCCTCGCCCTCCTGGCAGTATGCATAGGGGTCCTTCAGTTCTTCGTTTCCACCATCTGAAGGTTTGTGCGTATAGCAAGGGTGAGTACCCAACTTACTCAGCAAGCCAACACGGAAGTGATGCACATGATAGGGTCATTCAAAGGATGGCTAAGGTTTATTTGCGCAAAGCCAATTTTCATAAATCATTTCACAAGCCTCTGAGTCGTCATGGTTTTCTGGGGAGTCTACCCCTTCTCGCAGGTCGATAAGTTGAGTCCACCAGCACACAAAAATCATTATGCATACCCACCCATCATTTTAAAATTTATGAGTCTAGCCACGGGAGAAACTTGTCACACTGCTCATTATCCGCGAGCATGGCTATTCGAATAGATTGGTTTACTCACACTGCAGTGGATGTACACTTTACCCGCACTCCGCAACTGCTCATTGAATGAGCCTTCATCCCTCCATATGGGACGGTCACGGCAAATCTTTTCGATAACCTTACTTTGGCAGTACCCGCTCCATGAACTTAATTCCTCTTGCACTCTAGCTGTCCTTTCCTAGCAATGAGAGGAGTTCTGGCGCTCCCGGGGTAGGAGGAAACTCTCTCAGTCTTTAAGTTATAGTTAATTTTGATTTGATTCATCACTTCAGTATGTGGGCCGCAGCCTCATCTCAACATCACAAACCACTTCTCAACATAAGAACCACTATGCAGGGATACTGCCTTCGCTCGGCTATCTACTCCGCTAGGTCTATACCCATTCGAGAAGTACGGTTGTAATGGCTCGTTCTAAGTTGTAAGTCTCATGGCTCGGTCCTTAATTGACCAGGGACGGTACTTGCCTTTGCCGGAATCCACCCAAATCCATCCGTCCGCCCCAGTCTAAAAACATTGGTTTTGTACTTTCATTTTTCCATCAAAACTATTTTCATCATGTTCAAGGCAATGTGGCGCTCATGTCTCCACATGCCGTATCTCAACTGCCTTCCCTAAGGTAGTTGCCCAAGCATAAAGCTTCTTTGTAAAGTCATGAGTGTGCATGGTTCTAATATAAGCATAGCTAAGCATTTTTACCGAAGATATCCTTCGGATATATCTCATCAAGGGTTACAAAGATTATATCTAAAGGTAAACAATGTCAAGGCATGGCATATCAAGCATAGGTACTAGTTTGTGTATGTAGCATGCATATTTGAAGTTTGAAACAACATTATTTCACAATTGGGATCAATATGTTTGAAGAGGTGTGATGACTTGCCTTGCTCACACGCTTGTTGGATAGGGTCTTCCGCGTAGTCGACGGCTGTTTCCTCGGATGCTAATCATACGTGCGAAAAGGAAGGATTGAATTCGTTTAGAATTCAATAAAATCCAATAAAAGTCCAATAAATTGCAAAAGCGGCTCCTAAGACGAATCTACGGTGTTAAATGAATTTCCGTTCGAGCTACACAAGAATTCGAGTTAAAACGAGCAAGTTACGTTAATGTGAAGTTCTCGTGTTTTATCGTTTTAAGTAGTCATATGGTGGTATTATCCCTAGCTATTTGTCCCAAGTTTTAGGGATAGTATGTTCGAGGATTTAGAAGTTTTATATCGAAAGGAAATTGTTAAGTTTAATTCTATTTTTAATTTTTATCGGGTAAACAACCCGAGGTCAAAATCTTATTTGAATCCTACTCAACTACCCTAAAGTGTGATGTTACTCATAATAATTTGAATTTTAATCTAAATTTTTGGAAATAAGTTCATGTGATGAAATTAATACTTACATAAATAATTTCTAAATTAACTTAGGCAAAAATTCAATTTTCTTAATATTATTCAATATTTAGCCTATAATTGTCCCTTAAAATATTTATTTTGGGAAAAAATTTGTATTTAAAATTTCCCAAATATTCTTCCTAAATCATATTTCTTTTTCCTATTTTTTTCTTTTTCTTTCTTTTTTTCTTTTCCTTTTCTCTTTTTCTTTCTTTCCTTTCTTCTGCTCCTCTCTTTCCTCTCGGCTAGCGCCGGTGGCCGACAGGGAAGAAGAGAGCGCCGGTGGCGAGGGATGGCTGGAGCTCGGGACCTAAGGGGTGTGTGGAGATTATGGCAATCGGGTATCCACATGGCAAGCTTATCCGACTGGAGATAGGGATATGTTGTGCCTGCCAAATATGTAAACCAACTACGACTTGGGTATTACGTTGCCGATTAGATAAGGCAACGGCTCATAGTTATAGTTTGGTAAGATTGAGGAAACCGACTTAGAGTAAGATAGGGTTTCCGATTTGTAAGCCTACCTCCCAAGACTATATAAGGGGGGTAAGGGGCGTCCCTTGAGGGAGATCCTATGAGATATCAGACGCTTTATGAGCTTTTAGCCTTTAACTTTAGATCTTGAGATCAATAAAGACACTCGACGGATCGAATCCACCGAAACAGGAGTAGGGTATTACCTCATGAGAGGGCCTGAACCTGTCTAAATCTTCTTTTCCTTCTAACCCATTGTGCTTGGCGATCTTGACTGCGACCCCAGAAATTATATTGCCGAAACCAAGTTTCGACAGTTGGCGCGCCAAGTAGGGGGCCGCGCGTCAAGACTTCTTCGACAATCTCGCCGACAAGCATGATGGGATCTCCTTCAGGATTCGGCGACTTCGCCGCCAACGACTTCAGCAAGTTCTCCTCTTTCGACTCGGATTCGAATCAGTCGGAAGGAGAAACCCACTCGACGCCGTTCGGGCTCTCGAACAGCGCCAAGATCTTTGACGACATCTTGAAGTCCAAGATGCAATCTACCCTCTCCAACGAAGGACTTCACTCGGCACCGTTCGGATTGCCAAACACCGCTGAAATCTGCACCAATCTTCTCGTCTCCCCGACGGAGACGATCTACTCGGAAGAAGACCTCTCGGCACCGTTTGGATTACCAAACACCGCTGAGATCTACGGCAAACTCCTTTCCCCCGAGTCGAGGTCGATCCACTAGGAGGAGCCCACGTCCCCTAGCTCTGACTCGGGTTGGAACGATCCAGACTCGAGCTACCCAGGGTCAAGGGAGGTCGCCGTCATCCTCCCGCCATTCAGCTCACGCTCATCTTCGGAGCTCAACGAATACCTCAGCTCCGCCGACTTTGACGACCTTTATGGCATCCCCTCAGACGAAGCCGACGACTCCGACTGCCACAAGGACTACGAGCCGAAGTGCTTCGATGTCCTCATGGCCGAGCCGGACGAGTCCGACTCAGCCATGGCCCGCAGGCTTGCTGAGGAAGAGCGAGCCAAGATCGAGCAAGAGCGTAAGATGGCTGAAGAAGAGAAGAAATGCAGGGAAGAGGCCGACAAGAGAAAGCGAGATCTACGGGCAGCCGGACGATCCGCTCAGGAGGCTATCCTTCAAACGCGGGTCCGCAACACCAACATCTTCCAGATGCCACAGCAGAACGCTGTTGCCGCCCTCACACTCTTGGACACCGTCATGGAGACGGCACCCGCCGACGTGACTCCAATACTTGACAAAATCAAGACCATCATCGCAGCCGCTGCCAACGGTCATCCCTCCACCTCGGATCGGAGGCCGACTGAGTCCGTGGCCGAAATGCCCGACAAAAGCCGACTCCCGCCTCTAAGATCAGGAGACTACAAGAGGCCCGAGCCAGACCGATCGACGACTAGGCCAAGAGGCCCACGCCACGAGTCCACTCAGAAGCACCAGGAGCTAACGGTCGACTCCCATGACAAACGACATGGACGTCCACCCGTCCACCGCCGCGTCCGCCGCAACAACAGCTCCAGCTACCCAACCAGCCAACCGAAGACTCCGCCGAGTGATCTGTGGGAAGTCCTCGATCGCCGCTACCAGGAGCGAGACCGACGCACTCGGGAAGATCGGAGGGGATCACCCGATAGCGGCGACGATGGAGTGCCAGCTTTCACTCGGGAGCTTCGCTGAGTGCACTGGCCGAATGGTTTTAAGCCAACAGGAACGGGGAAATATGACGGCAAGACCGACCCCGAGTCGTGGCTTACCGTGTATACTCTCGTCATCCGCGCGCGACGGCGGCGACAACAAGGCCATGGCCAATTATCCGCCGTGGCCCTCGCCAACTCAGCCAAGAACTAGCTCACGAGCACGCCAAGAGGCTCAATCGGCCCGTGGAGCGAGCTGAGGGACCACTTCATCGCCAACTTCCAGGGCACCTTCGAGAGGCCTGGCACACACTTCGATTTATACAACGTCATCCAGAAGCCAGACGAGCCTCTGAAGGATTACATCCGACGCTTCTCCGAAAAGTGCAACAAGATCCCCAACATCACCGATGACATCATCATCGCCGCCTTCCAGAAGGGAGTCCGTGATGAGCTGTTAATCGGGAAGTTCGGGCACAAGCCACCGAAGACGGTGAAACAGATGTTCGAGAGAGCGAACTCCTACGCCAAATCCAACGATGCCATCAAGGCAGCTCGTCAAGACCGGCCTGACGAAAGGGATGACAAACACTCGGAAGGAAGCCGGCATCCGAGGAAGGATAACGGCAGCAGCAATCAGGCCCAGAAAGATCGCAAGCGCCGGCACGAAGACCTGGTTGCCACAACGTCCGATTCTCAACACTGTCGCCGAGTTGCGGCTTCCGACGCGATCATGAATGATCGTGAACGCTCAGTGCACGCAGCATCTACAAGCAATTCGCAGAGCAATATGCGGCACGGTTAAACAAGAAGCCGACTAATGAAGCCGGTCCATCGGGAACCAAGAAGAACAACCCGACTGGAAATTCAGAGCCTTTTCAAGACCACATGGGCGAGCTGAATCACATCTTCGAGGGCCAAAGGCTTATGAGTCCAAGAGGAAGCAAAAGCTGATGGACCGCGAGGTCAACGTGGCACAACCCGAAGTCCCACAACATCTACGATGGTCGAAGGTGGCCATCACGTTTAATCGCTCGGATCATCCTGACCGAGTGGTTCACCCAGGGCAGTATCCCTTGGTACTTGACCTGGTGGTCAGAACATCAAGCTGAAGCGCATCCTCATCGATGGGGGCAGCGCCCTCAATATTCTGTTCGCCAAGACCGTGGACGAGATGCAGATCCCGAGGGCCGAATTGAAAGTAAGCTCAGCCCCCTTCCATGGAGTCATCCCGGGGCTATCGCCCACACCACTCGGGCACATCGCCCTTCCAGTCACCTCCGGAGTTCGCGAGAATTTCCGAACGGAGAATACCACCTTTGGGGTGGTCGACTTCAAAGACGGCCTACCACGCGATCATCGGAAGGCCTGCACTCGCCAAATTCATGGCGATACCACACTACACTTACCTCTGCATAAAGACGCCTGGCCCTAACAGCGTCATCACCCTGCGCAGCGACGTCAAACAAGCCTTCACCTACGACAAAGAAAGCTGCGATATGGCCCAATCTTGTGAGAGATCACGTGGCCAGGAAGAAATCCGGCTGGCTACATCAACATCTGAAGAGGGTGAAATTTCTACAAAGAGGATAGCCAAGTCGGGACAAGGCGACGCCAAAACAAAGAAAATCTTCCTTGATCCAGTTGGCAAGATATCTTCAAGGACTTAGAAGATACCATAGTCGCAATGTTCGGGCGCGAGCTTTCATTGTCGATGATTTGGTTCTACGCAAGATCCAGACCATCAAGGACCATCACAAATTATCTCTACTATGGGAAGGACCTACATAATCGCTGAGGTGACTCGGCCAAGAGCATTTCAACTAAAGCGCGAAGATGGATCTATGGTGAAGAACTCCTGGAATATTGAACATCTTCGATGATACTATGCTTAAATTGCCGTAAGTTTCATGTTATTCTTGACGCCAATCTCAAGCAAGATGACTTCTTGAGTTGACAATCGGGGCTGCATACGTGTCAATAAAGCATGGTTTTCTTCGACAACTTGTTTATATTTGGTTTATCATTGTTTAATGTTTCTTGATTTGAGTTTAATAGATAAGGACCGAGAATTTTTGATGACCTAATCAAGCTTAGGCTTGGTGACAGTCGGACGAAAATTACTTAAGAAATTTTCTATGAAGACTCGGGTCAAGGCATTAACATAAATAAGCTAGATAACTACAAGTTTACATCGGAGGCATAAAGAGACCAAGATGATTAAACTTACTCCCGACTGAACCTCGGACGACAAGGGAATCTTGGAGGCTGGATGCGGAAGACGG
This sequence comes from Oryza australiensis, assembly GCA_019925245.2. NCBI lineage: Eukaryota > Viridiplantae > Streptophyta > Magnoliopsida > Poales > Poaceae > Oryza > Oryza australiensis. The sequence continues at coordinate 863,159 of JAIFGZ020000311.1, forward strand.
CTTGTGACGGAACAAGAGTTTCTAGATGGATGGATTTGCGCGTGCGCAAGTTTAGGGTTCTCCGTGGAGAGCTTGTGAACAGTGACGCGAAAGAGGAAATTTTTGGGGAAGATGAAGTGGCGGGGACGACCTCGAGGCTTCGTAAAAAGACTTGAGGGTTTTTGCTAAGTCGTCTCGTGATTGGGCCGAGCCCATGAGAGACTTGCGGCCCAGCTAAGGTGTGGCTTGACACGTGTCCTTAGGGACTTAAGTGGATGGACTTAAGCAGATTTGCCCTGGCAATATGCACGTGTCACATAGCCCAATACCTTTAAAATCCTTTCATACCGCGGTTTGCATAACTTCATGAGAAGTTGGCACGATGCAATTTGAAAGGTGACAAATAGTTAAGCTCTTCATGGCTGTCCTGATGACAGGAACTATTTGGTTTTAAAGCATTTGATTAAATGATTATATCAATGCTATTTTTTCCACCTTGGTGAAGATCTTTTTTAGATTAAGACCAATATTATGGCAGGAACTATTTAATATTTTGGTCGTATTTTTTAGATGACTGAAAAATTTGTTTACCAATGAGGGTGAACTAAATTATTTGTCCCGAGAAGACTCGGACAGGTTAACTCGGATGAGCATGAGCTTGCTGAGTGTTTTTTACCCACGAGGGTTGATTAGATTATTTGTCCCGAGATGACTCGGACAAGTTAACTCGGATGAGCATGAGCTTGCCGAGTGTTTTTTGCCCACGAGGGTCAATTAAGCTATTTGTTCTGAGATGACTCGGGCAAATCAACTTGGATAAGCATGAGTTTGCCGAGTGAATTAATTTCTTACCTATAAGGGTTGATTAAATTGTTTGTTCTGAGACGACTCGAGCGAACTACTCGGATAAGCATGAGCTTGCCGAGTGATGTGATTTTTTATGATTGCTTTAGCTTGAGCTAAGCATTTATATGAGAATTATTTGTTACGAGATGACTCGGGCAAATTTCCAGGATGACTCTGGACGATCAGCTCGGATAAGCATGAGCTTACCGAGCGAATTGATTTCGTACCCAAGAGGAATGATTGAAATATTTGTTCCGAGATGACTCGGGCAGATCCACTCGGATAGACATGAGCCTACCGAGTGCTTTCCACCCACTAGGGTTAATTGAGTTATTTGCTCTGGGATGATTCGGGCAAATTCACTCGGACGAGCACGAGCTTGCCGAGTGATGAGGTTGCTTTAGCTTGAGCTAAGCATCAACATAAGAATGATTTTTTATAGTTCTTGACTGTATGTTTGGTCTGTTTTTGGCTAACCACGCAGTCGGGGGCTACGCCTAATTAGGCGCATCAAGAGATGCACCTAGGTATTTATTTTTTGGATATTTTCTAGCCCTTCACAGTCTTTGGAGCTACTCGAGAGATTCGGGCAGAGATGATGGAATCGCTCGGCGCCAGAAGCATTTGGCCAAAGAGTTGTTTGGTTGTGTACTGTCTTGGTTCGAGGCTGAGTTATCTCGTCGACTGCAAAGGACTCGGGGGCTACTGTGGAGATTATGGCAATCGGGTATCCACATGGAAAGCTTATCCGACTGGAGATAGGGATAGGTTGTGCCTACCAAATATGTAAACCAACTATGACTTGGGTATTACGTTGCCGATTAGATAAGGCAACGGCTCATAGTCATAGTTTGGTAAGATTGAGGAAACCGACTTAGAGTAAGATGGGGTTTTCGATTTGTAAGCCTACCTCCCAAGACTATATAAGGGGGGTAAGGGGCGTCCCTTGAGGGAGATCCTATGAGATATCAGATGCTTTATGAGCTTTTAGCCTTTAACTTTAGATCTTGAGATCAATAAAGACACTCGGCGGATCGAATCCACCGAAACAGGAGTAGGGTATTACCTCACGAGAGGGCCTGAACCTGTCTAAATCTTCTTTTCCTTCTAACCCATTGTGCTTGGCGATCTTGACTGCGACCCCAGAAATTATATTGCCGAAACCAAGTTTCGACAGGGTGTTTGCCCATCTACGAACTATGGGGGTTCCATTCCACGGCTTGGTCGGGCCAGAGGAGCAGCGGGGAGGGCTGGCGATGGCGAGGCAACCATGGCGGTGGTGGCGCTCGTCGGCGGTGTACTCCGGCGATGCTACGGCCAAGGCAAGGAGTCGCTGAGCATCTACGGGACCTGGGGGAGCTAGTGGCGGTGTCCGTTTGGCCGGGGAGGCCTCGGAGCGGGCTAGCACCGTGCGTGCGCCGACGGCATGCTTGCGGCGACGGTGGCGCACGTCGCGGCGACTAACCGGTGATGGAACGGCCAGGGCGAGGGGTTTGGGAGCATCTACGGTGTATGGGGAAGCTAGCTAGGGGATTCATTTGGCTGGGGAAGCATCGGGGTGAGCTAGCGGCGTGCGCACGGCGGCGGCCGAACAGAGCGGCATGGCGGGGCTCGCCGACGGCAGACTCCGGTGGGTTTTTGGCTCGGGAAAGCTAGGGGAATGGGAGCTCTAGACGTATAGAAGGCGAACGTACCATCAATTCTGGAAGATTTCCACCGTGCGCAGCGAATTTGGGAGAATCGCTCCGGGCGGCTCGACGTTAGGGTTCTTCGGCCGCTCTTCGGTTCTATCCAAAATTCGAGCAATGTGGTGGAGGAAGGTTGGGGGAAATTTGGGGGAAAGATTGAGGGAGATATGAGGAAGAAATGTTGTAAAGGAAATTTGGTCCGGGTGGTCGTTTATAGCCACCGGCGGTATGGGCGCGCACCGGTGCGGCGTCGCGTGGTGCGCGCGTGAGTAGGGGAGGGAGAGGGCGACACATGTCGGGCTTGGCTACAGCGCGGGCGGAATGGGCACGTGGTACGGCACGGCGTGGCTGGCATCGGCTTGGCATGGCTACAGGCGATGACATTGACACGGGCGCGCGTCGTGGTACCGCGAGGCGACGACGGGTACGGCGCGGCATGGGCGCGGCATTGCGGCCGACGCGCGCGGCGTGGGCGCAGCGTACGGCGCGTTGACGCCGGACGGGCCGCGCATGCGCGCGTATGGCGCGTGACGTGCACGCGGTACGTCCCCGACCGGCGTCGAACACCTGGCGGGCAATGAATAGTGTGATTTCCGATTTTCCCGATTTAATTTCTATTTTCACCCATTTCTTTTTCCTCCACATTTAAAATTTAAAATAGGACCTAACCCATTCAAAATTAAATTTTAACCTACATTTTCAACCTTTTTGCCCATTTCTATTATATTATATTCTATTATATATATTTTATTTAATTCCTTTCCCTTTTTCCAAAATGTGATTTTTGATTCAAAATAAATTCTCATCAATTTCCCTACATATCTTTTAGATAAATTTCTCATTATTAATTTCGTGCGACAAAGTGGCAAATAAGAGGCAATGAACATGGCGAGGTGCAAGAATACCAAAAGTTTTTGTAAGTTTCGATTTTTAATTCCCGATTTTAAATTCTCCAATTTTCGGGGTGTTACAGGGGCTGACCTACTTCACCGACGGTCGGTTCTGGGCTCGTGGTGCGGCGACACAAGGCCGGCCCGACACCGCCGCCAAGGCAGCAGAATCCACCAGAGGGAGTTCTGATCCAGCCGATTGCGCATGCATCGGCCTCAAGGCCGCCACCGACAACAGCCCCCGCACCAGGAGCACGGCGCCCGAACGGTGACTCAGGAGCAGGTGGCAAACATGTTTGACACCAATCGGCAACCTATTGTATCCAACGAGACGGTTGGCAACCTTGTTCCAGGGCCACATCACAATTCTGGCGGTCATCGGCTCCCTCCTAAACAGACACCACCACTAGCGTCTCGGCCGCCTCCCGCTGCGAACCAATTCCAGTACCAATATCCGGGAGGCCGATTCGAGCAACAAAACCAGTCGCAGACGCCACGACCTTAGTATCGGCAAGGACCCATACCATATGAACAACACGAGCCGATACCCTAAGCTCAAGACAACAGAACTTGGGCCGATCTGATTGCTGATGTTATGCGCGATCAGTTCGGCCTCAAGTCGAAGGAATCTGGCCACATGTACCGGTACCCATATCCAGAATACTTCGAGAGGGTGCCACTGCCAAATCGGTACAAGGTGTCAGATTTCTCCAAATTCTTCGGGAAGACAACGTGTCTACCTACGAACACGTCAGCTGATTCCTAGCTTAATGCAGGGAGGCATCGGCTACAGACGCACTCAGGGTTCGCCTGTTCCCACTATCTCTCTCAGGATCGGCTTTCACGCGGTTCTCATCATTGCCATACAACTCAGTTCAAAGCTGGGCCGATCTTGAGAAGCAATTCCACAGCTACTTCTATTCCAGCACCCACGAGATGAAGTTGTTGGACCTCACCGGCATCAGGCAGAAGCATGAGGAATCAGTGCAAGATTACATCCAACGCTTCAGGGATATGAGGAGCCGATGCTACAGTCTGGTGTTATTGGACTCCCAGCTAGCCGACTTGGCTTTTCAAGGCCTCTTGTCGCCGATCCGTGAAAGGTTTTCGGCCCAAGACTTTGATAGCCAGGCCCACTTGGCCCAAAAAGTGACGGCTCATGAACAAAGATTTCAAGATTCCATGAGAGTCGTCAAGAAGGTTACCCATGTCACCTACACAATGAATTCAGACTCAAGCGACAGCGACGTGGAGGTGGTGACAACCGAGTGGACAAGGAACAAGAAGGCCATAATCTGCCAGTGGTTGAAAAGATCGGCTAAGGAGGAGAAGTATGACTTTGACATAACCAAAGCAGACAGGATCTTTGATCTGTTGCTGAAGGAGAAGCAAATCCAGCTTCCGGCCAACCACGTTATCCCATCAGCCGAAGTGCTCAGGAAGAAAAAGTACTGCAAGTGGCAGAACACCACCTCCCACAGCACCAACGATTGCAAGGTCTTCAGGCAACAGATCCAGTCAGCCATCGAAGCCGGGAAAATAAAGTTTGAAGAATCGGCTACAGGCTAGCTGATCAGCAGCATAGAGTGATGTGCAGCTTAGCCGAAACATTAAAATCAGTGAAGGCCGAGGCAAAGCCGACTGGAGACAAAGCCGCACCAGTCAACATGGTGCATACCACTGGCCGATCGGCTGATCGTCGGCTCATACGCATGGATAGCCGACGCCGGTTTCAACTTTGAGTGCAACAACAAGAAGAAGATCGGCGTGGCAGGCCATACCAGAGAGTACCTGAGCGGGTAGGACTGCGATATGTCCGACGCCACAGTGACTGCAACCCACATTGGCGTTGCAAATTCTTTCGATTCTACTGGGAAGCGGGCATGAGGCTGCCCACGATCGAAGACTGCCCAACGTGCAGCGAGTTTAGAGAGGATGAATACAGGGATCCCCCTACGCAAAATCTTGTCCAATTCATCCCTAGGGCAGTACAGCTTAACCAAAGACGGTTACCCGTGCATGATCGGCTGGGCCCGATCCATCAAGACATCTTCGATGACGAAGATGAAGAAGAAGAAGAGGCTGATGAGGAGCAATCGGCCAATCCGCAATGGTGCCCCTCTGACCTGTTCACCAAGATGCAGAAAAGAAGAATCCAGAGGCTGAAAAGCGAACGACAGGATGAAGAGGTCCAACAGATGATTCAGCATCAACTATAAAATTAAAGTGTGTTTGATTCTTCATTTGATGATGAACAATTGGAATATGGGATTATTGTTTTGTGTGTTTTTTATTTGGAGATTTATCGACAAAGTGGTTTTGGTTTTCGGACAATGAACGTGTTCGATGGTGCACACCCGGCCCGAGGCTTGTCTTGCCGGTCGACCGGAGGTGTTTGGGCGGTCAGACCGGGCAGTTGCCTGCGGTCAGACCGGTCGAGCCAGTCCGACTGGTTGCCTATTTCGTTTCGGTTTAGGTTTCGGTTTGTTTCCTTGTTTTTATATGGGAGTTTCGTGTTCCTATGCATGTGCCTGGTTGTTTATGCTAACAATGAGTCAAGTTGGAGATAACTTGTGCTCGGATATGGTATTCTTTGTTTAATTATGTGCAGTTAATTTTTACGCCTCGGGAAAGTGTTGCCGGTGATCGAGTTGGAGTAACCTTGGAGATAAGGTGACGTCCAAGATGGAGATCATGCGGGATGCTGAAGGGTAGAGATTAGTGCACGTAATTAGTGAAGTTTCCATATGGCATACGATGGAGATATTGTGTGCATATGGAAAGCGGAATTTCGGTTTTGGAAAGACTGAGTTTGTTACGATTGGTTTATATCAAGTTTGTACTTATATAGGAAGGTTTCCTAGGTGTTTAGGACTTTCTATATGAGTAGGATTCGTGGCTTTTGGCTGCGGGTTTTGTGTATAAATAGTGAGGGGAGGCGTGGCCTCTTTGTATCGCTTTGGATTCAAGTTTTCGAGTTTTTCGAGTTAGGGTTTCAAGTTTAGCTTGAGATTTTTGTGAGGAGTGCTTTGCATGCACTTTGTAAACACAGATAGATTCAATAAAGATCCATCTTCTTCGAGAATTTTGTGTGTTATCTTCTTCCTCGGTGCGGCGGCCTAATTGTCGGTTAAACCGGATCTACACGCCGGTCAGACCGCAAACTATACTGCGGTCAGACCACGGCTTCTACCCGGTCAGACCGCAAGCACACCTGCGGTCAGACCGGACGACGTCGGCTTCATCAGGCATCGGCTACTTCGTCAGAATCGGCTAAGGCAATCGGCTACGAGCGGTCAGACCGAAGCGCATTGAGCGGTCAGACTAGCTCTACTGCACGGTCAGACCGGTGAGACACTTGCGGTCAGACCGACTTCAGAAAACAGAGGGTAAATCTTATTTCCGCTAAGATTTGTTTTTTTGGGTACTCAGCCATTCACCCTCCCTCTGGTTGGCTTTTCATTGGGTATTCGATCCTACAAGTGGTATCAGAGCCACGTTTTTCTGCTTTGGATTTTTATCTATCTAAAGTTTTCTCGTTATGTCGGATAAATTTTCAACAAAACCGCATGTTTTCGATGGCACCGATTTCGCGTATTGGTGTAGTAAAATGCTATCCTACATCATGGCTCAAGACTATGATGTGGCAAAAGGTTTCTCTTCCCTACACCATACCCGATGCAATTAGTACTGATGCTTTGAAAATTGAATTTAATAATAATTGCAAAGCTCAAAATATTTTGTTGAATGGAATTTCGCGTTCTGGTTTTGACCGTGTTTCACATCTTCAAACCGCAAACGAGATTTGGATTGCTTTGAGGAACTTTCATCAAGGAACAACAAATATAAAAGAACTTCGTCGAGACCTTTTTAAAAAGTAGTATATAAAATTTGAGATGAAACCTGCCGAAGCTTTGGATGACTATCTTGGTAGGTTTAATAAAATATTGAGCAATCTTAGATCTGTTGATGCTTCTTATGACACTAATTATCCATAGTCTGAGATTTCTCGCCACTTTTTAAATGGTCTTGACATGTCTGTTTGGGAGATGAAAGTAACTTCTATTCAAGAATCTGTTAACATGGAAAATTTGACTTTGGATTCGCTTTATACAAAACTCAAAACTCATGAGGTGAATATTCTTTCTCGAAAAACGGATTCTAAGTCAAATGCTTTGATTTCTCCTTCGACTTCTTCAGATGTTGCTTCTTCATCATCTCCAAATGCTCTTGCTTTAATTAACGGTATGTACGATGAACAACTCGAGCAATTCGAGGAGGAGGATTTGGCTCTTGCTACTAACAAACTTTCTAGAGCTATGAACAGAGTTAGGTTCAGGAAAAAAGGAGGACCAACGCGTTGCTTTGAGTGCGACGCCTTGGATCACAACCGCTGCAACTGCCCCAAGCTCGGGAGGAGCAAGAAGGATGACAAGAGCGCCGAATAGACAAAAGATGACAAGCCCAAGGGTAGGTGCTCCAAGGAGATGATCAAGAAAGTGCTGAGTCAAGTCTATGCCGCTTTTGAGCCACTCAGCGACATAGATTCTGACAGTGAGGAGGAGAAGGGCAAGAACATCTCCGGCGTTTGTCTCATGATGCATGGAGATGAAGATTTTTCAGAAGAAGAAAATAAGGTAAGCTCGCTTGAGGATGCAATTCTTGTTTTAAGTGCTAAGAATAAAAAATGTGAAAAGATGTTTAAAAAAAAGAATTTGTGATTGAATCTTTGAATGCTGAAATTGCTATATTGAAATCTCTTATTCCTAATGATGATGATTGAAAAAATTGTGAGGTTTTAATGCTAGAAATTTAAAAGATTAGAGATGTCAATAATTCTCAAGTTTTGGCTGCTAAATCTTGTTTAACTTGTGATGCTAATGAATTGAAATTAAAAGATGATTTAGCTCGTGTTAAGCATATGGAAGAACTAGTTAAAAAATATGAGGTAGTTTCTTGCTCTAGATGTCGCAAAGGTAAAGATGTCATGATTGGTTGTGAAAATTGTGTTAATCTTGAAAAGAAGTTTCTTACCTGAAAAGTTCCTTGCAAAAATTTTCTGATGGTAAGAAACAACTTAACATGATTTTGGACAAATCTAAAGTGTGTAGCGACAGTAAAGGAATAGGTTTTGATGCTCATGACTATTTCACCAAAAATCCTCCAAATGTTTTAGGAATGACGGGAAACGGTGAAATCGTGACAAAACCTAATACCATGAAACAGATTTTATGTCTGGAAATTTGCCATCCCTTTCGTTTATCTAAAAGAAACTAAACCTAATTTTTCAAAACCATCCGCCACTAAAGAAAAGTTTTCTTGCTCTTTTTGTGGTAAAGATGGTCGTCTTGTTGGTTTTTGTTTCAGATTAGCATGAAAACAGAAAAAGGAAAGAGAAAATAATTTTGCAAAATCAAAGTGGCAAAAATCTGGTTTTCCTCGGGAAGGCCGGTCAAACCACGGTTGGTCCACGGTCGGACCGGCCGTGGCACCGGTCGGGCCGTCGGCCTTGCCTCGGTCGGCCGGCGATGGCGCCGGTCGGACCGTCGGCCTTGCCTCGGTCGGACCGGCGATGGCGCCGGTTAGACCGGTATTACCCCAGCGGTCAGACCGGCCCCGAAGGAATTTTTCTAAAAATTCCAAAACTGTTTTTTCTCGTTGATATGTGCCTATTGGATCTGTTGGTCGTGCGTCTTAGTATTGGATTCCTAAATTTCTTTTAACTAACCCTAGTACTGAGGCTTTGACATCTTTTGTTGTATAGGCATTCGTGGCGAGGAAGGATAGCGTGTGGATCGTGGACTCTGGTTGTTCGCGGCACATGACCGAAGATAAAAATTGGTTCTTCTCCCTCAAGATGGCATCCAAGACGGAATCGATAATCTTTGGGGATGCTTCAACAAGTGCCGTTCTTGCTACGGATCCATCAAGGTAAGTGACAAATTTGAATTAAAAGAGGTAGCTTTGGTCGAGGATTTAAAGTACAATTTACTTTCGTTTCACAAATTGTTGATGAAAACTTTGAAGTAAAATATTTGATTCTTGTGGTGATTCTATTTTGAACATTGCTCGTTATGGGAGAGTTTTTAAAGTTGATTTTGAAAACCCTGTTTCTCCTGTTGTAACATGCTTAGTTGCGAAATTCAACAAAGATTTGATGTTTTGGCATCGCAGACTTGGGCATGTTGGTTTTGAACATCTAACTCGTTTAAGTGGTTTGGATCTTGTTCGTGGTTTGCCTAAACTAAAAAGGGATTGTGATTTGGTTTGTGCACCATGTCGTCATGGTAAAATGGTTGATTCTTCACACACACCGATTCTTTCTGTGATGACGGATGCACCGGGACAACTTGTACACATGGTCACTGTTGGTCCAGCTAGAGTGCAATCTGTCAGAGGAAAATGGTATGTGTTGGTTATTGTTGATGACTTTTCTCGATATTCTTGGGTTTTCTTCATGGCAACCAAGGATGAGGCTTTTGGACACTTTCGGAGTTTGGTTCTTCGTTTAAATTGTGAATTTCCCAATTCTTTGGAAACCATTAGAAGTGATAATGGTGGTGAATTTAAAAATGCTTCTTTTGAATAATTTTGCAATGAAAATGGTTTTGAACATCGATTTTCTTCTCCTCGTGTTCCTCAACAAAATGGCGTTGTTGAAAGAAAAATCGTTCTTTGGTTGAGATGGCTAGGACAATGCTAGATGAATATCACACTCTTAGAAAATTTTGGGCTGAAGCTATTAACACTGCTTGCTATGTTTCTAATCGTATTTTCTTGTGATCTAAACTTGGAAAAAACTCCTTATGAGCTTCGTTTTGGTCGTCAGCCCAAAGTTTCACATATGCGTGTTTTTGCTTGCAAGTGCTTTGTTTTAAAATCTGGAAATTTGGACAAGTTTGAATCATGTTCAACTGATGGGATATTTCTTGGATACCCCGCACACACTCGTGGCTATCGTGTACTTATTTTGGAGACTAACAAAATTGTCGAGACTTGTGAAGTCACTTTTGATGAGGCTAGTCCCGGTACTAGACCAGAACTTTGAGGTACACTGCCACAAGCTCAGGGGGAGGATGGTCGCATCTTTGAAGACGAAAGCGATGACGAAGACGACGAAGTCGACCTACCCGGGGCCGACCGATCGAATGCCGCTCTGGCCGATCCGGAGGAGGCCGCCTTGTCGACCGGCCCGATGCCCTGGCCGACCCGGCAGGGGCAACAGCCGCATTTCCATGTCGATTCCAATCAAGAGGATTCGTCGGGGACTACGACCAGTGCTGAACCAGAACGTGAATAAACTTCTGAGATCACTGCACCTTTGCATATTCAGCGACGACATCCGTCGGTACAAATAATAGGTAACATGAGCGGACGACGAGATCTAAGGTGACTGTGCATGATTTTGCGAATTCTGCTTTTGTTGCTTCTTTTGAACCTAAAGATGTTACTCATGCATTAACTAACGAATCGTGGATTAATGCCATGCATGAAGAACTTGAAAATTTTGAATGAAACAAAGTTTGGTCTTTAGTTGAACCTCCTTCTGGACATAATGTTATTGGAACCAAGTGGGTCTTCAAAAATAAACAAAATGAGGATGATTTGATTGTTCGCAATAAGGCTAGACTTGTTGCTCAGGGTTATACTCAGGTGGAGGGTTTGGATTTTGATGAAACTTTTGCTCCTGTTGCTAGGATTGAAGCAATTAGACTTTTGCTAGCTGTTGCTACTTCCAAAGGTTTTAAATTGTATCAAATGGATGTTAAAAGTGCTTTTCTTAATGGTTTTATATAGGACGAAGTTTATGTTAAACAACCACCGGGTTTTGAAAATCCTGATTTTCCCAACCATGTTTTTAAATTGTCAAAAGCTTTATATGGTTTGAAACAAGCACCTAGAGCATGGTATGATAGACTTAAGAACTTTTTGCTTGAAAAAGGCTTTCAAATGGGAAAGATTGACAAAACGCTTTTTGTTCTTAAGCATGGTGAAAACCAACTTTTCGTTCAGATTTATGTTGATGATATCATCTTTGGTTGTTCAACTCACTCTTTGGTTGTAGAATTTGCCGAGACTAAGCACAGGGAATTTGAGATGAGCATGATGGGTGAACTGTCATACTTTTTGGGATTTCAAATTAAGCAAACACCTCAAGGTACGTGTATTCATCAAACAAAGTACACCAAAGATCTTTTGCGCAGGTTTAAGATGGAGAGCTGCAAGCCAATCTCTACACCCATTGGTTCTACTGCTGTTCTTGATCCCGACGAAGATGGTGAAGCTGTGGATCAAAAGGAGTATAGAAGCATGATTGGATCTTTGTTGTATCTAACTGCTTCTAGACGAGACATACAGTTTGTTGTGTGTTTGCGTGCACGCTTTCAAGCTTCTCCTCGTGCTTCACATCGTCAAGCGGTCAAGCGCATTATGAGGTATTTGAGTCATTCACTTGAGTTTGGAATTTAGTATTCTACTTCATCTTCTATTTGCTTAAGTGGATATTCCGACGCTGATTTTGCGGGTTGTAGAATTGATAAAAAAGTACTAGTGGAACATGTCATTTTCTTGGAACTTCATTGATTGCATGGTCTTCTAGGAAACAATCTAGTGTAACTCAATATACTGCTGAATCTGAATATGTTGCTGCTGCTAGTTGTTGTTCACAGATTCTTTGGCTTATTTCTACCTTGAAAGATTATGGTCTTGCTTTTGAAAAAGTGCCTCTTTATTGTGATAATACAAGTGTCATAAACATTGCTAAGAATCCTGTTTAACACTCACGCACTAAGCACATTGATATTCACTTTCACTTCTTGCGAGATCATGTTGAGAAAAAGGATGTTGAATTGAACTTTTTGGACACAATTGCAACTTGCTGATATTTTCACAAAACCATTGGATTCTTCTCGCTTTGCTTTTCTTCGAGGGGAATTGGGAATCATTCATCCTTTTGGCATGTTTTGAGGGGGAGTTTTTGTGCTCTTTGTTTTATCAAGCTACATGATTAAAATAAATTGAAAAAGAGAGCTTTATCCATACATTTTGTTGTTCATGTCAATGCTAGCAATATTATGAAGGTTTATTTGTCACTAGCATAGCTTGTATGTATTCTAGTATTTTTATGTGATCTAGATTTTATATTTAAGTGAGATAATGCATGACACTTTAAAATCATTCTTGAATTAAATAAATATGCAATGTTGATACTAGTACTTGTGTTGGATTATAAATGTTTTTATATATATTATGTTGACTTATTATTCCTCAAATTACTTTAAAATTGCTCATTTTGTGAAGAGAATAAAATGTTATCTATGAGAGAAAAAATGAATACCGAATCCTTGGAAACAGTCTTGACGACAAGGACGTATTCGAAGTGAGCAAAAATAATGGTGCCGAATCCTTTGAAAGCAGTCTTGGCGACAAGGACGTACCGGAGTAATTAAGAGAAAAATATGAGCAACAAATATGGCTCAAATCAATATGAAAAATTTTTCTCTTGAATTATATGTGCAAAAAAGGGTAAATTTGAGAAAGAATAAAAATTGCAATAGGTATATATATTTGGGTTTATTTTTCAACCTATGTGCTTGTAAAGATGTTGTATTATAAATCGTTTGAATTCATGAATTTTGTTGCATTATTGATCTTAATTATAAAATATTTGATTCATGATTATACTCTAGTGCATATTTGCTATATAATTGATAAGTTTATCTTCATATTATTGCAACACATGACATGACTTGCTTTGTGTATGGTGCTAAGCTCTTGAACATTCATAATCATAATTCTTATGCTTGATGAAAACATTGTCAAAAAGGAGAGAACACATGTTGTTTTTGATCAAATCTCACATGAGGGAGAACATGCAAGATTTCTAGAACAAAAGTATAAGTTTTTTTTGGGGTCAAAGGATTTTCTTTCTTTTTAAAAAGGGGAGAAATTTTCTTTGATTTCTGAGCACTCAAATGCTTTTTACCATTTTTGTTTTTAATTTTCCAGACACCAAAACAACACTTTTTATTTTGGTTGCCAATGTGTTCATCAAGGGGGAGATTGTAAAATCAAAATGTGTTTGATTCTTCATTTGATGATGAACAATTGGCATCTGGGATTATTGTTTTGTGTGTTTTGTTATTTGGAGATTTATTGACAAAGTTGTTTTGGTTTTCGGACAATGAAAGACGGTGTTTCAGTGCCTGCATGCCCAGTCTGGCCGGGCTTATGCTGCTTGAGTCCGACCGGAGGTGTGTGGGCGGTCGACCGGGCGGTTGCTGCGGTCGGACCGGTCGAGCCAATCCGACTGGTTGCCTATTTCGTTTCGATTTAGGTTTCGGTTTGTTTCCTTGTTTTTATATGGGAGTTTCGTGTTCCTATGCACGTGTCTAGTTGTTTGTGCTAACAATGAGTCAAGTTGGAGATAGCTTGTGCTCGGATATGGTATTCTTTGTTTAATTATGTGCAGGTAATTTGGAGTCAACTTGAAGATAAGGTGACGTCCAAGATGGAGATCATGCGGGATGCTGAACGGTAGAGATTAGTGCACATAATTGGTGAAGTTTCCATATGGCATACGGTGGAGATATTGTGTGCATATGGAAAGCGGAATTTCAGTTTTGGAAAGACCGAGTTTGTTACGATTGGTTTATATCAAGTTTGTACTTATATAGGAAGGTTTCCTAGGTGTTTAGGACTTTCTATATGAGTAGGATTCGTTGCTTTTGGCTGCGGGTTTTATGTATAAATAGTGAAGGGAGGCGTGGCCTCTTTGTATCGCTTTGGATTCAAGTTTTAGAGTTTTTCGAGTTAGGGTTTCAAGTTTAGCTTGAGATTTTTGTGAGGAGTGCTGTGCATGCACTTTGTAAACACAGATAGATTCAATAAAGATCCATCTTCTTGGAGAATTTTGTGTGTTATCTTCTTCCTCGGTGCGGCGGCCTAATTGTCGGTTAAACCGGATCTACACGCCGGTCAGACCACAAACTATACTGCGGTTAGACCGCGGCTTCTACCCGGTCAGACCGCAAGCATACCTGCGGTCAGACCGGACGATGTCGGCTTCATCAGGCATCGGCTACTTCGTCAGAATCGGCTAAGGCGATCGGCTACGGGCGGTCAGACCGGAGCACATTGAGCGGTCAGACCGGAGGATCTGATCAAGACTAACATGGTGCTCAAAGTCTTCGGCGGCAACCCTTCAGAAGCCAAGGAAGTTTTAAATGTCGAACTGACCATCGGCAGCAAAACCATGCCCACTACGTTTTTCGTGATCGACGGGAAGGGTTCATATAGCCTGCTACTTGGGAGGGACTGGATTCATGCTAACTGTTGCATCCCTTCCAATATGCACCAAAGCTTAGTCCAGTGGCAACACGACAAGATAGAAATCGTGCCAGCTGACAGGTCAGTCAACGTCGCTAATGCTGATTTGCCTTTGTGGGAAATCGATGGTATTGATTGTCTGTCCGGCAAAGTTTGGCAAGCCGATTTCTTAAATGTGTCCGATTCTGATATACAGCCCATTGGAGACGAAGAGCATCAATTACTACTTTGAAGGAGTCGTGGAGGGCTCGAGCGTCTACAACGAGGACACCGTGGATGACAACAACGGCAAACTCGGGCAAGGTTTTATGTCGGCTGACGAGTTAGAGGAGGTTGATATAGGTCCAAGAGATAGGCCGACATATATTAGCAAAAATTTGTCTTCTCGTTTTAGGTCCAAGCTTATCGATTTATGAAAGGAATATAAAGATTGTTTTGCTTGGGAGTACTTTGAGATGCCTGATCTTAGCTCATCCATTGTTGTGCATCGGCTGCCTATAAAGCCTGGATATTAGCAATACAAACAGCCTCCCAGGATGTTTAGAGCCAATATGTATGAAGCAATTAAAGCTGAAATCACTCGGCTATATGATGCTGGATTTATTCAGCCCTGCCGATATGCAGAATGGGTTTCAAATGTAGTTCCAGTAATGAAGAAGAACAACAAACTTAGGGTGTGTATCGACTTCAGAGATCTAAACAAGGCTACCCCTAAGGACGAATACCCAATGCCTATAACCGACTTGCTAGTGGATGCCGCCTCAGGCCACAAAATCATAAGCTTCATTGATGGCAATGCAGGTTACAATCAGAACTTCATGGCCGATGAAGACATCCACAAGACAGCTTTCAGATGCCCAGGAGCAATCGGCCTATATGAATGGGTCGTCACGACGTTCGGTTTGAAGAATGATGGAGCTACATATCAGAGGGCCATGAACTACATCTTTCATGACCGCATCGGCTCCCTGGTGGAAATCTACATTGATGATGTCGTTGTTAAATCGAGGGAGATAGAAGACCATATAGTTGATCTAAGGCAAGTTTTGGAGCGAACAAGAAAATACGGCCTGAAGATGAACCCTACTAAGTGTGCGTTCGACGTATCGGCTGGACAGTTTTTGGGATTCCTTGTTCATGAGAGGGGAATCAAAGTCACGCAGAGGAGCATCAACGCAATAAAGACGATTCAGCCTCCAAAGGATAAGAAGGAATTACGATCATTGATCGACAAAATCAACTTCATCAGGCGATTCATCGCAAATCTTTCAGAAAAGATGGAGCCGTTGACGCCATTGCTTCGGCTGAAGGCCGATCAAGCATTCACCTGGGTGGCAGAGCAACAAAAGGCCTAGGATATTATCAAAAATTACTTGAGCTCGCCTCCAGTCTTAATTTCTCCACAAAAAAGGTGTGCCATTCAAGTTGTATCTGTCAGCCGACGAAAGATCAATCGGCTCAGTTTTGATTCGGGAGATCGAAGGAAAGGAGAAGGCTATCTTTTACCTCAGCCGATGGCTTCTGGACGCTGAAACAAGGTATTCACCAGTGGAAAAATTATGTCTTTGCCTGTATTTTTCATGCACAAAGCCGAGGCATTATTTATTATCCAACGAGTGCACCGTGGTATGTCGACGTAGTAAAGTACATGCTATCGGCTCCAGTGCTAAAAGGACGAGTTGGGAAGTGGATATTTGCCTTAACGGAGTTTGGTCTAAGATACGAGGCACCCAAGGCAGTAAAAGGACAAGCTATAGTCGATTTCATAGTGGAACATAGAGATGATTCAATCGGCTCAGTGGATATTATGTCTTGGACTTTAACTTTTGATGGCTCGGATTGCACCAATGGATGCGGCATCGGCTTAGTAATAATTTCTCCAAGGGGGGCAAGCTTTGAGTTTTCTTTTTCAATCACGCCCCATGCCACAAACAACCAAGCCGAGTATGAAGTCGTGCTGAAAGGGCTACAACTGCTCAAGGAAGTTGAAGCCGACGCTATCGAAATAATAGGAGATTCACTATTGGTCATCAGCCAGTTATCAGGAGAATATGAGTGCAAGAACGATGCGCTGATGGTCTACTATCATAAGTGCCGAGAATTGATGGACGGTTTTCGGCTAGTGACATTGAAACACATCTCCAGGTAATAGAATGTAGAAGCCAATGATCTAGCTCAGGGGCATCAGGCGACAGGCCGATGACAAAGGATATTAAAGTGGAGACTGCCACAATGTCAGCCAACGACTAGAGATTAGACGTCTAGAACTACCTACAAAATCTCTCCAAGTCGGCTTCAAGGAAATTGTGCTACAAGGCTTTGAGATATGTTTTGCTCGACGAAGAATTGTACTATCGGACGATCGATGGTGTGCTACTCAAATGTCTCAGTGCCGATCAAGCTGAGGTTTGTGGCACACATCAATCGGCTCACAGGATGAAATGGCTACTTCCGAGAGCAAGGTACTTTTGGCCGACTAGCTGGAAGATTGTTTCAAGTATTACAAGGGATGCCAAGACTGCCAAAAGTTTGGAGGTATCCAAAGGGTGCCAGCATCAGCTATGAACCCAATTATCAAGCCTTGGCCGTTCAGAGGTTGAGGAATCGACATGATCGGCCAGATCAATCCACCCTCAAGCAAAGGACATAAGTTTATATTGGTGGCAACCGATTATTTTACCAAGTGGGTGGAATCAATTCCCTTAAAAAAGGTTGACTATGGGGACGCAATCGAGTTTGTTAAGGAACACATCATATACAGATTCGGCGTCCCTCAAACTATAACTACGGATCAGGAATCTATCTTTGTCTCTGACGAGTTTGTTCAGTTTGCCGATAGCATGGGGATCAAGTTGTTAAATTCTTCGCCATACTATGCTCAGGCCAATGGGCAAGCAGAAGCTTCTAATAAAAGTTTGATCAAGTTGATAAAGAGAAAGATTGCTGAGTACCCGAAGCAATGGCACAGCCGATTAGCCGAATCACTGTGGGCTTATCGGATGGCTTGCCACGGATCAATCGAGGTGCGTCCATATAAATTGGTCTACGGACATGAGCAGTCCTGCCATGGGAAAATATCATCAGCTCAAGACGAATTCAACTACAAGATCAGCTAACAGCCGATGATTATTATAATATGATGGTAGATGTATCAGAAGACTTAGTCCTATCAAGGATGCGCGCCTTGGAAAAGTGACCAGAGACAAGGAACGAGTAACCCGTCATTATAACAAGAAAGTTGTGCCTAGGTCTTTTGAAGAGGGCGAGCTCATTTGGAAATTAATATTGCCGATTGGATCAAGAGACAACAAATTCGGCAAGTGGTCACTTAACTGGGAAGGGCCTTTCAAGATCCACAAATGTGTCTCTAAGGGAGCCTACATGTTAGAAATATTGGACAGAGAAGTATTTGGGAGGCCTCTCAATGCCAAGTATCTGAAAAAGTATTATCCCAGCGTCTGGATCAACTCATGAATCGGCTAAGGTTGCCGATCCATGTTAGCCGATGTGTTATGCCAATACACACATCACCTTTAGAACGTTTTTATTCTAAGTTTTTCCCCTCTAATCTTTTCTATATCAGCTCACCCTAGTTGACAACTACAAGTCATTTGGTTTACTAATTTTATCAATGCTAAGGACGTCATTGACAAAATTAGGGGGGCATATTATATAACACAAGTTCAGAAATCACAGACGAGAGACTTCAAATTTTTGAGGATTTTTAAAAATTTTCAAGACATTCGAAACTTGGACATAATTGAATCGACAAAAGGGAATCAGCAAAGGGAATGTGATTAGGAGCCAGCAAGCCGATTGCAAAAGTTATGTACACAGAGTCAGTATAATACAAGTTTCGGGAGATAAGTCTTATCACATTCCGATGAATTCGTCTATAGCCGAAATCGCCGTGTTCTTGATAGCATTCACTCTGTCGACTACGGCCAAGTCTTCCTCTCCGGAGCCAGGGACCACCTTAGCCGTCTTGTGCAGCTCTTTCAGGTGCTTGATCGTAGCCATCAATCTGCTCCTCTGATCTTCAGTGGCCTTGGGCAGATCGGCTAGCAGTTGCTTTTCTGCGGCAATCTTCATCCTGCATTGCTCTAGCTACAGCAGCAGGTCGGCTTCTTCGAGCTCAAGTTCAGAAATCCGAGCCTGTGAAGTCGATGGACCAACCATCAGTTCTTGACCGTCTCCTCGATACTAGCTGCCACATCGGCCTGGGCTACCCTTTCTATCATTATTTTCATCGCACTCCCTAGCTTAGGCCGATGCTTGTCGATGTAGACAGCCTCTGAGATCTTGTTGGCCAGGTCTTCGCGGAGTTGGCTCTCGATCTCGAAGAACCGCGACCTGGCTGATCCACACTCCACGACCAGTCGATCTACATCGATGTCCAGCCGATTGCGGATGTCTTGAAGCATGTTCTTGAGTTTGTCGGCTATGGTTTTGTCTGGACTAGTTGCTTCAGCTTCTTCATCTTCGAGGAACTCCTTGATGTCAAATGACAGCAGATTGGCTAGGGCCTACAAGAAAGATAGAGGGGTCAGAGTAAGAATAAAGCAGTCGATTATTCAAGAACTGAAAAGAGAAAGGAACAAGGCTTACTTTTGCCACAGGAGCTAAGAGGACTACTTCTTCGGCAGCTGGGCTGGTTGGAGCGGCGGTCTTCCTCGTCATGATTGCTGGCCGAATCGACCACCTCCTCAGTGTGCTGGCTGGTTGGCCCAGCAACTTATTCGGCGACGTGACTGCCCATAGCTGACTGAGTATGTTCACTCGAGACATGGGGGGCAGCCGATGGAGACCGAAGAGGCTACACAGAAGACAAGGGTTAATTGCGATCGGCTAAGGAAAATAAACAAAGGAAAGGCAGGGTCAGAGGTCTACTGATGAAGCAGGACGGGGAGTGCGACTGGCTAGCCTTTTGAACTACAGAGGAAAATTTGGTTAAGAATTGAGGTGATCGAGGTTTGTGAGCCAAATTTGACAAGAAAAGAATTTACCTGTCGTTTCTTGGCAGGAGGGCTTGGACGAGACGAGTCGTCGGCCGGCGGGCTTACTAAATCGTGGCTCGAATCACTTGATTCGGCCGCCTCCTTGACAGCTTGGGTCATCTACTCATCCATGTCCTCTTCGTTGAGGAGTTCATCGACGCTTGGGTCGATGGATGGGAGGCTATCAGCCAGTGCAGTCGGCTTCTTCTTCTTCTTCTTCTGCTTCTTGGCGAGAGCAGCCGACGGCTTCGTAGCAGGAGCAGCCCTTTTCTTCTGTGTCAGCGCCTCACGCGTTATCCCATATAATAGGGTCTTCACTTTGGCGCTTCCGAGCCGATTACCGATGGAGCCAGTCCATAGCCGCCGGGTAGAACACCTAGACGGTATTCAATAGCAGCCCCGGAGTTGCTCACCTTCGGCAGATCTGTTTCTATCATCTGTGAAGAGGAAAAAGACTCAAGTGTTAGCGAGCCAAAACAGCCGATCATTCGAAGAAGGAAAAAAGTTCAAAGTTCAAGGACTTACCGAGGGGATCATGTCCGGCAGTAAGGAGGTGATGTAGTAGGAAGATCGTTGATGGAACAAATGTTTCTTGATTTCCACCCACCATCTGTCATATGCTGCATTTTTCTTGTCGGACAGCCCCAAGGTGCCAATACTGCCGAGAGGTGGGCCTTCTATCTCCATTAGCTTGTTCATGATTAGCTTCTCTACCACCACCCCTTGGGTTTCAATCTTATCGGCATAATAACAGCCGATGGGTAGTTGCCCAAGTCCAAACTGCCTAGGAGCCAAAACTGGGTAGTAAAACTCATACGTCTTCACCACGTTCCGGCCTTTATGGATCCCCATCGGCAGGATGCATGGGGTGAGTGTTGCGGTAAAGATCTCTCGGCACTTTAGGTAATTAGCCGAATTTACTTCTTCAAAGTTCAGCTTGATCAGCAGCTCAAAGAGTGCTCTGCCCCTGTATAAGTACCAGCACCGGTTGTCCTTGGCAAATCCGTCATATAAGGACATAAACCATTCAGCCAGCAGGTCAGCCAATTGTTTGGATCCAATATGTGTGGCCGCTGCTTCGCCATAGCACAAGAATCTTCTGGTGGTTGCTTCACCCCCTTCCTCATCTTCGATCGGCTCCAGCAGGGGGAAGCTTGCATCAGTCAATTGTGGCCGACCAGCTATGTTCTTTGTCATTAGCACTAGCCACAGTTGGAGAAACCACTAGGGGCCCCCAGTGTTGATGTCACCGTTGGAGGCAATTTTTGAGATAGCCTGCTTCAGGGTTTGATACAAGTAGCCGAGCAAAAACTTGCCTAATGGTATGTTCTTCTTGTCCACTAAGGCTTCGGTATTACTTGCCAATTTGCCATCGGCCCACACCTAGATCCACAAAAGAAGAACTTTTCCAGCCACATCATCAAGAACGCGGCATGCTCTCTGGCACTGATCGGCCCTTCCTGCATGTTCATGGCCACGAAGCCATTCCAACCCCCTATGGCCTTAGTTTTGAATGAAAATTGGCCTTTGCCTGCCAATCTGTTGGGGTTAGCCGATGATAGGACATCTAATCCAATTATCATAACTACATCGTCTAGGGAAATGGTCATTTGGCCCTGTTGGAAGACGAAGGCGTTCCAGGTGTTGTTCCAAAAGTAGGTGGCAGCCGACATCAGGGGTTCATCTTTTGTTATATCGGCTACAGACAGAGCAAGGCACTGCGCTATTCCAACTTCTTCCCAGTGGCTTTGCTTGGCCGGCTGTATCCTCTTATACCATGCCGGCCAAGACTTGTCCATCGATGGCCACGATTTAAAAGTGCCCGCCCAATGGTAAGCTTGGATTTCTCGTCCTATAGGGCATCCTGTTGGTTTCGACTATTATAAACTCGGTGGGGTCCTTATTGCTGATTGGCCCTAGGAAATATCTCTCATTTTGCAGCAGACTGGGATTACTACTTGGTGAGCAAGATGCTACAATCAGAAAGTATGCAAATTTCAGAATTGTAAACCCTAGAATTCAGATTCACAAAGGAGAACAAGCAAAAAGAATAGTTTTAGCCGATTAGGGCATACCTCAGGGAACTCGGCGGGTGACGAAGCCGATGGAGCGGCAGAGGTCGCCATTGGGATGCCTGGGGTCACCGGAGAAAGAAATCACCGCCGCAGCTTGGAGGAGACGGAGAAGTTGCAGGAGAGCTCGAGGATGTTTGATGTTGTGGACTTATGTTGACGGCGTGAGTTGTTCGGTGGGTGGCAGGCGTTATTTAAAGAGTTTTCATAATGACCGAAATAGATTCGATCTAGGATTGCACTTGAAGTTCGGATAGTACAAAATCCGCAACATTTTCATATCGCAGACTTGGGGGCATGTGTTAACGACCAAATTTGGTAACCAAATCCCCAGGTTTGAAGCAGAGATTGAAGCGGAATCGGAGGAGATGCGCGATCTGTGGGGAAACAGAGGCCGCGTCAGCTGAGTCCGAATCAGTTGAGCAGCCCGTCGACTAAGCCTGAATCGGACCAGGATAGCTGATAGCCGATTCCGAGTTGAGATAGAAGTGGAGCCAGTCCCGAAAGGAAAACATGAAGATAAAGCATTGGATTCGGTCTCCAAATTGTGCATTAAAGATATTGCCATCTATGGATAAGGTTATGTAACGGCGATTGTATCTGTAAATTAGGAAGTTGTTTTTGTAATGCGGCATGGGACTGCGTCCCGAGATATTGTCGTACTGTAAATAGTAGGTAAGGTAGAAACCGTGTTCTTCACGGATATCGTTGTGCCCGGGTATAAATAAGACCCGAGGTCTCTTGTAAAATAACAATACACAATCAATCAACTTCAGCGCATCGCCACCCTTTATTTTATTCCTTACGACAAGTTCTTGCTCTTGCTCGGCCTGCATCGGCTTCGATCTCCGAACAAGGTAATTCCTTGTTACAAGTGGTTTGTATCGTCGGGGTTAGTGCTTTCATCATCATGATACACCAGTTTCGAATGTTATAAACTGCTTAATCTATCATATGCGACATATAATCTAGAGCAATGTCTAGATCTATCTCGCAATCGGTTGATTTCTCTCTGAAGACAGCAGCCGATAGAGTTAGATCCAGAAGTTGAATTAGATTATATGTCATGTCTACCGTCTCAAGGGGTTCTCATTAGCTTATATAGATCTAGTATTTATTTTTGTACTTAACGCTGCATCTAATCGACCTGTTAAGTCGCTTTTAGAACTATAAAGATCTGTTCGGTTTAATGTTTATCATTAGAGACAGCGCCGGGGTTTCAACCGGCCTTACCTGTTTTAGTTATCTTCTAGTATTAATTGCTATTAGATATATTAAAGCCTCCTTTTATATTAAGATCTCAATCTATTTAAATGCCCTAAGACAGCATCAATCTACCAAGTTACGTTGACAGCCGATTGATCTAGGTTTAGTGGATTTAGGTTAGATTAATATTTTTTTATAAAATGTATCGGAGTACTAGCCGATTCACATTAGACCTGCAGCATCGACTAGGTTATCAATGCAGATAATTATTATCCTAATGTGCCTTTAGCCTAAGTGATTTATATTATTTCGGTATACTACCGATCTATCCCAATCACTTAGTATAAATGTGCTTTGGAATAGAAATTATATGTTTGTTGATGTCTTCAGCCGATCCGGTAGGATCTAATATTAACTTAACACCTATTCTGTGTTTTCTTGTTGGTTACAGGATCAAACCAACTGGCACGCCCTAAATTCACCAAAGGCGACCATCTTGGACCTGCACTAGAGTAAAGCAAATCTCTCAGGCCAGTGCATGGGAATCAAATTTCTCATCAACACTATGTCTCTAGGCTGGCTGTCTACGCTACCGTTGGGTGACCTCGTCCCTATGCTGGATGGCTCCTTCACCGCCTACTAGGGACTACGTCTCCAGGCTGGCTGCCTATGCCACCATAGGGTGCCCTTGTCTCCATGATGGCTAGCTCCTTCGCTGCTAACTAGGGGCTACGTCTCTAGGCCGGCTGCCTACGCCACCGTCGGGTGACCTCGTCCTCATGCTGGCCGGCTCCTCCATCGCCGACTGGGTGCTGTGCCTCCACATCGACTACCTAGGCCGCCACCGGGCGGCCACATCGTCGTGCCGGCCGGCTTCTCCGCTGTCCACCGGGGGCTGAGCCTCTATGTTGGCTGCATCCGTTACCGTTGGGAGACCACGGCACCGTGTTGGCCAACTTCGTTATCACCAATTAGCTTCCTTAACTTCACGGTTTGGGTTGCTTCATGGGATAAGGAAAATGCCATGGAGTTTGCTTTATTCAACCACATGCTATTAAGAGCTTTTGTTCTTGACTCTACACTTGGTTGATGCTCAACTAAGTATAGAGTCGAGGGCTACTGTGGGGTACATGGTACCCTGGTACCTCATGTCTCCTTTGTGCTGCATAGCATGGGGTGGACCGAGTGCCCTATGCCCATGTGTCTTACTTGTAATCTAAGAAAGAGAGATTTTTAGGATGAGATATAATTTCGAGGATTATGCATATTTTTTATGATAGAATAGGAAGATTTAGTTGTAACTGACTATAATACTTTCATTGTAACCCTCCCCCTCATCTTATATAAGAGGAGGCAGGGGTCCAAGATCAGGGCAACTTCCCACAACCCGGCATACACACCGTAGTTGATCATTCTCTAATATGCGTTGTTAACTATTCCTATGCTGATCTACTCACACCGATACAGATCTAATCCACATACAACTGGAATAGAGTGTTACCTCATACTGAGGGCTTGAACCAGTATAAACATCTGCGTGACCATCTCTCCTTGATCTAGTGCACCTTATAAATTATATTGTCAATCACTAGAATCAACAATAGCATCGTTGAGAAATAGTAGAGTGGGTCATAAGAGGTTTATAATAAGAGATTATGAGTGTACACATGCTCATAAAAGTGTTGAAACAAGTTGCAAGAATGAAGGTGAAAAAAGTGGGAAGGATGCTGATTTAGCCCCCTCAACAATGGCAGATCAACAAGGAAGTGTTGCTCTGGGAAGCAAGAAAAAGTGGGTTGAAGATGCAAATTGATAGAAAGCGAAGTGTTGTTGTGAGGTACTATTGCGAAGCCGACATGACAATAGGCTTCAGAGAATGTAACAGTGTTTCAGAAAGAACACACGCCCCGATGGTCAAGTGTTGTGGGAGAAAGAAGTTCTATAGATCTCATAGGCACATCCCAGCTCAGGACTACGAATTCCTGAAAACTTTGCACTACTGCAACATCCAAACATCATACTTTGTAGCTTTGTTGGGTGATCTACATGGTGAAGTAGGGAACTTGAGTTTCCCATCAAAGGATGTGTTGAATGCATGCTCCGAGTTGAGAAAATCAACATCATTCGAAGATATGGCGACAACCATAGACTACTTTCAACAAGTCCAAGCTGAGAATCCATATTTCTACTATGCGGTGAAATTTGATGAAAAAATGTGGTCAAGGCTCTATTTTGGGTAGATGGCAGGGTGAGAAAGTTGTATAAAAGTTATAAGGATTGTGTTTGACACAACATTAATGACTAACCGGTATAGCATGTCGTTTGCACCTATAGTGGGCATCAACAACCACTTATAAACTATACTTCTAGGGTGTGCACTAGCTATTGATGAGACAACTAATACAATTGTGTGGATATTTGAAAGATGGATGCAAGCTATGAACGTAAATCCTCCAGGATCGATTCTAATTGATTGAGACAAGGCTACAAGGGTGGCAATAGAGAAAGTGTTCCCTGTTGCCATTCATAGATGTTGTATTTGGCATGTGACCAACAAGATGGACCAACAACTGTTGGCTTTGTACAATACAAAAAAGGATTCCAGTCTACACTATATGCTTGCATTTATGATACAGATTCAAAGGAACATTTCGAAACATCGTGAGAGAAAATGCTTGATGAGTTTGAACTTCATGATAACAACTACTTGAAAAACTTATGGGAAACTAGGTGGATGTGGGCACCTTCATTGTTCAGCATAAACTTTTTCCCCTTCACTGGAATGACAGGCAGGTCGGAGGGCTTTAACAACCTTTTCAAGATCTTTGTTCACCCGCAAGACTCAATGTCGATGTTTGTGAAACAGGATGAACATATCGTAGAAACGAGGCTTGACCATGAGGAGAACCATGGTTACAAAATAGAAACAATAGAGCCAAGGTTTTGGTCAAGGTACTTCTTTTTCAACAGAGTGAAACTTAATTCTGTCATTTATAAATGTTATGATGAAACATAATTTGGATGTTGTGTGAGACACTCTGGTTATATGTGCTGAAACATTAATGACAGTGTGTTGCAACAATTGAGAAGCAAGCATATAGATTTTACACAAGGAGGTTTTTTGAGGATAAGTTTCAGCCTGAAATATAAGGGATGACAGACCTTAAAGCAGAAAAGTGACAAATATCGACCAATCAAGAATAACGATGTACAAAGTTTGGGCAAGTGAATCAACAAGTGCAACAAAGTTGTTCATGGTATAAGTTGATGAAACAGTCTCTCAATATCTCTGCCCCTGCCACAAATTTGAAAAAGATGGGCTTCTATGTTCACATATTCTGAAAGTGATGGATAGGATGAATGTCGAGGAAATACCCCAGCAATACAAGCTGAAAAGATGGTCTGAACAGGCAACATTGCAGATTGCTGAACCACACAATGTGCCTGAGCCATCATTTGGTGTTCCAACAACAGACATGTTGAGATTCAATGCATTGTGCAGGAGTGTGATGGACCTAGCTTCAGATGCTTGCAAGAATGAAGATACGTACATGATTGTTTCAGTTGGAGCGCAGAACCTAAAAGCTATGGTAGCAACAGCCACATATCATGCCTGAACAAGAAGAGGTGTCGACAACACCTAAAGACCCCCTACGAGGAAAAGGAGAGGGAGGCCACTAGAAGAAGTGGAAAGACACAAACTAATAGGAGAGGTTATAGCTGAAAAGAGCAAGAAAAGGAAGACAAAAAGGAAAATCAAGTGCTCATATTGCCAAGAGGATACTCATAATGTGCAGACATGTCCGTACCTGAAGATGACGAGCATGCGGGAAGTGTTGCTCAATCTAAAAATGCTGCAGGCAACTGAATTGAGACTGTGAGAAAAGGAAACACAGCAGGTGGGCACTAATTCAGTTTGAGGGCTACAGATTTATTTGATGCTGTCATATTTTGTTCATTTTTTTATGTGAAACAATTCTTCATAATAGCATGAAACAAAACTATATATGGACTGAGATAATTTATATGTTAATAACAAAATAAGTGGGACAAAATTTGCGTTATTGCTTTAGTTATATGTTGCTCTAGGTTCTCTCTTTCTTTTTTTTTGGTTAGATTGATTTTTCTACATGTTATGAAAACAAACTATATTCGGTATGCGATGCTAAATAAAGTATATGTTTTCAAAATGAGGGATGAAACATACACACATTAAGCGCTAAAACATACAGAGAGCAAAAAGTGCTGAAACATACACAGAGCAAAAGTGCTGGAACATACACAAAGTAAGTGCTGGAACATACACACAGTGAGTGCTGGGACAATTTGGCAACAAAAAATGAGAGTGCATAACAGTGCATACATATTTCCATCTTTCCAAAAAAAAAGCATCATCAAAAACATTTCAAATACCATCCATAGTAAATTCATACATATAATTTGAGTTCTTTCCCATAATGACTAGACAAAAAAATTGTAAATTGGGGAGGGGGGAGGCCGGCCTAATCCATAACTACTTTGATGACACTTGACTATAGTTAGTTGAGGTCAGGTGCGAATTGACCATCAATTATGTCACAATCTTCCTGTAGGTCTTCGTCCACTTGTCATCAAAATTGGCCACCTTTGTTCCATCCCAGTTGTCAATAAACCTCATGTAGAAAAAGCCATAGTCGAACCTAGGAAAAAAGGTGACGGCAGGTGGTGATAAGATAACAAAACAGTGTTATGAAAAAAAGAAATTGAAAAGGATTAAAAACAACTTACAAATTGGTCTGTAGTGTGTACGGCAGTGGAGACTAACTTTGAAACTTTTATGTCTTTAGGTCCAATTTTACCATCGAGCGCAACCTTGGAGAAGTTAACCAATTGCATTACATAAGAAATAAAATGATGAAATAGTCAGCTTTGGGTTGTGAAACAAATCAGTATTTTATGTTGAAACCGGCGGAGGCAATAAAATGAAACATGCTGATAGTGCAAAATAGTTACCAGGTTCTAAGCGTTTTGGAACCACTCTGAATCGAAGCCCTTGTTCGTTGGGTCAAAATAATTAATCTGATTACGCAGCTGGTTGATGCAATCAGAGCCCTTGTTCATTGGGTTGAAATAATTAATCTGATTATGAAGCTGGTTGATGCATATCAACACCCAATGCATGTTCCGTTCAATTGGGAAGGACTAGGAGAGAAGAAAAAGGGAAGTACTGTCAGCAGAGTTGGATGTAACTGTGTTCTGAAATAATAAGTGTGTGGAGTCTAAGACAGTTCAGGCTGTGGTGATGACACAATGCCTACCAATTGCTAACAAAAATATTGCCAGAATAAAGAAAAAAAGAGAAACATAACATATCATGTTTGGCGAGTTTTTCCTCTTTGTTAATCATCTGAAGCCTTTTAAACAGATCTGGGACATGAAGTTCTCTGGCTCAACAATCAATTGACCTTGGAAACAAAAAGAACTTGGGCAAAATCAAGCACACCTGCCAAGCCCCCAAAAGCTGCCCAAGGGAGAAAAAAGCTAGAGAAGAGCAAAAGGTACAAAAATACTGTAAAGACAGGAGAGAACACATATTTTTTTAATGTTTGATTTCATCTTGATCTCTTCTTTGTGTCATTTAACATCTCGATCCAAGAAGCCATTACTTCATTGCTCATCTCGCCTCTAGGTTTCATTTCATCACGGAAATACTCGAGTGAAACATGGAATCCACCCAGCTTTAAGAATGGAGGTAGTGACTTGTTATAGTGAAAAATGAAGTAAAACATACATGTATAGCATGAAGTATCATATTGAAACATTATGATGAAACAAACATATATAGTACAATGGAACATGTAGATACATTGTTCTGAAACATCCAAGTGTAGT
This sequence comes from Oryza australiensis, assembly GCA_019925245.2. Lineage (NCBI taxonomy): Eukaryota > Viridiplantae > Streptophyta > Magnoliopsida > Poales > Poaceae > Oryza > Oryza australiensis. Next base: position 892,036 of record JAIFGZ020000311.1, read on the forward strand.
GCACTGGAACATACAACAAAGGAGTGTGCAGGGGTCATCCATGTATAGAGCTGCTGTAACATATTGAAAAATTGTGGTGAAACAAACATGTATGGTATACTGGAACATACAAATACATTGTTCTGAAACATCCATGTGTAGTGTACTGGAACATACAAAAAGAACTGTGCAGGAGTCATACATGTAGTGTGCTATAACATATTGAAAAGTTGTGATGAACCAAAAATGTATGGTACACTGGAATATGTAGATATATTCTGTTGAAACATCCAAGTGTAATGCATTGGAACATAGAAAAGCAGTGTTCTGAAACATCCGATGAAAAATTATATAGCTGTCAAAGAAAAAGGAAAATTTGAAAAAAATTACAACTCACATATCATTAGGTGCATCCTTTTTTTCCTCTTTGGCATCGATGCAAGAACGCATCTCGTGTAAGTATCATTCACTTCTGTCGTTGTCTTCATCTTCTCCTCATCTTCACCACCATCATCAATGTCCTTCCTTGCCCTTCTCTTCCTATTCTTTTTTCTCATGAGTGCTTGGACCACTACTTGCATCACCTTGTGCCCCTGTAGGAGGAAAGGTATTTGTAGTCAGAAACAAAAAATGATAATGGTAATTGTTATACCTGCAGGCAAAGACAAAACCATTGTGTTTGATGTATTTGCCGTTGCCGAAGACTGAGGCACTGGAGAAGACGACCTTGCTGCTGCAGGAGGTTGAGCTGCTGGAGAAGGTGACCTGGCTGCTGCCAGAGACTAAGCTGCTGGAGAAGGCGACCAAGCTGCTGGAGAAGACAACCTAAATGCTGTAGAGAATGGGCTGTTGGAGAAGGTGACCTAGCAGCTGCCGGAGAATTAGTTGCTAGAGAAGGCAGCCTCGCATCCACTGGCAAAGGGTGTTCTGGAACAATTTGGACATTCATGCCTTGTGTGCTAATGTATTTAGGATCAGTTTGATCAAAGCGATTGAATGATGGTGCATGACAACCTTCGCTTAGTATAGGGCTCTCATAGTGCTGTGCCATGATGAAACCTGAGGTGGGTGGGCTGGTGGGGATGCTATTAGTCCCGCCTGAACCTTCTTTGCTTGGAACAACAACAACAACATCCGAAGGTGCATCACCATGGTCAGTGTTTGTTGGGTTTGCATCAACATCTCCATCGCCTGCTGCAACATCTCTTGCACCTAGCGCAAAACTTATCTCCGAAATCATTTCGCCTATCCTTTTTGCATGTAGATCCATCATGCACTTTCTGAACATGTCAACAGCTGATTCAGTCTTTTCACGCCACATGATGATGTGCTTTTGGATAATAGTTTTCATGCTTGACGGCAATTGAAACATGAAAAAGTGAAAACATAAAAGATGCAACAATTGAAACTACAAAAAAGAAAAAGGTGATGTCGAAACTTGGTTTCGGCAATAGAAATTTGGGGGTGCAGTCAAGATCGCCAAGCTCGATGGGTTAAGTGGAAAACAAGGTTTAGACAGTTCAGCCCTCTCGTGAGGTAATACCCTACTCTGTTTCGGGGATTCGATCCGCCGAGTGTTTCCGATCTCAAGATCTAGTGTATCGCCTATAAAATTTCTTGCTCATGAATCTGATATCCCTCAAGGGACGCCCCTTACCCCTTTTATATAGTCTCGGAGGGCGGGCTTACAAGTCCGAAACCCTATCATACTCTAAGTTAGTTTCCTCAATCTTACCAAGTTATGACTATCAGCCGTTGCCTTATCTGATCGGCAACGTAACACCCAAGTCATAGCCGGTTTACACAATCCATAAACATAACCTATCCCTATTTCTAGTCGAACAAGCTTGCCATGAGGATATCCGATTGCCGTAATCTCCATAGTAGCCCCCGAGTCCTTCGCAGTCGATGAGATAACTTTGCCTCGAACCAAAGCAACACACAGCCGAACGAGTGGTTCTGTTGCTGAGTGGTTCCGTCATCCCTGCCTGAATCTCCCGAGTGGTTCCAAAGACTGTCTGGAAAACATGCCAAAAATTATCAAAAAATAAATATCTAGGTGCATCTCCTGATGCACCTAATTAGGTGTAGCCTCCGACTATATGGTTAGTCAAAAACAGACTAAGCATATAGTCAAGAATTATAAAAAATCATAAATGCTTAGTCCAAGCTAAAGCAATCATAGAAACCACATCACTCGGCAAGCTTATGCTTATCCGAGTTAATCTGCCCGAGTCGTCTCGGACTAGATAATTTAATTAGCCCTCATGGGTAAGAAATCAATTCACTCGGCAAGCTCGTGCTTATCCGACTTAACTTGCCCGAGTCATCTCGAGACAAATTTTTCAGTCATCTGAAGAATACGACCAAAATATTAAATAGCTCCTGCCATAATTTTAGTCTTAATCTAAAAAGATCTTCACCAAGGTGGAAAAATAGCATTGATATAATCATTTAATCAAATGCTTAAAAACCAAATAGTCCCTATCATCAGGACAGCCATAAAAAGCTTAACTATTTGTCACCATTCAAATTGCATCGTGCCAACTTCTCATGAAGTTACGCAAACCGCGGTACGAAAGGATTTTAAAGGTATTGGGCAATTAGACACGTGCATATTGCCAGGGCAAATCTGCTTAAGTCCATCCACTTAAGTCCCTAAGGACACGCATCAGGCCACACCTTAGCTGGGCCGCAAGTCTCTGATGGGCTCGGCCCAATCGCGAGACGACTTAACAAAACCCTCAAGTCTTTTTACGAAGCCTCGAGGTCATCCCCGCCACTTCTTCCCCAAAAATTTCCTCTTTCGCAGCACTGTTCACCAGCTCTCCGCGGATAACCCTAGACTCGCGCGCACCCAAATCCATCGACTTAGAAGCTCTCATTTCACCACAAGCCATCTTCCGCATCCATCCCCCAAGATCCCCTCGTTGAATCCCCATTCCCCGTGCCATATCTATTCTCCCCAAATCGCATCCATGGCGGGAGAGAAGGAAATCCCCTTCGAGCAATGGGCGTCCTCAGACGTCAAGGAATCAACTCTTCGGGATATGGTGAAGAACTGGGTTCTTCCTCCCAAGGAAATCATTGGCTGGCGCCCGGCAGCTGGTGAGGAGTTCCCCACTCCAAACACCGGTGAGATCGTTGTTTTCACTTCTTTTTTCTACTGTGGTTTTGGCCTTCCCACCTCTGATTTCTTTCGGGGCCTTCTCGAGTATTATGGTCTTCAACTCTATCACTTGAATCCCAACTACATGCTTCACATTGCACTCTTCATCCATGTCTGCGAAGCTTTTCTTGGCATCCTTCCCCACTTCCAACTCTTCCCCGCATGTTTTATCTTAAGCCACATCCAAACAAGGATGAACTCTGCATTGTCGGTGGGGTCGGCTTTCAACTCCGTGAAACTCTTCGCAAAGATTATTTCTCTCTCCCCTTGAAATCTTCTAACAAAGGCTGGCATGCAAACTGGTTCTACATCTCCAATCTTGAACCCAGTTTGCTCAAGTTGGTCGGCCTTCCACCTGTTCCAAGGCCTAACTGGAGCACTGTGCCGGTGGCCCAAGACTGGGATGAAGCTAACAAGCTCTTGGCCAATATCCTGAAGATGAAGAAAAAGGGCCTTCGGGGAGAACAAATCACTCGGCACTTCATCAAGAACCGACTGGCACCTATCAAAGAAAGATCCAAGCCTGTATTCGAGTATGAGGGTGAAAGGGATCCCAATCGGGAGGACCGTGACTCCTTGAGCTACGAGACCCTGAAGACTCGTATATACAAGATCTTTTCTTCTGGGATTGCGGTCGAGCGCAGCCTCATGTTGCCTGTTCTCCCATTCAGCTTGTACCGTCCTCCTCCTCCGGTAAGCCGACTTAGCTTTTTTAATGTCTTTCAATCTTGATATTGCATCTCTTAGTGTATAAAAAATCTCCCTTGCAGGAAAATGCTTCCATCATCTCTAAGCCGTACAAGGTGCATCATGACGATGCACCAGCTCGGCCTGCCAAGAAACCAGCCGGCGGTGTCAAGATCAGGAGTGATCCAGTCGGCAAAAGGGCTACCGCCGATGATGAGGTCAGCAAGCGGGCGAGCAAAAGGAGGCTGGTGATTGATGATTCGGATGATGACGTTCCAGCTCCTCAAGCAGAAGCAACCCCTCCGAGGCCATCTCCCAAATCCGCACCTAAGATTCGCCGATCAGCCAGGTATATCTAAAAATTGAAATCATGTCTTTGCTGAAAACCTTTCTGCCTTTGTACCGATTGTTCCCATCTTTTTCCTTGCAGGAGGCCTCAGAACATAGACCCCACTGGGCAGAGTGAGGGCCCAAAGCCATCTGCAGCGATTGAAGCGACAAAGCCTGCAGAACAAGAAACTCAGGGCCCTCTCCCGAGTGAGAGCGCTCCGAGTGAGAAGCCCCCACCTCCCAGTGAAGATATCCTGAGGGAGGAGCCCCTGACTTCCAGCCAGGAGACCTCTGCTGGAAACCAGTCGGCAAAAGAAGAGGTCTCGACTGTCGTTCAAAGCGCCCCGACTGAAAGCCAGTCGGGTGCGAACCAAGAAGAAAAAGGCAGCCGGCAAGTACCAGTCAAGTGTTCGGCCACTGATGCTGGTAAGCTCTAAAGAGGTCTTCTGACTTTAGTCTTTAATCTGTCTTTTCTTTGTCTTCATTTGTCTTCTTTAAATCGATCAGCCAAAGTGGAGGAGATCCCTAGGCTGCAATCTTCAGAGACTTGGGTCCCTCCAATCAAGATAGAGTGGCGCGACTCCGAGAGCTTAAAGCAAGGCATTATTTTGAACAAGCAGAAAGAGAACGAAGAAAGAGACATGCTTGTTGACAGCCTAAATGAAGCTACCCGGCTGCTAATTGTAAGCATCGCTCTTCCCTGTTATAGCCTTATGGTTTCTTTTAGTCGACTAACCCTGAACTCGTGTGCAGAGAGTATATTGCCGATCGATGGCAAAGTCTGACGCCCTTGAGAAACTGGTCCCCCACTTGAACCCCCTGGAGAACATTCAGCAGGAGCTCAAGGCCACTCAGGAGGAGGCTGCATCAAGAGAGGCTGCCCTGCGGAGAGTGATTGCCGTGCTCCGGAAAGAAAACCTTGACCTCCGGGGTTCAGTTGGGAGTAAGTTTAATCCTCACGGTCTCTTTATGCCTCCATTTTTAGTCTGTCTTGATCTTGACGTCAGCAAATTTTCTTGTTGCAGAGAACTCGTCAGAAGTCCATATACTCCAGACCTAGCTGGAAGAAGCTAACGCTAACAAAGCCGAGATGGAATCTAAGTTCGAAGGTAAATTATCTTAAGATAGTGTTGTTCATTTTGCTTCATCTTTGAGTGTCTGTGTAATTATGTGTCTCTTGCAGCTTATAAAGTCAAGACCTGAGCGCAATTCGATGTCTTCGTCGAAAGGGTCCGAAGAGCCAAAGGCGTATGGGATGACATTGCTAATGCGGCCACACTGATCCTCTTGTCGCTGTTCTAGCATGGACTCGAGACCAGCTCATTGGATGTCGTCGAGGTCTTTGACAAGCTCAGGAGAGCCCCGGATCAGTACATAGCTAACATCTCAGAAACGGCCACCATGGGAGCAGGCCTCGCTCTTGCGCAGGCCAAGTCACTCTATACTCGGATAGATATTGACTCAGTCGGGGAAGGCTTCGCCGACGGCACTTCGGATGAGCAGACCTTAGAGTTTATTTGTGAAGCACAGGAGTCGGCTAAAAAGGTAGCTGCTGATGTAGTAAACAACTTTCGATCTTGATTATTTTGCAGACTTGGTATGTAACTTCTGGTGCGAACTTGTAAATATTTAGCTTATTTATGTTAGTGTCTTGATCCGAATCTTTATATCAAATTTCTTAAGTAATTTTCGTCCGACTGTCATCAAGCCTAAACTTGATTAGGTCATCAAAAAATTCTCAGTCCTTTTCTATTGAACTCGAATCAAAACACTAGACAATGATAAACCAAATATAAACAAGTTTTTGAAGAAAACCATGCTTTATTGACAAATGTATAGCCCCGACTGTCAACTCAAGAAGTCGTCTTGCTTGAGGTTGGCAGTCGAGAATAGCACAAAACTTAAAGTAATTTAAGCATAGTATCGTCGAAGATGTTCGATATTCCAGGAGTTCTCCACCATGGACCCATCTTCATGCTTTAGTCGATACGCTCCGGGCCGAGTCACCTCAGCGATTATGTATGGTCCTTCCCATAGTGAAGATAATTTGTGACGGTCTTTGGTGGTCTGAATTTTGCGTAGAACCAAATCGCCGACAATGAAAGCTCACGCCTGAACATTGCGACTATGGTAACATCAAAGTCCTTGAAGATATCTAGCCGACTGGATCAAGGCTGCCTCACGGGCCTCTTCCAGTCGGGTCAGGTCATCCACTCGGTCTTGATCATAGCGCTCGTCGTTGAAACTGCGGACTCGAAGAGACTCATACTCCATTTCATTTGGCAGCATGCCTTCTGCCCCATAAACCAGGAAGAAAGGAGTTTGGCCGGTGGCCCGATTGGGCGTAGTCTGCAATGACCATAGGACCGAAGGTAATTCTTGAACCCATCTGCCGACATAAGGTTTGAGCCTGTCAAACACTCGGGCCTTGATGCCTTGAAGAACCATGCCATTGGCGCACTCAACCTGTCCATTGCTTTTGGGGTGCGTGACTGATGCGTAGCACATTGATACAATAATCTTCATAGAAATCCTTGAAAATGCCTCCAGTGAATTGAGTCCCATTGTCGGTTATGATTCTGTTTGGGACACCAAACCGGTGCACGATGTTGATGATAAAGTCTCGTGCCTTGTCAGCGGTGATCGTAGCAACCGGCTTAGCCTCAATCCACCTAGAAAACTTGTCGATTGCGACGAACATATGTGTGAATCCTCCTGGAGCCTTCTTGAAGGGGCCGACCATATCCAAGCCCCATACCGCGAACGGCCAAGATAATGGAATCGTTCGTAGCTCTTGGGCTGGAACATGGCTCTGCCGAGCAAAGAACTAGCAACCTTCACATGTGCGAACCACTTTGTCGGAGTCAGAGACCGCTGTGAGCCAGAAGAAGCCTTGTCTATAGGCTTTGCTTACCAAGGTACGTGCCGCCGCGTTGCTTCCGCATATACCCGAGTGGATATCTTGGAGTAGTTGTCGTCCTTCCTCAGGCGTGATACATCTCATTAGGACTCCAAAAGGGCTTCTCTTGTATAATTAAGAGTCGACCATGGCATAACCCTGATAACGACGTCGGACTCGTTCCGCCTCATCCCGGTCTTCTGGCAGCTCTTGCTGAGTTAAAAATTTGATGAGCGGTGTCCTTCAGTCGGCAGCGAGCATGGCGACTTGATTTGCAGCTTGCTCGTTGGGAATTGGCTTTGCTACAACAGTCGGCTCATAGAGATGCTCTACAAAAACGTCTGTTGGGGCGGTTTCTCGCTTGGACCCGAACTGCGCCAACTCGTCAGCTGCCTCATTGTTGTGTCTCAAGACATGGGATAGCTCCAGTCCATCAAACTTGTCTTCAAGTTTGCGAACTTCTTGCCGATAGGCTTCCATGGTGTCGTTTAAACAGGACCAGTCTTTCATCACTTGGTTGACAACCAGCTGGAAATCTCCTTTCACGACCAACCGTCGTATCCCGAGTGAAACAGCAAGTCGTAGGCCATGCAGCAGGGCTTCGTACTCAGCGACGTTGTGTGAGGCAGAGAAATGAATGTGAAGAACATATCGCAGCCTTTCTCTAGTCGGGGAAATCAGCACAACTCCCGCTCCCAAGCCAGTGATCCTCTTGGATCCATCAAAGTGCATGGTCCAGTGTTCTAGTTCTTCCCTAGGTACGTCTTCTTGTTGCTTGGTCCACTCGGCCAGGAAATCCGCCAGGGCCTGTGACTTTATAGACGTCCTTGCCTTGAAAGTTAAGTCCAGCGGCATCAGTTCCAGGGCCCACTTTCCGATGCGCCCAGTCGCCTCCGGTTGTGGATGACATCGTCGAGTGAAAAGGAAGTGACGATGGTGACCGAGTGACCCTAAAAATAGTGCGCTAATTTCCTTGCGGTTATCAGAACACCATATAATAATTTTTGTACCTGGGGGTAGCAAATTTTGGCTCCTGCCAGCACTTCGCTAACAAAGTAGATTGGCCTTTGAATCTTCTGGACTCGTCCTTCTTCCTCACGCTCGACGACGAGAACTGTGCTGACCACCTGGTGAGTCGCTGAGACATATAACAACAGGGGTTCCGAGGCTGAGGTGAGGCTAGGACGGGCAGCGTCATGAGAAATTCTTTGAAATCTTCAACGGCTTTGTGGGCTTCCGTGGTCCATTGGAAGTCCTCGGTTTTCTTCAGTAACCTAAAAAAAGGCATGCCTCCCTCGCCTAGTCGGGAGATGAATCGGCTTAGCGCCACCATGCAGCCAGTGAGCTTCTCGATAACTTTCTAGTTACTCGGGGGCTTCATATTCAAAATAGCGTTGATTTTCTCTGGGTTAGCTTCGATGCCGCGATGGGACACCATGAAGCCGAGCAGTTTGCATGATGGCACACCGAATGTGCATTTCTCCGGGTTCAACTTCATTCTGAAGACCCGAATGTTTTTGAAGGTTTCTTCTAAGTCAGCAATCAGGTCTTCCTTCTGCTTGGTCTAGATGATGACGTTGTCGACATAAGCTTCCACGTTTTTTCCGATCTGCGTCTGAAAGCATCTCTGGATCATGCGCTGGTACATGGCTCCGGCGTTTTTCAAACCGAAAGGCATCGTGATGTAGCAGTAAGCTCCAAACGACGTGATGAATGATGTTTTCAGGCAGTCAGATTCCTTCAAGCTGATCTGGTGGTAGCCCGAGTAACAGTCCAGAAAACTCAAGAGCTTGCAGCCGGCTGTTGAATCTACGACTTAGTCGATGCGAGGCAATCCGAATGGATCTTTAGAGCAGGCTTTGTTGAGATCAATATAGTCAACGCACATGCGCCATTGCCCTGTCTTCTTCCGGACCAGGACCGGGTTAGCTAGCCAGTCGGGATGGTAAACCTCTTTGATGAACCCGAGGGCTAAGAGTTTTGTGAGTTCTTCCTTGATGGCATCTTTTCGATCCTGAGCAAAGCGGCGTAATCATTGTTTAATAGGTTTCGCGTCATCTCTGACGTGTAAATAGTGCTCGATCACCTCCCTAGGAATACCAGGCATATCGGATGGTTTCCAAGCAAAAACATCTTTATTATTTTGGATGAAGGTGACGAGCACGCTTTCCTATTTAGGATCTAGCTCAGCGCTGATTATAGCGGTTTTGGAAGGATCCAATGGATCAAGGAAGATCTTCTTTGTTTTGGCGTCGCCTTGTCCCGACTTGGCTATCTTCCTCGCAGGGATTTCGCCCTCGTTAGATGTTGATGCAGTCAATCGGATTTATTCCTGGCCACATGATCTCTCACAAGATTGGGCCATATCGCAGCTTTCATTGTCGCAGGTGAAGGCTTGTTTGACGTCGCTGCGCAGAGTGATGACACCGTTGGGGCCGGGCATCTTCATGCAGAGGTAGGTGTAGTGTGGTATCGCCATGAACTTGGCGAGTGCAGGCCCTCCAATGATTGCGTGGTAGGCCGTTTCGAAGTTGGCCACCTCGAAGGTGATGTTCTCCGTTCGGAAGTTCTCTCGAACTCCGAAGGTGACTGGAAGGGCGATGTGCCCAAGTGGCATAGATGACAGTCCTGGGATGACTCCGTGGAAGGGGGCTGAGCTTGCCTTCGGCTCGGATCTTGGAATCTGCATCTCGTCCAGGGTCTTGGCGAAGAGAATATTGAGGGCGCTGCCCCCATCAATGAGGACGCGTTTCAGCTTTATGTTTCGAACCACCGGGTCTAGTACCAGGGGATACCGCCCCGGGTGGACCACTCGGTCAGGATGATCCGAGCGGTTGAACGTGATGGCCACCTCGGACCATCGTAGATATTGTCGGACTTCAGGTTGTGCCGCGTTGACCTCGCGATCGGTCATCTTTTGCTTCCTCTTGGATTCGTAAGCCTGCGGCCCCCCGAAATTGTGATTCAGCTCGCCCACGGGGTCTTGAAAAGGCTCCGAATTTCCAGTCAGGTTGTTCTTCTTGGTTCCTGATGGGCCGGCTTTGTCAGTCGGCTTCTTGGTTAGTTGCGCCGCATATTGTTTAGCGAATTGCTTGTAAATGAAGGAGTCCTTGGCCGCATGCTTGTGATTTGGATGATGCGTGCACTGAGCGTTCATGATCATGTTGTAGGCCGCAACCCGGGGACGGCGTTGAGAGTTGGACGTTGTGTAACGCCCAAAATCGGAGAATTTAAAAACCGAAAATTAAAAATCGGAACTTACAAAAATCTTTCTGCTTGTTGTTGCGTGATCGAGTTTTTCGCTTCTTATTTGCCAGCTTGGTTGCATAAACTTATATGTGAGCGATTCATCTCGGTATTTGTGAAAAACCAAATGATTTGGATTTCCGTTGGGAGAAAAATCTCGGAGTTTAAAGTTAGGAATTTTAAATTAAAATAGGAAGAGGGTGTGGATTCATAAAAATGTGTGTTGGGAAATAAAATATTAATTAGAAAATAAAGTGGTCAATAAAATATTTTTAAAGGATTTATATAAGGCTAGAAATTAATTGGAACTAAAATTGTGATTTATGAATTTAAGAAAAAGGGTTAAATTAAATAGGTGATATATATTTTAAATAAATTAAAGTGGGTGAAAAGTTTGAAAATATATTTTAATATTAAATTTGGGAATACTAGATTTTTATTTTGAATTTTTAGAGTGAAAGAAAATAGGAATTGAAAAATGGAATTGAAAATCGGAAAAATCAGAATTGGCTGTTCAATATGTCACAAGGTGTTCGACGTCGTACCGGCCCGCCTCGCGCCGCCGCACGTTGCCGCCGTACCGCGCCGCGCCCGCATGTGCCACGCGCCACGCGCCCGCGCCCGTCCCGCACGCCGCGCTCGGCCCCGCCCACGCGTGCGCCGCTCACGCCACGCGCGAGCCGCCGCACCCGCCCCGCCCGCGCTCGCCGCCTCGCGTCGCCTGCCGTACCATGCCCCGCGCGCACGCTCGCGTGCGCAATTGCGCCGCGCCCAGCCCCGTGCGTCGCCCGCGTTCCCGCGCGCCGCCCGCCCACCCGCGCACCGCGTGCGCCATCGCTGTACCGCGTCGGTCCCCCTTCTCCCTGTTCTCTTTCCCCGGCCGTGCCTATAAAGAGGGTTGAAGCCCTCTCTTTTCCCCACCTCACGCCGTTTCCCTCGCCATTCCCTCGCCGCAACCCTAGCTCCCGAGCACCATCACCGTCGAGCGCCATCCCCTCCCCAGCGCGCCGCGCCGCAAGCCACCACCGCCGTGCACGGTGCCCCACGACCTCCCTTGCCGTCACCGTCGCCGGTAAGCCCCGAGCCGCCGCCCCTCCCTCGCTTGCACCGGTCGCCGCCGCCAGAACAGTGGAGAGAGGAAGCGGAGCGCCGATCGAACAGTGGGAGGGTAATAAATAGTAAAAGAGAAAAAGAAAAGAAAAAGAGAAGAAAAAAAAAAAAGGAAAAAATAGGGAAAAATAGGGAAAAATTTGGAAAAAATAGGAAAGGTATTTAGGAAATATTTGGGAAAATATTTGGGCAAAAATATATTGTTTTCTCGTATATTTTCTCGGAGCGAATTCAGAAATAGAAATCGGATTTTCGGAGATTTCGTTTCGCGTCGTTTTAATCCGGATTTTGTTTATTTCTTTTCCTCCATTAGAAATGTGTTTTTTAGTGCTCGAACCTCCAAAACCTCCAGCACAAAACCTCTTGATTAGCATTTCTAAATTTATATCTTAATTAAATGCGATCGATATTTTGCGAAAACCCTAGGACATCAAACTCGTTTTTAAACTCGGATTTTATCCTAACATCTCTCGTCCGAACTCGAGTAGAATTTTAGGCTAAACATTTGGAGTGGTTTTTATGGTTCTTTTCGATCTCTCGGTATTTTATTGAATTCTGATCAAATTCAATTGATCTTTCGCACGTACGGATAGCAACCGAGGGAGCAAGCACTGACTACGTCGAAGACCCCGGCCAACAAGTGTGCGAGCAAGGCAAGTCAACACATCCCTTTAAGCATATTGATCCTACTTTGCGAAATGATGTTGATTTCAATTACAAATTGCATGCTATACACAAATGAGTACCTATACTTGATATACACTGCGTTGGTGTTGATTACCATTAGAATTATTCTTTGTAACCTTCGATGTGATATGACCGGAGGCTAACTTCGGTAAAATGCTTAGCCCTGCTTATACTAGATTCTTGCATACTCATGATTTTACAAATAAGGCTCGTGCTTGGGCAACTATCTTTGGGAAGGTAGTTGGAATACGGCATGTGGAGACATGAGCGCCACATTTCCCTGATCATGATGAAATTAGTTTTGATGAAAAACAAAAGGTACAAAACCCATGTTTTGGACTAGGGCGGATGGATGGATTTGGGTGGATTCCAGGAAAGGCTCGTACCATCCCTGGTCAATTAAGGACCGAGCCATGAGACTACAACTTAGAGCGAACCAGTGCAACCGTACTTCTCGAATGGGTATAGACCTACCGGAGTAGATAGCCGAGCGGAGGCAGTACCCCTGCATAGTGGTTCAAGTGTAGGTGTTGAGTTAAGGACCTACCAATGGGTAGAGTGTCCTGGGCCTACCAACGGTAGAGTGCCCGTGTTTGTGATAAGACAAAAGGCCTTTATTTGAATAATAAACTAAACTTAGCGATGACTTAAAGATTAAGTGAGTTTCTCTCTTACCCTGGGAACGCCAGAACTCCTCTCACTGCTAGGAAATGACAGCTAGAGTGCATGAGGACTTATGTTCATGGAGCGGCTACTGCCAAAGCGAAGTTATCGAAAGGCTTTGCCGTGACCATTCCATATGAAGAGATGTAAGCTCATTCAATGAGTAGTTGCGGAGTACGGGTAAAGTGTACATCCACTGCAGTGTGAGTCAATCAATCTATTCGAATAGTCGTGCTCGCGGTTAATGAACGACGTGACAAGTTTCTCCCATGGCTAGACTCATAAATTTTAAAATGATGGGAATGGGATTGCATAATGATTTTGTGTGTTGGTGGCCTCAACTTCTCAAAATGAGAGAAGGGGTGGACTCCCCAGAAAACCATGTCAAACCGGAGACGGGAAGCCATCCTTGGAAATCACGATGGATGGTAGACAGAACCGTCGCCGTTTTAATATACTCTGAAACTAAAACTTGACTTGGCTAGACAATAGGTTTGTGAAATGATTTGTGAAAATTGGCTTTTTGCAAATGAACCTTAGCCATCCTTTGAATGACCCTATCATGTGCATCATTCCGTGTCGGCTTGCTGACTATGTTGGGTACTCACCCTTGCTATACGCACAAACTTTAGATGAAGAAAACAAAGAACTGGAGGATCCCTATGCTTACTACCAGGATGAATGAAGGATATGGAGCGCAATAGGTCTTAGTGCCCAGTCGTTGCCTGTGGCAATCGACATGACGCTGCTTTCCGTCTGCTTATCTCATCTAAACTCTTATTTGGTTGAACTCGGACCTGTAGGTCCTATATGTATTGGATATTGCCTTCGGGCCTATTATTGTAATAAGTTCGATGTAAGACTATTCATGCACTTTGCACCTGGTAATTCAGAACTGTATTCGTGGGTACCAAACTACTCGATCCAGGGATATGGTACTATGAACACGAATGATTCCCGTTCTCAAAAACGGGGGTCTACAGAGCTGGTATCGGAGCAGTGCGACTGTAGAAAAGACCAACTGGCGCCCTACCCCTGAATAGCTGGTTAAAGGGAAATATCCCTACATAGGATTATTTTTGCAAATATAAACTATTTTCACAAAACAAATATGTTTTTCCTCATACTCTTATCCCCATCTCCTTTACTCAAATCATTTTGATATATCCCTCTCTGACCCTATGCTACCTTCAAAAATAGATGGCAAGCCATGATCGGAAGTGGAATAAAGCATGGGTATACCCGAACCCTGACCTAAGAAAGGAGGCAGGGCACAACAAGAGAAAGTCGCTAGACTGGGATATAAGTTGTGATCGCAAAATGATTGTCACAGGCACGGTGTTTATGCCCGAGGATGCCGCAAGAATTCCCCGACACCTAAGGAATAACACCTTCCGTGGTGCGCGTCAGTTAACCCGACATCTCCAGCTTTATGGACCGCCCAAACCAGAAGACGACATACCAGAAGAAACATCCTCTGAGGATGAAGAAGAAGAAGACATGGAAAGTGATAGTGAAGGAGAGCTGGAACCCATGGCATGTACTCGATGTGGAGAAATTGGGCACTATGCAAGAATGTGCAACTACCTTTGTAGCTGCGGTGAGGACACCCACATGCCAAAAGACTACCCCATGAGAGACGTGACGTGCTTCATGTGTGAAGGAACAGACCATGTACCTAAGGACTGCCAACTGATGAAAATGTATGACCAGTTGAGGAAGGATCAAAGGATATTCTTACAATCCACGAATCAACTCTTGGAAGGTACCACTAATACAGGAGATGTTCCGGATCCTAAGACAACCCCAAGTTGGTAAAGGCCAATAGTCGTGACAAAGGAATGTTGCGTACCCAGAAGAGTGCACCTCGTAACAAATCGAATATGATCTGTTTCGACTGCCGTAAGCTGGGACACTTTTTCAATAAATTCCCTCTCCCGAGACCGGTAAAAGAAGACCAACGTTGCTTCAACTGTGGCAGAATAGGACATGAGGCCAAAAGTTGCCCACTGCCCAAGTCCTCAGTCTCAAGACGACTGCATGACCTGCAACATCAGTAGTCCACAAGGATCACCCCTTGCCAGCACCTGGATCATGCGGATGGCTGGATGACTAGTCGGATACCAGCAACAGCCCTAGTCGTGCTTTGGATGGAGTTAAGACAGCAATGACCATGCCCTACCCCTTTTATGTATGAGACCTAGAACGATGTTAGTAATGTTGTATTGTGTTGTATGGACTATACATGTCCAATGTATTCCCCTGATGTAACATTTAAGAACTGATAATGAAGTTCCATGTTATGTCATAAATGAGTTTATTCCACCAAGCTTGCTTAGAAAGATCACTTCAAACAACTCAAAGAAAATTCCTTAGTATCGCGACGTTAGCAAAGCAAGTCTCTTACCCTATCCCCATTGTTCGGATGGCACGTCGTCGCAGAGCCCCAGCAGCTCCTGAGAACCCGCCAAAGCCTAACCCCTCCACCCTAGCAGAAGTCATGGCCTTGCAGACCCAATTGCTGCAAGCTATCGCCAATAACCAAGGACAGCGCGGAGGATCAAACCTCGGCGAATTTATGAGGGCAAAGCCGCCGACATTCTCCTTGGTAGATGAACCCATGGACGTAGAAGATTGGCTGAGGGTAATAGAAAAGAAGCTGACTCCTGTCCAAGTACGAGAAACTGACAGAGTCGTCTTCGCCACCAATCAGCTAGAAGGACCCGCTAGTGACTGGTGGGATACCTACAAGGAAACACGGGCTGAAGATGCCGGTGAACCCACTTGGGAAGAGTTCACGGCTGCCTTCCGTGAAAACTTCATACCTGTTGCAGTTATGAGGATGAAGAAGAACGAGTTCCGTAGGCTGCGCCCAGGCAACACCATGGTACAATAGTACCTTAACAAGTTCACGCAGCTTGCACGTTACGCCACAAGCGACCTGGCGGGCGAAGAAGAGAAGATGGACAAGTTTATCGAAGGACTGAACGACGAGTTAAGAGGACTAATGATCGGTCAGGACCACGCCAGCTTTCAGAGCCTCATCAACAAGGTCGTAAGGCTTGAGCATGACCAAAAGACGGTTGAAAACAACCGGAAGAGAAGGCTTGCAATGGCCCGCCCAATTCAAGGAATGCCCCAGCGACCCAAAGGAGCAACCCCATCGGATTGGAAGCCAGCCATTGTAGCAACCAATCGCCCTGCCGTACCCGGCAATGTCAGCAGGCCACCTACAACACCGTCTCGCACTCCGGCACCTACCTTGGCAGCACTAGGAGCCAGGAATGTCAACTGCTTCAATTGCGGAGAGTTTGGGCATTATGCCAACAGCTGCCCTAAGCCGCGCAACACCCCAAACCGCACCGGAGCCAATGCCATTGCAGTACGAGGAACCCCTGCTCCGGCACCTGGACGCAGTTTGTTCAGAACGCCCCAACCAAAGGAAGCTACAACCAGATTCCGCCGTGGTCAAGTCAACCATGTGCGTGCTGAGGAAGCTCGGGAGGACCAAAGCATGCTAATGGGTATGTTTTCTATCCATTCCGCACCAGTTAAAGTTTTGTTTGATTTTGGAGCTTTGCATTCATTTATATCGTCGAGGATAAGTAAAGAGCACAATTTGCACCGAGTAGACCTTAAGAGACCCATGGTAGTACACTCACCCGGGGGAGATGTGACCATACCACATGCGTGCATCAATGTGCCTATTCGGATCAAGGACGTGGTATTCCTATCCAACCTTATGGTTTTGCCGCCCCAAACCTTGGACGTCATACTAGGAATGGATTGGTTAACCAAGAACCAAGGGGTACTAGACTGTGGACGAAGAGAAGTTACCCTATCTACCCCATGGGGATCATCGAAGACAGTAGCCATGGATCAAGACCCCATGCTCTGTGACCGAGCTACGGAAATATTCACCATGCTACCATAGATGGAATGTCAATAATCCAGGACTACCCGGATGTATTTCCTGAAGAACTACCGGGAATGCCCCCAGACTGAGACATAGAGTTCATTATTGACCTCATGCCTGGTACCGCCCCCATAGCTAAGAGACCCTACCGGATGCTGGTGAACGAATTGGAGGAACTTAAGAAGCATATAAGGGAACTGCAAGAGAAAGGCTTCGTACACTCTTGTTCTTCATACTGGGGAGCCCCAGTATTGTTTGTTAAGAAAAAGGAGAATGTGCATAGACTATCGGTCATTGAATGAGGTTACCATTAAGAACAAGTACCCGTTACCTCGAATCTACGACCTGTTCGATCAACTCAACGGAGCCCGAGTGTTTTCAAAGATCGATCTTTGATCCAGATACCATCAGCTGAAGGTTAGGACTGAGGATGTACCCAAGACTGCGTTCTCTACACGTTACGGCTTGTACGAGTTCACAGTAATGTCTTTTGGACTGACCAATGCCCCGGCCTACTTCATGAACCTCATGAACAAAGTATTTATGGAATATCTGGACAAGTTCGTGGCAGTGTTCATTGATGATATCCTCATCTATTCCAAGGATGATGAAGAACACGTAGAACATTTGCGCCAGGTACTAGAGAAGCTGCAAGAACACCAGCTATATGCCAAATTCAGCAAGTGTGAATTCTGGCTTAAGGAAGTAGCAGATGATTAATTACAGCAGGCATGTTGAGATTATTACAGTTAGTTGATTTAGAGATTAAATTACCGCAAGCATGTTGAGATGATAAATGTTGATTGAGAGATTACAGTTGTGATTTAGGGATTACAGTGGATAAATGTAATTTATATACTGTTTTTTCTAAATGTAATTTATTTACTATTTGTCAATTAATCAGTCTACTAACTGGTGGTGGTTTGATATCGAGGCCAATGTATATGTTTGTGTTGACATTCGTTATTTCTTTTTATTAGGTTGCACGAGATTTCTCCATCCTAATGGGGTATCAGGTTGCACGAGATTTCTCCATCCTAATGGGGTATCAGGTTGCACGACATTTCTCCATCCTAATGGGGTATCAGGTTGCACGAGATTTCTCCATCCTAATGGGGAATGAGTCGCATGCTTCTATTTCTGGTGTTGGCACGGTAGATCTGAAGTTTATTTCGGGAAAGATCATGCAGCTGAAAAATGTGCAACATGTCTCTATTATCGACAGGAATCTCGTTAGTGGCTTCCGTCTATGTAGAGATGGATTTAAGTTGGTGTTTGAGTCTAATAAAATAGTTGTCTAAACATGAATATTTTATTAGTAAAGGCTATGAGTGCAGAGGTTTGTTTCGCTTTTTTCTTTCTGATTTCTGCAATAAGTCTATAAACCATATTTGTGACAGTGTGATGATGAGGCTAAAGTTTGGCACTTACATTATGTCATATTAATTTTGGCTTGATGTCTCGGCTTTCCAGTATGTGTTTAATTTCTAAGTTTTTCAAGTGTCATAGTTGTGTACAATCAAAGCAACATCACAAGCCTCACAAGGCTGTCGAGGAGAGAATTTTGGCACCTGTAGAACTCCTATATTCAGATCTATGTTAAATGAATAGAGTGTTGATAAAGGGTGGAAAACAATATTTTATGATGTTGATTGATGATGCTACTAGATTTTGCTATGTATTTGTTGAAAACAAAAAGATAAGGCTCTAGACTACTTTAAAATTTATAAGGTAGAAGTTGAAACCAACTTGACAAAAAGATAAAAAGACTTAGATCTGATCGTGGTGGAGAGTTTTTCTCAAATGAATTTGACTTATTTTGTGAGGAACATGGCATTATACATGGGAGGACGCCTCCCTATTATCTCGAGTCTAATGGGATTTTGTCGAAAGGAAGAACCACATGCTGACTGACTTGGTGAATGTCATGTTAGATATCACAGGACTACCTAAGGCATTGTGGAGGGATTCATTATTGACCTTGAATCATGTGTTGAAATAGAGTTCCTAACAGAAATAAGGAAAAAAATACCATACGAGGTATGGGTTAGGAGAAAATCATCACTTTCTTACTTATGCACATGGGGGTGCTTGGCTTTCATCAATGTACCAATAACGAAGAAGTGCAAGCTTGGACCTAAGACTACGGTATGTGTCTTTCTGGGATATGCTCACTACAACGTTGCTTATAGATTTTAATAGTCCAATCTGAGGTACCTGACATGCATGTTGGTATAATTATGGAGTCCCGTGATGTTACCTTCTTTGAGAGCTTTTTTTTAATAAAGAATACACATAGTACTTCTAGTCAACCTTCTGAAATAATTCCCAACTCAATCACACCACCAGAACAAATTGAACATACACATAAACTTATCACTAAGGAAGATGACAGTGAAGCTCCTAGGAGGAGCAAGAGACAAAGCGCGTCTAAATCTTTTGGCGATGATTTCACTATGTACCTTATAGATGACACTCCTAAGTCAATTTTACAAACATATGCATCTTCGGATGCAAACTACTAGAAGGAGGTTGTCCGTAGTGAAATGGATTCCATTCTCATTAACAGGACTTGGGAGGTGACAGAGCGACCCTATGGTTGCAAACCTGTGGGTTGCAAGTGGGTGTTCAAGAAGAATCTTAGACATGATGGTACTATTGAAAAGTACAAGCCTCGGCTTGTTGCAAAGGGCTATGCTCAGAAAGAAGGCAAATACTTCTTTGACACTTGCTCATCTATTGCTAGACTGACCACAATTTGTGTGCTACTTTCCCTGGCTTCCTCACATGGTCTTCTCGTTCACCAAATGGACGTTAAGACATCTTTTCTTAATGGAGAGCTGGATGAGGAAATATATACGGATCGACCTGATGGGTTTATAGTAGAAGGTAAAAGAGGAAAGGTTTGCAAATTGTTGAAGTCTTTATCTGGTCGTAAATAAGCTCCTAAGTAGTGGCATGAGAAATTTGATAGAACATTAACATCAGCAGGCTTCGCAGTCAATGAGGCGAATAAATGTGTATACGATCGCCATGGTGGGGTGAGGAAGTTATTCTGTGCTTGTATGTTGATGACACACTTATCTTTGGGACAAATCTTGAGGTGATTAATGAGGTTAAATCATTCTGTCTCAAAATTTTGATATAATGAATTTGAGAGTAGCTAATGTTATCTTGAACATTAAGCTAATTAGAGGTGAGGATGGGATTACACTCTTGCAGCTCCGTTATGTGGAGAAGATCTTGAGTCGCTTTAGCTAGCTTGATAGCAAGCCTTCTCCAACACCGTATGATCCTAGCTTGTTGCTTCGCAAAATCAAGAGAATTGCTAGGAGTCAATTGTAATACTCCCAAATCATTGGCTCACTTAGGTACCTAGCTAGCGCAACTAGGTCTGATATCTCCTTCATTGTGAGCAAGTTGAGCCGGTTTACCTCTAATCCTAGAGATGATCACTCGCGTGCGTGTGAGTGAGTGATACTCTATCTAAAAGGTAATATGGACATGAGGCTTCACTATACCAGGTATCTCATGGTACTAGAGCGATATAGTGATTCTAATTGGATATCTGATGTTGATGAGATCAAAACCACTAGTGGATATGTCTTCACACTAGGTGGTGGTGTTGTTTCATGGAGGTCTTACAAACAGACCATTTTGACAAGGTCAACCATGAAAGCAGAGCTTATGACATTAGACACTGCTACTATTAAGGCATAACGGCTACGTGATCTACTGATAGATCTGCCTGTGATTAAAAAACTAATGTCAGCTATTGTTATGAACTATGACAATCAAACTCTGATTGTCAAGGTGAAGAGTTTTAAGGATAACATGAAATCGTCTAGACAAAAAATTAAGAAACTCCGGGGTTATAACATTGAATTACATCCAAACAGCTAGAAACCTAGCAGATCCCTTCACGAAGGGACTGTCACGGAATGTGATAAACAATGCATCGAAGGAGATGGGTATGAGACCCATGTGAGTTATACTATGGTGGTAACCCAACCTATATGATCAAAAATCCTGTGAATTAGGACTTGAGAAGAGCAGACCATTAGTTAACTAAAGGAAAGTACATTTCTAAAACCCTCTCTAAGTGAAGATGCATGTACTATCATGAGCTGCAAGGCAGGTCGGCTATGTCTTAATGTATTCTGTTGGGTTTAATTGGCGAAAATGCTATCCTGCAGAGCACTCTTAAAAGAACTCACCTACGTGAGCTTGGCTATTGGTCGTAGTCTATGAAGATTTTGGGTGAATCTCCTAGGAAGCTTACTAAGAGACCAAGGAGTATGACTTATATGCTCCACCCGAGGGGTAGATTGCTTGCACAAAACTTACAATTCAAGATATAGTCCATTGTTCAAGTTGTGCGTAAGTGTAACTTGGAGTTCTAGGTTGATGTTCAACCTTAACCGGTCTCTATCGAACCGTTGGTATATAAACAGTACATTGGACAAAGCAAATCTCTGTGGGATTTTGAGATTTAGTTGGGGATTGTTAGAATTAATAGATGGGCCTTAGCCCATTTGAAAATTAATTCTTTGGAAAATAATAAAAACCCACCTCATGAGATGGCAAGCATGGAAAAGTTTAGTATCACCTTACCTATTATAGGAGAGGGGACCTCCTTAAAAGAGACAGTGCTCTCCTAGCCACTTGAGACATGTGTGGTGAAGAAAACTATAGGAACATGCGTGCGCGCTCGCTCACCTCACCTGGCGAGGCGAGGTGACGTGCGTACACGACATAAGTGTGAATGGTCCATCAAAATTGGTTCCTCACTCTTACGCAAATGCGGCTTCCTTTAGCAGTTTTGTTTTGCTGCAAAATTTGGTGTTTGTTTTTGGAAACACATCGAATAATACGGGGCGTGGAGCGGTATGGAGTTCGAATAAGTTACGCGCGACTTATCCGCTTCGGTTACACGGAGTGGAGATCGTGCAGGCGTACTTATCACGCGTCCTGTTATCTATAATATCGAGTCGCTGCCTCCTCGCAACACACACAAAATGTAATCTAGGGTTTTTGCCTCCTCCTATGCACTGCGTCATCACTTGTAGTCCACTCTATCCCGCTCGTCGGTGTGCACCGACGATTGGGAAAGCATGTCTCCGGACCCTTTGCCTTCGACGTATTGCACCGGGAGAAGGCGACAATAAGGTTTTTGGAAGCGTTTCGTGTGACTGTTTGTTGTTCGTCCACCATGGCTCGTCTTCCTCTTTGCTTAGGTGCTACGCGCCTTAGTCAACGTCTGATACCACGCATTGTTCATGCAGTGCCGTTGCTCATCAACTCGATCCACAACAGAACCAAAACCCTCGGTACATGTTCACCATGTTTCGTTTACTATCTACTTTACATGTTTAGATCGCATAATGTGGTTCTGCTAGTTTACATATTGAATGTCATGATTAATTTATGGAATAAATTAAATCTATATGTGCTTATATTTCTATCACGGAGAGCATGAGCGAGCATAGCACTTATTTTGCCGAGATGATGAAAGGAGGTCATTCGGATATTCTTAAGATAGAAGGGGAAAAAACAAAGGTTACAATGAAGTTTTATATCGACAGCTAGTTGTCGAGAAAGGAAGTACACGAGAACACACACCCTAAAACCACATGCCAACCATACACACACAAACTACTGAGAGACAGGCCGAGCACCGAACGAGTCGCTGCTATGCGAGGCCAACCGTCGTCGGGTCTACAACAACATCACAGAGTATACTTTTAAAAACGACATCTTCATAAAGGTTACGACACAAAAAAAAACATCGTCATCACTCGTCCAAAAATTTGGGTATGTCGATAAGGTTTGAA
Source organism: Oryza australiensis (assembly GCA_019925245.2). NCBI lineage: Eukaryota > Viridiplantae > Streptophyta > Magnoliopsida > Poales > Poaceae > Oryza > Oryza australiensis. The sequence goes on from JAIFGZ020000311.1 coordinate 914,556, forward strand.
TGTCGATAGCACTCCCAAGAGAGTTACAACGCCAGAAAACGTAGGAATTTTTGGCATTTATAATTTTAATTTTTTAAAGATTTACAAAAATAATTTTCGAATTTGAAAATTTACAAAACTAGTCTCTTCCCGCCCTCTAGGAGGGCGTGATTGAATAAAACGCCCTCCCGGAGGGCGTTTTATCCGACGTGGCACGGCCGTTGGGTGCCGTCTGCCGTGCGGGCGAATTTTGCAGGCAGCCCCCTTCCTGCCCTTGGTAAGGGCGGTTTTTCACTGTGCACGGGGGCCGCCTGCAAAAAGGGCAGCCGCCTTGGCATTTTTGCAGGCGGCCCCCTTCACGCCCTTACAAAGGGCGTTTTTCCCTGTTTTGCAGGCGGCCCCCTTCCCACCCTTCCAGAGGGCGCTTTTTGCCATTCCCGCCCTCTGGAAGGGCGTTCTTATCCTTAACCCTAATCGACCAAAACCCTAATCGACCGACCCTTTCTCGTATTGTTTGAAATGTAAAATGTTATCGTCGTATTGTTGCAAATGTAATCGATCCATTTGATTTGTCGTATTGTTGCAAATGTAACCGATCCATTTGATTTGTCGTATTGTTTGAAATGTAAATGTTATCGTCATATTGTTGCAAATGTAACCGATCCATTTGATTTGTCGTATTGTTGCAAATGTAACCGATCCATTTGATTTGTCGTATTGTTTGAAATGTAAATGTTATCGTCGTATTGTTGCAAATGTAAATATTGTTGCAAATGTAAATATTCGAGGTATCGTACATATGTTGTTTGCATTACCTGTGATCATAACATATTGTTTTAACCAAGTTAACTTAGTAGCGATGGTTAAGCAGTTGTTTGTCGCACTGTTACATAACCCATTAGGTATGGATGATACAATACATGGCAAATGTCTTATTCATACATGATACACCTAACTCATCCCCGACGAGTCAAGGCTCGGCTACCTACGGAACCGTTCAAGGGCGATAAGCTTGTCATCAATTTTCTCTTTCCTTCTCGGCGTTGTACTCCTTTTGAGTTTCACATTCAGTTACTTTTAGGTCGTTATATTAGGGAATGACATTGTCGATCCACCTAGTGAATCCACACCTTCTTTGAATGCCCTGGTAAAGAAACACATGTAATCAGTTAGAGAGCCACCTGAGTGAAGACGTTTGCAGAATTGATAAAACGAAAGACGTACAACGAAGTCGTTGTCTAAGTTGGGGCAAATGAAATATCTCTGACTATATGTTCATGGTTCAAAGGAGGTAGCCATCTTGCAACGATCCCTACAACCGCACATGGGTGCTCCGACCATTTAGGGAAACCCAGTGGGTTGTTCCTCCAAGCTAAGCTTGCGATTTCGACGCGACGTTCGTACTCCATCCAAGCCTGAATGAATTGTTCAGTCGACTCCGGTTGTGTTACCGTCTGACCGATCGAAGCAGGTTTAACCGTATCGATAAACTGTTCGTATGGACACTGACATACATCCTCCTGGTTGCACATTTTTGATATTCGGGGTTAGAAAATGGAACAAGCCAATAGGTTAAAGAAAGAAAAATTATACTCACGACAAAATCGTCATCCACAATCTCGGGACACACGAAGCATCTTTGTCCTCTAGTTGCTTGTCTTATGGATCTTACCACCTGGCAACGGAGACCACAGTGGCATTCTGGACGTTCCCGCCAGGTGGGTAGTGCCAGCTGATCCATAGGCCAGTCCAAAGCTTCAGCACGAACTCGACGTTGGTACTCAGCCTTCCGTCGAAAATAGTCTGACCTTGTTTCGCTAAGTGGGCAGTAACATGTTTCGTCGGATCGTGGATTCTCCGTATCTATCCACTCAACGAAGTTGCACACCCGACGATATGCCTGCATGAGGTGTTAACACGGTGTACAATCAAGTTAGCATTTTCTGCGTGAAGATTTTGTAGATGAGCATTGCAATTAAGCCATACCTGATCAATGTTGGCGCATTGGAAAAATCGTCTCCCCCTGGTTTCAGTGAGGAGGGAAGACGTAAGTATGCAGCCATCTCCACAATGGCATAATGGACGGTCACACCATGGTGGAAAAAAAACCGCTCAAAAGATGGAGTCGCCAGTGGAGACGCTCAAGGAATGGATGATATGAAGATCTCATTGTACGAGTAAATGTAGAAAAGAGAATGTAGATTTGAAAAGCTCGTATTCGGATCTAAGCAATATATAGTGCAGGGAGGTCAAGCTTCACATCGACATATCGTTTATGTCTGTCACGGGGCAACAGCTGAACGAGACATATCGTGTAGGATTGTCACGGGACAAAAGTTGATAGCGACGTATCGTGCAGGACTATCACAGGCCAAAAGCTGATAGCGACATCTTGTGTAGGTCTGACACCGCCGAAAGTTTTTTCGTCGTTAGTAAGAGTATCATGCAGCGAACGATACGAAAGGATCTCGTGACATGTGAGTGCGACGAACAGACAGAGATATATACAAACATTGAACACAAAACAAATAATTACAATTTTTACAAACTGCTATACACAGAAACTACTGGCGAGGCCTCTTACCCCTATCCCTCCTAGCCTGTGCTCTGACGTGCCCTAAGAGTACGTCGGCTGTCTGGGCCACGGCACGACTAGCACGGACATCGGGCGCGGGCGTCTCTGTGGCGGGTCCTGGCTCGTGGTAGAGGTGCTCCACCAAGGCGAGAGGTGGCGAGAACGTCCGATCCGGGTCCTCCAGTCGTTGAAGTCGTCGCCGTGCACGAACCCCTCGTCGCCCGCCCGACCCGCCGCCTACGACGATGAAGCCCCGAGTGGAAAATCCCCGCCTAGTAGAATCCTCCTGTATATAAGCAATATGAAGCATCAGTGATTTAAACTAATAAGTGTTAACTACTCGTCGGACGACGCTTGCTCACCTCCCGGCTGAGTGAGGGGACGAAGAATGGAGGATCCACTCGCTCCAGCAAAGCTTGCAGTGCTTGGCCGAGTCGCGAAAAGCCGAGGGATCGACGATCCACTCGCGCCAGTCGTATCCCCTGTCGGTAGCGTCGGACCTACGCGACATTCGGTTTGTTAGATCACGTTGTAGTGTTGCAATAATGAAAATGACTGGAACTAACATGTGGAAGCACCAGCACCGTGTGGTGACCATCCTGGTACCGGACCGCGTGGACATGGACCTGCAGCAGCCTACGGAGGAACCGCGTCGACGGCTGAACGACAAGAGAAGATCCGCAAGATCGAACATGCCGTCGTCTGCATCCGCTGGAACGTCATCCTCTGTTCCACGTCGTTCAGGTGAATGCATGCGTCCAGCCTCAGCATCATCGAGTCGATTTTGGCATTCAATGCCCGTGTGGCGTCGGCCTACAAAAATCGAAACAAATTAGGTTCGTCGCTCAAGTAAACAAGAATCCTGACGTACAAAGGCATTAAGGCCGAGAAATCATGACGTACCCCAACGAAGTAGTCCTGGTCTCGGTGCCTGGGGTAGGTGTCCGTGACTGCTGCCTGGTGCTGCTGCTGCGCGGCTGGTGTGAAGGTCACGCGCGGACGCGTCCTCGGTAGGTACCCCCGAAGGTAGGCGGTGTAGTTCTCCTCGGAGTGGCCGTAGATCTCGTCAATCACCTCCTCTGTGGCTATCAGCCAGTCCGCCACGTATTGCTGCATACGTGGTTCCCAGAGGGAGCCTCCCTGCTGTCCCCGTCGAGTCAACCTGCATACACAGTAAAGGTCGACTCTAGTTCCATTTCATTCGACACAATAGTAGCAAAGTTGAAATAGAAATACTCACTGGTGGTCCTGGTGGGGAACGGCAACCGCTACGTCTACCGGGAATCCCTGCCGCAGTCCGAACTGCCTCATCACTCGGCCTGGGCAGTGAGGCTCGACACAAATGTCGTACACCACCGGTATCAACGTCATCCAGTAAGCCGAGTCACACGTGCACAACATCGAGAGGCCTAGAGACGCTCGAGCTGCGACCGCCTGCTGCGTGTACGGCTCCCAGACAACGTCGTAAGGCTGGAGATGGTCCAACTCGAACACGAAGTCCGGGTAGCTCCGTCTCACCTGAGCGTGGGCGTAACGACGCTGCGAAAATATTCAATTGGTTACAAGTTTTGTTCAACACAATTTGAATATTAGAAAGAACTAAGAATTTGTACTTACGTTGCGTCGAAACTAGTACGAGCCCATCGTAGGCCCGTCGGAGGGGTTCTCGAACGCGGGTGCTACGTCGTAAGGAGAGGTGTCGACGATCGGTCGGCCGATCACGAACCGCTCCGCAGCCCAAAGCTGTAACAGAAGGGGGCAGCCTGTGAAGATCGTTCCTGGATCCGTCTTCGTGCACGCATCGCACAGCCCACGGTAGGTGGCTGCGAGGACTGCTGAACCCCAACTCCACTGAGGCACAAAGCCATCTCCGCGTCCGCTATCGACCGGGCATAGTGGATAAGCCCCCTCTCTACAGTGTTCCCCGATGTGTTGGTGAACATCACTCAGCCGAACAGCCAAAGCAGGTACGCCTCTAACGAGCGTCGCACGGAGTACTCGTCGGCGTCGGGGTGGAGCTTGTCGGCCTACAAAGGAGAAAACTATGTTAACAATCATAAGATGTAATGAAAAATAACGAATTCAAGTTAACTTACCGTGAACCGCATAATCCAAGTCTTCGTAAGTCCGGTGGTCGCGTAAGGGTAGATCGCCTGAACAGCTGGGAGCCCCAGTAGCCTCATCACCTGAGCAAATCGTGCAGTGCCCTCCATCCACCAATAGCATCCACAGGCCCGACAGCCTCTCCGCCTAGTGGTAGCCCTAGCAGGTATGAGACGTCCTGCAGCGTCGGTGCCATCTCCCCACAAGGAAGATGGAAGGTGTGCGTCTCAGGACGTCACCGATCCACCAAAGCAGCTATCAGCGACCGATCCGCATCCCACCGTCTCGCCTGGTCGTGCTCGTCGGCACGCGCCTCAACAAGTCTGCAAAGAGCGATCAGGCCAGACTCACATAACCTACATATCATACACATAGTGTAATATTAGTGTCAAGCATAATATTCTTGCAATAAATGAAAAGAGTATGATCGTACCACTGGACGTGTCGCAGATCGACACACAACAACTCGCGCGACGGCCGTGGATGAAAGGTGGTCAGCTGAGCAAGGTGGTCAGCTGAGCACCCTGCACTGCCGACAAGTACGACCTGTGCACCCTGTCGACCTGTCTGCTGAAAAGCGCTGGTGTATCGTCCGCCATACCTGCATGAATACATGAATACATTAGTAAGCAATTTATAAGAAAAAAACAAAACAACATGAATACATGACATAAATGGTCTATTATATCTCAACATTACAAAAAAGTACACGTCTTAATTCAAACTACCAAACATAACATATAAGTATCGCAACAAAAATAAAATAGATTACGTCTCACAATGATAAATATTACACGCATGACAGATGGCAACAACATAACAAATATTACAAATATCGGATCACCCCTAGATTGAAAGAAGCAAACAAAATAATCAAGCCATTGCATTGCCAGCGGACGACGTAGTCGCCGCACGAGCACGTCTAGGACGTGGTCGCCTCGTTGTTGTTCCTTCTCCCGATGGACGGCTGCCATCGGAGGGCTGTCCAAAAAGCCTTGCACCTGCGACGGTTGAAGTTTCTGAATTCTTCGGACATTTTTTGTATGTATGTCCATGCTCATCGCATTTGCTGCAACGTAGGGTCCTTCCCCCGGCCTCCGACTCGTCCATGTCGTTTCTGATGCGTCTCGACTGACGACGTCCCTTTTTCATCCTTAACTTTGACGGATCTGGAATGTAGAACACTTGTGGCCGCAGTGTTGTGTACGATCCAGATATCCCAAAACCATATATCTCCTCCTTTCACGTATGAAAAATTGATTCTTTCCTGTAGTACGGTGACACATAGATATCTGGAACTATGCCGCAGTCCCCAGCTACGGCAAGTACGTGTGAGCAAGGCAGATGTCTAAGCTTCGGCTTCATACATCTGCAACTACAACCACCATCCGCATGAAGCACACATTCCTGCGCAGCTTGAACACGGTTGATGTTGCGTCGTCTCCTGTCGACACACATGATCTCGTACCTATGAACTTGGGTTCCTTGGGGGATTACTCTGTGCTTCATAGCCTTTAGAGTTTTGTCTTGCATATATTTCGTCACCACGTTGCCAAATACAATGTTGTTATCGACCATCAAAGGGGATATTTTCTTAGATCTATCCTTAAAGTATGCCTGAGTGCCATGAAGGATAAATTCCACAATACCCACCAATGGAAGCCCCCTAACTCCTCGCATCACCCAGTTGTACACCTCGGCCAGGTTCATTGTCATTATACCATATCGAGCTCCGTCAGTGTCATACAACAGAGATCACTTTTCTTTCGGTTCATTCTCTATCCAGTGGGAGAAACTATGTATTGATGGTGCAGACCTCCTTCTCATTGTTGGCGGGTCATTATGCAATGGACCAAGAGGTACTGCAGCTTGTCAACTTTGTGGCAAACGAGATTGCTCATCGGTTTGCTTCGTTGTCGACTCATCCAACCTTCTCCACATCTCATTGAATTTTTTCTCTTGATTTTGACCACATAGCCTCTTGAATAAATCCATCGGTGCTTGTTCTTGAATTGTTTGTAGAAATTGGCTCCCATATGCCGCATGCACCACCTACTCCGAACATCATGCCACCTATGGAAGTCCCTCTCCGGCCAACTATTCTGAAGATAGTCGATTGCCCTCAGCATGCCGGCATGACGATCATGTATGAGACAAACATTGGGCCTCATATGAACGACTTGGCATCGAACTCTCTCCAAGAACCAATACCAGCTTTCGGTGTTCTCACTCTCGACAAATGCAAACGCCATAGGTAACACCTGGTTGTTCCCATCTGCTCCAATCGCCGTCAGTATCTGACCTCTGTATTTGCCTGTCAAAAAGGTTCCATCTATGCACAGCACAGCGCGACAGTGCACAAATGTGTTGATGCAAGCACCAATCGAGAAAAAGGCTCTTTGCAGCACGCTCTTGCTCGAATCAGTAGATGATGGAAAGGTCTGAATGTCGTAGTAGGTATTGGGGTTTCTCTGAGCAATGGTGGCTAATAGACAAGGTAAATTGTCATACAATACTTCAAATGTGCCATACCTCATCTCCAATATCTTTTGTTTCGCCCTCCAAGCCTTCGCATAGTTAATAGTATACTTGAATTTGTTCTCAATGTGCTTAATAATGGAGCTAGGTTCAAAATCTGTGTTTTTAACAACATGGCTGTACATCTCACCGGCAACAAATGCCGAGGTGATGTTGCGGTGGTACTTATCTACCCCCGGCAATAGACATGTGTGCTCACCAACAATGCTCACTTTCCAATAGTCACTCTATTTCCCCTTGTATGCATGAACGCGCCACGGACAATCATCCTTCATACACTTCACATCATACACATAGTTCGTAGACTTCACCATCCTAAACTCTCTATGCAAAGAGACTGCCCAATGCTTCACTGCCTCTTTCATGTCTTCCTTATGAGCATACCTAGCACCCTGGATGACCTCGTTATCCTTGTATTCAAATGAAACATGTTGCCCTTCCGAGATAACAAGCTGAGAGAAATCAGCTTTTTCCCAATCGACGGGCATGACATCTTCTTCCTCGTCCGATGATTCATCGTCCTCCGCCTGCTCATTTTCAGAATCCTCACTCTCTATTTCTTCAACAATTGCTTCAATTCTCTCCCCCTCGTCCGCCACGCCAATCGCCTCCTCCAAGCTTGCTTCATTGCTCGGACCTTCACCATACTCTGTTTGCATTGTATTACTGCTATCGATTTCGTGCAGTGCCACAAAAGTAACAAGGGGCCAGGACCTTTCAAGTGCCATGTCCACATAACGTCTCCACGACTCAGTGTTATCTATAGGCATAAGTTCCCAATGATATCCTTCTGTTGCACGACTTACTACAACGGATAGAGACATTGTGTTCACTCTTGTATCCACTTTAAATCCACGTAGCAACCAACTATACACTGACTCAAATGTTTTCTCGGCTGGCCTATCGATGCCCTTCGATTTCATTCTAAATTCTGACAGATCTACACCTTCTAGACCGTATCTAACGTTGCCTTCACCGTAAATTATCTGAAATATGATCTTGCCATAGTGCCTAAAAAACAAATTGAAACAGAGTTTATTCCATACTACGAATATGTTGCCTAGATGATTCTGTGCCTATGTTAATTTCTTTAACAATATGTTCTCTGGTCTACATCTTAAAATATCCCGAATCGATTTGTTCATTTCATCTACCGCCAATCGTACCTCGTTCATTTCAATTTGCCAAATTTTGTAAACTAAATAAATTAAATCGTACTTTATATCTACACATATTTTGATTATCAACGAATTATCTATAGTGCTTACCATCTACTCACATAATTTACACTTAGATCCAAACACATTCTACCTAAGTTGATCTATCTATTCTATCTATGTTAATGTTCGTTAAATTATCCTTGTTGATCTATCTATTCTACCTATGTTACTGTCGATTAAATTATCTAAGTTGATCTAAATTAAATCATCTGTTTTACAAATCTATAACAAAATATGCAATAACTATTCAAATAGTAAAAAATTATATTTTTCCTAATATTACATTTACATACTTGTTAGTGATATGCCCTAGAGGCAACATGGAGATGTTGGATATCACGTCAATGTTTATGTATTTATGAATAAAGTGTTATTCAGTTCCATGAAATAGACATCTTGTATTGATCAATAAGTACGTGACTTATTTATGAGACTCTATATGTATGAATCTATTTCTAAATGATCCCTGATCATATGTCATATTGTTGGAACAAATATGATTCTAAGATCGGCATGTTTATTGATTGATAATCATGTCTCATAGATCATGGGTATGGAGATACCAAATCAATAAACATGGACATATGTGTTGGAGAACACATTGTTGGATAGACCCACCATGAGACACTACAGGAATTAATGTGCCATTAGTTGGTCTCAGGTAATGTTGGTACAAAGTCCTTAGACCTGAGATCACCATGGATTTCAACATGTGTAGTAGCCTACTTTGGGACTACCAAACGCTATTCCGTAACTGGGTAGTTATAAAGGTAGTTTTCGGGTTTGCTATGAAACATGGAGTGGGATGTGAGTGATCAAGATGGAATTTGCCCCTCCTTTGGAGAGATATCTCTGGGCCCCTCGAGGTAATGGATTATGGAAATGCATGGCCATGCTAAGTTGATTGAGGAGTCAATCAACAGACAGATAATCCAATACGGTTCGAGTGAATGGTTAAGCTATTGAAGGGATGGCACACATCTTGCCTATAGCTTAACTGGTATCGTGAGGCAAAGGGATTTGTGTACACATTACGGGTTCGAGAGCCGATATTATATTCTTGTATACTATGGTGTCGTATGTGCTGCTAGGCGCCGCTATTGACAGGTCGGCTGAGTTGGACTCGAGCCGACGATCGGCTAAGTTAGACTATAGCCGAAACCGAGTATACCTGAACCTACAGGGTCGCACGCTTAAGGGGATAAGAACAGTATTCGAGTTGGACTCGGATACGGCTCGATCGGATAGGGATCCGATCGGATAGAGTCCTATGGGCTTACGACGTATGGGCAGCCAACTCTATGAGATACGGATGAGATCCGATTCAAAATAGAGTCCTAATTGGCCACTAGTCCCAGTCGGCCAACTCTATATAAAGGAGGGAGGGGTGGAGAGCTGCGGCACGTCAATCGCATCGCATGCAACAGAAGTCGCCGAGATCAATCTCCACGGAAACCCTCCCCACTTTCGAGCCAAACCCTAGCCTTGCATCGCGTGCTAGCACACGGGTGTACGGTGTTCTGTCCCCGGACGTGTGGATATCGGTAGAGGCGCTGCTACGTTGCGCGCTGTTGATCGGCTTCGGATCGGCTGCAATCGGAGCGATCGGCCGTGGTGGAATCGGCTGCGGTCGGACGCATCGGAGCGAGGCGTGAGAACGCGGCCGGGCGACTCGAATCGGCTGATTGGCGAATCGGCTGTCTCCGGGAATCGGCTACACTGTTCCGGATCGGATTGCCCTGATTGGCTATTCCGCTGCACTCTACTCCAATCGGTAACGATCTATCGGCCCTTACTTGCAAGTGTTCTGGTTTGCGCGGTTAAAGTTTTTGTTTTCGGCTAGCGTAGCCTCCGCGTAACCCTTCAATACTAACTAACAAAAAAAATAACGACGGGATATTGCATTTACCTCGGATGAAGTACGCAATCCAGCAGGGCTTCGCCGCGCTCCTTCCTCTTCCTCACCTCTCTCTATTCTTTTTCTCGATTTGGGAAGGTGTAAATGAGGACAAAACCTGACTCTCGGTTTATATACGCCCGGGCAAAAACGCCCTTCCGGAGGGCGGGAAGGGGTCGCCGCAAAAAGCCGGGCGGCCGCCCTTGCGGCGGCCCTGTATGAACGAGGGAAAACGCCCTTGGTAAGAGCGGGAAGGAGCCCGCCTAAAAATGCCAGGGCGGCCGCCCGTGCACAGTGAAAACCGCCCTTACCAAGGGCGGGAAGAGGCCGCCGCGAAATTTCGCGCGCGAGACGGCACTCAACGGCCATCGCCACGTCGGATAAAACGCCCTGGGAGGACGTTTTATCAATCACGCCCTCCCAAAGGGCGGGAAGAGACTAGTTTTGTAAATTTTCAAATTCAAAAATTATTTTTGTAAATCTTTAAAAAATTAAAATTATAAATGCCAAAAATTCGAAAACATAGCCGCTGCCGGCCAGTGCAACACTAGGCTGGGCTTTTCGCTTGAGGCCCATGCAACCCTGCCGTCGTGGTTCCGTTGCCCACCAAATCAAATGCCACCAACCAAACAGCGCCAACACGTAGTCCCCACCGCATCGGACGTACCATTTAATCCAACTGGTTTTCCGTTAAACAACTGCTTTGTGTGTGGGTGTGTGTGTGGGTGGGGGACTGCTCTAACGCGCGGTCGGTGTTTTTTATTTATATATGTATGTGTATATGTATACAAAGTTATACATACAAAGTTCATATATACATAAAAAACTTTATGCGTATAAAGTTTTCTGTAAACGGGCCAAGCCACTGATAGAAATAGAGAAATAGGACAAGCCTGTGTTCACCGCGTTTATCCATAAAAGGAAAGTAAATGGACTGATCGAATCCCATCTGGGCTAAAAATGTCAAACCCAACACGTGCCTGACCGCATGTTCGTTTTCAATATAAGGCCCACTAAAATCTTAGCCAATTCGTTGCTCCTGACAGTGATATCCCATTTAAAAAGCCTAAAGGAGCAGCATGACAAGCATAAAACTCTGGTTACCGTGAGTTTGGGCACCATAACATAAAAATATTGCTGCCTAAAAATATTCAAAATGTTCCATGCCCTGGAAATCTGAAAGGTAAATCCTAAGACTACCATACAATATATTTCTGTTGAAGGCTTGAAGCTATGCCAATCGTATAAAAAAAATTAATAACCATTCAGTTGTGTACATATAAAGTATTCTAGAAAGTCGAGAAATCGTGATCCCTCTCGGCAATGGTCAGGTCCCAGTACAAAAGTTCCACTGTGGCATTCCAAATTTATCTCAAGCAGATGCTTGCTACTGGTTGGCAGCTGCCTCAGCAGGCGTCTTGGTCGTCATTTGGTCCACAGCATGCACGGTGCTTTGGAGCTCCTCCCATATAGCCTTGTAAACCATTCTCTGCCGATTTACGGCAGACTTCCCCTCGAATAACTTGGAAATTACATCTATGCTGAGGCAGAAAAGGGAGAAGCTCAACTTCAGAAATATATAAACAAGAGAATTTACAGTTGTTCTGACAAACATCACAGATGAAACAATTGAGAAAATGCATCAAAAACCACATAGGCCAAACTACACTAGTAGGGTTACCAAGCCAGGAAAAAGAGCTAGTTATCAACCCAATTGTTAGCAGAAAACTGCTAGTAACCAAATGGGAAGCAACAACACTCAAAATATGTTTTGAGTTGTAGCATGCAGGGTCAGAAGTAGAATAATAACATGAATGGTACCTTCAAGAATTAAATTTTGAGAAAAAAGGATAAAAATATTGACAACCATTCTCTATCTCCATCAATCCATATTTCTCCATATGTTTCTTATTCTTTTTCATAAGGCTCACATAATGAAGATTATAAATTTCTCTTCAGGACTTAAGACTTTGCATTGCAGGCATGCTTGTTGTATTTTACCTGCTGCTCTTGGTTTATGAAAATTTACTGAGATTAAGCCCAACAAATTCTCTGTCTTATATTCCTCTCACTGATGTGACCATGGTTACCAGTTTTTCTGAAACCTGGAGGGTGTAAAAGAATTGGAGAGGCTACGTCTAATGCGCCCAAAGCAGAGGCATGTTATGACGGGGCAAAATTTCCAGCTTGGAGTTTTTGACAAGGAGATCAAACCAACTTAAAGCCATATATTATGCCTCATGCATGGATGTTTTATTCTTCTATTTTTTTGGAGTACCACTATGTACATATATATGCAAGTGTTCATGCTTAGGCTTTAGCTAATTGAATCCTACTACCATTTGTGCCATCATTACATAGTAATATAATTAGCTTAATCACATTGGGCTTATTATTGGTTCGTATAGGCCTTGAATAAGCTAGTGTGGCACACCTGTATATGGGCTCCAAATTAGAGCAAGTCCTAGGTGCCCTCGTGCATATATAAATCAATCATGTAATGGGCTAGGGGGATTGGCTTTTCACTTGCATTTGTTGTGTTGTGGGCTTCCTACATGCTATGAAGGAGATGGCAATCCCATCTGTCCCATGGTGAACTTTTACTGCTGTCGCTAGATGAGAACGAAGGCCATTATAGGAATCTCTTTTCTGGGAATGTTGCTTGGTACTGGTGAATGCGCCATCTGCTGATCATCCGTAGTCTGTACACTGAACCGAACCAAAGTAGCGGTTTTCTCGGTTGGCAGTTTGCTATGTAGTTTTGATCTTTCCATAGTTCGGTCATAGGTCTATGGCTCAGTTTCTACGAGCTGGAAACCAAAGGTATCGTCGAAACTAAACAAACCTGTACACCGAACTGATTCATATACATCTGTTAGTTTCGGACTGATTATTTGCTGCTATATGAACAGAAACACCTGAGTCAGTTACTTGGATTCGTGGTTCTTAATTATTAAGACGATAGTGTTCAGTTTTGTACAAAATTCAGCAAGAGAAAACATAGTGCTTGTGGTGCACGGCCTCCCAATAGAAGGGAAAAAAATAGGCTACTTGCTGCCTGGTGCTCATCTCTCTCTCTCTCTCTTAAACTAGTTCCATCTTTATGCGGTACAGGAACTACCTTTGTTACATGTTACTAGACTCATACTATGTGTTAAAGAAAATACTAGGCATCTGCAACAGCTGGACCGACGCACAAAACTCTAGTAACAAAATAGTTGTCCATCCTATCTTTTGATTTGGTAGAGTTAATAGAGGGATGCAGAAGTATATTGTGGATGAGTTCACAAAACAGACTGTCATTCAGTTGAATTTGATCTCTAACATTCTTGTATCACCTGGACAATGATGGATGGCTTAACTGATGGAATCCATGAAATATTTGGCAAAAGGGGCAGCCTCTAGGAATTAGCAGATGATGCTCCTAAATTTAAGGTCATAAATTGATCAAATGACTGATCACTGAATGACTGATAGTTTGACAGTTGAAGGACCGAATACTGTTATCAGTATTCTGAATAGGACGGTAGGATCTGTATGTTGACTCCATTAACCTGCATAAGCGCTTCAGTGAAGAATTATCGCTCACTACTACTAACCACTAGTGAAGAAAATTGGTTAAATCGTTGTGAATGAAAACTGCTTATATGGAAAAAACAGTTTCAACTTCCAGGAAAAAAGAAAATCAAAAATAGGAAAAGCATAATCAGGAAACATCAATATATTTAGCTATTTCCAGAGCCAAATCATTCATGGAAGCTGGAAAAAACCCTTCTATTGTAAGAATGCTCTACCAGCTATCTATATTCTACTACCTATGTGTCTCAGAAAAATATATGACACTATGCAACAGACAGGTACAGTAAGACCAATTCTGAAGTATTTGATTTCTCCAAGCTCAGAAACATAGGATATTGGCATAATGCACCAACCAATATGTCTGTGGCATACAGCTCTTATGGACAAGCAGTCAAGCGGTGGATAAAGTTACTAATATCAATCAAATTTACTGAGTTTGATTAGTTCAAAATGGATTGGGAATGCGATTCTCTGGCATTTCGGGGATGCACCCTCAATGGGAAGTATAAAGTATGAGCACCACCTAGGTATAAGATAGACTTGTATCTAACCATGGGTCCATGATTTGGGTAAAAACGACATTACCAGACATGGCGGCCGTCGCCGGAGGTGTCGATGACGGTGACCGTGTCCGCCTCCAGCTGCTTCTTGATCTGCCAAGAACCAACAACAATAAAAAACAAACAGAGAGCATCACATCGCTTCTACCAGCTGCGCCGCCAAGATTAGAAGCAAGAAGCGCCACGAGAAAGAGGTGGTAGATACCTTGGTCTCTAGCGCCTGCATGGCGGGAGAATTCGTGGACCCCGCCGGCCCGGGCGCCGACGCGCAGGCAGCTAATTCCCTGCTCCTGGTGCCGCACGAAAGAGGGGACCAGCCGGCGAACCTGGTGGTGGTGGTGGTGGTGGTGGAGGAGGAGGAGGAGAGAGCAACGGCGGCGTGACGGCGGATTGCCCCATAGGACGAGGAGGAGCGGGAGGAGGCGAAGCGGCGGAGGAGCATGGCGGCGAGGGAGCAGGGGGCGGCGGCGGACCTCATCTGCTGCATCGCCGGAGGAGACAAGACGAGACGGGATGGGACGAGATTCGACGAGTGCGATGGTCAAGCCTTAGCGGCTTGTGGTTCCCGTAGTCTTGGGGACATTCGGTTTTCGGCCCAGGCCTTGGGCTTGGGCCAAGATCCAATAAAGGGCCAGATGGGCTTCGTGTAGTACAAAAGGAAAGCAAGAAATACTAAAAATTTTAATTTTCGTCCCCCAACCATAAATCAGAAATGGAGGCTCCGTCAACTGTCCAGTCTATTTTTTTCCTCAACCATAAAATTATCCATTCTGGTTTTCATCCCCTAACCATAAAATAAAATATGAGACTACATCAACTATCACAAGAGATTGATTTTGGTTTTGGACGGTGTTTTTTAACTTGCGTGGCATCTTGATCTAGTATTCATTCGACGTGACACCTACGTGACATTTTACAGTTAGAAAAAAATAAGAACACTAGAACGCACCTAACCTATAAGTCCTTGCCTTCCTCTTCTTCCTCCGGCTCTCCCTTCTCTTCTCTTAGTTCTCTCCTCTCACCACCCAATGGCGTTAGTAGCGAGGTGGAGTATGAGGAAATGGAGCAACCAGGAGACTTGGCCGCTTTAGTAAAAAAGCATCCTGCTATATGTATTACTTCATATAAGTTGAGATAGAAACATATTCATGATGGTCACTACTAAAAAACATATCGATGCCGGTTAAGAAACCCCCCTAAGTGTCAGATTTTCTAGCCAACACCACTCAAGCGGCACAACTGGTCATCGCTGCCAGTTACACAACTGGCACCTACATTACTTATAGGTGTCAATTATAAGTGTCCAATCAACACCAATGACTCCTAACACTGGCAACGATGCCTCTTGGACAAAAAATATTATGAGCCGACTCTTTGATCGCACAAACTAAATCCTAAACAAAAGTGCTATCACATCCCAGAATCCGAGTTCATCACATCCTAGAATCCCAAGCTCATTCATTCATTCATTCATTCATTCATTCACAAGTCAACAGAAGACAGATCACAAATCCATCTTAAAAAATTAAATCTGGCTACCCTACAATCACATCTCAAACAACCACAGTGGAGAGACTGGTCATCCCTTTCCCTGCAATCGGCGGTGACGAGATCAAAGAGAGATAAGGTCAGGATAAGGATGACGAAGGGAGAGGAGGGGATGAGTCAAAGGATGAGGATTGCTTACCTTCGATGGATCTAGTGCTACATCAGCTTGTTGAGGAGAAGGGCAGGTTGCTACCACCATGGTGTTGGGGAGGAAGGCCCAAGCAAGCTCGATCCATCAACCCAGATCCGTTGTTGTCGCTCCATCATCGTTGTTGCCATAGACGTGTTCGTTGACGAGAAATTTCTTTCACGCGTTGCCACGGGAGATCGCTTAGCTCCGGTGCGGGTCCTTCTCGACGCATTGCGTGCGGTGCGGGCGTGCGGTTGGTTTGATCTGTTAACCAACAAGAAAAAACGAAAGATATATGCGTTATGTGTTAGGTTAGATCCCCATCGGATCGACTGAGAGAATCCATGAGCATATATGCTATCCTAAAATAAATTTAAGCCAATCGACTGGAATGGATCGGCTATACCGAGACAGCATCAGCCGCTTAACCCAAATACAATAAAGGATAATAAATATATGTATTGATAACCTAGCCGATACTGAAAAGCTAACTATGGATCGGCTAGTACTCCGATGATTCTTATGAAAAGATATCATTCTTGAATCGATGCTTAGCTCGGGAAATCGTGCGTCATGTTGATGGCAGCCGATTTTGGCTTATGATGTCCGACAAGAATGCGATCTTAATATAAGAGGCGAGCCTAACATAAATCTAATAATAAATATACTAAAAGAAATATATTAGGGTAGATAAGGCCGGTTGAAACCCCGGCACTGTCTCTAAACATATAGATCTAACCAAACAGATCATTGGAAGTTCTAAAAACGACTTAATAGTTCAATGTTGATGCAGCATTAAGTATAAAAAGAACAACCTGATCTGCTGTAGCTGATTTATACCTCTCGAGATGGTGGATACCGCATATAAACTAGTCCAACCTTTAGATCTAGCCCTATCAGCTATAGGTTCTTGATAGAACCGGCCGGTGGCGGGATAGATCTAAACATTGCTCCAATTTATATGCGATATATGGTAAATAGCAAAGTATAAACACCTGAATCTAATATGTCATTACGATGGAAGCACTAGAATCAGCAGAACATACCACTAATGACAAGCATTTACCTAGATTTGGGGATTGAAACGATGCAGCCCGTAGCCAAATCAATTGCTCGTCTGAAGAAAAGGTTTGGCGATGCGTCGAAGGTTGTTTGATTGATTGAATTATTTTTTACAGGGGGTCTCGGGTCCTATTTATACCCAAGATAACATTATCTGTACAAACCCTGAACTCTATCTAAACTACTATTTAAAAATACGACGATATCCCGGGAAGGACCCACGCCGCATTACAATAAATAGTTTAAACAAACTTCTAATTTACAGATACAATTGCCGTTACAAGACTCTATCCATAGATGGCAGTATCTTTTAACACGCAATCTGATAATCGAATCTTCTATTTATCTTCAAACATCTGCACCAGAAACGGTTTTATCTTCTCTGAAGCTAGAATCGGCTATTGGCCGTTCTTGTTCGATTCAACCTTAGCCGACTAGCATCGCAGCCGATCGCTTCTCAGCCGATGCGGCCTATATTTCTCCGTCAAACCAGTCGATCCGATTCTGTTTCACCCTTGCCAGGACTTAGGGATTCAATTACCAAATTTAGGTGTTAACACATGCCCTCCAAGTGCGTGATACGAAGTGTTACGGATTTGTTGCCTGTTCAAATTCCTGCTCTTTTCTGACCTAAACCGCTTTGGCTGCCCCAAGTGCCCTTTAAATAGCCCTTCGTTTCGACCGAAACAATTACGCCTTCAAAGCACACTGAAAACACTTCGCAAACAAGCCTCCTCTTCCTCTCTCCTCTCCGGCGATTCACCAGCGCCCTTCATCACCTCCCGTCAATCTTCGCGGATCAGGACCCATTTTCGTCTCCGACAATTCCGATGGCTTCCACACCGCCGCCGCGTCGAGCGCCTCCGTCGCACCAGCCGCCGCCGCCGCACCGGCCACCGCCGCCGTCGAGTTCTTTGAGGTATGCCCATCGGTTCAAAACTCTTTTTCTTCGGATTTCCTTTTCCATCCATGCCTCCTAGAATTGTTGCATTCATCATGCCTTTAGTCGTTCTTGATTAGCATTTTTCCCTTTTTAAACCGTAGCACTGTCACATCAAGTGGTCATCCCAAGTTTGACCCAAGACAAGAGGTACTTTCTCGGCCCCATCGGCAACACTGACCTGGCCGATGTGATTATGGCCGAAACCAACAGGATCCCCTACAACACTAGGAAACCATCCTTAGCCCATTGGAACGGGACTTTCAAGTTGTGGCCGACCACAGACGCGCCCTGGATTGAATGGTATAAGAGGGTGCGATCGGCCAAGTATGCTCAGTGGGAGGAGATCAAAATAGCCCAGTGCTTGGCCTTGTCCGTCGCCAGCATGGAGAAAGATGAGCCGCTGATGTCAGCTGCGACGTATTTTTGGAATGATAGCGTCAACGCCTTCATATTCCGGCAAGGGCTGATGACGATCACCTTAGCCGACGTATACATGATGATCGGACTGGACATCTTGGCGTCGGCTAACCCTGGAAACCTGAACCGGAAGGGGCAGCACCAATTCAAAACCAAAGCCATCAGCGGGTGGAGCGGCTTCATTGCTCAAAACATGAAGGATGGATCAGTCGGCCACAGAGAACACGTCGCGTTTCTTATGATGTGGCTTGAGAAATTCTTGTTCTGTGGATCGAGCTGTGGGCCGACCGCCAACTGGCAGGTTGTAGCCGAACTCCTGCCCGATGGGAGCATGCTCGCGCTGGGGAAATATCTCCTCGGCTATCTGTATCAGATGCTACATCAAGTTGCCGCAAAGATAGCCGCCAACGCCCCTGTCAACACCGGCGGCCCCTGGTGGTTTTTACAGATCTGGTTGGTGCTGGCGACCCAGAAAATAGCCGGTCGGCTCCCCCTGACTGAGGTTGTTTTCCCAAGATTGGAGCCGGTCGAAGAAGAAGACGGCAACACGATCACCACCACCAGATGCATGAGCTATGGAGAAGCAACGGCGGCTCATGCGGGCTCAAAGCAATCGGCCAACCTGCTAGCCGAATGGTTCATCGCCCTGTACGACGTGCTGTCACGCGAGAACCGCGCCTGATACTTTTACCGGGATCGGGCACTGTTCGAGTTGCCGGCCGATTTCAATTGGAAAGACATCAACTCAGCTGACGACCCAAAGTGCAGGGAGTTGTTCATCGCCGCTCTGTCCCCTTGCATCCTACCGACCGGGATCCACCAGGGCCGATCAGTGGCCAAAAGCTATAAATTTTACTACCCGGTGTCGGCTACGAGACAGTTTGGTCTTGGGCAACGCCCGTCGGCTTCTATTATGCCGACAAAATTGAGACGAGGGGAGTGGTGAGCCAAGAACCGATAATGCACGGCCTGGCCTGAACATAGCCGGCCCTCCCCTCGGCAGCATCGGCGAGATGACCCTGGCGCTCAAGAAAAGCGTGGCCTACGACCAATGGTGGGTCGAAATCAAACGACACATCTTCCACCAACGGTCATCTTATTACGTCGATCTGCTCCTGCCCGAAGAAATCCCCTCGGTAAGCTTTAAACTCCAAATGATTTTTCTTTTCTTATTATTGGCCGATGTAGCCGATTAACACTTGCCCTCTGGCTTGCAGGAGACCGAAACGGAGCGGCCAACGGTGAACGACTCCGGGATCCCCATCTAATACCGTCTAGGTATTCTGGATGGGGGCAGCCTTGCTCCGTCGGCGATCGGCTGGGGAGCGCCGAAGCTGGCAACCTTGCTGCGCAGGCAAGTGCGCGAGCAGATCCCTCACAAGAAAAGGGCCACGCCTCTCGTACAACAATCGGTTGCGCCTGCCCCCAAAAAGCTGAAGGAGAAGAAAACGGCCGCGCCAGCCGATAGCCTTCCCCCCTTGGACCCGAGCGTCGC
The DNA here is from genome assembly GCA_019925245.2 of Oryza australiensis. Lineage (NCBI taxonomy): Eukaryota > Viridiplantae > Streptophyta > Magnoliopsida > Poales > Poaceae > Oryza > Oryza australiensis. Next base: position 934,602 of record JAIFGZ020000311.1, read on the forward strand.
GCGGTTCCTTGACGCCGTCGCGCCGAGGAGATGCGGTGGTTGTTGGAACAGCGGGCTGAACCCGAGAGCTCTAGCCATGAATCCGTCAATGCCCACCGACGTCCCGCGGTTCCAAGTCCCCCGTGAAAAATCGACCGATAAGCCCTCATCTCATCAAATTCGGCCTTATGATGATATCACTTGCATCCGACCGAACAATTCTTCTCAGTCAAGAAATTGGCCGGCTGCACTCCGTGTCACGCATCATCGGTAACCATCTTTTGCAACCTGATTTATAGAACTTAGTCGACTTGACCGCTAACCCTTTCTTTTGCAGCCCCCACGATCTCCATCAGCTGCCCCCTAGGCATCGAGTGAGCACACTACGACTGTCGCGGGCGGCGGCAATGGCGCCGATGACGAGGCCCCGTCGGCTGCAGGCGGCGAACCAGCCGAGCCAGTTGCTCCGACCTTGGTGCCCAAGGTAAGCTGGCTGAATTTTATTATCGGCTTTGCCAACTCAACATTTTCTAATCATTTTTCTCTTTGCAAAACATAGCCGACCTCCTCAATTTCGACTTGTCGGAGTTCGAGGAGTCCTGCGGGATCGTCGAGGAGGCACGGTGACGCCTGGCGAGGACACGAGGGACGGCCTAGGCGACATCGGCAACCCGGGTTTGGAGGCCTCGGCTGAGCCCATGTTTGGTGGTCGGCAGCGGCTCGATCCGCGTGTGCTTTGAGGAGATCCAAGGCTAGCTGCCGGAAGCTCTAGCCGATGCCATCGTGCCGGCCACCTTTTTAGAAGCTCATCAACTCAAATACGAGCGGGCACGACAGCAGATAGCCGACCGCCGTGAGAAACAGATGCGGTCGGCCACCCTCCAGTCGACCAAGGAAGCCATCGAGAGCCAGAAGGCCGCCTTCGACCGCCTGAAAACCGAGCCGGCGGCCAAGCTTGAGCAGCTTCTCCCACGCCAAGACCGGTGATGGCCGATCTCGTTCAAGTCATGAACGAGATCGATGTCCACAAGGAGTACATGGCGGTGCCGCACCGAGATCGATGCTCAACGTAGAAGTATCAAGGCAATGTGGCACATCTCTCGGGACTCGGTGAAAGGCATTCGGCGGTGGTGGGTCCAAGACCGATGACATCAAGGCCATCGAGGAGGTGGACCAGATCAGGCGGACGGCGCTGTCAGCTATAGCCGATTTCCTAAAGAAATGAACTTTGTAATATTTTAGCATTTTGAAATTGGCTACTGCTTCATGTAATATGTTCGTCGAACTGCTGTATTGCGCTTTAACTGATCAATTGCTCAAATCTTGTAATTGGCACTGGCTCTTATGTAATATAGTTTGTCAATCTTTTGTAACTGTGCTTGTGGATGAGATCGGCTCCGGCCGCATGTAGTATCCTGGTATGACCGTCAATTCTGAATTGCTTATGCTGAGATCGGCCCTAGCCGTCCGTATCACGTCACGTCTGCCGATTTCGAAACCACACCGCGACCGTCGATCTTAACACCTGAATTATGGCCGCCGATCCCAATCACTTAAAACACCTTTATTGAATGCCGATTGCGAAGCTTAAAAATTTAAAATTTCCTGACACCCAATTTTGTAATTGGCTTGTGTATGTATATGCCCCCCAAATTTTGTTGATAGCTTTGGTGTCGACAAAATTGTGAATCCAAGCCATTTGCACATCATTGCCATCGCTATCGGCCAACCCTTAGCCGACCGTAGAAAACTTAGGGAAAAATGTTGCATAAAAATGCCTAAAGGCGATGCCTTATTGAAAACAAGACATCGGCTGTCATAAATCGGCTAAGCAACCAGAGCCGAATCATGAGTTGATCCATACACTTGGGTACTATTTCTTCAGGTACTTTCCATTAAGAGCCTTTCCAAATACTTCTCCGTCCAGCCCTTCTAGCATGTAAGCTCCTTTAGAGACGCATTTGTGGATCTTGAAAGGCCCTTCCCAATTTGGTGACCACTTGCCGAATTTGTTATCCCTAGATCCAATTGGCAGTATCAATTTCCAAATGAGTTCGCCTTCCTCGAAAGATTTAGGCACCACTTTTTTATAATAATGTCTGGCTACTCATTCTTTATCCCTTGTAACTTTTTCCAAGGCCCCCATCCTGGATAAAACTAAATCTTCTGATTTGTCCACCATCAAGTGATAATAATCATTAGCTATAAGTTGATCCTGTAGCTGAATGCGCCTTGAGCCGACGATGCTTTCCCATGGCTGCACCGCCTCATGCCCGTAGACCAGCTTGTACGGAGGGACTTGAATTGATCTGTGGCAAGCCATCCGATACGCCCACAGTGATTCGGCTAATCGGCTGTGCCATTGTGTGGGGTACTCAGAGATCTTTCTTTTAATCAATTTAATCAAACTTTTATTTGAAGCTTCGGCTTGCCCGTTGGCCTGTGCGTAGTACGGTGAAGAATTAAGTAGCTTGATCCCCATGCCGTCGGCAAACTGAACAAACTCATCCGATACGAAGATAGATCCCTGGTCTGTTGTTATCATTTGTGGGATGCCAAACCGGTAGATAATATGTTCTTTGACAAACACGATTGCGTCCTTAGAATCCACCTTCCTCAGGGGAACCGCCTCCACCCATTTTGTGAAATAATTTGTCACCACCAGAATAAATCTATGCCCTTTGCTTGAGGGTGGATTGATCTGGCCGATCATATCGATGCCCCATCCTCTGAACGGCCAAGGCTTAATAATTGGGTTCATAGCCAACGCTGGTGCTCGTGTATGGTGCCAAATTTCTGACAATCCTAGCAACCCTTGTAATATTTGAAACAATCCTCCAGCATCATTTTGTGGGCCAATTGATGCATGCCACAGATCCCTTCATGCACTTGTCCGATGGCCACTTTGGCCTGATTGGCTCCCAAACACTTGAGCAGCACACCATCAATCGTTCGATAGTACAGATGTTCATCGAGCAAAACATATCTTAACGCCTTGTAACATAGCTTCCTTGTAGCCAATTGAGAGGGGTTTTTGAGATAGATGTAAACTTCAAACCTCCAATCATCGGCTGTAATGGCAGCAACCTCTATGTCGATCTCTTTCAACATCGTCCTATAGCCCGATTCCCCTTGAGCTAAATCATTGACTTCTGTGTTCTGCTCTTTGGGGATATGTTTCAAAGTAACTAGCTGAAAACCGTCCATTAATTCCCGGCATTGCTGATAATATATCATCAGAGCATTGTTTTTGCATTCGTATTCTCCTGATAATTGGCTGATGACCAACAATGAATCTCCCATTATTTTGATGGCGTCGGCTTCAACTTCCTTGAGTAGATGTAATCCTTTAAGGACGGCTTCGTATTCGGCTTGGTTGTTTGTAGCGTGGGGGTTAATAGCAAAAGCAAATTCGAAACTTGCCCCCTGGGTGAAATGATGACTAAGCCGATGCCGCAGCCGTTTGTGCAAACCGAGTCGTCAAACGTCAACGTCCAAGGCATAATTTCCACTGAGCCGATCGAGTCATTTCTGTGCCCCACAATAAAATCGGCTATAGCTTGTCCTTTGACTGCCCTTGGTGCCTGATACCTCAAATCAAACTCTGTTAGCGCAAAAATCCACATCCCAATTCTTCTGTTCAACACCGGAGTCGATAGCATGTACTTAACTACATCGGCTCTGCAGATTATTGTGCACTCGTTGGATAGCAGATAATGCCTTAACTTTGTACACGAAAAATAGAGGCATAGGCGTAGTTTCTCCACAGGCGAATATCTTGTTTCTGCGTCTAGTAACCGTTGGCTGAGATAGAAGATGGCTTTTTCTTTGCCCTCAACTTCTTGGATTAAAACGGAGCCGATTGACCTGTCATCGGCTGATAGGTACAGCTTAAACGGTATCCCTTTCCATGGAGACATTAAAACTGGAGGGGAACTCAGATAATTCTTGATGTTGTCCAAAGCCTTTTGTTGCTCTACCCCCCATATGAATGTTTGATCGGCTGTCAGCCGAAGCAGTGGTGTGAACGGCTCCATCTTTTCTGAGAGATTGGCTATGAACCGTCTGATAAAATTTATCTTGCCGATCAACGATTGGAGTTGTTTCTTGTCCTTTGGAGGTTGAATTGTCTTGATAGCATTTATGCTCCTTGGTGTAACCTCAATCCCTCTTTCATGAACAAGAAATCCCAAGAACTGCCCGACCGATACGCCAAACGCGCACTTAAGTGGATTCATCTTCAGGCCATATTTTCTCGTTCGTTCTAACACTTGTCTTAGATCGGCTATATGGCCCTCTATCTCCCTGGACTTGACAACTACGTCATCAATGTAGATCTCTACTAATGAGCCGATCATGTCATAAAAATGTAGTTCATTGCCCGTTGATATGTTGTCCCAACATTCTTCAAGCCGAATATCATTACCACCCATTCATACAAGCCGATTGCGCCAGGACACCGAAAAGCAGTTTTGTGGATGTCTTCGTCAGCCATAAATATTTGATTATAACCTGCATTGCCGTCCATAAAACTAATGATCTTGTGACCTGAAGCAGCATCGACGAGCAAATCGGCTATTGACATTGGGTATTCGTCCTTAGGGGTTGCCTTATATAGATCTCTGAAATCGATGCATACCCTAAGTTTACTATTTTTCTTCAACACTGGGATAATGTTCGAGACCCACTCGGCGTATCGGCAAGGCCAAATGAATCATGCATCATATAGCCAAGTGATTTCGGCTTTGATTGTGTCGTACATATCGGCCTTAAACCTCTTGGGAGACTGCTTGAACGACCGATAGCCTGCCTTAATGACAGTTGATGGACCACTATTGATCGGCTAAGGCCGGGCATCTCGAAGTACTCCCAAGCAAAACAATCTTTATATTCTTTTAACAAATCAATAAGCTGGGATCTACAATGAGGAGATAGATTTTTGCTAATATACGTCGGCCTCGGCTTGTCACCAAAGCCGATGTCAATTTCTTGTAATTCGTCGACCGACGTAAACCTTGCCCGAGCTTGCCATCGTCTTCGTCCGTGGTGTCCATGCCGAAGACGCTTGAGCCCTCCACCATGTCTTGTTCAAAGCAGCAGCTGTGGCTCGTCATCTCCAATCGTCTTTATTGTGAAATTGGACACATTTAGAAAATTGACTTGCTAGATTTTCCTAGACAAACAATCGATGCCTTCGATTTCCCAAAGCAGCAAATCGGCACTGACGACGCTAACTAACCTGCCGGCTTGTACGATTTCAATTTTTTTGCTGTCCCATTGGATCAGGCTCTGGTGCATTGTAGAAGGAACGCAACAATTAGCGTGTATCCAGTCCCTTCCGAGCAGCAGGCTGTAAGACCCCTTCCCGTCGATGACAAAGAATGTTGTGGGCACGGTCTTATTGCCGATGGTCAGTTCGACGTTGAGGACACCATTGGTTTTTGATGGGTTTCCGCCGAAGTCTTTGAGCACCATATTGGTCTTTATCAGGTCTTGGGCTCCATTGTCTAGTTTTCTAAATGTTGCGTAAGGCATAAGGTTGACTGCAGCTCCCCCATCGACTAGCATCTTGGACATCGGCTTGCCATTGATGAATCCTTTAACGTACAATGGCTTCAAGTGCCGATTTTCGGTCCCCTCGGGTTTGTCGAAAATAGCTTGGTCTGGAGACATTGCTAGTTTCACTAAGTCGTCCTCGATGGTGTCTGCATTGGCTTCAGGAGCACTAAATTCGGCTGACAGTACGAACACCATGTTGACTGATGCGAAAATTTTGCCTTTCCCTTTGGCTGCCTTCTGGCTTGATCGACTGGACTCTCTTGGGTTTACTCCTCATCGGTTGTGGCGGTTTTCTCTTTGGGTACCCATCGCCTTTTGATCTTACCCAGCCGACGGCGCTGTTCATGGATCATTTGCCAAACTTCATCTTCTCTCCCTTCACGCTTGAGTCATTGGATTCTTCTTCTCTGCGTCTTTGTGAAGATATCGGACGGGCACAATTGGGGATTGGTCGATTCCTCGTCGTCGGCCTCTTCGTCGTCGTGGTTGTTGTCGTTGTTGTATTTATTGATGAAAAAGTCTTGATGGATTGGACCGAGTCGATCATGGACGGGCCGCCGCCTCTGATTTAGCTGCACGGCTCTAGGGACGAACCGGGTTGGGCTCACAGCCGATGAGTTCCTGTGTTCGTTGTTGTGGCAATCGTTGAACGCTGGGCAGTCGTCCAGTGTCGGCAGCCTCATGCCGGATTCCCAGCAGTACCTGAAAAAATCACAATGCCAATGCGGATCGGCATTGTTGTGGCTCACCCCGTACCGGTGGTTTTGGGTTTCTGGCTCGCGCCGACAAGGTGCTTCATTGCGAGCTTCTTCCCGCCGAGACCGGTGCTGAGGACGGTGTCGACTGTCTTCATAGATCGGTCGTCGGTCAGCCATTCTGATGACGGGGCGCACCATATTGATTGGCGTGGCGTGATGTTCAGTCGGCTCGTCTTCTGCTTTGGCCCCGATTGATGTGTTGACTAAGCTGTGTGCCATTCTGTTCTGTCGATCAGCTCGCCTGGGGCCAGCTTGAATTGTGTTGACCGGGAAAGGGTTGTCGTCTACCTTCATCGACCGACTTGAATCGGCAAACTTCAACTTCCCGGCCTCAATTGCCGACTGGATTTGCTGCCTGAAGACTTTGTAGTCGTTAGTGGCATGGGATGTAGAGTTGTGCCACTTACAATATTTCTTTTTCTTTAGTTCTTCGGCCGATGGGATCACGTGGTTTTCAGGGAGCTGGTTCTGTTTCTCCTTGAGCAGCAAGTCAAAAATCCTATCGGCTTTAGTGACATCGAAGTCGTATCTCTCTTCTTTGGCCGTCTTCAGTAGTCATTGGCAGACGATGACTTTTTTGTTCTTGGCCCATTCGGCTGCCGCCACCTCTGCATCGTCGTTATTGGAATCGTAGTCTGATTCGCCGATGACTTGAGTTATGTTTTTGATGGCCTTCCTGGTGTCTTGGAATCGCTGCTCATGGGCCGTCACCTTCTGCGCCAAGTGGGCTAGGCTGTCGAAGTCCTGCGCAGAGAACCGCTCTCGGATCGGCGCGATCAAGCCGTGAAAGGCCAAATTGGCCAACTGGACGTCTGATAACACCAAGCTGTAGCATCGGTACCTCATCTCTCTCAATCGTTGGATGTATTCTTGAACCGATTCGTTGTGTTTCTAACAGCATCTGGTGAGGTCCTACAACTTCATCTCATGGTTGCCGGAGTAAAAGTAGCTGTGAAATTGCTTTTCGAGATCGGCCCAGCTCTGAACTGAGTTGTAAGGCAATGAGGAGAACCAGGTAAAAGCCGATCGTGAAAGAGATAGAGGGAACAACCGGACTCTCAAGGCATCTGTAGCTGATGCTTCGCCGCACTGCGCCAAGAATCGGCTAACATGCTCGTAGGTCGATACGTTGTCTTGCCCTGAGAATTTTGAAAAATCTGGGATCTTGTATCGGTTGGGCAACGAAATTTGCTCGAAATGCTCTGGATAGGGATACCGATACATGTTCCCTGAGTCCTTTTGCTTGAGGCCGAATTGATCGCGCATGACATCTGCAATCAGATCGGCCCAAGTTCGGTTGTCCTGCTGTATCGGCTCATATGGGTCATATGGCGTGGGTGCTTGCCGATACAGCGGTGGTGGCGTCTGAGGCCTGTAGTGATGATCTCGACGGCCTCCTTGATATTGATAGTGGAGTGGATGATCAGTGGGAGGCGGCCGATGCGCCGGTGGTGGCGTTGGTGGTCCCGGGAAGAGCTATTAGCCACCGGCGTTGTACCGTCTGTCCAGGTCAATTTGGGCAATCGGCTCTGACTACCGATTGTAGTTGAACATATTAGCAATTTGATCTTGGGGCAGCGGTTGCTGTCGGTTTAGCATGGTAATCACTGGCCTTGGAGCCGATTCGGTCGGATTCGGGTGCCGAGGACCCCTCCTGGCGGCCCTGGTTGTGTTGGCGGTGGGATCAGCCGATTCTGGGTGACCAATGTCCTGTAACCAGGGAACTGGCCATCTGTGAAGTACGTCGGCCCCCATTGCATCTAGTCGGCTATCTTGTCATCGACCACGGTAGCGATCATGTTGTTGAGAGTGTTGACCAGGATGCTACTTTGGTTGACAAGCGCATGGTGAATAGCCGAATCAATTCGGTCTTGCAAAGTATACTGGGCCGAATCGTCTTGTTCTTGAATCGACTCATCCACCTTCTGTTTGCCTTTTGATCTGCCGGAGGAGGATGCCTTGAGCTCATCCATGCTGAATTTATACTTTTGGTGCACGGCCCCGGACCTGGTTTGGGTGAACGATTGTAAGTAGTTGGCCTGGAGCTCTTTCACCATCTTCTTGTAATTGGCTTACTGCTCAGCCGATAACTGCTCCATCTTCACAGGCACGACGTTGTCCTGAGAAACATTGTGGCTCTTGGAGTCGACCATCTTGTCGGCCGAGTCGATGCGTCCTAGCCGAGCCGACAAAGAAAGTCCCATTGGGCATGCCAAGAAGCGTGTTGACGAGAAATTTCTCTCACGCGCTGGCCTGGGAGATCTGCTTAGCTCCGGTCAGGAGTCCTTCTCGGCCTGTGCGGTGCGGGCGTGCCGTTAGTTTGATCTGTTAACCAACAAGAAAAAACAAAGATATATGCGTTAAGTGTTAGGTTAGGTCCCCATCGGATCGACTGAGGGAATCCATGAGCATATATATGCTATCCTAAAATATATTTAAGCTAAGCAACTGGAATGGATCGGCTATACCGAGACAGCATCAGCCGCTTAACCCAAATACAATAAAGGATAATAAATATATGTATTGATAACCTAGCCGATACTGGAAAGCTAACTATGGATCGACTAGTACTCCGATGATTCTTATAAAAAGATATCATTCTTGAATCAGATGCTTAGCCTAGGAAATCGGCCGTCGGCTATTGATGGCAGGTCGATTTCGGCTTATGATGTCCGACTAGAATGGGATCTTAATATAAGAGGTAGTCCTAACATAAATCTAATAATAAATATACTAAAAGAAATATATTAGGGCAGATAAGGCCGGCTGAAACCCCGGCACTGTCTCTAAACATATAGATCTAACCAAACAGATCATTGAAAGTTCTAAAAACTACTTAACAGTTCAATGTTGATGCAGCATTAAGTATAAAAAGAATAACCTGATCTGTTGTAGCTGATTTATACCTCTCGAGATGGTGGATATCGCATATAAACTAGTCCAACCTTTAGATCTAGCCCTATCGGCTGCAGGTTCTTGATAGAACTGGCTGGTGGTAGGATAGATCTAAACATTGCTTCAGTTTATATGCGATATATGGTAAATAGTGCAGTATAAACCCCTGAATCTAATGTCTCGGGTCTTATTTATACCCAAGATAACATTATCTGTACAGACCCTGGACTCTATCTAACCTACTATTTAAAAATATGACGATATCCCGGGAAGGACCCACGCCACATTACAATAAACAGTTTAAACAAACTCCTAATTTACAGATACAATTGCCGTTACAGGACTCTATCCATAGATGGCAATATCTTTTGACACGCAATCTGATAACCGAATCTTCGATTTATCTTCAAACATCTGCACCAGAAACCGTTTTATCTTCTCTGAAGCTAGAATCGGCTGTCGGGCGTTCTTGTCCGATTCAACCTTAGCCGACTGGCCTCGCAGCCGATCGCTTCTCAGCCGATGCGTTTGGCCTCTGTTTTTCCGTCAAACCAGCTGATCTGATTCTGTTTCACCCTTGCCAGGACTTAGGGATTCAATTACCAAATTTAGGTGTTAACAGCATCGTCGTGCAGTTGTGTAGCCCGCTATAGTCGTCGTCGTCATGCAGTCGCACCGTCATTGCCTAGATCTAGCGGGCCTAAACTCGATGGTTGTCACCCTAAATCTGCCGCCTCCTCATTGCTATCACCGCCGTCGCGTCGCCATCTTCTGTGTTGGGAGAGGCATGAAGGGAGAGGGAGGAGAGACTGAGGTAGGCGGATGAGAGTCGGAGAGAGAGGTGTGGGGAGAGAGGGAGGAGAGACCGAGGTAGGGGAGGAGAGTCGGAGAGGAAGAGAGACGTGGAGGTTAGGATGAGTTAAAATATCTCCCAGGCCCCACCCACCCATCTTGGTTCCATTATATGTCTCGATTAAATTAGAACCGGCACCTATGTCTTGGTTATTGGTGCCAGTTTTTAAATAAAGCCGACACATATATTATTGGTGCCGTTTTTTAATAAACCGGTACATATAAGAAGTTATAGGTGTTGGTTTTTAACTTTAGATTCACTTAGGGGCGTGAGAGGGGATTATAAGTACCAATTTTAAATGAATCAGTACCAAGGCATCCCCTATTAGGGATTCTGTAATAGTGGGTGGATCTTTATCTCGACAAAAATGAATTGCATGGAGATCAAGCTATATTTATCACATTTTCTCTTTATCTACGTATTGATATTTTCCATATATACTATTTTTATATGATATACATACTACATGGTACACTGTTGTAACACCTAGTTATGTAGCACCTCTAGCCTAACACGCTAGTACTTTTTTTACTATATCAGATAGCCCATGCTCCCTCCTAGCACATGAGGAGTAATTTTTTTATTTTGAATCCTATAGATAGGGAGCGGAAGCTCTTTGTCAAGCTATGAAGTTTTTCCCTTCCTAGCCTTTAACTCATTTAATAAATTGCCGAAAGAAACTGTTTAAATTAATCTAGAGCAAAACCCTAATTTAAAATCCCATCTAATAAGTGAAAATGGCTTGGTGTGAATTTTCTTGAGTTCCCCATGCTAAAATACATTAACTATATTTTTAGTGAAATTTTCATAGCAAAAAAAATAATTTTAATAAATCAAAATCAATTATCGGAATTGTTTAAATTAAAAGTCCTTTTTTCCCTCCTTGGCCGTTGGGTCGTTTTCGGCCCAACTCTCTCTCCCCCACGCGCGTCAGCTTCGGTCTGTTGGCCTGCTTCTCCCACGCCTCCCCTCCCTGCTAGGCCGGCCTGAGGCCACGACCCAGCCAAGCCGCCCCACCCCTCTCCTCTAGGACGCCGACGGTGTCCGGTCATCCATAATGTTCGGCCGGCGGCCGGAGGAAGCCGCCTTCATCCCCGTGCCTCACGCTCCCACTCCGCACACTCGTGTCTACTCCTCATGTGCGCGCCCACTCCGCACGCCATGCACCCTACAACCACCGCCCGCATCCCACTCGCCCCACTCCCGCCCACATCACAACCCCATGCCACCACCATTGCCGCTGCCTTGGGAAGAGCCGTTCTAGTGCCTCGGTGTAACGCCCCAATTTTCGTCACGTCGAAGAACCTATTTTATTAAAATCCTATGCTCAAAAATTTGGTTCTTTGAGTGTATCTAAGTTTATGTGCCAAAGATCTCAATTAATTCATTCCTTGTGAACTCAGAGTCTTGGCCAAGTCTTTCCCTTCTAAATTAAATTACTATGATTCGAATCTTGAAGTTTGAGTTTTCTCCTCCTAAACCTCTCCAAAAATTCGTATGGTTAAAATTTTGATTTCAGGAATTTTGACCGTGCCGATAAGTAATTTCCTTTCCATCCAAAGAGTCTACAAATAATTGTTTTTTAACTTCAACCAACAAATATTTTCACGTACACATACATATCAAAGAACCAACACTTGTTCTTCCCCCATCAAATTTAATCAGGCACAAACGGAGCTGGCAAAAGCCAAGTTTTTCCTCCAAACATCCTCTTCGAAATAAAATCCCCGTGTTCGGATTCTGGAATTCAAATCACGTTCTAAATCACCTCTCCAAATTCTATCCTTTCTAAACTATTTTCTTTAAAGCTTTGCTCCTTCCATTCGCTGCAAACTGTTTTCAAAAGCCAAAAACCCTCCAACCAAATTCCTATCTATCAAAAATCTCAAACAAATCACTAGAGTTCACAGTCCTTTTACAAGCTCAAAATTGTTTACAATCCTCGGGCTAAACAACAGATAGGCATACGTACACATATTTCTTTTCCACAATAGAGCAAGCAAAACACAAAATATACACACATACTCCACTGCTTGTCTTGTCTAATATTTGCACCCATCCTTAATTTCCTCTGCATCCTCGCTACCAAGCCTTGGCCTTTTATTCTCATTCACTACCTCCTCTAGCCCCGGGCAAGGTAGGCACCTCCCTGCAAACTCATTGAGCAAGTTAGACAGGCAGCAGAGGGAAACTGTGGAGGGAAGGAAGAACACAGGAGCAGGTTTGTCCACCGACCGCACCATCCCCCCATCCCTTACTCCCCCATGCTGACCTCGCCGTTGCTCCCTGTCCATTACACCGTAGCACCGCACCAAGGGAGCATAGAGGCAGCAGCCCACGTCAAAAGTAAGCGCCGCATCCACGTTGTCCTACACCGGTCGCTGTCCTCGCTCCCTTGTGCCACCCTGCCGATGGCGTTAGTTGAACAAGCTAGCTAGCCCGCTTGGGCAAGCCGCCTGCTCCACCTTCATCGCCATCCTCGTGCTACAACGGCTATAAAAACTGCCATTTTCCCCAGCTGGCCTCCAAGCTTCACCACCACTCCCATTGTCATGGCATCCTCTCCACTCGAACGAGGCCGCCCCAGCCAAGCCGATGCCGTCCTGGCCTCGTTCCTGCCCCGCCTCGCGCACCACCCGCGCAACGCCACCCCAACCGGTGACGTCCCAACCGAGACGCCACACTGTCGCCATACGCACTTGTAGGGATACGCGGAGGCTACGCTAGTCGAAAACAAAAACTTTTCTACCACGCAAACCAGGAACACTTGCAAGTAAGGGTCGATAGATCATTACCGATTGGAGTATGCACGGAAATAGCCAATCGGGGCTATCCGATCTCGGAACGATCTTGGCCGAGGCGGACACTCGATTTGCCGACACACCGATTCCCGGGACAACCGATTAACCAATCAACCGATTCGCCGATTCGTCCGACCGCGCTTGTGCGTCTCGCTCCGATGTGCCCGGCCTTAGCCGATTCCACCACAGCCGATTCGTAGCCGATCAACAGCGCCACAACGTAGCAGCGCCTCTACCGGTATCCACACGTCTAGGGACAGAACGCCGAACACCCGTGTGCTAGCACGCGATGCAAGGCTAGGGTTTGGCTTGAAAGTGGGAAGGGTTTCCGTGGAGATTGATCTCAGCGACTTCTGTTGTGCTAAATCAGATTGATTCGGTTCAATTCGATGCAGCAACTCTCAACCCCTCACCCCTTTATATAGAGTTGGCCGACTGGGACTAGTGGCCGATCAGGACTCTATTTTGAATCGGATCCCATCCGAATCTCACAGAGTTGGCCGCCCATACGTCGTAAGCCCATAGGACTCTATCCGATCGAGACGTATCCGAGTCCAACTCGAATATCTATTCTATCCCCTTAAGTGTGCGACCCTGTAGGTTTAGGTATACTTGGTTTCGACTCGAGTCTAACTCACGCGATGGTTATCACTGGCGCCGGCAAGACATATTGACACCATAGCATACAAGAATATAATATCGGTTCGAACTGTAATGTGTACACAAATCTCTTTGCCTCACGATAACAATTAAGCTATAGGCAAGATATGTGCCATCCCTTCAATAGCTAAACCATTCACTCGAACCGTATTGGATTATCCGTCGTTGATTGACTCCTCAATCAACTTAGCATGGCCATGCATTTCCATAATCCATTACCTCGAGGGCCGAGATATCTCTCCAAAGGAGGGCCAAATTCCATCTTGATCACTCACATCCCACTCCATGTTTCATAGCAAACCCGAAAACTACTTTTATAACTACCCGATTCTGAATAGCGTTTGGTAGTCCCAAAGTAGGCTACTACACATGTTGGAATCCATGATGATCTCGGTCTAAGGACTTTGTACCAACACTACCTAAGACCAACTAATGGCACATTAAATCCTGTAGTGTCTCATGGTGGGTCTATCCAACAATGTGTTCTCTAACACATGTGTCCATGTTTATTGATTTGGTATCTCCAAACCCATGATCTATGAGACATGATCATCAATCTTAAACATGTCGATCTTAGAATCATATTTGTTCCAACAATATGACAAATGATTAGGGATCGTTTAGAAATAGATTCATGCATAAAAAGTCTCATAAATAAGTCACGTACTTATTGATCAATACAAGATGTCTATTTCATGGAACCGAATAACACTTTATTCATTTATACATAAACATTGACCATGATATCCAACCTCCATGTTGCCTCTAGGGCATATCACTATGATCTCCCACTTGCACTAGAGTCAATCATGTAAGTATCTAATACCCATTGCTCTTGTGTGCGCCTCATGTTTCGTGAGGGAGAGGTTTTGTCGTGGATCGGCTATGTTGACATCCGTGTGCACTTTGCATATCTTGACATCACCTCGTCCACTATCTCGCGGATGAGATGATATGGCCAAAGTATGTGTTTGGACTTCGATGTGACCTCGACTCCTTGGCTTGCGTAATGGCTCCACTATTATCACAATAGAGAGACATTGGACCAGCCGCACTAGTCATCACACTAAGCTCGAAACAAATTTCTTGATCCAAATAGCCTCCTTTGCAGCTTCAAGCGCAATGTACTCGGCCTCCGTTGTAGAATCAACAACAGTATCCTGCTTGGAACTCTTCCAGCTGACTGCGCCTCCGTTCAGGCAGAACACGAACCCAGATTGCGATCTATAATCATCCTTGTCTGTTTGGAAGCTAGCATCGGTGTAACCACTTACAACGAGCTCTTCTTCACCTCCATAGACTAGGAACATATCCTTAGTTCTTCTCAAGTACTTAAGGATATTCTTTACGGCAATCCAGTGACCTTCACCTGGATCTGACTGGTATCTGCTCGTAGCACTCAAAGCGTACGAGACATCTGGACGTGTACAAAGCATGGCATACATGATGGATCCAATTGCCGAAGCATATGGAACCATACCCATCTTATTCCGCTCATCATGTGTCTAAGGACACTGATTCTTGCTAAGATTAATGCCATGTGACATGGGCAAGAAACCTTTCTTGGAATCATGCATGTTGAACCTTTTCAACACCTTGTCAATGTATGTACTTTGGCTTAATCCAATTAGCCTCTTGGATCTATCTCTATAGATTCGAATGCCCAATATGTATCTTTGCCTCCCTAAGTCTTTCATGGAAAAACTATTTTTCAATGAAGACTTGACAGATTCTAGCATAGGGATATCATTTCCAATCAATAATATGTCATCCACATATAAGATTAAAAATACAATTGCGCTCCCACGACCTTTTTGTAAACACAAGCCTCCTCTTCATTTTTGATGAAACCAAACCCTTTGATTACTTCATCAAAACGAATATTCCAACTCCGAGATGCTTGCTTCAATCCATAAATGGATTTACGTAGCTTGCATATTTTTCCAGTGTTGTGGATTGACAAAACCCTCGGGTTGTATCATGTATACATCCTCGCTTAGGTTTTCATTTAGGAAAGCCGTTTTGACATCCATCGCCATATCTCATAATCGAAATATGCAGCAATCGCTAGATAATCCGAATAGATTTAAGCATTGTGACGGGCGAGAAGGTTTCATCATAATCAACTCCTTGAATCTGTTTAAAACCTTTCGCCACCAATCGCGCCTTATAGATGTGAACATTTCCATCCATATCGGCCTTTTTCTTAAAAACCCATTTACACTCAATGGTTTTGACACCATCAGTGGATCAATCAAGTTTCAAACTTGATTGTCGTACATGGATTCTATTTCGGATTTCATGGCTCCAAGCCACTTGTTGGAATCGGGTCCCACCATCGCTTCCTCATAGGTCTTAGGCTCATCGTTGTCCAACAACAATATATCACGTTGTTCCGCACCTGTGTACCTGTCAGGCGCACGACGTGATCTTTCGACCTCCGTGGGGATGGTGTATCTACAACCGGTGGCGTAACACTTTGCTCCTCTGTTGTGGTTCCGTGGTATTGAAACATTTTCGATGTTTCTTGAACTTCTTCAAGATGCACCCTGCTCCCACTAACCCTTCTTGAAATAAACTCTTTCTCCAAGAAAACACCGTGTCGGGCGACAAACACTTTGCCTTGTTCCCGATTATAAAAGTAATGTCCCTTAGTTTCCTTAGGATATCCCACAAAGAAGCACTTGTCGATTTGGGTGTGAGCTTGTCGACGTAAATGTTTTACATAAGCTTCACATCCCCAAATTTTGAGAAAAGACAAACTAGGGGTTGCCCTGTCCATATCTCATATGGTGTCTTTTCAACTCGACTTAGATGGAACTCTATTTAGTGTAAGCGCAAATGTTTCAAGAGCATATCCCCGGAAGGATAACGGAAGATCACTTTGGCTCATCATCGACCACACCATGTCCAACAAGGTGCGATTTCTCCGTTCGGACACTCCGTTCCATTGTGGAGTTCCCGGCGGAGTCAAGCGTGGAACAATTCCACAATCTTTTTGATGATTACCAAACTCTTGGCTCAAGTATTCCCCTCCACGATCCGATCGTAGAAACTTGATTGTTTTCCCTAAATGATTCTGTACTTCATTCGGAATTCTTTGAAATTTTCAAAGGATTCGGACTTATGCCTCATTAAGTAGATATAACCATATCTACTAAAGTCATCGATGAAGATAATGAAGTGCGATAACCACCTCGGCCGTTAAGCTCATTGGTCCACATACATCGGTATGTACGAGTGCCAACAAGTCATTTGCTCTCTCACTGTGTCCCGTGAAAGGTGCCTTTGTCATCTTACCAAGTAAACAAGACTTACATGTCTCAAATGATTCAAAATCAAAAGAGTGAAGCAATCCATCCTTATGGAGCTTCTCCATGCGTTTCTTATTTATATGGCCTAAGCGACAATGCCGGATAAACATGGGGTTTGTATCATTAGAGAGTTGCGTTTACGTATTAATGTTATAGATGGGAGACGCTTCAAGATTCAAAACATATAATCCATTCACCAATGGAGCATGAAAATAGAACATATCTTTGAGATATATTGAACAATCATTGTCCATTGATCTAAAATCGTATCCTTTCGCTTGCAAACATGAAGCGGAAATAACGTTTTGACATAGTGTTGGAGCACAATAACAATTATTTAGTTCCAAAACTAATCCTCGAAGGTAGATGAAGTGGTATTGTGCCGACGCAAGTGTAGCAACGCTTGCTCCATTGCCGACGCGCAGTTCACCTTGCCCCTTCTTAAGCCTCTACTTCTTCTCATTTCCTACAACGATTTGCAAATATGAGCTACGATCCAATATCGAATACCCAAGAGTCGTAGGTGAAGTAGTAAGATTAATGTCTATAACATTAATACCTGAAGTAGAAGTCGTACTTTGCTTCTTTTTGAAATCCTCCATGTACTTCTTGCAGTTCCTTTTCCAGTGGCTTTGTCTCCTTGCAATAGAAGCAAACGGCATCGATGCCGTCGACCCCTTTTGCCCTTCTTTGCATTAGAGGCACTCGCGATCTCATCGGGAGTTAACTTCCTCTTGGTGCAAAGTTTCTTGACATGTGGTTTGCGCTTAGCCTTCTGCATCATCATCACATGATGACCTTTTTTGGATACTCTCCTCGGCTATCTTTAGCATCCCATGAAATTCGCCAAGGTTTTATCCATATTGTTCATGTGATAATTTAATATGAATGGCTCGAAGCTCGAAGGGAGCGACCGGAGAATCACGTCGTAGCCAACTCTTGGCTAAGAGGAAAACCTAGTTTCTCAAGACTCTCGATATAGCCAATCATCTTTATCACATGCGGGATCGACGGGATTCCCTCAACAAGCTCGCACGCAAACAAGGACTTCGAGGTGTTAAACCTCTCGGCCCTTGCTTGGTTCTCAAACATGCCACGCAGTCCCGAATAATAGTGTGAGCATCGTTGCTCTCATATTGCTTCGAAGCTCGGGGGACATTGTAGCAAGCATGAGACAGACTTATATCTAGTGCATCATTAGTATGCTTCTCGTAAGCCATCCGTGCGTTGCGGTAGCATTGTTAGGCAAATCATCCGGATAGGGTACTTCAAGAACGTACTCCTTACGCTCTTGCTTGAGAAAAATTCTCAAGTTGCGATACCAATCCAGTAAAGTTTGTTCCGTTTATTTTTCTTTCTCGAGAATAGATCGCAAATTAAAAGCACTTGGGTGTAGTATTAGCTGCCATTTATTCTACAACGAAAAAGCAAAGTTTAGCACAATGTTTATGCTATGTCTATTGTTAAACAATTTAACAAAAGACTCCCATTACGTATTTGGCACCTTCCCTCTAGGTTACGTCTTGGGTCAAGATCCACATGTTAGTTAATTTCTAGTGAGCTTTGGCATCACGCTAGAAAATTAATAACATCGGTAAGTAACACCTTGCTAATCACATCTCTATGTGACTCTTGTTGTTGGCGTGGCATCTCCATGCCCGGCGCCGACCTATGCCCCAAGGTCCAAAAGCTGTTTTGATAGCCTTGTTAAGTAAACCAAATGCTCCTTCGTATATGTCAGACATATACCCCTCGTGTTATGATAGAGAATGGCACTCGCTTTGGCGGACCCACCATTGACGAGCATAACGGTGACGGGTGCAACATTTGGAAGGGCATCAATACTACTTAATTTTGCGAGGGATGCTATCCTATCAAACAAACATATCACATATATGAAAGCGGGTATAATAGCACACAATGAAATAGTATGGCCCCCTTCACATGGTGATCTCCATCTCCATGCGGTGTAGAGGATCTCCATCTTCATCACCGTTCTTTCGAGTGCCGAATGTTTGATTTCTTCAAACTAAGCTACTACTATAGAAGTTATAATTGAAGATTACATCGACTCACAGGTCGTGAAAGAATATTACAAACATTGCACGTAAGAAAGAATATTACAGGAATTGCACATATGAAAGAATATTACATGCATCACATGCATCTCATACATACAATAGGGCCATATCATCTCAAAGCATTCTCTGCAAAAACAAGTTAGGCGTAGAACATTTTCTACCTATCGTAGAGATACGGCATTGAGACGACCTATAAGGGGGTGTGCACACAGCGGAACACCACACAAAATTCATAGATCCAATCTATGAAATTGCTTATGGAAACCATATCGGCGTAATCACATTATGCCGTCCTGATACACTATCAAGGAAGATGGTTTGCGTAGGCGCGAGGCAGCAAACAAGGTCGGACTACGAGACAGCTTCGGCATAATCACATTATACTGTTCCGATACACTATCAAGGAACGCTATCTCGAACCCAACTCAAACCGAGTTCTATGGATATTGCTTCGACGTAATCACATACGCCGTTCTGATACACTATCAAGGAACACAATTACCATCTACTCTCCTCAACAGATCCCGTGAAACCGATTGATCTAATCAACCCGTGTGCAAAACTTGTTCCAGATCCAATCTAAAACCCGAACTAAGCAAGATTAGCTCTAATACCACTGTAGGGATACGCGGAGGCTACGCTAGCCGAAAACAAAAACTTTTCTACCGCGCAAACCAGGAACACTTGCAAGTAAGGGTCGATAGATCGTTACCGATTGGAGTATGCAGCGGAAATAGCCAATCAGGGCTATCCGATCTGGAACAGTGCTGGCCGATGACAGCCAATTTGCTGACATCCGATTCTCGGGGACATCCGATTCACCAATCAGCCGATTCGCTGATTCGTCTGACTGTGCACGCGCGCCTCGCTCCGATGCGCCCGACCTCAGCCGATTCCACCACAGCCGATTCGTAGCCGATCAACAGCGCCGCAACGTAGCAGCGCCTCTACCGGTATCCACACGTCCGGGGACAGAACGCGATGCAAGGCTAGGGTTTGGCTCAAAAGTGGGGAGAATTTCCATGGACATTGATCTCGACAACTTCTGTTGCGTCAAATTAGATTGATTCGGTTCAATTTGATGCAGCAACTCTCCACCCCTCGCCCCTTTATATAGAGTTGGCCGACTGGGACTAGTGGCCGATCAGGACTCTATTTTGAATTGGATCCCATCCGAATCTCACAGAGTTGGCCGCGCATACGTCGTAAGCCCATAGGACTCTATCCGATCGGATCCCTATCCGATCGAGCCGTATCCGAGTCCAACTCGAATATCTATTCTATCCCCTTATGCGTGCGACCCTATAGGTTAAGGTATACTTTGTTTCGACTCGAGTCTAACTCAGCCGATTTGTCAACAGCGGCGCCTAGCAGCACATATTGACACCATAGCATACAAGAATATAATATCGGCTCTGAACCTGTAATGTGTACACAAATCCCTTTGCCTCACGATACTAGTTATAAACTACTTTTATAACTACCCAGTTACGGAATAGCGTTTGGTAGTCCTAAAGTAGGCTACTACACATGTTGGAATCCATGATGATCTCAGGTCTAAGGACTTTGTACCAACACTACCTAAGACCAATTAATGGCACATTAAATCCTGTAGTGTCTCATGGTGGGTCTATCCAACAATGTGTTCTCTAACACATGTGTCCATGTTTATTGATTTGGTATCTCCATACCCATGATCTATGAGACATGATCATCAATCAATAAACATGCCGATCTTAGAATCATATTTGTTCCAACAATATGACATATGATCGAGGATCATTTAGAAATAGATTCATGCATAAAGAGTCTCATAAATAAGTCACGTACTTATTGATCAATACAAGATGTCTATTTCATGGAACTGAATAACACTTTATTCATTTATACATAAACATTGACCATGATATCCAACATCTCCATGTTGCCTCTAGGGCATATCACTAACAGCACTGAGCTACCTCGAACCGCACCGCCACACCCTCCTCCTGTGCATGACTATGCCACGCCACACCGCCTCTTGTGCATCGCCCAAAGCCGCTTTCGCCCGCGCAGCCTGCAGTAGGCGCGGTGTCGCACGACTGGCTGAGTTGCCCCCAGTCGTGCCGCGCCGACGCTCTCCTTCTCTCCTTTCGAAGGGAGAGGAGGGAAGAAGAGAGGAGAAGAGAGTGAGAGAAGGAGAGAAAGAGAGGGAGAAAGGATAGTGGGTCCCACGTCAGCCCTGACAAGTGGACCCTATCTGTCAGCCGCCACTTCGGGCCAAGCACGGGAGGTCGATCCCTTGTGAAAATCTAAGTCACATCCCTCTACACCACAAGTTCCTCCAGAAGTCTAAATCAGCCCCCTAGCCGGCATCCTTCATCTCTGGGCTAAAGCCGAAGCCCACCAAAAGAAAAGTCCACTTTACCTCCTTCTTAGCCTCACATCAAGGAATAATCCCAAATATTCTTGGGAATATTCCTTTCCAATTTAATAAATCATTTTTCCACATTTCAGAAAATCTATTAATCTTCCAAAATTCATATCTCTCCAACCGTAAATCTAATTGACTCTATTCAACTTCCATAATTTTTCTAAAATTGAGATCTATCCGAGGGCACTATTATTTTATAATAGTTATTATGTAATTCGTAGGGTTTTGGATGATTTTCTCTTTGCGATCATTTTGTGGACGTTCCAGAAGATGCAACAGACGCGGATTTCTCGAGGGTTTGAAGACCAACAATAAGCAAGCCACTCTTCGAACATATTGTTTCTAGTTTATAAAATATGATGTTTGCAAGATTGCATGCCTAGCATACTCTATTTATTTGATCGGCCATCGATCTACGAGGACATGACCGATGGACCCACCTAGTATTTGCATTACTTTATGTAGGATATTGTTAAACATAACCCTTGTGACTCCACCATAGCAATACCCCCGATACTTGCGCTCTCTGGGCGTAGGTGTCAACATGCACCACTTATTTATACCTGTTATCGTTATGGAAAACTTGGGTTGTGAAACATTTATAAAATCCTACTCGGGGAGTCAGTGGCTTTTGAAAAATAAATAAGTTTTATGGGAAAACTTGCGATGCAAATCCTCTCCTATGTGGTTTAGTTTTGTAGTCGTGCACAAGGACTGATTCTTTTAGGTTTTTCATCCGAGCATCTTGCAGTATGACCACATGGGCGTAACGGGAGCCCCTGGATGAGTAACTAGTTGAAACATGGGTGTCTTGCATGTTGGCAGTTGAGGAGCATCGGGATGTGGGGAAAAGACACTCTCTTGCGATGGGGGTTTGTCTGGAGCCATACGACGAGGCTTGAGACTAGCCTGATGCTTGGTGAAGAGACTCCACCCATCTGTGTGACATGGGATATTTATGGACTGGCTAAGGAAAGGCCTTGTCATGAACTTTCGATACCAGCCAGTATCGATGTAAGCTTCGTGTCTTGTGGGGAAAGCGTACAGTCTCTATAGAGGTTTAACTGAACTATTCAAACAGTTGTGCCCACGGTCAAGGGCGAATATAAGGTGATTCCCATAGCGTAGATTTGTTTTTAAAACTTATTTAAATAAATTGGTTCTTGGGATAGGAACCGTTACTAGAGTTCCTCTTGGTGATGGACGGCCAGCCTTCGTGGTTGGGAACAGATCTGTGTGACCTGGGGTGTCGTTTGGCACCATAGGGCTGAGAAGGCCGGTTTAGGGGACGAGAAGGCCGAGTTTGGGTTGGCGGGTCGAGTGGACTAGACCGGTGTCGTTAACCATGGGACTTGGTTAACGGACGGATTTTTGTAGAAAACGCTGGTTTACGTTTTGAAAGTGAAAGAAACTAATAGAGAAGTGGTTTTAAATACTAAAATTTGGCTTTTTTGCTCGAGTTGTTACGACACAACTCGTGGATGGGTTGAGATCAGATGCCTCCTTTTGAGGAAATTTGTTTGAAATCTATACTTAGACCTTTGAAGAATGTTTTAAAATAAAAGTTTTTCCAAATAAACTCAGCCTTTCTTTGAAGTTTTGCATGTACATATTTTCTAGTGGCTTGCTGAGTACGAAAGTACTCAATCCCCCATATTTGTTGTTTTTCTTCCCTTGGCTTAAGTTCAGGCAGAAGATGAAGGTTGGAGTTTCGTCCCTAAACCCAAACTACTACCCATTGATTGGTGTCCTAGCTTCGCTAAGTTCACTATTGCTGATTCTGATTGAAGGTTGCAAATTCAGGGATTACCCGAAGCTACAATGTAAAGGTATATTATACATTTATTTAAATCTTGTATTGATTCATCATGTTACCGTTGGTACCAGCATCGTCATCCTGGGACTGGTACCTGTATTCATGGTTCCGTGGGGAAACTGTTTGCTATTATCGTGCGGCATGCCCTCCTCGGTGCCATTTGTATGGTGGTGGGGGCGGGGCATGGCACCCATGCCTATAAATTTGCTCCCAAGCTACCCTCTCCCTTTTTTGCCATCTGCCGTCGCTCCCGTGTCTCGCCTGCAGCCCTAGCTCCATCACCCTTCACGACCTCAGGCGCACTCGCTATCGGACAGGCGCCATTGCCGCCGTCAGCTTCGTGAGGTCGAGGAGTCCCTCAGCCGCTGCTTGGTTGCTGCTCCCCACTACTAGAACCCGCCATCCTTCGTTCGCTGGTGAGCTCAACCATTTCTCCATCCTCCGACTGGCAATGGCAATGCTCGTAGCCATGCATGCCCTTTCCCCCTCTAAAACTCCTTTCCCTCTTCCTCAGGTCACACCAGCGCCCGTCCGCTACCTTCGTCGTACCCTACGTCGCCAGTTCGCCGCCATCGATAAAGTCCCGAAGCCACCGCCGTCTTTGCCTCATCGTCATCATCCTCTCGCCGCCTCCCGTCACCGCAAGCACTCGGTGAGCCACCCCTCCCCTTCCTCTTCTTTCGCCGCTGCTCCACGTGCCCGCCACCATGCCGGATGGCCACGAGCGATCGGGATGGTTGGTCATCGATCGCCACCTCTGGGCCATCCAATCTACCCTGAGACAGATCAGGGACGTCCGCTTGCCACCCGCATGGCTGCTGTGTGGCCGCCGCATCGACGCCACGTGTGCGCCACATGGTGCACCTGTCTCCGGCCTGATGGACCAAGTCCGCTATGCGCTGCCTACCTTAGGTCACCGACAGGTAGGGGCCGCTTGTTAGTGCTGTTTTTCACCCCTTGCTGACGTCAGCCCTTGGGCTTTAATGCACAATAAAATCATTAAGATTTTTCTATTTTCAGTAAAAATATAGTGAATCTTCTAAAATTCATATTAAATTCATCCGAGCTCTGTTTAAGTCCATTCAAATTGAAGTACATTCATAAAATTGCCTAGAATCCATTAAAAATGGTTTTATGCCCTGTTTCAGTAGACTTATAGCATGTTTGCTTTGCGTGCTTTGTTTGTCACTTAGATTTTGTTGGTTCCGAAGCGCCTGTCTACTTCAAAGTGGTTTGAGAGGTTCCAACAGCATGGGAGCAAGACAACTCATACATCCTCATTGGGCGTATTGTACCTATTTTGCAAATGTCTTGCTTTCTATTAAACTATTGCAGTTTTTCCAATGTCATGTGGGATGGTTTCCTACGTACTCAACCATAGTTTGATTATCTTGTATCATTGAGAATTGGGGAGCTAATATGAGTAGATATTGGTTTAGGAAATGCTTAGCCATTCTTTGATCAACTAGCTCACTATAGGAATCTCACTTATATCTCATACCTTGGGTTAATGATGATGATATTGGACATGTACCACCATGGTATTAATTTAACTAAAATATGCTTAATGGTGGGCTACGGGTGCATAATTTTGATAGACGCGTCCATGGCAATTAAGGACCGGTTCGTAGGAAACCCTGGAAGAATTACTGTGCGTATCACAAGCCAGCGTGGGTAATGGTTAGACTTATAGCATAGCTCTTCCCTTTCTGACGTACCCTGGCGAGGGTGGGTGTGATGGAGTTGGGTCAGCCCTGGTTATATGGGTTGATCGGCTTCCAGATTCACCACGACACAAGGAGGACTGCCTACCGTGGTTTTAAGGGTAGGGATGAAACCTACAATGTGGTGTGCTTGGTTAGGGGGAGTTATGCCAAGGGTCCTGTCACAGTTCCCTTCTGGTATATCGTGGTGGCATGTCGGCGCACGAAAACATGTTGTGAGGCTGTGTCTTGTGGGTACAGTTGTGTACCTCTAATCAGAGTAAAACTATTCAAATAGTCGTGCAAGCGGTTATGGGCGTGTTGGTATTTCTTATGATCACTGATAAATCTGCAAGCGCACGGATACCGCTGTAACACTTCACCTTAGAGTATTCTAAGGGTATCGAATCACAAGAAATATGTATGTACATCTAGAAACAGGATTCTATCCAAGGAGAACAACAGATGATAGGCTTAGGCTAGAGAGGATTCCTATGGTTTAATTTATTAAGTTAAAGGTAAACCCTATCAATTGCTTCGACCATCGGCTCTCCGTGGTCTACCAAGCTGATTCCGTCCTGTAGCTCTATGATGCACCTGAACGTGGAGGGATGCAAAAGATGGACAGGGCTGTCACCACCTATTGACTTCTCACTTTTTGTGGAGCACGCAACAAACGAAGGTAACCGCTAACCTAGACACCATGTCTAAGCTATTGACTACTACTCTAGCCTCGCGCAGGAACTTTCTTCTTTATTCAAAGTCCTAGTACTAGAGTACTTAATAATAATACTAAGCAATGAAGCTACAATGATGGGAATATATCTCACTTAAGAAAATAAATTAAATACCATAAATAAGTCTTGCACACTTACTTTATTAAAAGAAGCTTTCACCGAGGTACAAGCGAGAGAAGAAGCCCGACAACTCCGGCGCTTCTCTGAAACTCCAGTGGAAGAATGTCGACAAATCTGACACTCCTTCAGAACTTCTCGGAGAGAACTCCGGTATTTGGGGAACTCTTTCCGGAGCTTCCCCTCACTCTCTACCTAGTTTCACATATTAAAGTGATGCCTACAATATAAAAGTGAGTTGTACTCCACTTTGTTGTGCATTTTGAAAGTGAGTGAACTCCTCCTTTATAGGGATATGACGGTTGTGGAGGTCAGCTCACCCACAAACGTCATTGGGGAGCAATCTTGGACCTCCAAATGAAAGGTGGAGATTGGAGGCCACAAAAGCGGATCAGCCGAATCGAACCCCTAGGCCCTAGATTCCTTCATTGCCTTTCACCAGGTGCTGACTTGTGGGCCCCTATGGCGGTTAAGGATGGTTTGGCCCCATTTTAAGTCAGTTTTGATTGACATGTGGGCCCTCCAATCCTTGTGCTTGCATATGATTGGTCGGAGGTATATTTTGTCGTATGGCGGGTGTGTTTTCATCCATAAATCACCTGGATACATAAATTTACCAACACTAGTGGGAACGGTTAGTAATAAACCCCTACCACTAAGTTTGATAATATATTTTGTATTCTTTTATGCAGGAGTTGATGGTTAAAGTTTGTACTTAACGATCATCAACAACACCCCCACACTTATGAATTTTAAGTGTGTCCCCGAGTAAAGCTCATGAATTTTAACAGAGTAATGATTTCATGTGCTATGATACAAACTTTAAAGTGTCTATCATGCCACCTTAGATGATTGAAGGGTGGAAAGGCCTTGATTCAATTCACCTTTACTCCTTCTGATGAATTACCTTGGGGTTTTCTTTTTCTCATAAAAAACATAACTTTACTTTTACTCCTCAATTGATTCTCTCGTATCGCTCATTGTGTTTAATCCTTACCAAGGTATTTATGTTGCCCTTTCTTATCCTACCTTTCTAAGAAGGCTTATGTGAAACTTAGGGTAGGAAATAAGAATGACATACTTGCATCAAATATTTTATAAAGTAAAAAAAAAGTAGATCTAGAAGAATACTAGACATACAAACATGATCGAGTTGTGCACATATATGTGGAAAGGGATATGCATATGGAAAGGTGAAAAAATGGGATGATGACTCATTTTTTATGATCCTTCTACTTACATTTTGCATTACCTGACCAAGAAAGCCCAAACGACGTCTGAATAGAACAGTAGGACACTGGGAAAGAACGGATTGAACTTTTGACTGCGATTTATTGTAGGCATTGAATTGTCGCAGTCTGGGACACTATGGGCTAGAAACGACACAACGCTTCTCGTGTCTTAGGAGATAGGTGAGCGGCATGTAACTCGAAGGCGAGCGGCACCGTGGCGTGGAAGAGGAGCAGATCTGCGGGTAGCGGCACATTGTTGAAGGGGACAGATATGTCAGCGGCGCTGGCGAGAAAACATGAGCAAGCCAAGATGGATGTCGGATTGCCACCCGCTACTTCTTTCCACCAAGACCATCGTATCCTTTCATATTGAATGGTTGGATTCCAACCAGTACCATCTCAAGGATGGAAAAAATTGTCCTGATAGAAAGTTGGCAATTTTTTTGGCCTTATCGTTCTATTTTCCATTTTCGTTTCTTGTTAGAACTAACATACTGAAACGCAACATTTGCTTCACAATGTTGACACTAGACCAATATTGTTTTGATGACAAATAATTGAGGTTCGTCACGCCGCTAAGCATGACAGATGAGGACGGCGGCAATTACAAAGAGACGACGACAAACACTTCTCTTCCTCTGAAGCAGGGGAAGGCGGGAGAATAGAATACACCTTTGAGTCAGTAAAGTGTAAACTGGCGAGGGATTATTCAAATGTGAGTGTGTCCCACTGTCATGTGGGGCCCAGAGGCACGTGCCTGGGAAATCCCTACCACTTATAATTCGTTATATCCTCTTTCTCTTACTCACTCATCATCCAAAGGACAAAATCACGCGCACCATCGCCCACAGACGAAATCACGCGCGGGTGCCATCACTCTCCCCATCACGCATAGGTGCCATCTTCATCCGTCGTCGTACGCCTCCCCCATCCACCGCCCGCGCCGTCACTTCGTCGCCTCCATCCACCGCCGCGCGTGCCGATCCCATCCCCATCCGCCACGCCGATCCCATCCATCCGCCGCCGCCGCTGCTATGCCCTCCATCCTCCATCGGCCTCTATCTCAGAGAGGAATTTGCTCTCTCGCCGGCGTGCACGCCCCTCCATCCACCGCCGCTGCGCCCCCTCCGTCCGCCGCAGCTCCGTCGATCCAGTCCATCGCGTGCGCCCCAGCCGCTCCATCCCGATCCATCGTGCGTCCCCAACCGCCGCCCCCATCTGCTGCCGCACGCCTCCAGGCAATGCCGCTGCACCCAGCCACGCGCGAGGTCGTGCAGCCGCCCCTCGTCGTCCCCATCACGCGAGGCCACCGCCACCGCGACTCTTTCTCCTCCTTTTTCCTCCCCTTCCATCCTGCGGCCACACCACCCACCTCCTCCTCCCAGATCTTGGATCCGAGGGCTGCAGCTCCGCAAGATGGAGGCCGGCGGCAACGACCGCCTCAATGCCTTCCTCGCCACGCGGGGCGTGCCCAAGGAGACCCCCCACATCGCCAAGTACAACTCCAACGTCGCGACCGAATACCGCGACTGTATCATCGCCATCGCCGAGGGCCACCCGTGGACCAACCCGCCCGTCATGAAGGAGACGCTCGGATCTAGCGCACCCGCCCCCACTAGGAAGCCACCCTTGCCTGCTGGAGGCAGTGGCGGCGGCGGCAGATGGGATGACTAGGACGACGTTTTCAGCCCGACGTGAGGAGGAACCAGTCGGGTGGGTCATTCGGTACCTCAGGGGGGAATCAGGGAAGCAGCCGTCGAGGTCAAAATCGACGCAGGACATGTACACGAGGCATCAGCTGGAGGCATCGGCGGCCAACAAGGACAGCTTATTCGCCAAGAGGATGCGAAGAACGAGTCGAAGCCCGAGGGAATCCCGCCCTCGCAGGGTGGGAATACGTTGAGTTCGGCTCCAGCCCCGCGCCGTCGGCTAATAGGAACGACGTTGCTGCCTAGGACAATGCCATGTAGGTCGTCTCCCAGGTAAACTAATTCTTACTTCTTCGGTATTACTTGTTCTATACTTCTATATTTAGTTAACTGTTGCAATAAACAAATTTGCGCATGCCCAATTTATAACGTAGAAACTTTTCGTAGATAAGGGATTCAGATCATCTTTCTGCAAAGGAGTAACAAACAAATTTGTTCATACCCAATTTGTAATGTGTTTTTCGTAGTTAAGGGATTTAGATCATCTATCTGCAAAGGGAGATACTGATGTACCATAAATCTGGTTTAAAATGCTATAAACGCTAATGATATTACTAGGTTGAGGTTGAATGGCAGTATTGCATTATTGCACCAATCGTTACATGAACATCGCTTGCTGCTTTCTTCCCTGAAGTCATTTCTGTTGCCAATGACATATCATCTTTTACTCTTCTTAATTCATGCTATGAATTTGTGAATTGAGTTCTCTCTTAGCTTTATTTTATTTGTAGAAGAGCAAACCCAATACTCTTTCTAATATTTCCACCAAATAGCATCCATGATTATCTTTGTTGAGTCCAGGTTAAATATTTGTGTTGGTCAAATAGTTCTTGGTATTATTATTACTATTATCAGTATTAGGCCGCGCCGCACTCTACCGTCCCATCGTTCACATGTTCTTATTCATCCCTAAAAAATGGAAACTACTCAAAATTACATATTCAAAATCTTTCATACTAAATATTGTATGTGTTGGCACCTTTTTTGGTAAGGAAACGAACACGATCGACACACCTAAACGCCTTGCGGTGATATTGGAGTTGCCAACCACCTCGATCTAGCAAAGAACTAAAGCAAGATGGGTTTTATAGATTAAACCGGCTAGCAAAGCCGATTTGGATAGAACGATGGATAAACACCCATCTCGTGGGCGAACAGAAAGTTTTCAAGACAAACTTACAAAGAGATGTCGCACTCTCACCGCGGCGGTGAACGATTTACAGCGTAAATCAACAAAGATGGACGAACTAATGTAGAAAAAGTAAGAGAACGATTCAATTGGCTAAAAACTAGAAACTAGATTGATCTTGTGTGTTGTGTATGTTGTATTGCCAATTGAACCGGCCTTGGTCCTTAAATAGGGTTTGGTCTTTCCTTCCACACGCCCTCCTCCACATCCAATTTGGGGTAGACACCTTTGAAAACTGAGACATACCATATGGAGCAAGGAAACACAGTAGATGAATTCGACTTGGTTTTGGACTCTACTGGTCGGGCCAGAGCCACATTCGCGGCCCTAAGGCCCGGTCGGCCAAACCTATACATGGCGGTCGGCCGGCCTTCCCGAAGAAGCAAGGCGAGACTTTCCGAACATTGGCAATTTTCCTATCTTGATTCCTAGGTGTCAATTTTGGGTGTAAACACATGTCCCTTGCCTTTTATGATGAACATCGTGAATCTAAAAGCATAGAACATGTTTATCTTAGGACGACAATATAATTACGGCCATAAAACTTCCTAAGCATCCTACCAACAGTCGGGAAGTATTTCTTTAGGTACTTGACGTTAATAGCTCGTTGAAACCGTTCTCCTTGAAGTGTCTCTAGAAAATATGCATTCCTCGAAAATTTCGCATATCCAGATAAGGTCCTTCCCAACTTGGTGACCACTTACGAATTTTTAGATCGAGAACCCAAAGGCAAAATTGTCTTCCACATCAAATCTCCCTTGGAATGTCTTTGCCTTCACCCTTTTGTTGTATGCTTTAGCCACCATCTTCTTTCTTTCTCTATTTCTTCTAAAGCCTTCAAGCGTTTGTCGACCACTTCATCAATATTATCTCCCATCAAGAACTTGTAGTCTTGGTAGACAAATCGTCTTGCTTTATATATCGAAGAGAGCCAAGATTTACCTCAAGCGGTAAAACGGCTTCTTGTCCATAGACTAGCTCAAAAGGGGTTACCTTGACGACACCATGCTTAGATATTCTATACGCCCATAACACCTCGAAAGCACCTCATGCCACCTATTGGGATGTTCTTCAATCTTCTTCTTAACTAACTTTAACAAAGTTCTATTACTCGACTCGGCTTGTCGATTAGTACGAGCATAGTAAGGAGAAGAACTCAACAACTTGATACCATAAGATTTGGCAAAACTTTTCACCTCTATAGACATGAAAGAAGCCCCAGTACGTAGTTAATGTTTGAGAAATGTCGAATCTATATATAATATGCTTCAAAATAAAGTCAATTACCTCGTATGAGTCATATTCTTGAGTGGCACGGCTTCGTCCCATTTGGTGAAGTAATCCAGTCGCAACTAGCACGACCGATGCCACTTTCGATGACGAAGGATAAATTTGACCAATGAAATCCAAAGCCCAACCCGGAACGACCATGGTTTAATAATAGGGTTTAACAACTGCGGCCGGTGCCAATTGCACATTGCCGAACCGTTGACAAGCTTCGCATCCTCTATAATACCGAAACAATCATCAATCATTTTTGGCCAATAGAACCCCATTCTCCTAAGTAACCAATTCATTTTATGGGCCGATTGCTGTGTTCCACAAATACCCTCATGTACCTCTCCCATAGCAACTTTAGATTGATCACTATCTAGGCACTTTAATAATACCCCATCTATATTTCGGCGATACAAATCTTCATCAAGCAAAGTATACTTAAACGCTTGCCGGCAAATCTTTCGATCAACCTTAAGGCTAGGATCCTTTAAATATTGAATCAAAGGTTTTCTCCAATCCTCTGCTATTTCCAGAGCACAAATATCCGAATTCAAAATTAATTCAGCTTTTTAATCAAGTGTATCATGCCCCCCCAACATCTTTTGTGAACCCGGTCTGACTGGCCAAGCAACGCTGGTCAGACCGCCGACCACCAGTGGTCAGACCGGCAGCAATGCTCCGGTGAAACCGCCGACCATCTGCAGTCAGAGTGGCAGCAGTGCACCGGTCTTCGCTAAAAGAATTGTAATCAAGCACCGGTTTTTCTAGTATAAAAAATACTCCTCTTTTAATACTATAACCTGATGCCTATTGTGCCAAATCATTCGCTCTAGAATT
Source organism: Oryza australiensis (assembly GCA_019925245.2). Taxonomy (NCBI): domain Eukaryota; kingdom Viridiplantae; phylum Streptophyta; class Magnoliopsida; order Poales; family Poaceae; genus Oryza; species Oryza australiensis. The sequence continues at coordinate 966,533 of JAIFGZ020000311.1, forward strand.
TTCACTCCTAGCAATATGTGTAATGGCAAAATCATCGAAATTGGTAATAATATCCAAGCATTGATCCAAATACCTGTTTAGCGACCCATCGAAGCACTTGTAAACCCCGACAACTTGTTGCACCACCAATTCCGAGTCACCAAGCGCTTCTACGTGTGTAGCTCCAACAATCTCCATCACTTGTAAACCGAATAGCAAGACATTGTATTCGGCTTGATTATTGTACAATAATACTCCAAACGAACCGATGCTTCAAAACATTGACCATTGGGCGAAATTAAAACTACACCTATACCTTGACCCTCCTTACACTAAGAACCATCAAAATAAATCTTCCAAGGTGTAACACTAAGCAAGCAAACCTCATCTTCATAAGCAATATCTACATGATGGTCTACTATAAAATCTACTACAATTTGGCCTTTGATAGATTTCAAAGGTTCATAAGCCAAATCGTATTCAATCAATATATACGCCCACTTGCCAATTCTCCCACTCAGAATTGGCCTTTGCAACATATGTTTAATGACATCGGTCTGACAAGCAACTATGCATGTACTAGACAACAAGTAATGACACAACTTGGTACAAGCATAGTATAAGCAAAGACAAAGCCTTTCTACAAAAACATACCTCGTTTTGGCACCTAAAAGACGATGGCTCAAATATGTGATTATATATTCCTTGCCATCTTTATCTTGTGTCAAAACGGCTCCAATAACTTTGTCTTCGGCAGTGATATACAACCGAAACAGACTTCCGGCTTTAGGCGCTCGCACCATGGGTGGAGTAGACAAATATTTCTTCAAACCCTCAAATGCCTCTTGTTGTCTCCCCCAAGTAAAATCGGCTTCTTTTTAAAACGTAAGATAGGAACAAAAGCATCGATTTTACCCGCTAGGTTAGATATAAATCTCCTCAAGTAATTCACCTTACCTAGCAACTTATGAACTTCTCTCTTGCATGTCGACGCTTTAAAATCTTGAATCTTTTCAACATTCTTAGAATGAATCTCAATCCCCTCTCTCATGTACCATGAATCCTAAGAACTTTCCGCGACAAACCAAAAGCACATTTGAGTGGATTGATCTTCCAACCATACAGACGCATCCTCTCAAAGCTAATCTCAAATCGGCTATATCATCAATATAGATTTCTAAGATAAAACCTAGCAAATCATGAAAGATCAAGTTCATCGCTCTTTGATATGTTGCGCCGGCATTTTTCAATCCAAATGTCATAACGACCCACTCAAACAATCTAACAAACCCTGGACATCTAAAACCTGTCTTGTACATATCCTGTTCTGCCATATAGATTTGATTGTAGCCGGCATTGCCATCCAAAAAAGTAATCACTCTATGGTCTGAAACATCATTTATCAACATGTCGGCTATAGGCATAGGATATTCATCTTTAGGAGTGGCCTTATTTAGATCTCTAAAATCTACGCATACTCTAATCTTACCACTCCCCTTCTTTTCTACCGGAACGATGTTGGACACCCACTCCGCATATCAGCATGGCCTAATAAATCCCGCCTTCAATAATCATATGAGAGGGTTAAAGCGATGAGGGGTTGTTTGTAAGGCCTAAATCTGATTTTATCGAAGCCGATGCTCAACAAGATTACGGCTAAGTCCAGGCATCTCATGGTACTTCCATGCAAAGCAATCAACATATTCTCTAAGCAGCTCGATTATTTTAACCTTATAATCGGCTTTCATGTTTTTGTTTACAAAAGTCGGCCTTGGAACACTCCCATCTCCTATGTCCACTTCTTCAATGGATCGGTGATGTAAACCCACGGCCAAGCTTCTCTACTTCATCAAAATCCTCATAGTCTCCCGATATCGTTCTTTGTAGACCGATATTCCAGTCTCTCTTTTGTAACCACTCTAAATTGGTGTTTTATTCATCATACAAAGTAATATCGTCTACGTGCTAAACTAGCCGGCTTCACGAGAGATAGGTACAAAACCATTCTTGAAACACTAATAAAATCAAAGCTAGAAAGATCTAATCGACAAGCCTTTGCATATCCCCATGTTTCCATCCATTGAAACATCGGCCATTGTGACCTCGGTAGTGTATGCACGCTAAACAATCTCAACATCATCACCATCCATTGCATTAAGCATTGATGCAAGGTAGAAGGAACACAACAGTTGGCATGAATCCAACAACGCCCCAAAATAACACTGTAGTTACCTTGCACGTCGACGATGAAGAAAGCGGTAGGCAACGTCTTGTTACCCACCGTGAGCTCCACAGACAGGATCCCCTTAGCCTCTGTCGACTCACCGTTAAAGCCGTTGAGTAACATGTTGGTCTTTTTCAACTCAACTTCCTCATGACCCAACTTCTTGAACAGCGCATACGGCATCAGGTTGACGATAGCGCCTCCATCCACTAGCATCCTGGAGACCAGCTTCCCATCAATATGGCCTTTAAGATAAAGAGGTTTCATATGATGGTTAGACTCGTCTGGCTTCTCAAAAACCGCGTCCCTTGGACCTAGTGAGAGTTGAGCCACTTCAGCCTCCTCCATGGCACAGAACTCCATGGGCAACATGCACACCATGTTGACGTCCATGCTCTCACTCGGTGACACCTCAACAGTCGGTTGTTCATCCTCTTGAACAACTACTGGCTTTTCAGCACTCGATGGCTTAAGTTTCCACTTCTTCATAGGCGGTGGTCGTAGCTCATCGAACCTCTTATCTCTCCACTCTTCGGCCTTCTTTTCCTTCAACTCAGAAGCCCGAAGACGCTGTAACCTCCTCCTCTGCGTAGCCGTCAAATCCTTAGGCATCCACCTTGGATTCGATTCTGTTCCAGGAGGTATGTAATACCCCCCATTGTTGTTTCACGAAGAAAAGGCAAAACTCGAACCATTTCTAGAAGACTGGCGGTGAGACCGGCGCTGGTGACTGGTCGGACCGGTCCTGCGTCTGTGATCAGACCGGTCAAAGGACCCGCTTAGACCGGCCTTATACCTTCGATCAGACCAGCCATCTGGCCCGGTCAGACCGGTTGTAGCTCCTCAGTCAGACCGGCCAACAGGCCCGGTCTGACTGCTCTCCCGCGCAGAACCTATGCCGACTTTGGTTCGATAACCAAAAACCATCTTAGCTTTCTCCTCAGATGGTATCGACACATCGTGAGACCCTATCTTGATAGTGACCACTTAGAAGTCCTCTCTCTCCCTTAGCACGCTTATGCGCCCTTTGTTCTCCTCAAGCCGATTTTTTGGTGGCAAGCTTCCATTTGATGGGGACGCATTCTCATGCAATGATCTCCTCTCTCTCCCCATCCTTGATGAAAGTGCATTGGAGGCATATGATTATACATGGATGGTGGTGCCCACAAGGCATGAAGTAAGGAAAAGGATAACTTGGCAGCGGCATTGGACAAGGTCCCCATGGCATGACTTGAGGACAATGCGGGAACGGTGGCTCAACGCCCTTGTCGAACGACCAAATCACTCCTAGGAGGTGATCTTGGTCTATTGCCCTCGTTACGCTTCTTCTCATGCTCTTCTTCTCATATTTGTTGGGAGCATATCAAAAGTCACCTTTGGCCTCAGGGGTTTTCTTGAAGTCGAAACTTTACATTAATTCTTCTTCCAAACACCAACCTCAGGCCTCTTTGGCACAAGCATCTTTGGCCTAGACTCCCCGATGACAACTTCCTTCCCTTGGTAGATTCGGCTTGCTCAGGCCCGGATCAACACCTTTTTACCATTTAAATCAAAGACATTAATAGGGAAAGGATCTGTCAAGCTTCATCTTGGACCTCGGTGAATTTCAACCGAGTCTTTCTCTATGGCCGATTGAACTTGTCAACGAAAAACATTACACTCATTAATAGAATGAGAATAAGAATCGTGCCACTTACAATAAGAGCGACGCTTCAACTCTTCTTGAAGGTATGACATGGCCTTTGGGCAATTTAATTTTCTTCTCTTGCAAGAGATAATAAATTTTTATCACATTTGGCCACATCAAAACTATACTTAATCTCACTTTGGCAATCCTTGCGAGGAGTTGGCATCAAGCTAGAACAACCAAAAGGCTTGTTCTTGTTAGTCCAAGATCACTCAGCAACATACATGTCAATATCATCCTCATCAACATCAGAATCACTATCAGGGCAATCGATCATGCTAACATGAGGTTTCTTGTCACTGGGCCTAACAAATTTTTTGTTATCTCTGACCCGGCTTTCCTGAGCCAGAGCCTTCTGCATGACCTGACTAACATCCAGAAATTGTTGGCCATCTAATCTTTCCTTAATGGGAGTAAGTAAACCACTAAAAGCAAGATCAGCCAAATCTCTTTCAGTTATATTTAAACTAAAACACCGGTTTCTAGCATCTCTAAATCTCTTAATGTAATTAGTGACAGATTCATTGTATTTTTGTCTAACCGATGTTAAATCACAAAGCCTAAGCTCAGTTTCACCAGTATAAAAATAATCATGGAATTTTTGTTCTAACTGAGCCCAAGTATGAATAGAATTAGCCGGTAATTAAGTAAACCATGTAAAAGTAGTACTGGGACAATGATAAAGAAAACAAACGCAATTTAAAAGCATCGGTAGTACTAGTCTCTCCACATTGTGTAAGAATTGCCCTATGTGCTCCCCTTGTGGTTCTATTATCTCGCCTTTGAATTCGGTGAATTCGGGAACCTTATAGCCACGAGGATATGGGATATTATCGAAGTAATCGGGATCTGACTTTTGGTAAACCCTAGCACGATTTTTGGACTCAATTCCAAATGATTCTCTAATAATGTTTCTAATTTGTTCCTCATATTTTTAGGCCTTCGCGGATTGGGTAAGATCGGCGGCCTAAAAGCGGTTGTTGCGGTGCAATGTTGCCATATTGGCCATACCCGGTGTCATGCGGGTATCCTCTTTTAGGATCATTCTGCGATTGGGAACGTGTGGAGGAACTTGCGCACGAACAATAGCTACGAGAGGGTCATGCACGGGAACGTGGTATAAAACCGAATTTGTGATTGGATCTATTTCATGCGGCACCAAAGCGCCGGTCGATCGGCCATGGGCCGGTCGGCCGGTCGTGTAGGGTGCGGTCGGACCGGTCATGTAGGCCGGTCGGACCGTTGAAGGGAGCGGTCGGGCCGGCGTGGCGGTCGGCCGGCGTGAGGAAGGTCGGGCCGGCACATCGGTCGGTCGGCCGATGTAAGTGGCCAGTCGGAGCCAGGTCGTAGGGCCGGTCGGGCCAGAACCAGCGAGAACTCATCCCCTCGGGGTGTTGCGCAATCGCCCGTCGATTTTGCTAAAAATTTGATGAATAGGGGCTTGGCTAGTATTTGCAACAGAGGTAAACAACAAATCGGCCTTGGGATGGCCGGATTTAGCACCCATATAAGCATTAAACATCTTATTAAAGCAAGTCTCCATAGCAGATTCAATTTTATTATTGATGGCGGGCGTGACGGACTCATCCACCGTACTTGCTACGAGCTTTTGAATAGGAAGGTCTTGGTCATCGGTACTTACCTCGTCACGGATGACCTTGAGCGGGCTCCGGGCTTGAGGACGACGCCTTGATGGGTTTTGGTACATGATTTGTCCAAAACCTCTGCGTGATCGCCTTGATCCACCCTCATAATCTTGCACTGCCTCCATCTAAATCATCCAACGATATGTGGACGACGTTGGACGGACTTACCTCTTGCACGACTTGCTTCGACATGGCGGCGTCGAAGTGAGATGGCATTGAGCGGACTTCCCCAGCGGAGTCGCCAAAAATCATGTTGGCACCTTTTTTGGCAAGGAAGCGAACACGATCGACACACCTAAACGCCTTGCGGTGATATTGGAGTCGCCAACCACCTCGATCTAGCAAAGAACTAAAGCAAGATGGGTTTTATAGATTAAATCGGCTAGCAAAGCCAATTTGGATAGAACGATGGACAAACACCCGTCTCGTGGGCGAACGGAAAGTTTTCAAAACAAACTTACAAAGAGATGTCGCACTCTCGCAGTGGCAGCGGACGATTTACAGCGCAAATCAACAAAGATGGATAGACTAATGTAGAAAAAGTAAAAGAACGATTCAATTGGCTAAAAACTAGAAACTAGATTGATCTTGTGTGTTGTGTATGTTGTATTGCCAATTGAACCGGCCTTGGCCCTTAAATAGGGGTTGGTCTTGCCTTCCACAGGCCCTCCTCCACATCCAATTTGGGGCAGACATCTTTGGGAACCCAAGACATATCGTATGAAGAGAGAAAACCCGAGTACCGACGAATTCGACTTGATTTCGGACTCTGCCGGTTAGACCGGCTACATGCCGCCGGTCTGACCGGCCTATACACGGCGGTCAGACCGGCCTTCCCGAAGGAAACCGACAGACTTTCCAAACATTGGCAATTTTCTTATCTCGATTCCTAGGTGCCAATTTTAGGTATAAACAGTATATGGTTTTAAGGTACTTTTACTATATACATATATATTATAAAGTAGAATTTGGTTGGATACTATGCTGAAAAGAGGCAGTTTACATAATGTGCATTGCTATGATAATTCACTCTAAAAGTTCTAGGAATAATGCATAATTTTCAGAAATTTCCAAGTTGTTACCAACTTATAGGAATAATGCATAATTTTCAGAAATTTCCAAGTTTACCTAACGTCTGACAAAAATATGCCAAATCAAGTTGTTATCTCAGGTTGATTTCTCAGCAAAATTATGCTGCCTGAAGAAAGATACTTCAGAGAAAGATTAAGAAATGAAGCTTGCACAAGGTGACAACTGACAGTACTTAACTCTGAGGTATTGTTTCACTTTCACTCTAAATTAACATGATAAATTCTAAAAGAAATTATAGATGCAGCTGTTAATTTCATTTACATCTATACATGATGCATGATTACGTGCAGGAGCTGAAATCTTTCTTCTTCCCCAGGTCAAGAAACAACGTGACCCTTAATGATCAGGCATAATCCCAATGTTCTATATTATGTTTCACCCTTGAGGGGTCATGTGGCGGTATGTGGTGGTCTATGTGCATCTAACTATTGCATCGATTAATAGTTCGACATGTTCTTTTATTGATCCGGTGCCAATCTCATGCAGCGATTTTTCTTTTAAATATATGTATGCTACTCTACTTGATTCAGCTCACAACACAAAAACAGTGATTACAAATTTATTTGGTGAATATTCAATTACATACATTAAGTGTCATGATATGTGTAAACATATATGAATAATGGTTTCTCTTGCTTCTTTATACCATGCTCCAAAAAAGTAAAATTATTGATGTTAAAGATATTGCGTTAAATGATAGAATTTTTCATGTCTGAATGAGGTTCACTTATTGTCCACTTGTGTTGTAAATTTGACTTATTCTATGATTTTTGCTGATAATGATCTGCATCGGAATCATCGGATCATTGGTTGTGGTCATGTGTTCTAGGCAGTAGGAGTATTACTGATTGTAACCTATGATTACATTTGCCTGTATTGCATGCATGAGGCAGCGTCATGTTTCCTTTTTATCGTAAGCCCACCTCACTCGTTAAATTTCTCTTGTCTATGTTAGTAGAGTATTTCTGTTTTTCTATGATTAGTCAAGCCACAGACAAATTAATGGATCTATTTTTCGTAATGCAGCTAACTGTTTCTTGTATCAGTCCCGATCCTAGAGCTAAAAGATATGGACATCTTGTAATGTTGCTCAATTTGATCAATTCATTTCCAATTTCAGCTGTGCACATTGTAACACTGATTGATAAATAAACGTGTCGTACACACTTCTACTCAGTAAACGTGTTTAAGGAATTACAGCGTGGTCGTTTGGACATTACTTGTCCTCATTCTAGCTTCTGGACGTTCAGCAGTGTGTTGATTAAACTTTTTCCCTTCGTCTGTTATGTCACATCTGCTTGAAATAAACACTTAGTAAGTTTCCTGTTTTCGTGATACTTGCAGGATATCAATGAGGAATGGATATCCGACAAAACACGGTTTTGTTATGATGGTCTGAAGAGGCAAAGACTAAACGACCCCATGATCCGTGGTACTGATGGCAGGTTTAAGGCAGTGACATGGCGGGATGCTCTCGCAGTTGTTGCTGAGGTTTTGCAATAAGTTAAACCAGAAGAAATCGCTGGGGTTGCTGGTAAACTTTCTGACGCAGTCCATGATGGCACTGAAAGATTTTGTAAACAAGATGGGTTCGGATAAGGTGCTTTGTGAAGGAAATGGTCCAAATCCTCCTGCGGATCTACGATCTAACTACCTAATGAATACTAGCATTACCGGGCTTGAGAAAGCTGATTTCTTTTCATCCTGATCAACACGTACATTTTGCAATGAGTAGGTGATTCTCTGGAGAAATATTTGACGGGACATAGCTTACAAGATCTGCAACTAGCTCTAAGCCATAATAGCCTCCCAGTATCAATAATATCTTTACACGTTGATTTTGCTAACCTGCTGATGAAATTGAGGTGTCCTGTATGGAACGAAAATTTCTACTGGTCTGGTATGATGAATTACCAAGATGACTTCTAAAAAGTTATAAAAAGTTATAGTTGATAATAACTTATAACATATTTAAGAAGTTTTAGTTGATAATAACTTATAACATGTTTAATTTTCCTTATCAAGTAGTATTTATTTACCTCCAACAAATAAACATTTGATTTTCTATAAAAAATTATCAGGCTTCCTTGTGTATAATTACCTAAACAAATGTGAGGGGAAAAAGTTGCTGATCAACATTGGGAGCATATATATTCTCTTGTATATTTAAAGAATCCATATTAATTTACTTACTACATCTCATTCAGAAATATCACATACACCTCGATATTTCGAATTCTTGTTAGATATTTTGAACAGTCATACAAATAAATGTAAAAACTTCTCTGAAGACCTCAAGGATCTACTTAAATAGTTCAAAATTTATTTGTAGTATTTGTGAGACATTACTTTATTATGTTTTTATGAATGTATTTTGGATTATATTTATGGGTATATACAATTACGTGAGACAAAAACTATGAAAAAAATTTGTTTTTTAGTGTATCCTTTAAATGAAACTATGACGTTAGCACGGACACTAAGGTATAAGATCCCCAAGTCTGTATTACACTAATGAAATAGAGGCAAAATTATCCCTGCCTATCTCAAGATTATTTTTTCTTCTTCCCCAATCCTCATTGTCTCCCAACTCCAGCGGCCACGCTTGCCGGCGATTTGGGTCCCGATAAGTTTTGACGTCCATGTTTAGATGCTCACAAACGCCTTAAGGAGCTTCAATTGGTTATTGAGCTCTTTCATTTTATTGTTAATGCTATATAGAACTTCTAGTAGGGAAATGCATATTTTTCACATAAATTTCATGTGCAGCTTTTTTGTTCACTCTTCTAAACATGAGAGTGATTTATTTACCTCCGCTAAAGCTAGGTACCTAAAACTTTGCGCATCCTCCAAATTCTCATGAAGGATTTCGACTTTTGGCATCAGAATCATAGTTGAGAAGCCAAGAGTCAAAGAACAGAAGCATGTACTACCCCTCAAAACAACGAGTTTTTATTGGTTGCCTGAATTTCTCAACAATGAAAATTCTTTGTCAAATCATTCTGCAAAATTGCTTCTCTTGTAATCGTGTTGCAAAATGTTTATCATTATGTCCCTTAAGATATGAAACAATTGGTTGACACTAAAAGCTAGATGAGATATTGTATAATTTTTTTATTTTTACAAGTGAAAAATCCATAATACAATATAGCAAAACATATGATTTATCATATTTAAACTGGTATCACATAACTACATATTTACATATTTAATGTTAAATTTATCAGTACAGATTTAAGATACAGCATCATATATTTTACCATAAAACTATATATTGTTTGTGCTTCATTCTAATATTGTTATGCTAATGACGGCAGATAAAACCAACCTTTGAAATCGTAGTTTTGTGGTGAAGACAATGTAAAGAATAAATTGCACATGGGTCTACCTATTATTAACAACATTTCATCGAACTGCCCTTTCTAATGAGTTTCACTTTGGACTACCTAAAATTACATTATTTTACAGTTTGGAGCACCCATCCTTCTCCATCCCTTTCTTCTCTCCACATTCCAACGCCTAAATTGATCATGCCCAGCTGCCCAACCATTGTCATCATGGGCCACCTCTTCAACCTTCGCCGGTGCCAGAGTTAGCCCATGTACTTCTTAGCCTTGACCTTCGTTGGCCCGCACAAGTTAAGCTCAATCCAACCAGCCCCATGCAACTCCAACTTGAGCTCAACATGTCACCATGGACGGAGCACGAGGGTTGGATTAGTGGCATTGAAGAACTCTCTGCACTTGCATAGAGGTTTTTTGTTGATCGTAAAAAACTGGAAGGAAGATCCTCACAGTTACGAGCAATTTTATAGAAGGAAAGGATGAAAATGGAGTTTAGAGTACAACCTTAGGATCTTTACAGACCTGGTAGAGACCAGGTTGGACAAGCAATAGAAACAAAATTAACTATAAGCGTCTAGCCAAGCCAGGTTGCATAGAGGTTGCCATCAGAGAGGGAGGCAAAACATCATACAACAACCATGGCTTCCATACCCTCCCACTTTGCACCTCACTTATCTCCACCTCCACTTGGACACACACCTTTAGCACCACGTTGGATGGGTCGGGATGTCACCACCAGCCGTTTGGTGACCTATATACCAATGATATATGTAGATGCGAGAGCATGGAAGGAGATAGAACGAGAGATAAAGAGGTGTAGGGTGACTCAAAGTGCAATAAAACTATACCCAAAATGAAAATATGGTTGAAGGGATGGTTCGAGGTAAAAATTTGGTAATTATAATTTATATGGAGCCTAACATGTAATTTACTCCAATATAACATCTGTAGTTTTGTGTCTTAAATTTGGCTTTTAACTGTATAATTTTATGATACAAGAGGTTAAATCTATAGTTTTGTGATACAAAAGCTTTAAATTTCATCAATTAATTTTGTCTTTGTTTCTACCTAGTAGTATCACTACTGGAGAAATGATTTTTGCGTGCGGGCCGAAAGGCATCTTCCCGTGCGGAAGGCCTGCCCGCACGCCCGAGATGGTCTGGGAAAAGACCATTTTCGCGTGCAGGTGGCCCAACCGCATGAGAAGATCAATTATCCGTGCGGTCGGCTTAGCGACCCGCACGGGAAGATCGATTATCCCGTGCATGCCACTTTACCCGGACCGCACGGGATAATTGATCTTCCGTGCGGTTCATTAAGTTGATTGCACGGGAAGATTGTATCCCATGCGCATTATTTTATGTGCGTTAGCTGCATGTTTTTAGCTATAGGTCTACCTCTCTCTGTCTGTGTCCTCTCTCACCATGTCTTTCTCTCCTCTCTCTCTCCTCTCTTCTCCTTTCTCTCGGTAATATTATTGATCAATCGAGATGCATGTATATATATTTGCGGAAGAATTAAAAGACATTTAATTATTTCCTCATAAAAAAGATATAAATGTACACATCATGCATGTTCATATACATATCAAGTTTCGTCTTGTAATTTACAATAGTTCGAAAGCATATAAAAAGTAGACTTAATTAGAAATGATTACATATGGTCTTTTTCCCACTCTCTAAGTCGTTTGAATTTATTGTCATTGCAAGCTCGCTCTCCGGATCATAGAAATCACCCAAATGGTTGCGAGATACCGCGGCGGATGAAGCGGCAAATATCTGCAACCAAGTTGAGCATGGTTCGATTGTCAAACCGGTTCGCTACAACTGGAACGAACTCGATCGTTTAAGAAGGAATACACATAGATACGATTAGGAAAATTATACAAGATCGATCTTAACGTGTAGAAAGATATTTTCTACGAACTTACTTGTTCAAACTTTGTAGTGTATCTCCCATAGATTCTTAGCATCTTGCATACGTAGTAGCCGCATAGGTTAGTGCCTGGTGCTTGCTTATAACACTTGTGTTGAATAAAATTGTATACATACGTCAATATTTGAAATTAAACACACTATAAAATATCGGCATATAGCGGGCATGTAATTACCGACCATTGTGTCTTCACGAGAAGCTTCTTCTTTTGTGGATCCTTGACCGGTCCACCGTATCTTACGTAATGTGCGTGTGCTCTATGTAGACAAAATAATTGTTTTAGTCAATTGTTTCTTCGAGAGTAATAACAGACAAAACTTATTAAATGGTGCATGATAGTACTTACAAATTTAACAAGACGAGGAACTCTTTGAATGTATCCTCCTTGTAGTGTGCCGGATCAAGCACTACGGTCATGTGGTCCCGTGGATATACCAGAAAAAGTATGTAGTGATCGCTGCAAAAAAGATATGTTAATTGTAGGTGATATCGTAGTAAACAATCAGTTGTACGGAAGAATATTACATACCATAGTGCATGAGGGACCATGAGGACATTTTTGTGTTTGTGCTCGAGCATAGATTGGCCCAAGTACAGTGCTACCGCGACCATCTTCGTCTTGTGCATTTTTTTGATGGTCGCGTCTCTTTGGGACTTCATTTTGCCTTTGAGCTCATCGCAATCTGCACGAATATGAACCTTGTATTTCGTCTAGTATATCCTTGTTGGGTTAATGTATCCAACTGGATAGTTGGTCTTTGACGCGTCGTGGAATTGCATCCTAAGTAATGCAGCGGGTAATTTTTCTGAAGTTAGTTTGCAAATGAATTCATTTATGACATTAAGTGCGATTGATACTTACAGGCAAAATGTAGCAACGAGATTTATATCCATTTTTTCTATCTTGAATAATGCATTAAGCTTGTTGAAATCGATTACCAGTATCCCATTTACTCCACTGGTGAAAGCGTGATTCGGGACCTTCACAGTAATCATGTTGAGCCCCATTTTGGACGCCTTTAGGTACCAGTCATGCATTAGCCTCATTTCCGGGCATGTCTTCCATGACGTGCCACGGCGAGAATGGCTTGCCGTACTCATACTTTGTTGGCACTTCATCCGAAGTCCGGTTTTGCGGTCCTCCACTTGGTTTTCACCGATTGTTGTGAATCGACAACTTTGGAGTTTGATCTTGCTTCTTGTCAGTCGGCACTCTCCTCCTGAAAGCTTGGAACACTAACTTCTCATCATATACGACCATTTTTTCCTTATCACAAGTTGATCTAACCATTTTTGGGATAAGCCGACGAGGTTCAAGCTTGCTCGGACTTGGAAGACTTATGGTTTTCAGAAGAGGCCTTTCAGGTACCGCCAATGCTGACTGTGGTGTCGGAGGAGATTGATGAATATCTTGGACATCGGTTGGAGGTTGTTCTGTGGCGAATTCAAGGGCTGATAGCTTTGGTGAATCAGGACCATTTTGTTTAGAGAGGGAGGGAGGTGGGGAAGCAGGCCGATTAGGTGGCGAATCTAGCCCTGGTGGAGAAGGCGGTGCAGGCGCAGCAGCAATCTGAGGAACTGGTGGGATTGGGGATGCTGACTATGACCGACTAGTAGGATATCTCGTCGATGCCATAGTATAAACTAATTCACCGTGTCTCCAAGCAATTCTATCCTTCTGGTGCTGGAATATCTAGCTCTAAGCTGTTATACTCTGCATGCACCTCGGCCACTTGCACCCTTACATATTCCTTAGGGATTGGCGTGTTGTGAAATTGACGCCCTGGTATAGCAAGTCTTGTACCCACCTCCTTTCTCTTCCCGACCCTTCCTATCGGCATGAGCAGGCTGCATGGCGTCAGAGCAGTTATGTTATCTACTGGATAAGGTGCGGTGTCAACTGACCCGACGCTACTGGGCATCTGTACTGTTGGTTCTTCGGATTGCTGAAACAAGTTTGGGAAGGCTTGGCTATTTTGTGCAACAAGAGAGTAGAAATGTTCTTCAACTTGTTTTGCTATCTTCTCTTCAAATTTCTGTTTGTACCTCTGCCGTTTCTTGTAACTCGTAGCTTCCTCAGGAAACCCTTCCTTCCAATTGGTCCTTGACGATACACCCCTTACTCGTCAGGAATGTTCGGGTTACCCAATGCGGTATCAAGCGATCATTTTCCCTCTTGGCAATGAATTCCCTGTCTTCTCTTTATCCGCAATGTCCTTTAGACTAGTGGTCACACGCTCGATATCTGGATCCTCGAAAAAGATCTCTCCCTCATTGGTGACTTGGCCCGTGCTCCGTGCCCAAACTCAGTTTTTGCTTCTTTCCTTTAGTGCATCTACAAGCAGGGGCTTTCCTTGGGCGGTAAACATTTCTTCAGTTGCTCGCCACTTCTCTACGTGGCCATTGTAGCCGTTAGAGCCCAATCGGTGCGGGTACTTGTTTCTTTTCGCTAGGTCAGACATCTTTTTCCTCTGCGCTAAGGCTTCAGGGCTTGTCATCTTCACCACGAACCTGTCCCATTCGGCAGGCGTAATACCACCGTGTTCTTCGAATGGAGACTAGTTCTTTTGCACGTAGTGAGTGTTTATGTCCGATTTCCACTGCCTCCACCAATGTGCCATCGTTTTCAAGGCAAAATCTTTTCCCAAAGCCTTTGAACCAGGTGGATACACAAGCCACTTCTGCAACTCATTCCACATTAAGTTCTTCGGGTTGTCATCCACTGCTCCCGGGAATCTACATTTAAAGGGTCGTGGATTCTAGCCGTACCCCACAAGTCTTTGCTAAATTTTTCATTGCTATCTTGGGCTCTACTAGCTTTCCATCCTGGTTCAGAGAGGTGATATAGTATGTCTCCTTAGGGGGTTGGTTCTTACTTCTCTGACCACGTCTTTTCTTTTGACGTCCTCCAGCGCTCGTGGACGTGTCAGTTTCTACCGGACCGAACGTTACTATGTCTGTCTCGACTATGGCTATGACGACAGACTTGGCGGCCTTTCTTTTTGAGCGGCGCCTTGTTTCCATCTGTACGTACAACAGAAAACATTAAATGGGATCCGATGAGGTACACCAGTCAGTTCATAACAATACGACTCGACTTACTGCTTGCTCGATAGGGATGTAGTCGGGGTCTTCTTCAACCGGTGGTGCTGGCGTAACTTTGAGTAAAGCATTGCTTGGTGTCCGCCATGTGCCTTCGCTCGAATACTCTTGCATTGGTTCGCCGTTGGGTGCCTCCGAGGGAGCTTTCTCATTCGACATTTGATCTACGGTTGTTTACAACACACAATTTGTGAAATTTGAGAACGAAGGGAGTAGACACGGTTGTATTATGGTGTATATATGAGGTGTACATGTGCGCACAAAGTCTCCTTCTACCCTATAAGAATTCGACCTAGCCTTCAACATGCCTAAATAATTCGAACCGTGTTTCGATGTTTCAGTGTTAAGGACATGCGTAAATCGCAGCGTAAAGAGAAAAAGAAGGACAAATGTATTTTTCCTTCTTCTTCTCTTTAGGTTTTTCTATATTGACTATATTTTAACTTTTAAAATACTATATTTTTTTGCTCTCGAACAACAAGACTATATACGTAATAGCATGAGGCGTTGTGGTATGTTGAGTGGCAAGTAGAAGATCTCCGTTATGACCTTTGACACAAGGATTGATCCAGGAGATCTTCGCTTGCCACCTAGCCTTCAACACGCCTAAATAATTCGAACCGTGTTTGGATGTTGCAATTTGCAACATGTACAGAATGGCTTCGAGTTCATCATCGAGCAAAATAATTTATTTACAATAATTTAGCGTAAGTCTAAAATCTAGAGAGAAAAACCTAAAGAGAAGAAGAAGGAAAAATATTTTTTCCTTCTTCTCTTTAGGTTTTTCTATATTGACTATATTTTAACTTCTAAAATACTATATTTTTTGCTCTAAAAAACAAGACTATATCCACTATCGGAGCATGAAGTTGAAGGGGCACAAGCAATTCCACTATCGGAGACCCCTAGACCAAATCGTCAAATGTAAGTTATACATATGAATATATTTGACGATTTGGCATAGGGGTCTCCAATAGTGGAATTGTCTGTGCCCCTTCAACTTCAAGCTCCTTAGCTACTCTCATCGCATTCCCCAGCATAGGCGACATCCTCAAGGTTTAGGTTTAGGAAAATACATATGTTTGACTATATGTTTATTTCCATGCTTTTAATATTTTCTACCAAAATTTGTCCGTGAGCAGAGGTGAGATAGGGGCAGGAGAAGAGATGAGAGATGAGAGACTGAGGAGAGGGAGAGGAGAGAGGTTGATTAGATTTGTAGGTCGTTCGGTAGGGGTGGGTATATATTTCATACGCTAACGTAAAACGAGGAGTCGAATAAAATTACAATAAGGATATACCTAAAATCCTAAAATCTAAAATCTAACCTAAAATCTAAAATGAAATAAAAAATATTCACATGAACTATTTGACATCAAAAAATTCACAGCAACTAGTTCACATCAAAAAATTCATAAAAAAATAACAGTCCATTTTCTATATTGACTATATTCATCAACACCAAACATTCATCAAACAAATAAATCAACAAATAAATTAAGTTTTACAGTTTACAGTCCATTAACACCCAAACAGTCAAATTTTGCTACACAAAAAATTCCCGAAAAAATTCATCAAACATTTACTATCCATTTACAATTCCAGTGTACATACAGTGAAGTTAACTGCATAATAAATAATTCAGATACCCTAAATCACCATACATGCATATAAATTCTTAAAATAATCTAAGTCACCAAGTCATATATAAACCGGAATATAGCCACTCTCTCGACAAATATTGCACAAAATACTAGACTCCTATATACACATCGCCATCAAAATAGTCAAAAAAGGCTCAATAATTGTCATCAAGATTGACTTCACTTTTTACCGTACAGATTGTCATGTCACTGATCATCAAAAGGAAACTCAAACATAAAAATTTAATAGTTATTTTTTCATGTCAAGAAAATAGTTCATGTCCTATTTTTCTCATTGAAATGCAAACAAACTACTATTAAATAGCAAGGAATAGTACTATTACAGTATAGTTTAATCTGAAAGTTTTTATCAAAATCATATAGCTAGTCCATTTATAAAAGGAGACAATCCAACATCCAACTGAACTGAGATCCAACACTCTCATCACTGCACAGGCACATTTTTCATTTTTCACATCCATCTAGCCATCGACTAACTTCCCATTTTTCACATCACAACACATATCACAACACATATCACAAATTTCAACAACACATAGCACATTTCACATTACAGCACATATCACAAATTTCACAAGAATCAACACAAGTTAAAATTTGCAACAAAATGACTAACCGGTGAGGAGGTGGAGGTGACGGTTGGTGGCACGGTTGGGCAGGCGGCGATCGGTGGTGTGGTGGAGGCGGCTTGCGGCGGTTGGCGTCCGGCGGGCAGGCGTCGAGCGGCGGTTGGCGGCCGGCGTCTGGTAGCTTTTGATCCTTTAGCCATTGAGGAAAATTGTGCTTCTGTTCTTTTGAAACCCAATCGTCGGATCGCCCAGGATTGCATGCTCTGATCTCGAAAATGTGTTGCTCAATGTAGGTCGCAACGATGGCGAGTTGTTGAAGAACACTACTGTGTGCATTTGATACCACTTTGTAATCGTTGTCATAGAAGCATTTTCTTCCCACAGTACCCTTCCTAGATAACCTTCCATCATGTCAAGGCATCGGTATCCCAATGGGGTTGGCATCTTTCATATAATCTAGGCAACACTCGACAACCTCCTCAGTTGTGTAACCCTCTATCATTGAACCCTCCGGATGAGCACGATTACGGACATACCCTTTCAGAACAACCTTGTATCGCTCGTACACTCACATTTGATGTAGGTATAGAGGACCAAGTTCAATAATTTGAGGGACAATGTGAACAATGAGATGTTCCATCATGTCGAAGTACGATGGAGGAAAAACATCTCTCGCTGGTAAGCTGTCTCGACTGTGAAATTCTAAAGAGGTCCTAATTCTTATGGATCAAAAACTTTCGGTGAAACTCGATTAAAAAATAGCACAACTTTGTTATCACTACCTTGGTGTGCACTGACTTCACCGCCCTTATAGCGATAGGGAGGAATACCGTAAACATCTTATGATAGTCGTGAGCGTTGTATCTAGAAATCGACAAATATTTCATTGATACTAGTTTTTGGATATTCGATGAGAATCCAGTCTGCACCTTCAAACCACAAAGACATTTACAGAAAGCTTTTTTCTCTTCTAGTGTCATTGAGTAGCATGCCGGTGGAATCTCAATCTTACCATTCATTAGCTCTATCGGGTAGATATCTTTCCATATGCCCAAATTGACCAGATCGTTACGTGACTTCAACCCATCCTTTGTTTTACTAGGGATGTCAAGTAAAGTCCCGATGGTGCTATTGAACACATTTTTCTCGAGGTGCATGACATCGATGGCATGACGAATCTTCAGGTCTTTCTAGTATGTGAGGTACTTGAAAAAGATTGAATGTTTCTTGAAGGGCAACGTGTTTTCTACCACTTCTTTTTTCCTCTTTCCTGAAGTTGTCTTTCCCTTGCTGAACACGACCTTTATGTTCTTTGTCAGCTTGAACACCGTGGAACCATCCTTTGCTTCGGGGGTAGTACCTTCTTCAATAGTTTTGTCAAAAAGGTAGCCATCGCATGATACCTATTCTTCTGTGGTAAGAAACGACGCTGACACATGTAAACTAACTTTTGACGAGGTCGGGTATATGTACGATGTGTTGTCAAGACATATCATACATTTGATCTTTCCTTTAATCTGTCCAGGAGAGGGAAAAATTGGCTGGTAGATCGTTTATAGTAACGAATATGATAGCACATAGAGTAAAATAGTCTGGCGGTACGCATCAAACAATCGTAGACCCTCTTCCCACATTTCTTGCATATCTTCCATCAAAGGTTCAAGAAACACATCTAGGTCAATGCCAGTTGTTTTGGCCCTTGTATAAGGATAGTCAACAAAATGTATTTTCGCTTCTGACATAACCATGTAGGAAGGTTATACATGGTGAGCAAAATAGGCCAAGTGATGTGCGAGCTGCTTAGGTCACCAAATAGATTCATTCCATCCGTGCTCAATGCAAACCTGACATTTTTCGGATCCTTTGCAAATTCTGGGTGCTTTGAATCAAAGTTTCTCCATTGTCGAGCATCGGCAGGATGTCGAATCATACCATTTGTCTTTCGACCCTCTTGATGCCATCTCATCAACTCGGCGTCGGTGGGGTTCGAGAACAATAGATTCATACGATCTTTCACTTCAAGTACCACATCACCATGGCCGAAATCTTTCTTCCTGGCTCGACCAATGCATTTGGTTCGACAACAACACTATCGGCGACACTGTTATCCTTTTTGTACCTACTCGCCCCACAAGTTGGACACTTGTCCAAGTCAGTGTATTCCTTGCAATAAAGTACACAGTGATTAATACATACATGGATCTCAAGAGATAATTGACATATCAGTTTCTTGGCTTGATAGGTGTTAGCTGGCAACAAGTTAGGCTTAGAAGGCATAGCTCTCAGGAGACCTATCAAGTCGTTGAAACTAGTATCAGACCATCTGTGTCTGGCCTTCAATCTAAGAAGTTCTAGCACCGACCGCAACACTGTATAATCTATGTCACATCCCTTTGATTGATCGTACAAAAAATCTTTTGCTGATTTCTGCAACGCCTCCTAATTGTTTAAATCTCTTGCTTTCTTTGTTAGGACCTCGGTTTAGCGTGCTGCAACATATCCTCAAGATCAAGATCAATATCAACCTTTACATCATCAAAACCAGAGCTGCCAAAATCACCTGTCATTTCATGGGACATATCCTCAATTATAAAATTATCTGCCTCATCGAACCAAATGTCAGGAATCTCTTCAGCAGCAACGACTTCCCCGTGATAAGTCCAAACTATGTATTTCTCCACAAATCATCGCTGAATTATGTGTCCCAAAATTATATTCAGATCTTTCCACATCTTCTGATTCTTGCAATCCACGCAAGGACAAAAAATATCTTTCCTATTCTCCCTCAAAGCGTGTGCCTTTGCCTTATTAATAAATGTTGATGCTTCTCTCATGAACACCGGATGAGTTCTACGTGTCTCATACATCCATGTCCGATCCATTTAAAAAATTCATAGCATAAAATAATATTATATTACCAGTGTTTTCCACATAAACAAATTAAACTTAAAACCTACTTTATAACTAAAACCTAATTCACGCGAATAATAATACTAACACACTATTAATTACCAAAAATGGTTCAATCAAAAAACAAAATATTTGACCTACAAATTACAAAAATAGCTCAAAATAAACTATTCAAACAAGTTTAAATATATTCGCATTCAACCAATGAAATTTTACAAAAACGGAAGCAAATGAAAGAGATGATCAAGCATGTTACCTTTTATATTGATTTCAATCGAAGATTTCAAGTGTGAAACCTCCCACCAAAAGAAATTGTCTATTTTTGGAGAGAGAAACCGAGTTGAAGAAAAGTTCAAATATCTTCGCATTCAACCGTAAAAATTTTTAAAAATAGAAGCAAATAAAATAGAAGATCAAGCATGTTACCTTTTGTAGTGATTGCAATTGAAGAATTCGAGTTAAAGACCTTTCCCCTTATAGTTGCCTTTCTTAGAGAGAAACACCATATTAAATGTGACACTGTCGGGTTGGATAGCTGTTTTTATGGTGCATCATCACGTGTGGTCTACTTAACGGCACGTATGGAAAAATGCATTATCCCGTGTGGGCCACTTAACGACCCGCACGGGATAATTGTGCATTGTTCCGTGTGGCCCACTTAAGAGCCCGCACAGGATAATACCCCGTGCGGTCGTTTAAGTGGACCGCACGACATAATGCATTTTCCGTGCGGTCCGACAACCAGCCCCTGGGGACCGGTTTTCTAGGTTCAACCACTTATGACCCGTCTGGAACCTATTGGGAGCCTCGTTTAGAAAAACCAAATCAAGTAAATCTTCAATAATATATCCTTAAAAAATATACAATACTAATAAGAGTAGATTTAACAGTTACAAATACACTTATCCATTAAACTTCTTATGACACTCCTATACCGTCACATGATATCTTACTAATGCTCCTGAAATATTATGTAGAGTTCTCAGAAATTAGAGAAATTTGAAAAGAAAATATCATCATTGTTTTTTAATTCGGTGAACTATTATTTTTAACCATTATAGCAATCTATAAAATAAAAACTCAGACAACCGGTTATACGTACGCTGCTACATGGTTCGACCCATGACGGGTTCTTTTACCGAGCGAACGTTAAGATGGTCGGCTAGCTCCGGTAAAAAAAAGGTCGGCTAGCCCAATTAATCGGCCCATCAAGTCGCTTAATGGGCATATTTTTTCTAGACATGTGACCCTAACGGTGTTACTCCCCGTTTTATATTATAAGTTTTTTCAAACATTTTAAAATTTAATTAAAAATATACATAGGTGACGGTTCGGAACCACCAATAGGTGTCGGTTTCGTACCCGTCACCTATTGGTCGGCACCAATGACCAATGACGGTCATTGGTGCCGGTTCTTCGCCCGCACCTATTAGACCCAATAGGTGTCGGTTTGTATGTGAGAACCGACACCTATTTGGCCTAATAAGTGCCGGCCACGCTTAAAACCGGCACCTATTACGACTAATACGTGCCGGTTCTCAATACAAAACCGGTACGTATTATGACTAATAGGTGTCGGTTCTAACTTCGAACCGACACGTATTGGTCGTAATAGGTGCCGGGTTTTGTTTGAGACCGAAACCTATTGGTCGTAATAGGTGCCGGTTTTTGTTTGAGACCGATACCTATGGTATAATAGGTGCCGGTTTTTGTTAAAAACCGTACGTATTTTCTGAACATACAAAAAAATTATATTTAACATAAATATTCCTCCATACAACCATCCAACATTTATTCCATACGGAGTCACACAACATTTGCAATGGTTCATACATCAGATCGACAATATCCACGGCTCATACAAAAACCACACGGTCAAAAGGATCAATCAGATATATGCACAGCTCATACAATCCACAGCTCATATACAATATCCACAGTTCATACACGAGATCAGCTCACTGCTTTGTTATAGTCACTTTGCTCAGAAACATCCCAAATGAATCAAAATTGTGTAGCACATCAAAGCTAAGTATGAAATGGCAATCCTTCTTGCTATCGGCATAATATATACAGTTAACACTAATAAACTCCGAGGATCGGTAACACTTAACAACAAAGCCACTAGTCAAGATTTTCTAATAAAGGATTTAAACCAAGTTTATTAGTCAAGGTTACCAGGGTTCGATCCGTCATCACCTTGAAGAACCCGCAAAAGGTGAACACGAATTATTAGGAAATAAATCATCAAATATTCTCTTAAAAAACTTACTAGGACAATAAATATTCTGTCTCATTCGGTGAGATTCGTAAACCACTTAATCATTTAGATTCAACAGATTCTTATCCGCTTCCGTAAACCACTTAGATTCTGTATTGCATTGCCATTAATCATTTCATTTCTTAATTTATTGTAACTATGTCTTTTTTTGGCATGGTTCATGTGAAAGTTCTTGAATATTTGGGTTTGAACACAAATTATTAGGAAATAAATCATCAAATATTCTCTAAAAAAACTTACTAGGACAATAAATAGTCTCTTGATCAACGTGCCGGCAACTACCCAATGCATTCCAACACATTCGAGTTTTTGTTGGTGAAACATGAACGAGTATGGATGAAGGGCTAAATAGTTGTGATTTGTGATAATTATTATGAGAAAATATTCGGTGAAAACCATCAAATAAATAAAAATCATATTCATGAAAAACCCGTAAAAATAAATAAATAAATAAATCCGTTCATCCGAAATTTGTCTTTTGTGTTACTCCATGATAAAATTGAGTTTGAAGTTAAGATTTGATGAGAAACATATAATGATAAAATACTAACGGATCACTCTTGAAGAAAACCAATGATGAAACCCACTCATGAAATGTGATATGCGCCGAATCGGGATGACATGTTCGAAGATGAACCCGCAGAGTTGTTCGGCGAGGGCGAAGCAAACATGTGGCAACAACTTACTTGTTGGGAGCTTAACTTTCGCAAATGAAAATTGAATATGTGAAAACGCACTATGAGTTTAGAAACGCGTATTTCCGTCTTAAAAAAATTGACGAACCTCCGCATCCGTAATGTTCCAGTTGTCGATCTCCATGAAAGTCCACATAAATTTCATCGTGTAGAACCCACATGTGCTCGTTCCTTGATCTTGACGTTGGCACCAAGGGTGGCGGGTTACCGGAATGTATTTGAACAGGGAGCATGTCGAATGCACTTCTTCTTATACTTCACTAGTATCTTATTGAGGATGTCAATTACGGATTGGAAATCTTCTCGCGGTTTCCTCAATCCATCCGAACGAGAATTTTGGAATCATTTAAATGGATCACAAGAAGGATCCGAGTGGTTCCTACATACAAAGGGACAGGGCAATTAACACCGAGTAAGGACAAATGGTAGGTGGAACGATAAGCGCCTCACTTACTTAAAGTTGTAGGGCGGAAGAATCGTATTCATGTCCCGAATCTTCACAAAGGAGCTGTACGGGTAGTCCGGCACCATTTTTTGGGACGTTGGGCCTCCATCAATCTGATTGGAGTTGACAATCACTGGATCGAGGAATGCTAGTTTGTTACAAGTCGCTCTACATTCAAGCGCCCCCATTCTGCATAAGGAAACAAGTTAGACAACTTACAAAGGCTAATACTTGACATGAACTTAGAAATACTAGCTGGGGATTCAAGTATGCTTACAATGCCCATATTTGAAGTATAGACACGTCTAGCTCCCTCAGATTGTATAGCTGAAATAGTTCATCAAATGAGACCCAGATTACACCATCGTCGTGATGAAAGTCCTCGTTCTTGTAAAAGACACCGAACGTCTCCTTACCCTCCTTTGCCATCTGTAGGTACCACTCTTCTACCCTTCTCATCTAAGTGCAATTTGCAATGACGTTGTGATATTCGTCGGTGGTCAAAGGGCCACCTAACTTGAACTTAGCTGCCAAAGGTGCCTTTGGAATATCAGACAAACTCTTCAGCCCTGCACTTTGGAGAAATTCTTTCTCATTCTTCTTGGTGTCTTTTGTGAATTGAGCCTTGGAAAAATCTTGCAATTTCTTTTCTCGGATCGTGCGTTGGAAGTCCAAAATAGGTTGCGTCGGGGCTGGTGGCCTTGCCATGCGAATGAAGTGGTCTGTACTTGGCCGACACTTTCGGGGATGGCTCAGACTTTTTAGAAATAGTCGGTTTCTTGTCCTTCTTAAGGTTAGATGGTTCAGACATATCTGTAGATTTGCACAGTCGACCCCTCTTTTTGGGCTGGTCATTAGGAGCTCTTTGTGCCGGTGGAGGAGACGGGCTCTTACGTGGCAACGGTGGTGGAGTTGGTATTCTTCGGGGAGACAGCGGGCCCGCTAGAGCTAGACCCGCCATCGCTTGGCTCGTCATCACCATCTCTGAAGGAAAGACAATGAACCTCTTGCACCACACGATGACATTGTGGATAGCTTCTCCAAGAGTGTTCACCCCTTCCTCCGGAGGAAATTCAAGCTGGATGGCCCTATATCTGCTCGACACGTCCTCCACTTCAACCCTTGAGTAGCCAGTTGGTATTGGATTACCGTGTATCCTTCCTCCCTCCACTACAGGATGTGCCATACCGCGTGCCACCTCTATAGTAAGGTTTTGACTCTGCAGTGGCACATGCAACCTACATGCAGTACGTACTGTGATTGCGTCCACAGGGTGACGAGTTGTCTCCGGTTCTTGAGGAACCTCAGTTGAAGCGCAACTGCTTTTCTTCCCTGTTGGACTGGCTAAACGGCCAGCATCGCCGCCAATCCCCGCCTGAAGTAGCAGTGCCTCCATCTTCTGAACTTTTTCCATTAGGACTCTCATCTGTTCTAATTGGTCAGCAGAATTTTATTACTTCGAGACCGGTATCTATGTCTGTCCTCAGGAAAACCTTCCCTCCATGGTACGAGGCCTACTCCCCTTGTGCGTCCCGGATGCTCAGCGTTCTATAATGCAAGTGTGAGCTCATCTTTCTCCCTGCTTGGAACAAAAGAGCCCTCAGAAGCCTGATGATGCGCATCATGTAGCCTTCGGGACACTTCTTGTGAAGTTGGACACTTGTGTACCAACTCGCGCATCATTCAGTGATGCCCTCGGGCGTATTGGTAATTCTTTCCTAGTCCTTTGTCTCAATCTCGATCCTCTTTTCCAACAGCTCTTCCTTCCTCGCTCGCCATTTCTCTACGTTCTTGGCATAACCGCTACGGCCGAGACGATGAGGGAATAAGTTTTTGGCCGCATTTGCTTGATTCCTTTCGCTAACCTCCTTCGCAGAATCTGATGTTCTGTACGCCACAAATTCATCCTAGAAAATGCGACACCTACGATACTTGGGATCTTCAAAATTTGGTGTCAGTCCCGCTTCACAAACTTCTGGTAAGGTCCGTCTTGAACTTTCGGAAGCTGATTCTCATCCTCTCAAGGGCCCTGCTGCTTGCGAGTTGTTACGATCCGTGGGAAAGCTGGAATGTCCGCTTCAACTTGTTCCAAGCAAGGTCCTTGTCTCTTTCGGTACCGTCCACTCCAATAGATCCGGATCACTTGCTCTTCCAAGATCGGTACTTGATTGGGATGTCATCCTTCACGATGACACCTATAGCATTTGAGTATGGGGTGAGTACCGACGTAGGAGCCGTAGGGTTCCGTGCGGATCTAACGTTATAGTGTAAAGGCCCGAGGGCATCCTGGTTGGACCTCTCCCCCTTTTTGTGGATGAGGTCACTGGTATCACCGAGTTCACAATGGTCGAAGGGGTAGCCTCCTCCACGCTTTCGGGGTTCAAGTTTAGAAAGCCACTTGGGCTACCGGACCACCGTCGTTTTCTCGGAAATTGCAGGCATCTTGTTATCTTGTTCTCGGGACATTTTCTACACTATAATGATCAAAAGTTTGAGAGAGTTAATCCAAAAATGATTGTGAACATTCATGTAAATTGGACTTTTTAACGGCGAAAAGGAATTTCTAAAAACCTATATATATAATATGTATATGTGTGTGTGTGAAAATATTACTCCACATCTGCTCATGTTTTTTTTTAAAAAATACAGCCAACATTTACCTAGGCATATAAAGCTGATGATAGAGTACTCAGAAGATGGAGATCTAATGGAGATCTAAAGAAGAGGGGCGGACAGAAGAAGGAAAGAAGGAAAGAAGGAAAGAAGGAAAGAAGGATTCAATGCTACAAGTTCCTTTTAATGGAATATGCCAATTAATCCATAGGAATTATACAAAAATAAGCATGAAGTCCTACGCCATGCATGTTTTTTTCATGTATCACTCGAACAACGGTTTAAAAACTTTCCTGTATTTTTTCCTCTTCTGCCAGCAACAGTTCCAGACTTCCAGTAGCACTAACTTCAACAATAAGGTGGTTTTAAAATGCCTTAGCACTGGATTTGAACAGAGTGCGACTATGAAGCTCACCGCAGGGCTTGTCTATAATAAATTGGCAAAAGTTGATGGCAACATCAATATTGAACCAAAGGTCACCTATACTCATCTTACATCTACAAACGTCACATTTTGAATGTTCAGTTTCACATCAAATTTAGTTCAGTACAATAGTACAAATATTCTAAATGTTCAGTTGTATAAAATCATTTTGGGTATAGGTATCAAGATGTGTAATAAGAAGATTCTATGAAACAGCAGTCAGCACCTGTATTCAGCTGTTGGAAAATCAATCAACTGAATTATTAGTCGGTAAGAAAAGAAGGAAAGAAGGAAAGAAGAAAAGAAGGAAAGAAGGAACGCCGCTTGGACTATAAACAATACTGCTGCTTCAGAATAAGTGATTTCACATCTTTGTTTTTTAAGAAGTAGAATGATGGCATGGACCCATGGTGTCAACTGCCACAATTTTATGCTCTACCAAATCTACAAAAGTATATCATTTTGAAGTGTTTTTGTTATGAATTTACTATGTTATTAACCCACTTTGAGATTAATAAAATGTTTCATTTTTTTGTGTATAAATAACATCCCTTTCTGTTATAGCTGGCTGATGGCTCAATATGGAAAGAAAAATAGCAAGTAGAGGAATAGGAAGAACAAGGGGAATACGTCGGTTTTGATGTGTATAGGGTAAATCGGTGTGCCAAAAGTTTAACGGGTAGATAGTACTTTTGCCTTAATTAATTGGAGATCTAGAAAAGAATTATTACTATTCATAAAACTATACCAAATAACTTTTGAATTCAGAAATATTTAGGTGGTGGTATCGGTTCTAGTCTCATGTGATTATAATCCATTCATTTCACTGAACAACTTTAATTTTAATATAGGAGTTTTTGGAATATGACCCATATGCCCTCTAGAAGCCAAGAATTAATGGTACAAGTAATTATGCACGCTAGCTAATACAATAGATAATTGGTAATGGCAGACTTATTTTTTTTCTACGGTGTAGTAATGGCAGACATCTAGGTTCGGTTTGCTATCTCTTTCAACGACAGGAGACTAATGACAAATATCCATACGATTTCACATGCTATATGCTATATAGATGTGCCACTGCCATGTGTGTATGTCAAATATAATGTGCCATAAGTCATATTAATACTAAAAGATGATCAACATTTTGGAGTTTGGAAGGTACAACCACAGCTCAGCATCAGATTGGACTCTTTGTAAACGTCTATATTTCTATTATATTTTTTTAAAAAATATTTTCGGCTATCCATGTGGGGAGTCTCAAACAAAGTCCTTGTGGATTTTGTTGGAACACACCAATCTGCAGTGCTGTTATGGCTGCTCTGATCGCCACATCCATCAAGCAATAATTAATCTAAGGACTATGTGTGGACCCCGATTTTGAGTCGGGAATCTTTCGTGTTCATAGTACCATTCCCTGGATCAAGTAGTTGGTACCCACGAATGCGATCTTGGATAATCAAGTGCACATGCACGAATAGTCTTACAATACCATTATTACATAAATAGGCCCGAAGGCATTGTTCATTCCACGGGACCTTATGGTCCGAATACAACATAAAAACGAGTTTAGATAAGGCGGCGGAAAGAGGCGCGGCTTGTCCATTGCCACGAGCAACGCCGGGACTAAGGTCTAATATGTGCCGTCGGTTCCTTCGCCCTCCGCGTAGTACGCGTAGGGTCTTCGGCTCTTCATTTCCATCGAGTGGAGGTTTGTGCGTATAGCAAGGGTGAGTACCAACCGTACTCGGCAAGTCAACACGAATTGATGCATATGATAGGGATATTCAAAGAACACGGCTAGGGTTATTTTTGCGTAAAGCAGTTTTCAATTCTTTTCACAAGCCTACCGACTAGCCAAAATCAAGTTTTAATTTCATGGTTCATTAATCCGGCGACGGTTACGTCTACCATCCATCGTGATTCCAAGGATGGCTTCCGTCTCCGGTTCGTCATGATTTACGGGAGTCCACCCCTTCTCGCATTCTCGAGAAGTTGATCCACCAGAACAAAATCATCATGCAAACCCATCCCAGCAGTTTTAAGTTTAAAATCTAGCCAAGCGAAAGTCTTGTCACGATGCTCAATATCCGCGAGCACGGCTATTCGAATAGATTGATTCATTCACCTGCGGTGGATGTACACTTTACCGTACTCGCGACGGCCCAACAAATGAGCCTACGCCTCAACACATGAGACGGTCACGGCAAAGCCTTTCGATAACCTTGCTTTGGCGTACCCGCTCCATGAACTTTAGCCCTCATGCACTCTAGCCGTCCTTTTCTAGCGGTGAGAGGAGTTCAGGCGCACCGGGGTAAGGGAAGTCTTTCCAGGATCTTTAAGTTTATTTAACATTAGTTTATTCCCACCATTCATAACAAAGGCCGCAGCCTCATCCTCATCCCATAACCACATCATAGAGAACCATCTATGCAAGGATACGCCTCCGCTCGGCTATCTAGTCGGCTAGGTCTATACCCATTCGAGAATACGGTTGTGCTGGCTCGTTTCCGGCTATCTCATGGCTCGGTCCTTAATTGACCGGGTCGGCACTTGCCTTTTCCGGAATCCACCCAAATCATCCAGCCGCCGAGTCTAAAACATTTGTATAGTACTTTCAATTTTCATCAAACTTAGTTCATCGGGGCCATGTGGCGCTCATGTCTCCACATGCGAAGCTCAACTACCTCCCTAAGGTAGTTGCCCAAGCCAAAGCTTTTCATAAAGTCATGAGTATGCATGGTCTAAGTTTACGGGGCTAGCGGTTTACCGAAGTTATGCTTCGGTTATTTGTATCACATCGCGAGTTACAAGGAGTAATTCTAAAGGTAAACAATAGCAAGGCATGGCATAACAAGTATAGGTAACTCTGTAAAGCATGCAGGTTTAGAGTTTAAAATAACATCATTTCGCAATTAGGATCGATATGTTCAAAGGGTGTGAAGACTTGCCTTGCTCGCACACTTGAGGGGTGGGATCTTCGGCGGTGTTGATGCCGGGTTCTTCGGACGCTACCCGTACGTGCGAGAGATCAATTGAATTCGGTTAGAATTCAACTAAACACCGAGAGATCGAAAAGAACCACAAAAACCTTGAAAACCACTTCAAAAGTTTTTGAGAATTCTACTCGAGTTAGGACAAGGGTTGCGAGGAAAAATCCGGGTTTTGGAATCGATTGGTGTCCTAGGGTTTTCGCGAGTCGTCGATCGCAATTAAATTTAGAGCTTATGTTTAAAAATATCAGCGAAGAAAATTCGTGCTCGAACTTTGAGGTTTGAGCACAAAAGCGAAACTCATTTCGATGGCGGAAAAGAATTAAACGGAATCCGGATTGAAAAACGATGCGAAATAGAATTTCGGAAAACGTCCGATTCCGATTTTTCAAACTTTGCACCGAGAAAACATGCGAGAAAATAATTTATTTTTCCCCAAAATTTTACTCAAATCATCCCAAAATATTTTCCAAATTTTCCAAAATTTTTCTAATTTTTATTTTTCTTTTTTTCTTTTCTCTATTCACTGCCTACTGTTCATTCGCCGCAACATGTTCGACCGAGGTCCAGGGGAAGCAGAGGCCGACCGCGCGGCGCACGGGGAAGAAGGGGTGGCGGCGGGCTTACGGCGACGGCGGCTCTCGGGGAGGTACGGCGAGGCTCGGGCGGCTTCGGCGCACGGCGGCGGCAGCGGTGGCTCCGGTTCTCGCGGCGACGGTGGTGCTCGGTGATTAGAGCGGCGTTGGTGCTCGGGAAATGGAAGAGGAGGCGCGGCGGTGCGGGAGAGGGCGGGGAGCCTCGGCCCATTTATAGGCGCGGCCGGGGACGGAAATGGGAGGAGGGGGTCGGCGCGGGCGCGGTACGGCGGTCTCCACGCGGCGGCGCGGAAGGCCGGGCCGGGCGCGGGTTGGCGGCGCGCGGCGCGAGGGCGCGCGCGCGACGGGGCCGCGTACGGCATCGAACGCGTGGGCGAAGCGCACGGGTGCGGCGGGGTCGGGCGGACGCGGGCGCGCGCGGCGCGAATCGCGTGCGGGGTCGGCGCGGCGGGCGCGTGGCGCGGCGGCGGGCGCGGGGCAAGGGGCCAGGTACGGGCGCGCGGCGGGCGCGGGCGCGGCGGGGTCCGCGCGGGCGCGCGGGCGGGCGCGCGTGCGCGCGCACGGCGCGCGCGCGCGCGCTTGCGCGGCGCGTGGCGCGTCGCGGCGCGCGCGCTACGCGGGCAGCGCGGCGCGCTGCGGAGGGCGTGCGGCGTCGAGCATCTTGTGACCAATGAACAGTGCGATCTGTTAATTTCCGATTTTCTATTTTCTTTTCCCATTTTCCATTTTCTTTCCTTCTAAAAATTCCAAAATAAATCCTAATATTGTAAAAATAATTTTTAACTCTATATTTTAAACTTTTTCTTGACTTTTATTTTCCACAATTATTTTTCATACTTATTTAAATTCTTTTTCCAAATTTTCATAATTCACTCATTTTTAACAAAATCAAATTCCCACATCTAGATACGCCTCCCGAAAATTTTACTATTTATTTTGTATTTTAATTTATCTTCTCCCAACCAAAATTTTTATTTTATATTACTCGAAATGCGTTTTCACAAATCCGCACTTTTTCCGATTCTTTTTAAAACCACAGTGCGACTTTCGCACCGACATTTTGTCAACTCCGAAAACTCCAAACATGCCAAAAGGGAATTGATCACGACTAAATTTATGCAAGCGAGTGGCGAATAAGAAACAACAAACCAGAAATAGCAATAAACCAAGGTTTTTGAAAGTTCGATTTTACGCTCCGATTTCGGTTCTCCGATTTTCGGGATGTTACAAACCTACCCCCTAACAATAAATCTCGTCCCGAGATTTCTTACCATTCTTGAGTAGGTGTGGATATTACGTCTCGGGAACTCTTCGCTCTCCCGGGTAGCCTCTTCTTAGTGTGATTGCTCCATTGTACCTTGTACATGCGCCAAGATTTGGTCAGTGTCTTCTTTTACGCCTCGTCCAATATCTTGATTGGATGCTCCGGGTAAGTAAGATCACTGTGGACGTGGATGGCTTCTAAAGGAGCTTGCTCTTGGTACCCGCAAACATTTCTTGAGTGCGATACGTGGAATCTGGGTGGACATCGGAGAGATTCTCGGGCGGTTCCGTTGGTAAGCCACTTCTCCTCTCCTAGCGCTTATCAAGAATGGGCCCACGTATCGTGGTGCGAGTTTCCCCTTGACTTTGAATCTCGGGTTCCCCGTAGTGGTGAGACTTTTAGATACACGTAGTCACCTTCTTTAAATTCCAATTCTCTTCGACGGGTGTCCGCGTAGCTCTTTTGCCGTGATTGAGCGGCTTGTAGTCGGTCCGGATCGGCGAACCTTTTCCTCTGCCTCCTTAATTATGTCAGGCCCGAATATGGTTCGTTCACCGGTCTCGACCACATTAATGGGGTTCGACATCGGCGACCAAATAAAGCTTCGTTTGGCGACATCTTCAAAGCGGCTTGGTAGTTGTTGTTGTAGGAGAACTCGGCGTACGGCAAACATTTCTCCCAATCCTTGGTGAAATCCAACGCACGAGCTCTCATCATGTCTTCTAGCACTTGATTCGTCCTCTCGGTCGCAGTCGTCTGCGGGTGATAAGCGGTACTAAAGGCAAGGTGGCTGCAGAGTGCCTCGTGGACCTTGCTCCAAAAATGAGATGTGAATTGGGTACCACGATCCGATATAATCCTTTTTGGTACACCGTGGAGACACACAATCCTACTCATATATAATTCCGCTAGCTTGGCACTTGTTGTAGTTGGTTTTCACGGGAATAAATCGCGGTCTTGGTGAGCCGATCTACTATTACCCAAATGGAATCGTAACCGATCGCAGTCTTGGGTAATCCTACTATGAAATCCATGCCTATCTCGTCCCATTTCCATTACGGAATCTTGAGTGGCTGAGCAAGCCGGTGGCGTTGATGTTCGGCTTTCACCCTTTGGCACACATCGCACACGGCTACGTATTCGGCTACATCCCTCTTCATATTAGGCCACCGGTATTCTCCTTTTAAATCTGGTACATTTTCGTGCTTAGGGATGTAACGAATATGCCGATTCGTGGGCTTCCTTTAAGATCAATCCCCTCAAACCGCCTCGTTCGGGCACACAGATTCTCTTCTTGTACCACAAGATTCCCTTGTCATCTACGAAAACTCCTGAGCGCGTCCAGCGGCCATACGTTCCTTAATTTCTGGATTTCCTCATTCCCTCTTTGGGCTTCCTCTATTTGAGTTCTCGGTAGGGGCTGGATTTCCGGTGAGTTCACTTCTCAGTGAGGAATCGAGTGCGAGATTGAGCGAGCCATTTCTTCCTGGAGCTCATTAGCCACACCTCCCAATTCCATGTGGTTGCATTGGGCTTTGCGGCTCAGCGCATCGGCCACTACATTTGCCTTGCCAGGATGGTAATGGATTCCTAGATCGTAATCCTTGATCAACTCCAACCATCGCCTCTGTCGTAGGTTGAGATCAGGCTGAGTAAAGAAATATTTCAAGCTCTTGTGATCGGTATACACATCACAGTGGTTTCCGATCAGATAGTGTCTCCAGATCTTCAATGCGTGTACCACTGCGGCTAATTCCAGGTCATGTGTGGGGTAATTCTCTTCGTGGGGTCGTAACTGTCGTGAGGCATACGCTACGACCTTTCCATCCTGCATCAACACTCCTCCCAATCCTTGCGGGATGCATCACGAGTACATCACGAAGTCCTTAGGTTGTCGGGTAAGGTCAAGATTGGAGTGGTGGTTAACTTTTCTTTTAATTGGTCGAAGGCTTTTTGGCACTTTTCATTCCATTCAAACTTCTTTTCCTTCTTCGGAAGTTGAGTCATAGGTCGGGCTACGGTGGAAAACCCTTCGATAAACCGTCGGTAATAACCGGCCAAGCCCAAGAAACTCCGAACTTCCGTTACCGACTTGGGCGCCTTCCATTCCATAACGGCTTCGACCTTGGCGGGGTCTACTGCTACTCCTCCGGCTGAAACCACGTGGCCAAGAAAAGCGACTTCCTTGAGCCAGAACTCGCATTTGCTGAACTTTGCATACGGTTGGTGCTCTCGTAGCTTTTCCGGTACTAGTCGTAGATGCTCCGCGTGTTCCTCATCGTTCTTGGAGTAGATAAGTATATCGTCGATGAACACCACTACGAATTTGTCCGGTACTCCATGAACACCTTGTTCATTAGGTTCATAAAGTACGCGGGGCATTGGTCAATCCAAAGGACATCCTTTGTGAACTCGTATAAGCCGTATCGTGTAGAGAATGCCGTCTTAGGAATATCTCCGGCTCTAATTCTCAATTGATGATATCGACCGTAGATCAATCTTGGAGAACACTGCGCACCCTTAAGTTGATCGAATAGGTCATCGATCCGAGGCAGCGGGTACTTGTTCTTGATAGTGACTTCGTTCGGCGATCGGTAGTCCACACACATTCTCATGCTCCCATCCTTCTTCTTGACGAAAATCTTGGAGCTCCCGGGGAGAAGAGGCTGGGGCGACGAATCCCTTCTCTTGTAGTTCCTTTATTTGTTTCTTGAGTTCCTCCAACTCGTTGGTGGCATTCGATAGGGCCTCTTGGATATGGGGGCGTACCGGGCATTAAGTCGATGATGAACTCTACGTCGCGATCCGGGGCATTAGGGTAATTCCTCGGGAAACACATCCGGGTATTCTTGTACTACGGCATTCCACCTAGAGGTAGCATGGTGAACACTCCGCGAGCTTGTTCACACGGCCTTGGGTTTTGATCCATAGTTATGCTCATCGGTGATCCCCACGGGGTGGATATCGTGACTTCCCTTCATTTGAGTCTATAATTCCATTATTTTTGGTCAACCAATCCATTAAGTATGACATCTATGGTTTGGGCGATAACACCATAAGGTTTGAGAGAAACACCACGTCTCTAATCCGTATGGGCACGTTAATGCGAGGCATGGGGTACGGTTATGTCTCCACGGGCGAGTGTACCAACATAGGCCTCTTAAGTGCTACTTGGTGTAGGTGGTGTTGTTTGCTTACTTGGGAAGATATGAATGAATGCGAGGCTCAGAATCGAATAAAACTTTAAGCGGTGTAGAGTTGATAGAGAACATACCCATCAATACGCTCTGGTCCTCACTGTAGCTCTTACGCCCGCACATGATTCACTGGCCACGTCGAAACCCGGTGGCGGCCTCGTTGGGTAGCGGGGTCTGAGCAGGACCTCGTCTGCCGCGGGGTGGGGGTTCCTCGGACGGGTGTGGCATTGGCGCCGGTGCGCACGGGGGTGTTGCGTGGTTTTGGGCAGCTATTGGAGTAATGCCCGAATTCTCCGCAGTTGAAACAGCTCACATTCCTTCTTCCTGGAGCGGCTAGGGTTGGTGTGGGTGTACGAAGCTGTGGTGTAGCTGACCGGTTGACATGGTCGGAAGCGAGAGGACGTCCAGTTGCCGGGACGTTTGGCTTCCATCCAGACGGGGTGGCTCCCTTGGGGCGTTGTGGCGTTCCCTGAAATGGGCGAGCCATAGCGAGCCTCCTTTTGCGGTTATTGTCCACCACCTTTTGGTCATGCTCAAGTCGGACGACCTTGTTGATGAGGCTTTGGAAACTGGTGTGATCCTGCCCGATCATTGGTCCCCTCAGTTCGTCATTTAGTCCCTCAATGAATTTGTCTATCTTTTCTTCTTCGTCTGCCAGGTCGCTGGTGGCGTAACGGGCAAGCTGGGTAAACTTGTTCAGATACTCCTGTACTGAGGTGTTCCCTTGACGCAGTCTGCGGAACTCGTTCTTCTTCATCCTCATTACTGCAGTGGCACGAAATTCTCACGGAACGCGCCGTGAATTCCTCCCATGTTGGCTCGCCGGCGTCTTCGGCTCGTGTCTCCTTGTAGGTGTCCCACCGAGTCACTCGCGGGACCCTCCAAGCGGTTAGTAGCGAAGACCACTCTATCGGCTTCTCGGACTCGACGAGGGTTAGCTTCTTTTCTATCACTCTTAGCCAATCTTCGGCGTCCATAGGTTCTTCGGCCGTGGAAAAAGTGGGCGGCTTAGCTCTCATGAATTCCCCCGGACTCGATCCTCCTCGACCTCCTTGATTATTGGCGATCGCTTGGAGTAGGCGGGTGCATAGCCATGACCTCCGCCGGGGTGGAGGGTTGGGTTCCGGCGGGTTTTCGTTGGTTGCCGCGGCTCTGCGACGATGTGCCATCGAAGAAGAGAGATGAATTAAGAGAGCGATCTAGTTTAGGTTATGGTTCACGGGAAATTTTTCTTCAAGTTCCTTGAATGATCTTCACTCAACGAGGCAAGGTGAAACAATAAATAGCATACGAATTAAGACATCGCAAGGCGTGCCCGGGTTCATCATATTACATAAGGGGTACATGGGTGTATACACACGAGTCCTCCATGCCGAGATAGCAATAATAATTATATCGTTCAGCTAGATCAACTAATTAAGGGTACATAGGAAGTCTTTGGTCGGGAAGGTCCTTCCGCCTAGTCATCCAACCACCCGCAAGAGCCGGGCGCCGGAAGCGGGTGGTGCCGCTGAAGCAAACCGAAGTCCCCACGGCTCGGAGGTGGCGGCCTCGGAGTCACGCCGAATCTTTCGACTCGGTGGCCGCGTACTCTTGCGAGCGATGCGGCGGGTGAGGGGCCTCCGTGTGAGTCAAGCGACGAGGGGAACTTCCTCCTCCATTGAGTCGGTGTCGCTAGACTCCCATTTGATCTCCATGGGCTCGCCTCGGACTCCGTGTCGGTGTGGATCGGATGGGGTTACCCTCTCCGATCCGGCTCGGAAATACTGGTACGGAGCTCGGGGTGGCAGCAGTGGGGTCGACCAGGTATGGTGCAGGCTCTGTGCTCAACATGAAAGCTTGCTCCATCATAGCTTGAAAAGTATCAAAGCTTGCTTGGAGTTATATGGTAATAGTGGTCGGGCACGGGGGCGGGATGTGATGGTACGGGCTCGGTGGAAGTACTGCGGCGTAGACGGGATGAGTGTGCGTTTGTTCCTCTAGGCTGGTTGATCTGCTTTGCTTGCTTTTCTGAGCTGCTCTTCCGGCTCTACTAGAGCCTCCCCTCGGGCCATGTAGCGGTCGAGGGTTGCTCATCTGAGCACCATTGGCTGCGGGTGTTGCGGCATGCTTATCTGGTCTCCACAGCCTTGGTGGCTGGCGACCAGATCATTGAGGCGTGACTGCTGATCGTTGATCTCGAGCAGGGCCTCCTCGTAACAGTCGTCTGCTGTCTCCGCCCAACGCGATAAACGCGTGACCATCGGGTTGTAGCAGCAGGGGGTAGCCTCCACGGTGCAGACCGGGTTGCCCTCTTCG
Source organism: Oryza australiensis (assembly GCA_019925245.2). Classification (NCBI taxonomy): domain Eukaryota; kingdom Viridiplantae; phylum Streptophyta; class Magnoliopsida; order Poales; family Poaceae; genus Oryza; species Oryza australiensis. The sequence continues at coordinate 1,003,491 of JAIFGZ020000311.1, forward strand.
CGGTAAGGGTGATGCACGAACTCTGTCATTGTGAGTTCGGCACGGTGTTCCGCATTAAGGCGAAGGAAGGCCTCGCGAGCGGCATCCTGAATAGCTGCTTCTGCTAGGTCCCGGGGGTAGCGAGTGTGGAAGCAGTAGGATGTCTCACTCCCCATGCGGGCTTCTATGGACACGGCTGCCTCCCAGGCTGGATACATCTCGGAGCCATGTCTCTTGGTGTGATAAGTGGGCGGTTCCGGGTATCTCAAGCACCATAGTAGAGACTGAAGTTGTACCACGAACCCCTCGTCTCGCGGGTTAGTGACTTCCCAGGTTCCGTCGTGGTTTGACATCTGCTTTTACAGGCAATTTAGGGTTAGCGAGAGGGAGCTATCATAATCATTTGGTAAAAGAAATACGGATGTAGAAAAGATATATTTGCATTTTCGGAAATAATAGTTTAAAGCTGTTCCTCTTGTAGGGATATTTCCCTTTAGCCATCTAGTTAGGGGTAGGGCGCCATTTGGTCTTAGCCTACGGTCGCATGGCTACGATACCGGCTCTGTGGACCCCGATTTTGAGTCGGGAATCTTTCGTGTTCATAGTACCATTCCACTGGATCAAGTAGTTGGTACCCACGAATGCGATCTTGGATAATCAAGTGCACATGCACGAATAGTCTTACAATACCATTATTACATAAATAGGCCCGAAGGCATTGTTCATTCCACGAGGACCTTATGGTCCGAATACAACATAAAAACGAGTTTAGATAAGGCGGCGGAAAGAGGCGGCGGCTTGTCCATTGCCACGAGCAACGGCCAGGGACTAAGGTCTAATATGCGCCGTCGGTTCCTTCGCCCTCCGCGTAGTACGCGTAGGGGTCTTCGGCTCTTCATTTCCATCATTGGAGGTTTGTGCGTATAGCAAGGGTGAGTACCAACCGTACTCGGCAAGTCAACACGAATTGATGCATATGATAGGGATATTCAAAGAACACGGCTAGGGTTATTTTTGCGTAAAGCCGGTTTTCAATTCTTTTCACAAGCCTACCGACTAGCCAAAATCAAGTTTTAATTTCATGGTTCATTAATCGGTGACGGTTACGTCTACCATCCATCGTGATTCCAAGGATGGCTTCCGTCTCCGGTTCGTCATGATTTTAGGGAGTCCACCCCTTCTCGCATTCTCGAGAAGTTGATCCACCACGAACAAAATCATCATGCAAACCCATCCCGGCAGTTTTAAGTTTAAAATCTAGCCAAGCGAAAGTCTTGTCACGATGCTCAATATCCGCGAGCACGGCTATTCGAATAGATTGATTCATTCACCTTTGCGGTGGATGTACACTTTACCCATACTCCGCGACAGCCCAACAAATGAGCCTACGCCTCAACACATGAGACGGTCACGGCAAAGCCTTTCGATAACCTTGCTTTGGCGTGCCGCTCCATGAACTTTAGCCCTCATGCACTCTAGCCGTCCTTTTCTAGCGGTGAGAGGAGTTACAGCGCACCGGGGTAAGGGAAGTCTTTCCGGATCTTTAAGTTTATTTAACATTAGTTTATTCCCACCATTCATAACAAAGGCCGCAGCCTCATCCTCATCCCATAACCACATCATAGAGAACCATCTATGCAAGGATCTGCCTCCGCTCGGCTATCTAGTCGGCTAGGTCTATACCCATTCGAAATACGGTTATGCTTGGCTCGTTTCCGGCTATCTCATGGCTCGGTCCTTAATTGACAGGGTCGGCACTTGCCTTTTCCGGAATCCACCCAAATCATCCATGCCCGAGTCTAAAACATTTGTATAGTACTTTCAATTTTCATCAAACTTAGTTCATCGGGGCCATGTGGCGCTCATGTCTCCACATGCCAGAAGCTCAACTACCTCCCTAAGGTAGTTGCCCAAGCACAAAGCTTTTCATAAAGTCATGAGTATGCATGGTCTAAGTTTAGTAGGGCTAAGCGGTTTACGAAGTTATGCTTCGGTTATTTGTATCACATCGCGAGTTACAAGGAGTAATTCTAAAGGTAAACAATAGCAAGGCATGGCATAACAAGTATAGGTAACTCGTAAAGCATGCAGGTTTAGAGTTTAAAATAACATCATTTCGCAATTAGGATCGATATGTTCAAAGGGTGTGAAGACTTGCCTTGCTCGCACACTTGAGGGTGGGATCTTCGGCGGTGTTGATGCGGGTTCTTGACGCTACCCGTACGTGCGAGAGATCAATTGAATTCAGTTAGAATTCAACTAAACACCGAGAGATCGAAAAGAACCACAAAAACCTTGAAAACCACTTCAAAAGTTTTGCCGAGAATTCTACTCGAGTTAGGACAAGGGTTGCGAGGAAAAATCCGGGTTTTGGAATCGAGTTGGTGTCCTAGGGTTTTCGCGAGTCGTCGATCGCAATTAAATTTAGAGCTTATGTTTAAAAATATCAGCGAAGAAAATTCGTGCTCGAACTTTGAGGGTTTGAGCACAAAAGCGAAACTCATTTCGATGGCGGAAAAGAATTAAACGGAATCCGGATTGAAAAACGATGCGAAATAGAATTTCGGAAAACGTCCGATTCGATTTTTCAAACTTTGCACCGAGAAAACATGCGAGAAAATAATTTATTCTTCCCCAAAATTTTACTCAAATCATCCCAAAATATTTTTCCAAATTTTCCAAAATTTTCCTTATTTTTCTTTTTTTTTTTTTTTCTCTATTCACTGCTTGCGCTTGTTCATTCGCCGCAACATGTTCGGCCGAGGTCCGGCGCAGAGGCCGGCCAGCGCGAGCGCACGGGGAAGAAGGGGTGGCGGCGGGCTTACGGCGACGGCGGCTCTCGGGAGGTACGGCGAGGCTCGGGCGGCTTCGGCGCACGGCGCGGCGGCGGTGGCTCCGGTTCTCGCGGCGACGGTGGTGCTCGGTGATTAGAGCGGCGTTGGTGCTCGGGAAATGGAAGAGGAGGCGGCAGCGGTGCGGGAGAGGCGGGGAGCCTCGGCCCATTTATAGGCGCGGCCGAGGGACGGAAATGGGAGGAGGGGGTCGGCGCAGGCGCGGTCGGCGGTCTCCACGCGGCGGCGCGGAAGGCCGGGCCGGGCGCGGGTTGGCGCGCGCGGCGCGAGGCGCGGCGCGCGAGCAGGGCGCGTGCGGCATCGAAGCGCGTGGGCGAACGCACGGGTGCGGCGGGGTCGGGCGGACGCGGGCGCGCGCGAGCGCGAATCGCGTGCGGGGTCCGCGCGCGGCGGCGGGCGCGTGGCGCGGCGGCGGGCGCGGGGCAAGGGGCCAGGTACGGGCGCGCGCGGCTGCGGGGCGCGGGCGCGCGCGGGCAGCGCGAGCGGGGCGCGCGCGTGGCGCGCGAGCGCGGCGCGGCGCTTGCGCGCGCGGCGCGTGGCGCGTCGCGGCGCGGGCGCGTATGGCCGGGCGGCAGCGCGCGCCTGCGGCCGGGCGTGCGGCGTCGAGCATCTTGTGACCAATGAACAGTGCGATCTGTTAATTTCCCGATTTTCTATTTTCTTTTCCCATTTTCCATTTTCTTTCCTTCTAAAAATTCCAAAATAAATCCTAATATTGTAAAAATAATTTTTAACTCTATATTTTAAACTTTTTCTTGACTTTTATTTTCCACAATTATTTTTCATACTTATTTAAATTCTTTTTCCAAATTTTCATAATTCACTCATTTTTAACAAAATCAAATTCCCACATCTCGGGTACGCCTCCCGAAAATTTTACTATTTATTTTGTATTTTAATTTATCTTCTCCCAACCAAAATTTTTATTTTATATTACTCGAAATGCGTTTTCACAAATCCGCACTTTTTCCGGATTCTTTTAAAACCACAGTGCGACTTTCGCACGAGCATTTTGTCAACTCCGAAAACTCCAAACATGCCAAAAGGGAATTGATCACGACTAAATTTATGCAGCGAGTGGCGAATAAGAAACAACAAACCCGAGAAATAGCAATAAACCAAGGTTTTGAAAGTTCGATTTTACGCTCCGATTTCGGTTCTCCGATTTTCAGGATGTTACACTATGTTCCCTAATTTGCCGGGTAGAAGCAAGCAATTAAATCTTAATTTGTTCTGATTTAGTCAACCATCGTTACCCACGCGCAAAATATCCAGTCTTCAAATGGCCACTAGCAGTTTGAATTGATTCATACATATAAACATACATGAATGAACAACATCATGCCTAGTCATGCATTAATTTCCTTTAGACTAATCCTAAACCAATGACTTTTGCCGTTCAAGCTGTAATTAAGCGTCCCTGTTTGTCACTTTCTCTTGTATGCTTTAGGGACGATCATTGCTTGAAGAAATACATTGTTCGGTGCCTTAGTTGGCCTTTAATCGGTTCAGCCAAGATCGAGAAAAATATAGCAAGTTGGAAATGCATAACGAGAGGAAACCAGCGCGAGGCAATTGTCCATCTTGATTATTTTTGGTTTACGAGATGGGTGCCTAACACGTCTCTCAAGAAACTACCATGAAATTAAAATAAATCAAAGTAGACAATTGTTTCCTTCTCAAGCGGGAGAAGAGAGAAACGGACGAGATAGACATACCTTGTGGAGCCGGCTTTCGGGGATGTTGAAGAAGCGTTAACTTCTTGATGATGTTGAAGAAGCTTGCCCCCTCCCCACGTTGACTGCATAGTTCATCATCGAGCTTGCTGTTTGAATAAGTGGAAAAACCCTAAAGAAACAAAACCCTAAAGAAAATGTGGAGGCGGGCCGGAGATCACCGGCGGCGGAGCGGCTGAGGAGTAGGGCGAAGACTTGGACGATGACGGCGGGCGAAGGCGCGGCGGCGTTGGGTTTGACGGAGGACGGGCGGGCGGCGCGGGACGGGTGGGCGGGCGGCGGATCTACGGGCAGCAGCGCGGCGGACGAGTCAAAGGCGGGCGATGGCGGGCGACGAAGGGTGGGTGTGCGGCGCGCGGCGAATCTAGGCGACAGAGGAGGCGGCGGATCCGGAAATATATATATACTAACTTTATAGGTGCCGGTTATTAATAAAACCGACACCTATTTCTCATAATAGTCTTGGTTTTACAAATAACCGGCACCTATTCGGAGAAATAGGTGTCGGTTTTACTAATAACCGGCACCTATATGGAGAAATAGGTGTCGGTTTTTAGTTGGACCCGGCACCTATTCTCCAAAACCCTAGGCTGCCAATGGGCCGATATGTATGCATCAATTGATATATAATCATCCACAAATTAAATCCAACCATTGATTGTTACAACGGGACTACATGCGAATATATTCATTCGGTTCCAAAATTACAGATTCATGTTTGTTACAATCAAATTCAAACTTATAAGTCGATCACTATTACTCCTTCTTCATGATCAATGCGAACATATGGGGCTTTCTCCTCTTCTTTGTCTTCATATCCGTCTTCTTGACTTTCTTCACCTTCGTCTACATCTATTGCAAAAGGTGGTAACTCGTCAATTTGATCGTAGCCTTCCTCATCGGTGATATTCTCAACTCCAACAATGTTTCGCTTTCCATTGAGAACTACGTGGCGATCGAGTCACCGATGAAGGGTCCTTGACATAGAATAGTTGTGTTACGAGTTTGCGAGCACAAAAGGTTCATCTTGATAACCCACATTGTTAAGGTCCACGATGAACATCCCGTACTTGTCAATTTTCAAACCACTTGGAATTTTGACCCATTGACACCTGGAAAAGTGGTACCTTCAACGGTCCATACTCAAGCTCCCGGATTGCCTCTATATAGCCATAGTATGTTTGTTTTACACCATTACCGTGAAGGCGTCTATACGGACACCACTATTCGATATTTGCTCTTGGCATCCTGTGTTCTCGTGTAAAATGTATACCCATTAATATCATACCCTTGGAATGAATGAATAGTGCTCATGAGTCCTCGAGACAAAACGCATAACCTGGTCACTATCGGGATTGAAGCCATGATTTGCTTCGGAACCAATCACCGGAATGCGAGTCTATGCCGCTTAGCGATCCATGCTTCGATTTGCCGGGTTCTCGGTTCGGAGAGAGTTGTAATGCACATCAACAAATGGAGCCACCAAGCCGATTGCTCGAGCACTACGAAATGTGCTTGTCGTAGTGTTTCAAGGCTAGGAGCAAATATTGCTTTATGCCCTAAAGTCCCTTTCCCAAGTAGCCTACCCTCGTGTCGAGACATCGGCAAACCAATGGGACGTAGATCCATATAGTCGATGTAAAACTCAACCACCTCTTCGTTGCATAACCTCTACGATACTCCTTCCGATCGAGCTCTATTACGCACATACTTTTTTATGATCCCCATGAATCTCTCGAAAGCCCACATGTTATGAAGATACACCGGCCGAGAATCTTTATCTCATTCACGATATGTATCACTAGGTGAACCATTATATCAAAAAATGATGGTGGAAAACACATCTCGAGTTGGCAAATGGTCACGATTACATCTGCCTGGAGCTTGTCTAGTGTGGTTGGATCGATCACCTTCTGATATATAGCATTGAAGAACAAGCACAACTTTATGATTGGGTTTCGCACCCTGTCTGGCAAGATGCCTCTAACCGCAACAGGGAGTAGTTGTGTCATCAGCACATGACAATCATGTGACTTCATGCCCACTATTTTCTTCTCTCTAATGTTGACAAGTCTTTTAACGTTAGCGGAGTAACCAGACGGGACTCGGACACTCTGCAGGCACTCCAACAGGCTGATTTTCTCGGTGGCACTGAGGGTGTAGCACGCGGGAGGGAGGTATTGTCGGCCATTGGGACGTTCTTGAGGATGTAGCTCGGACCTGATGTTCATGTCTACGAGGTCTCTTCGGGATTTCAACGTATCCTTTGTCTTGCCGGTATGTTCAGCAGTACTCCCATCAAACTCTCGCATACATTTTTCTCAACGTGCATCACGTCGATTGCATGACGGACATCCAAATCTTTTCAATATGGTAGTTCCCAGAAGATAGATTTCTTCTTCCAAAGAGGCTTCTCACCATCCTTGCCCGCCGCGCTTATATTGCCATGCCCTTACCAAATACATGTTCAATATCTTTTACCTCTTCAAAAATATCTCGCCTGTACGATGTATCGGAGCTGTCCCCTTCTCCACCGTGCCATCGAAATCTCTTCTATTGCTACGGTGCGGTGACCGATGGGAAGAAACCTCCGGTGGCACATGTACACAGTCTTTCCAGTACCTCGGCCACCGCTTGCTTGTGTCGCATGCACGCACACATGCACAACCACCTTTCACTGTTTGTCCAGATGTGTTGCCGGGCGCAGGGTAATCTTGAATGGTAACTAACAATATTGCCGTTAAGGTGAAGTACTCTCTTTTGTAAGCATCCCACATCGCACCCCGAACCCATAGTAACGAAGATCATCTACTACTAGTCGAAGTAGACATTGATATCGTTGCCGGGTTGCTTGGGCCCTTGGATTAGCAAAGTGGCATCAAGATATACTTGCGTTTCATGCACAACCATGACGAAAGGTTGTACATAACAAGTGCCACGGCCATGTCTTGTGCCATTGCTCATGTCACCGAATGGATTCATCCCGTCGTGCTCAGCCCAAACCTAACATTCCTTATCTCGCATGCAAAATTTTTGTACTTTCTATCTATCTTTCTCCATTGAGACCCGTCGGCAGGGTGCCTTATCATCCCATCCTTCTTACGTTCTTCGGCATGCCACCGCATGCTTTTTGTTTGCATACAGACGCTCAATCCGAGGGATTATAGGAAAATACCATACAACTTTAATAGGCACTTTCCTCTTCTTTAGGACGGGGCCACCGTTGTCATCATCGGCATCATCGTCGTTACCTCCACTCTTATACCGCGGTGCTCCGCAACTGGACATGCATCCAGTCTTCATAGTCACCCAGGTATAGGATACAGTCATTTTGACATGCGTGAATTTTTGCACCTCCGCCGAGTGGACAAACGACCTTCTTTGCTTGGTATGTCATTTCTGGCAGTATGTGACCCGCTGGAAGGAGGTCTCCGATCAGCTGTAGAAGCTCTGTGAAGCTCTTGTCGCTCCAGCCGTTGGTTGATTTCATCTGCAACAACGAGAGGACGACGTGTAATTTGGTGTGCTCCTCGTTGCAACCTGGATAAAGCGGTGTTTTTGAGTCCTCCACCATGGCTTTAAACTTCTCGTATTGTCTATCATCGTTGTAGGCTTTCTCTCCATCCGGAACATCGATCCAACCCATCCGATTCGTCATTGTCGTATTCACCTTCGTCGCGAGGTAACTCCACATTGTTTTCATGCATTGCATCGCCATGATTGTCCACACTATCATTCTCATCTTCACCGTGATTGTCCTGACATGTGTGATTACGCATAAAACCTCTTGTTAGCAGATGCTCGTGAACTTGTTTTGCGGGAAACTGTCTCTCCTTCCACGCAATCGAACATGGACAATGCAAATATTCTGTCATGCTCAACGATCGGGAACTCGTGGCCCCGATCACGAACTTGGTTACTCCTGGCATACTCCAAGGTACCCCGCCGCATCGTTCATCCCTCCTTCATCCATCGGTCCTATAGAAATTTTTTAAAAAATGTGACGTCTTCATATAAATGACATTATTTTATTTTGGTTACATTACTCTACGGTGATAGTCTCTTTAAATTTGACAATCCGAAATACTTTGAATTAAAGAAAGAGACACAAATGACATAAATGGTGTCATGCATCTACTAGCATATACACACAAATCACAAAAGAATATCATAAAAATCACGTACACAAATAATAATCAACTAAAATATACTAACCTTTAATTTTTCTGAAAATTTTTGGCAAAACCTTCCCCCTCTGTTTCATTCTACACATGAAGATCGAATAAAAATGAGCTAAGTGGCTGAAAGGTGGCATTTATAGGTGGTCGGAATATAGGTGTCGGTTTTTAACAACAACCGGCACCTATATTACGAAGCATACAGCGTAAGGAACCTTATAGGTGTCGGGTGAAGAGCAAAACCGACACCTAAAGTATAGGTGTCGATTTTTACTCTGAACCGACACCCATTTAGGACACTATACTATAGGTGTCGGTTTTCTGTTCACCCGACACCTATTTCGCACGATAGGTGGCGGTTATTAACAAGAACTGCCACCTATGCTTTACATGCTACCTATATGCATTATAGGTGCCGGATTTGTTTTAACCGGCATCTTTTTGGGCGACACCAATGAGCCTTTTTATAGTAGTGATATAGCAACAATTCTACCACAAAACATACACATTATCAAAACATATTCAATATATATTCAATGCTACATTTAATTAACTAATTAATTTGATGTTATAGACATAACTAACTTTTTATAAACTTGATAAAGCTAAATTATAAAAGTGACTTACACTATAAAATGAAACAGGGAGTAATATATACGTGTTCTGTTTGTTTCTTTGCTTTCCAGCGCTATGTTTCCCAAATCGGCAGGTGATCCAACTCCCATACGGTGACTAGTAGGGTTTGCTGAAATATTTTTTATAGAAAAAATATATTAATATACCAGCTTCTGCATCGATTAATACATATGGTTGTTCATTATTGCAACGAAGAGAACAAAAGTTAAAGAAAACTCAAACATAAAGCATAGATGTCAGGAAAAAAACTAAACTCTCAAACATAAGAGGATTAAAAAGATTATTAAACTGTTAGCCAAATCTTACAAATACCTCCATCGTGGTCATTTAAATAGCCCTAAAACCCGCCTTGAACAGTCGATCCTTCTTCTTCTGAAGTAAAGTATAATACCTTATTCAATATGTTCCCTTGAAAATAACCTACAAATAAGACGGTGGTTTCACCTTGTCAAATACAACGTCATTCTGAGTTAACCAAAGAGCCCACAATGGCACTTGCACCAACAAAAATTTGAGATTTCATTTTTCCTGTTTAACCCTTCTAATCAACCTGTAAACAAATTATGTACATTAGTTGAGAGTTTCATGTTAAGAGAAATATGGACAATTCTCCAGATAAATTTAGTAGAATGACAGTAAAAGAGTAGATGTTGTATGGTCTCACAGGTGGAACAGAAAGATCACATCCTATCTCCCTGTCACTTACGCCTAAATTATCCTTTGTCAAGATTACACTCTTATACAAGTACCACATAAAGACTTTAATCTTGAGGGGTAGTTTAAGTTTCCAGATTAAAGTGTTATAAGGTAAAACCTGTAACCCCAATGATGCTATGTACATGGAATTAACTGAAAACAACATATTTTGATGCAACCCCACTTAAAGCGATCCCTTTGATTTCTTAATCGTATAAATACAACCATAGCCACGACATTGTGTGTCACGCCCGATTTTTGTTTGGATTAAAAATTATTAAATAAAACATTTTCTAAAAATTGAATAAAAATGAAAAGAAAAATAATCAAATGAAATTATTAAGGAAATTAAATTTTCCTTTGAAAATTATGGTTGGATATATTTTTGAAATATTCTCCATGCTCTCAAATACTCTCTGAAATTTTTCATGAAATTTTGGAGCTCGAAATAATTTTAATAATACAAATAATACTTTAGTAATTATTAAAGAAATAAATTGACCATTAAATGAGCTGGTGATATTTTTACTAAATACTTTGAGTGTTCATATATTTTCGGAATTTGCTTGGAATTATTTGAGCACTTGAAAGCATTTATAAAAATTCAAAGATCATTTATCGATTAATTTAATAGGAAAACAAATTTAAAATCCCTCTCCCTGTGCATGGGTTGCTTTCGGCCCATTTGCGCAAAAGTCCAGCTTGGCTCCCTCCTTCATCTCGCTTAGGCTCGGCTTGCTTCTTTTCCCGCGCGCCAAGTCTGAATTGCCTCCCACTCTCTCCCTCCTCGCTAACGTGTGGGCCCCGCTTGCCAGCCCCTCTCCTCTCCCCGAGCCGTCGACGGGTGGGCCCTACCTATCGGGGTCGTCTCCAACCTCCCCTGCTCGCATCTTCCACTATTGCCTGAATCCGTGTCGCCGCGGCTGCCGCCGCAACATCCTGGCGTTCCCGCACCATCTCCGCGCCGGAATTGCTTGCCGCCTTACCGCCCGCCTCGCTCGCGCCGCACCCGCAACGGTCGACCTTTTTTCCGCCGCAAACCGCCACCTATCCCGTCGTATCCGAGCCGGACTTCGCCTCCCGAGCTACAAAAACCCTCCCGAGCTCTAATCTCCGTTTTCCTCCGCCGCCCGAGCTCCCCGTGCCCCTCTCACTCTCCCCGTGCATCCCCTAGCTCCGTCGCTCGCCGTCGCCACTTCGGCCACGCGCCACCACCGTCCCAAGCCTCACCGTCGCGCGCCGAGCCACTCACCGTCTTCCCCGCATCGCCCGCACCCCGGCCGCCACTCCCGCGCTGGATCGGTCTTGAATCGCCCACTTGCCATGCTTCTCGAGCCGTCGCCATCCCGCTCGCCTCTGGCCACCGTTTCCCGTCGTCGCGTCGCTTCTCGAGTGTAGTTGTTGCGCTCCTCGGCTCCGCCGCGCATCACCGTCCCTCAGCACCCCCTCTGCTGCCGTCGGAAGCCGCCGTAGCACTGTGTCGCCGTGCGCCCGAGCACCGGCTCCCGTTCCCGCTTGCTGCTGACCACCGGCACTACCTCATCTCGCCGTCGTGTGCTCGGTAAGGCCCCTCTTTCTTTTTCCACTCCTTCGCGGCTCTCGCGCTCGCCGTCGCGCGGTGGCCGTCGTCGGTGACCATCGGGTGCGCGTCTTTGTCGCCGTCGTGGCTGCCGCCAGCCGGTGGCATTTGCCGCTGCCCTTTCATCCTTCTCCGCCCGATCTATCTCGGGACAGATCCGGGCCATCCATCTGGTCACCCACGTGGCCGTCTCGTGGAGGCCGGCGTGACTGCCATGTCGGCGCCATGTTGGTGCCACATGGTGCACTCGCCCGTGGACCGCTGTGGATCCAGTCCACGGTGGGCCGTGGCCCCAACGCCGCCACGCGCGATGTCGGCCTTTGGTCTGCGACGTCAGCCCTTGCAGCTGCGACATCAGCCCACGGTTGTGGATGTCTGTTAACGCCAGAATTTGGTATGCGCCGGAGGACGAATCGGCTAAGGTGTCCATCGGCTGATACCAAATCAGACAAGGTAAGCCGATGTAGCCGATTTCGATACGACAACATTGGAGACACCGTCGAATCAAGATGATGTGCTTCATGAGGATTGCCGTATAAGGATAGAGTCCTAAAAAGGCAATTGTATCCATTAATTAGGAAGAGTTTGTTAGTTTCCTATTTTATCTTTAGGAAAGTGTGTTAGTATCCGGTAAGGATTCGGTTTGTTTCCTTTTATCTTTAGGAAAGTTTGAATTTGTAATCTGTTGGGATCTCGTTAGCCCATGGGTATAAATATGTAAGCCCGGGGTCCATGTAACAAATCTATCGATCAATACAATTTAGCGCATCGCCACCTTTTACCTTTTCCACTTTGTTCATCATCCGGCGAGACTTGGGACCCGACGCGGGGCTGCATCGGCTTTGATCTCCGGCGAAGGGGTAAGTCCAAGGTCCAGCCGGTCCAGGTATATCGTATCTATTTCTAGTTTCATTACCGTTCATAGATACATCGGCTTAGTTAGGACTTTCTCGGTTAGCTTCGATATTCGATCAAGTTGATGTTTCTATAAACATAATGTCGGTTTAGGTAGATTTGCTATATCCATCACATTAGACAGATCTATCGGCTCATCGAGTATTAGACTATCATATGCAATATCGTGCTGCATCGGTGAGGTCCGACCTACTAGATTGTTATTGATAATCTAAGTCTTGTTAAGCTGATAGATTCATGCTAATGTTTCACCGGAGGGTTAGCTGGTCTTATCATATGTCTTTGTTAATCTAGACGTAGTATCTCAATTAATCTTTATCGGCTGTCTCTCGCTTTAGGGGTTTCTGTCGATACCGGCTAAATTGTTATATTAGATTAGATTAGCTTAGTCGTCTACCACCCTGAAAATCAGTCAAGGGTTTGATTGTCTAGATATTGTGTTTCTTTTCATACTTAGTGCTGTATCAATTCAATTTGACCTACTAAGTCGTGATTAGAACCGTAGTCTCTAGCCTGCCTAATGGCTAACGATAAGATTTTCATCGGGGTTTCAGCCGACGAGTTATTTGGACATCGGCATCGGCTGGATTTACACAATCGGTATCAACAGATCGACTGTTTTAATTATCGGCCTATCTGCCGATATGATTTATGCTCTAGTATTTTGCATACTTGTCGGTGGCGGGATCAAACCGACTAGCACGCTGCGATTCATCAATTTTAGGACTGCTTGGAGCTAAGCGGATCTCCCATGCCGGTGTGTGATTTGACGTCAACACATCTTTTGGCACACCAACACGGTACGAATTTGGTGTCAACACATATTTGGCACGCCTGGTGGGACCTCATGATTGTTTACACGGCTTATGGAACCCACAATGTCGATAAAGAAGTCAAGGTCGAGGAAGAGCAATCTCTAGAGCCGATGTCAAGAAGAAGAGAAGAATAAGTCTTGGGCGATCAAGGCAATGATGATTTTGAAGCATGACCTCTCATGCTCCAAAACTAGGGGGCATGTGTTAACACCAGAATTTGGTAAGCCTCGGAGGCCGAATCGAAGGTGTCCATCGGCTGATACCAAATCGGACAAGGCAAGCCGATGGAGCCGATTCCGATACGACAACATTGGATACACCGTTGAATCAAGATGATGTGCTTCATGAGGATTGCCATATAAGGATAGAGTCCTAAAATGGCAATTGCATCTATTAATTAGGAAGAGTTTGTTAGTTTCCTATTTTATCTTTAGGAAAGTATGTAAGTATCCGGTAAGGATTCGGTTTGTTTCCTTTTAACTTTAGGAAAGTTCATATTTGTAATCTGTTAGGATCTCTGTTAGCCCATGGGTATAAATATGTAAGCCCGGGTTCTTGTAACTAATCTATCGATCAATACAATTCAGCGCATCGCCACCTTTTACCTTTTCCACTTTGTTCATCATCCGCCGAGACTTGGCACCCGATGCGCGGCTGCATGGGCTTCGATCTTCGGTGAAGGGGTAAGTCCAAGGTCCCGCCGGTCCGGTATATCGTATCTATCTCTAGTTTCATTACCGTTCATAGATATATCGGCTTAGTTAGGACTTTCTCGGTTAGGTTCGATATTCGATCAAGTCGATATTTCTACAAACGTAATGTCGCTTTAGGTAGATTTGCTATACCCATCACATTAGACAGATCTATCGGCTCATCGAGTTATTAGACTATCATATGCAATCTTGTGCTTTGCATCGGTGAAGTCGGACCTACTAGATTTTTATCGATAACCTAAGTCTTGTTAAGCCGATAGGTTCATGCTAATGTTTCACCGGAGGGTTAGCCAATCTATTCCTAGTATCTCAATTTAGCTCTATCGGTTGTCTCTCGCTTTTAGGGTTTTCGATACACGCTAAATTGTTATATTAGATTAGATTAGCTTAGGTGTCTACCACCACGAAAATTAGTCTAGGGCTTGATTGTCTAGATATTATGTTTCTTTTCATACTTAGTGCTGCATCAATTCAGTTTGACCTACTAAGTCATGATTAGAATCGTAGTCTCTAGCCTGCCTGATGGCTACCGATAAGGGTTTCGTCGGGGTTTCAGCCGACGAATTATCTGGACATCGGCACCGGCTGGAATTACACAATCGGCTGTCAACAGATCGGCTGTTTTGATTATCGTCCTATCGGCCGATATCATTTATGCTCTACTGTTTTGCATATCTTGTTAGTGGCAGGATCAAACTGACTGGCACGCTTGCGATTCATCAATTTTAGGACCCTGCCGGAGCTAGCGGATCTCCCGAGCCGAGTGTGTGATTCGACGTCAACACATCTTTTGGCACACCGGCAGTTTACGGATTTGGCGTCAACAACGTCTTCCTTTGCCCGTGCCTGCTTGTGGTCAGCCCTTGTTTTCTTGACATCATCCCGAGCCTTTTCCTTTGAAAAATAATTAAAAATTGTGTAATAAATTATTCTAAATTTCAGAATTTATTTAAATGGTCCAAAATTTATAAAATTCATATCGAATCCATATGAACTCCAAGTTGGGTAATTCAAATTGAAAATTTTATCTAAATTTGAGATCTACATGTTTGTTTACTTTTCATGTACTGTTATTGATTTTATTATGGTTTTTTCTCGTTTTATGTGCCAGCGTGTATATTCTGTCGTTTCCGGAGTTCGCGATCGCGAGGAAAAGAGTCCATAAGTTTGTTTGAAGAAGCAAGGTAAGTCACACTTTCCTTGAAGCATATTGATCCTATTTTTATAAATGTTTACTATTTGCAAATAAAAGTGCATTGCTTTGCTAATTACATGAAATGATGGATTACCTATCTGCTTGTTTGATCCTATTTTACTTGTTATCTATCTTTTGTTAACCTTGGGTGTTATTTTGACTAGCTTTAGTCACCTCATGTTGATTTTAGCTAGAATTATATGCTTAGTCATGCTTAATTTCCACTAGCTCACTAAATGGTGTAATTACACTATTTACTTTAGTCTGTGATGAGTTGAAAGCTCGAAACACCTGGCCATGTCTTATTGGTCATAATTATCTCAACAAAAATATGATTTAATGGTGGACTCTGGGTGCATGGTTTTGGATAGTAGCACCCATGATAATTAAGGATAGGTTCATGGGAAACCCTGGAAGACATACATCGCTTACCATAAGCAAGAATGGGCAACTGCTTGACTCGTGTTATAGCTTTCCTCTGGCCGACGTACCCTAGTGAGGGTGGGCGTGATGGAGTTGGGTCGGCCCTGGTTAAAAGGGTTGATCGGCTTCGGATTCACCACGACACGTGGGGTGCTGACCTTTCCCCTTAGTGGAGTGAGGGTGAAATCGTGGTGTGGTACGATTGGTTAGGTGGAGTTATGCGAAAGGTCTTGTCACGATTTTCCCCTTTGTAGTATCATGGTGGTACTTCGGGGCATGGTAACATGTGTGGAACTGTGTCTTGTGGGTAAATTTGCGCACCTCTGATCAGAGTAAAACTATTCGAATAGCCATAGTCACAGTTATGGGCGATCAACCCGATTCACTATGATTAGTCCCACCCTCCTGTATATTTGGAATTAATTAAACTGGTTAGTTCAGGTGGAATGGTTGGGCCTGTTCAACATGGGACAACGTTGTTCAGTGAAGGATAAAACATGACTCAACTTAATCAACTGTTTTACTATTTTTAAATTATGAAATGTTTATAACCGCATGTATGCAAAATAGCCCAAGGCACTTGTTAACGTCCAAATTTGGTAAGCCAACCATCAGATTTGGAAGCCAAAGCGGATTTGGAGGAGATCGTGGTTCTCGGAGATAGAGTGTGCATCGGCTGAGACCGAATCGGCTAAGGTGTTCATCTGCTAGGGCCGATTCGGACAAGGATAGCCGATGTAGCCGATTCCGATAAGGATAGCTGATGTAGTCGATCCCGGTAAAAGGGCATTGGAATCATCATCGGATTCATTTGAAGTGCTTCATGAGGATTGTCATGCATGGATAGAGTCCAAAAAGGCAATTGTATCTATTAATTAAGGTGTTTTAAATAATTTCCTTATAGATTGTGACCGGTAAGAGTCCACCTAGGGGACTTATCTATAATTTGAATTGTAATAGAGATAGGAGTCATGTCCGACAAGGACATATTGTGTAATTGGATATAAATATAGCCCAAGACCATGTAATCAGACAACAATCAGTTCAATACAACTTCAACGCATCACCACCTTTTTACTTTCAATTACTTCGACGAGTTCTTGCTTTCGAGTTGGGCTACATCAGGTTCGATCTCCGACGAGAGGTAAATCTTGTTATGGCGGCTTGCGCTCTCGGGATTAGTGCTTGCATCTTTATGACACTCTAATCCTGTCTACGTAAATTGTTGAGTTATCATATATGCTATATAATCTAGATCGATATTGCTGTCTAACCCTAATCGGCTAACCCTATATAACCTAGATTATATAGTCTATCCATCATCTCGAAAGGCTTTCATCGACTTGTTTATATCTTATGCTTCTCTGTATGCTTAGTGTTGCATCGGTTGGGTCCGACCTACTAAGTATTATCTAGAATCGTAATATCTATCATGTCTCATGATTACTATTAGAGATAGTATCGGAGTTTCAGCCGATCTTACCTGATTTAGTTATATTGTTTCCTATATGTTTACTTTATATGCTAAATATGTCCTTTATATTAAGATCTCACTGCGATAAATATGTTAAGCTTGTTATCGATCTGTTAGGTTATCTTAACATTTGATCGGTTCATGTTTAATATATTTAATATGTATTGATATCTTAGTATAAAGTGGTATTGGAGTACTAGCCGATACGTATTTGATTAATGACATCGAGTATGCTATAAATACGTATAATCTTTGTCCTAAAGTATTTTTAGACATAAGTGATTTATACTATCTCGGCACGCTACCGATCTATCCCAATCACTT
The DNA here is from genome assembly GCA_019925245.2 of Oryza australiensis. Taxonomy (NCBI): domain Eukaryota; kingdom Viridiplantae; phylum Streptophyta; class Magnoliopsida; order Poales; family Poaceae; genus Oryza; species Oryza australiensis. Next base: position 1,021,006 of record JAIFGZ020000311.1, read on the forward strand.
GATTTAAGCGTATTTCGAGACATAGATTATATATTATGAATATCTATAGCCGATCGATTGGATCTAATTTCCCATTGCCGATTCTATGCATATAGCATCATATCGAACGATACGTCATCGGCCATTAGCCGATCTGCTATCATTTACGGACTAACTTTGTTTTCTTTTTTTGTTTCTTGTTGGTTGCAGGATCAAACCAAAAGGAAGATTTGGACCTACACTAGAGCTAAGCAGATCTTTTAGGCCAGTGCATGACATTTTTACCGTCAACAACACTCTTGTCTTCCCTTGCACGTCTGCATTTCTCGGTGTGGCTTCTTGAGTACTGTGGTTGTATTCAGCCTTGCGATCTTTCCCCTTTCAGAAGTGTAGTGCTTCTGAGTTGAAGATGGTGTTGGAAGACCAGGGCTCAGACCCTAGTTGAGTTTGCCTGTGGAGTGAAGCTGAAGTCGTTAGGATCGTCTTTTCCGCTGCAGTTTTTTGGGTGTGAGGACTAAGTGCCTCTTCAGTAAGTGTTTTTATTTTACGCTTTATTTTGTGTTTGGATCTGTATATTAATTTATCACTTTGTTTACCCTGGTTGATTCCTGAATAGGGATTTAATATGCAAAATAGTCTAGAAATTTGGGATGAATTTCTGGGCGTGACAAGTTGGTATGAGAGCCATCTCGACTATAGGTTGAGCCAAATGGTCAAACCCTAAGGACAAGTTTGTGAAAACCTTATTTGCAAAAATATCTCTTCTATACCTCTCGAGTCTTTTGCAAAATGAATTGTGAAAATTCTCTCCTTTCTCGTCCACCTCCTTTAGTTGTTAAACCTGAGGGACAAACCTAGTTGCTCGTCAGCCAAGAAAATTTGAGCCTAGCCCCAAGCTTCGAGCAAGCTGATCAAGCCAAGTAGCCCTAGTCAGCTCTTTCTCAAGGATCAAATGAAGTTTCCCGAAGATCACCTTAAGCCCAATCCTTCCCGGAAGAGTAGTATCGGGTAGTTCCTAGGTCGCGTGTTGTTTGCTATGTGTAGGTGTATGGTTTACATTAGTGGTGGGGATGTGACCATACTAGGTTGTCTGCTTAATCAACTTGAATAATAAAAGTTCACTCATATCAGATTAGTTGTAAGCAGATTAAGATCACATCTTTAGTTTAACCTCTCCCTGGTCCCCTTCTTTCTCCTTCTGCAGCAGATGGGTAAAGCCAGAGGCAATGTCAGTGGATCAGAACCCCAACCATCTCATGGGTCAGCTCAGAACAACGCTACGAGTATTCCATCTCCTGGGAATCCAAGTCTAGCCCAGGTAGTGGTCAATCAGACACAGTTAATGGCCATGATGATGCAGCAAATGCAACGGCAACATCAGCAGCAGCAGATGCAAGTTCAGATGCAAGCTCAGGGTTAGTATCAAGAGCAAAGCCAGTATGTTCCGATGCAAGCCCTGATGACTCCCGCCAGTATACCGTCAAGTTTCCAGGAGACGATGCACCAACTCTGCCATCAGGTTGGAGAAAAACACATGGCACATGCTATGGTTTCAGTAAGAAATATCATGATAATTCAAGGGACATATATACCAAGACCTCGACCGAAGGTGAGGTGCAGTGCACAAGAAAGAAGGAAGAGTCTGGTCAACCAATCAGCTAGGATTGTGGTATGCCACCGTCCAACCATAAGAAGAGATAGGCGCCAGAATGGAATACAGAATGTGCCAGCAAGATGAGCGTCATAGGCACGAGTTTACTCCCGAAGATCTTGAGAAGGTTCCCTACACTTGAGAAAGAATACCTTCCGTGGTGCACGCCCACTAACCCGACATCTCGGGATTTACGGTCTGTCCAAGCCAGAAGATGATGAATTAGAAGAGATGTCCTCTGGTAATGTTGATGAAGCGATTTTTGAAGACGTTAGTGAAGAAGAAATGGAGCTCAAAGCATGTACTCATTGTGGAAAAGTTGGACACACTGTGAGCATGTGCATCCATACCTGCCATTATGATGAGACACCCATATGCTATAATAATGCCCCATGAGAATTGCCACGTGTTTCTTATGTGAGGGAACAGATCATGTGCCTAAGGACTGTCAACTGATTTTGGTCCTAGGTAAGGAAAAGGAAAACCAAAGGATATCGCGAGTCCGTCAGTCAACTCATGGTTGGTACCACCAATAGTGCAGATGTTTCTGATCATCAACCAGCACCATCCTCAGTGAAGACCATTAGTGCTAACAGAGGCGTGCTGCAGACCTAGAAGAGTGCACCTCGTGATAAATCGTGACTGGTTTGTTTCAACTGTTGCAAACCAGGACACTATTTCGATAAATGTCCACTCCCAAGACAAGCAAAAGAAGCCCGTTGTTGCTTCAACTGTGAGGAAATAGGTCATATACGCAAAAGTTGTCTAGTGCCCAAGTGCCAACATCCTCAAGATACCAGCACTGTCTGCAACACCAGTGTTTCACAAGTTGCCCCAGCTTCAGCACAATGTGGTCAAATCCAGCAAAAAGGCGCTCGTAAGGCAAAAGATACCAGTCATCGCCCGTACATGCAACCTCCACCACAGCGTATCATCGTTAAGGGCACCAACAAAAGTTCTAAGGTTCACCTGCCAACTTACCCCCAAGCTACAGGACCAGCAACAACAAGGCGAGCCATGCCAAGGAATTAGTGCACCACTCCAACCACAAGGTCACCATGAAAACCAGCAAGGCATCTCGTCTTGCCTCAGCGTAGATGCTTGGCAATCAATCAAGTCTACATGCAAGGCAGTGTTCCCATTGGAGCACCAACATGTAAGCAAGGATAGATCAAGCTGACCAGGCCAGAATCATAGGAGTAAAAGTCGCCCCAGTCAAGACGTCTGCTAATCAGGTCTCCAGCAGTTTTCAATTGTTTAATCTTTAAGTACCTTTGTTTCTACATAGAAGTTTCATGGCAGTTAGGGAATATTGAATAAAGTCTAAGATACATAGTTTCTCTACTTTTGGGATTCATCTTGAGAAGTCCAAAACATGTTAACTTGTGTAACCGTCGGTGTTATAAGAAACCTAGAGTTTCATTTTCTCCGTTCATTCCAACTTTGATTAGACTTAAGGCATGATTGCTAACTACAAAAAGTGAATGGACACCTCAAGAGTATGAGAATATGCACAAACTATTGGAATGTGACAATATATAAGGATTAACTGAACCCACTAACCTTGAAAGTCATGAGGACGTGGTAATTGGCAATAGCACCCTAGTGTGAACGCGAATCAAGGAAATGTGAATGTTCAAACCACCGTAACATTCGGCATGATACGATCTCCTTAATGATCAAAATTAGTGGAACCTCAAGAAAATAAGAAGAATGACAAAAATTTGGTAATAACATCATGGACAAATGTCCGCACTCTTAATCTTGGAGGTTTCACCGAGAAAATAGTAAGTGCAACGGCACCCTAGAAGTGGATATGGATTAAGAATGGTTATCCTTAGTTCAAGGCAACCATTATAGTTCTCGGAAAACACCTCGATGTTTCTAGGAGATGACATTGGAAAATTTCTCATCATCCTGCTCAGAAGCAAATTTATTCAAATATCAAGCTAGAACATACAATCATCCAAGTATGATTTGGAGAAATCGTCTGGGCGAACCACCTTTGCTCTAGGGTGCAAAGCAAACTGGTGAGATCGAAAGTAGGAACCCTTGTTTGTTTCAAAGGCAGTTCCCAACGGCTCTCCAGTTCTGACTTTTGTGGGAAAACAACGTCAAAGTTTGTGTCCTGTCAGTCTTGAAAGCTAGCACATGATACAAGAACCAACGGAATGAAGGAGTTTTGTCAATACTTCATTTCGATGGAATGGCGAGGAATCGGTTCTACGGATAAAAGTTGCTTCTAAATCAAAGAGGTTGATTATTCTCAAAGGTAGTAGCCTCATCGGTCTCGATCGGCGAAAGCCCATAAACCTTGGTGAAGTGAGCTTGAGGCAAATTTGGTTTACCTAGTAATCATTTTGCTTGGAATTTCAACCCATGCAACAGATTTGGTTGCAATCAAAGGAATCGGCGATGAGTCATTAGCGAGTTACATCAAACTCAAGTTAACAAGCTCGAATCTAAGGAACACTCCAAGCGATCATGTCAACAGTTCAGCCAAAAGAAGCAATAACTCAAGGCACTCGTAGTTAAGAAAAGGGTAGATCAAGCGAGTTTCTTGGAACGCTTGTCGTTCGAGTCAAGAGCGAGTTGAAGCGAAATTCGAGTCCGTGGTTTCGTGGGAGTCGGTTTCAAGGTTTCAGAACAACTCCATTAGTTCGAGCCAACATAGTGAACTCTCGAATACCAAAGTTGCCGTGACGAAGCGTGTAGTCTAAGGAGCTTTCAACCTCGTAGCAAGATCGGGGTTGGAACATTCGTATCTAGCCGGTGCGGTTTGGGGGAGCAATAGAACACCAAGCTTAAAGCCGACAGTTCGGTGTCCAAGTTTGGTCGAGAATCGGTCGGTATGAGCCAAAAGAAACCGTAGCAGTTAGCAAGCCAACCCAATCTCACACACCTACTTCCTTTCTAGCCCCAAATCTCGGGACGGGATTCCTATAACCCGATTTTCATTCGAGATTAAAAATCATTAAATAAATCAATTTTTAGAAATTGAATAAAAGGAGAAGCAAAATAACCAAGTGAAATTATTAAGGAAATTAAATTTTCCTTTGAAAATCATGGTGCAAATATTTTGAAATATTCTCCATGCTCTAAAATATTCTTTGAAATTTCAGTGAAATTTTAGAGCTCCGAAATAATTTTAATAATACAAAGAGTACTTCAGTAATTATTTAAAAATAAATTAATCATTAAATGATTGGTGATATTTTTACTAAATACTTTGAGTGTTTATATATTTTTAAGAATTTTCTTGGAAATATTTGAGCACTAGAATGATTTATAAAAATTCAAAGATTATTTATGTGATTAATTTAATAGAAAAACAAATTTAAAATCCTCTCCAGGTGCATCAGTTGCTTTCGGCCCATTTGGGCAAAAGTCTAGCTCGGCTCCCTCCTTCCTCTCGTTGCCGGCCCGACCCACTTCTTTTCCTTCACGCCAAGTCTGAATTGCCTCCCTTTTTCTTCCTCCCTCGCTGACGTGTGGGCCCTGCTTGCCAGCCCCTCTCCTCTCTCCTCGAGCCGCGGATAGGTGGGCCCCACCTATCGGGGTCGTCCCCAACCTCCACGCCCGCATCTTTCGTTATTGCATCACCGAATCGCCGCCGCGCCACCACATCCCGGCATTCCGCGCCATCTCGCGCCGCAACCGCCGCCCGCTTTTCACGCCTGCGCCGCTCACGCACGTACGCAACGGCCAAAGCCAAATATCCCGGCTATCCGCCTTTTCGTCGCTGCAAACCGCTGCCTATCTCATCATATCCGAGCCGAACTACGCCTTCCCCATGCAATAAAAACCCTCCTCGAGCTCTAATCTCCGTTTTCCCTCCGCCACCCAAGCTCCCCGTGCCCCTCTCGTCCTCCCCACGCATCCCCTAGCTCCGCCGCTCGCCGCCTCCACTGTTGGTATTTCTTACGACCACAGATAAAATCCGAAAGCGCACGGAATATTGTTGTAGCACTTCACCTAGGGAGTATTCCAAGGGATATCGAATCCAAGGAACGGTAGGAATTATCAAAGAGTTAGGATCATCCAAGGACATCCAAAATTAGGTAGGCTAAGTTATAGAGATGATTTCTATGGTTGCGGCTCTAAGAAGCTGGTAAATTACTTTCCTTTCTTTACTTACTTTGGGCGTCGGCTTACACTCGTCTGCGCAAGTGACTTCGACCTACGGCTCTACGCCATACCCAAATATGGAGGAATACAAAGGACGAACAAGGCTCTCACCACCTGTCACCTACCTCTCACCCATGGAGTACGAGGCAAACAAAGGTAAACTCTAGCCTATACACCACGTCTACGCTATCGAATACTACTCTAGCCTCGTGCAAGAACACCCATCTTCATCAGGGGTCTTATTACTAGAGCACCCAAATTAATGGACGGTGATCCCGTAAGTAAATACGGTAAAGTAAATTACTCAAAGTAAAAGTATAACAACCAAAGTAAATCACGAACACTTACTTTATTGAAGAAAGTATCCGTCGAGGTACAAGGCCGAAGGTCGGTATCGGGACTCCCGACACTCCTTCGATCTATCCCTCGGAGAAAACTCTGACATTTGGGGCACTCCTTTCGGAGCTTCCCCTCACTCTCTAACCTATTCACTAAGCCTTTGGAGTGAAGCTTTAATCTTCTTGGAGGTGTGTTAAAATGAAGTGAGTACCCTCCTTAAAGAGCCCTCCAAGTCGGTTGTATGGCGGTTAGTAACCGCCATACCCACCTAACCGTCATTGGGGACGAATAGGGGCTGCCACGTGAAGGTGGGGATGAACGGCCACCAAACATGTTCGGCCAAACCCCTTGGTCAGCACCGTTCTCCCCGTTTCTCTCCGAGCAGCGACATGTGGGCCCCTAAGGCGGTTCTGAGTGTTTGGTCCCACTTTAAGGTAGTTTCACTCGACTTGTGGGCCCTTCGTTTCGTGGAAAGCTGACATGGCGATCGCCGATTGGTTGGAGTTGTGTTTCTTCGCCACGAAAGCGCACTTTCACTTTATTTTGATACATAAGTCACCGCATACATTAAATCACCAACACTCGTGGAAAAAGTTAGTTAATAACCCCTACGCTACGTTGATGTGTCAAGTTTGTTCCACTTATGCAAGAGTTGACGGTCGGATTTTAAGTGATAGTGACCGTCAACAAACTGCCCCACCTTAGTCTTTGCTTGTCCTCGAATAAAGGTCGATATTACTAAGGTGAATGATACATTATTGGTATGATGCTAACATACAAGTTATTCCTAGACCTACTCATAGCGTGAATCTGTATGTGTCTACCATGAAATTCTAGGTATTGAAAAAATGGAACAGTCTAGATATAAGCTACTATGGTTCTTACGCATTAAATATCTTGGGGTTTTGATAAGGTTTTCAAAAAAAAGAAAAACATAACTTTATTCATCGATGAATCTCTCGAGTCGCTCAAAAGTGTTTGATTCCTCACCAAGGCAATGCTCGTGTCACGTACCCAAATTCTAGGGTCGACGAAATTTTGTCCAAATAAAATGAGAGAAAAGTTTTCAATTTTGCGAACCAATTTTTTTTCTTTTTCTACCTTAGGTTAAAGGATTTCAACCTAGGCCCTTGCATGATAGACCAAAATTTTGAGAACAAAATAAAAACTTTTCATTTATAACCTAGGACGAAAATTCAAGCTTATGCGAAAGAGTGCATACTAACATTAAGACCACTTTGACTTAGGACATCTACGTATATTCGGATATTCGAAAACGCATCTCATTATAGGTCATATATGCATAGCCTAGACGATCTAGAATTAGCAAGCGAACCTACAACTAATTTTGGATGCTAGCATGTAAACCTAAAAATTTAATTCAATATCACTTCCTCAGCCCAAGGGAAAGTTAATACGAATCCGAAAAATAAAATAGTCGCGTGCACATAGGGTAGACGCATAAACCTAGGAAGGCTACCCTAATTTTCTAAACTCAACCATATAAGATAAAATCATGAAAAATTCATGTAGGTGCCAGAGGTGGTACTCAACTTAACATAATTTTTGTGCAATTTAATAACTAGGTTTGATGCTCCAAACAAATTAGACGAAACAGTCCCAATATAGGCTAATTAATAACATTAATCGGCTAAAAATGATAACTTGCCTTAAAGGGCATTTAGGTGCACATAAGTATATATAGAATATAATTTATTCAAATACTAGGATAAAAACCATGAAGAAATATAATTTTTCTAGAATTTTTCTCTTCTGTTTAGGCTTCCTAAAAATTCAAACAAATCCCAAATTACCCTATATTACTTAATTTCTAGGAACAAACCACTAAGTATTTTTGAGAGAAACCAAAGAAAATGAAACCTTGGGATGATAAACTACCCCTAGTAAAAATTTCACGAATTTAACACGGCCACATTTTAAACTATGAAGCTACCAAGATTGAAGGTTAAGAAATAATTTGAAAATCAGTCTTAAACCATTTACACATGTGTTTCTACCCATACCTCTCTCCCCTGCCTTGCCCTCTTCGCTCGACGGCACTTGACACCGCTAGAACTTGCTCCACCCAAAGTGCTGAATGTACCACTGCTTAGAACCTATCAAAGGGAAAGAACCAGAAGGGAAAACGTGTCAGCACTGCCAATAGCCACCGCGCCAAACGCCGCCAGCTCAACCTCTTCCATTTGGAAAACCATCTGGCCACTGTGCTCCTCATTACACCCTCATTGTGTTCCACGAATAAACCAAGGGAGAACAGCTCGAGATCACCGGGAACAAGCCCCTCTAGTCCATCGGCCACAAGTTTCGTCGCGAGCTGACCACGGGAACATGATCCTCTCCCCTTGCCTGACACATCCATGCCTTCTTCTCCCACCTTGCACGGAGTTGAATCCATGGCGTCACGATCACCAATGGTCGTCGGCTCGGATCTGCCACCGTCGGCATCGCCGTTGTTCCCGTCGTGCTGATGAAGCCCAAGCCGAATCGTTGTGCCATTATCTTTGCCTCGGCCTCCTCTTCAAAACCCCTCAAGAGCCTTGACGGATGATGCACCGGAGTGGGAGAACGTTATTATCTTCCACGGCTCTGACCGTAGAGCTCCAATGCTGATTCCAAAGCATCCGGTGAGTCGTGGGTCGATTCCACGCGCATGGACCATCCCCTCGCAGTGTATAACCCCGTGCATGCTTTGGTTATGAAGCCCCTTAGCGAGTGGGTGGCGCAGTCGACCGATGATTTTTCCGCCGTCGGGCACTTCCTCACATTGCCGCCGACGTCCAACCTTCGCGAGCACGCATGTGACCACTAGTAAGTTTCCGGGACTCCTATAGCCCCTCATACATGCTTTTTCTTGCACTAATACAAGCCATAACTCGTTATGCACTAGCACCCGGTGCGCCATCTGCTCGTACTCGCCGGCAACACCGCTCGGTCACCATTGGCTGAGACAACCACCTTGGATTCGCAACATTGCCGGCTACGTTTTTCTCTCAAGGGACCTCACCGAGATCGGCCATCAAACACCGCCGGCGCCGGTGAGATCTCCATCGGATCGCCTTGCTCGCCCTTCCTCCTGTCTCGCCGACACACGGGCCCCGTCATTAGGCGCTAAGGACTTCATTAGAGAAAGTTTAAATATTGTGAGGTTCAATTTGTAAATATGCTTAGTATGACATATGGGCCCTTGGACCTAGTTATAAATATGTAAAACCTTGAGGACTCTTAATAAAGATTGTGTTAGCACGTGTTAGGGACCCGTTTTCATTTCTGAAATTCCGGGGCTTTATTGCAAAATAACCAGTGACTGACCTGTGGGCCCTATGAAATTCTGATTTTAAAATATAAAGAAAAATAGCTACAGCTCTATTTCTTCAACAGAGAAAACCTATAACTTTGTAAAATATATATAAAATAATCTATAACTCATTTTGGGGTGTGGCAAATTTATGTAAACTCACAACAAGATGAACTTTATTTTAGAAATATAAAACTTGACCCTCACTGTACAAATTTAGTCTCAAAAACTTAAATAAAGGAAGTCACACATAGAGCTACCACAAAATTCTAAAATACATAGAAAATTTAATTTCACTTATTTTTGGACAAACTCAAATTCTACAGGTACACCAACTTATACGCTCTATTTAGGAAAAATAAAAACATATAGTTTCTTTGTACCAAATACCCCTAAAATTATTAATATTAAAATGATGTGATTTAGGTAGGCTGAAATTTAGAGATTTATTTAAAATTTACTTTAACTCCTTTTTGGGCAAACCCAAGTTCTGTAGAACCATCAAAACATAAACTTTCAAAATATAAAACAAAAATATATACTTTCTGTATAGTAGAACCCCTTAAGTATTTAAATAAGGAATAAACAACTTAAATGTACACTACAACTTGAAAATTTTGTAGTAAATTCATTTTTAATCCTTTTGAAGTGAACTAAGTCTCTATAAAACCAGCAAGTAGTAAACTTCAACTAGGTAAATTAAAATATGATAACTCATATACTAAATATGTCAAAAAACCTTAATAGCTAACTTAGGTGTTAATCACCATAATAAATTAAGCACTATATGTATGTAGTATAGATGTATATATATACATTGCTACTAAGTAAAACAAAAAATAAAACATGTTGGACCAGAGAGACCATAGAATCCACCCTATCCACACATCTTGGCACACTTAACTCATATAACAAATCCTAAGTCGATATGCTAAATAACTAACACCAAACACTCGCTAGCTTATGAAATAATTAGTGGAGTAATTTAAACTCTAATATTTTAAACTAAGATTAGGTTGTTAATTAAAATATTCATTCTTATACACCCCTAGAAACAAAGAGCCTGTTCTGAAAATACCATTCTTGAGTTAAACACCTAAAGCCCCCTATATACCTAGAACATGTTATAAATTATAAAACCCATAGGAAATTCATAATAACTCCAAAAATGGTGAAACCAAACGTGTTGGCCTTAGAAAACACATCTCTTCACCCCAATGAAGCCAAACCAATAAAAATCATGTAATCGATACACTTGTCCAAACCTGGCCAAATCCTATCTTGGTGCGACCCAGGAAACTTCAAAAATCGATAACTCTTAAATGAAATAGGATAAATTATAAGTTCTTTCACCTAAAATAACTTTAGACCAGTACCTACGTAATGTATGAAAATCATGCATTTTAGAGCATTTTGGATTTTTCGTATATTTCGGTGTTTAATTGCATTAGGTGTACTTTTTGTAGATGATTGCCTAAACGGTGAAGAAGTGATTAGGGTGCTAACATTTATACAGACCAAGGCAAGTTCTTGCCCCTCCTTTGAACACATTTAACCCATGTTTTCGGGCAATGTATTTTGTTTGTGAAATTCTTGCATATTTTCCCATAACATTGCTTTTAAAATAAGTTTGGTAGAGATATCTAGAAAATTTGCATGTAACCTTTTAAAAATACTCCCTTGCTGTTTTGAAACCTAGGAAATAAATTAAAGCACTCATATGAAAATATGCTATGCTTTATGAAAGTGATATGCTTAGCCTTGCTTAGAATTAATCCAATTATGGACATGGATTGTTTCCTAAACTCTTTGGAAAACCTTTTGTGTGTTTTGAACTGAAAGGGGAGAAACCCCAAATATTTGCTAAACAAAGTCAAAACTTGATTTTTAGACTTGGGCGACAAGTGGTACGCAATTGATGTATTCGTATACCGATAGGGGAGTGTTTGCCCGAGTCGATTAAGGACCAAACTACATGTCATTCATTGTGTATACCGTACATCCACATGTGCTAGTATGGGATAGCCTTAGCCAAGTATTCTATTTAGCACCTAACCTTGCATTATGGTAGGCCGAAGTGTATGGGTTCGGATAACCCAAAAGAACTTTCTATTTACCCCGTCGTGGTAGTTTAGGCGACTAAGTCTGTTCAATACAACGGTATCGTGCCACGTCGGCGTTAAGTTAAGGCGTGGGCCCGCCACTTAATGGTTCTAGGTCTTATTCCAGTATGACCTAGGATGGAGGAAACACGAATCGTGCTGGTGCAAGCCTAGAGACTAAGTAGTGTAAAGGCTACGTTATGACCTCTTGATCGCACTCAACGTGAAGAGTGTGATAGAGTCTTGCAAACTCGAAACAAACTAGAGTGTTCATATCATGTGGGTAAAGTTGTACAAACTCTGCAGAGTTAATAAAACTAATTGATTAGCCGTGCTCACGGTCATGAGCGACATAATGATGCTATGGGTATAAATCTTGATTTTGGTGATTTCCAAAAATGTTCTCAAAATAAAACGTTTTGTGTTGAATAAGATGTTGATTTATGCAATGAATTTGCCTTACTCCCCGACGTGGGTAAGGGATTGTTATCTACTCATCTATGTTGTAGCCATGCCATGTTTAGTGAAAATTTTATACATTGCTGAAAATGTCTTGCTTAAATTACGTTGTAAATAGTTTGTGAACAAAAATTGGCTTTATGCTGAAAATTTGAGACTACATTTAGCCTTTCTTTGAAGTAGAGCTATCATGTACTTAGGTTTGATTGTGCTCTTGCCAGTACATTATTTCAAATAATGTACTAACACTTGTGATTGGAATATCCATTTTGTTTGCAGGACTTAGACTTAGTCTTTTGAGAGATTGCGGGTAATTCGACTGCTTCTTTTAGGATTGAACTTAATGGGGCAAACCCCTAGCTGGTGTGCTTGTGGAATGGGTAGTAAGCCACTCCTGTTTGCTGCTCTCTGATATGTTTATTTGGCCGGTCGGCTTATGTAACTATTTAAGTGTTGTAATCCTTTAAGTGTTGTTCAATTAAATGTATTTGCTATGTATAATCATGCTTGTGATGAAAGTGTGAATCTACCACACATCCTGGGAGCTAGATTCACATGAGTATGAGTTAGGAATAATTGAGGTGTCGTAGATCTTTAGCCATTTTGTCAAGTCTCCTGAGTGTGTAACACATCTGGTCACCACCTTCGAGTGGTTTGACGGGCACACGTCAGGCTTAAGTTGACTGGCAGGCTAAAGGCCCAGCGACGTCTCACTTATCCCTCTCTGGGGACTTCGGATGTTTCGTTATACTTGTCATATGAGCTGAACCATTTCAACTCATATTGCAAATAGAACAGAAGGTGTCGGCGTCTCCGACAGCTCGCCTTAATTTCTCCTACTTCTAATAAAGTTTATGTGGAGCTCAAGGCAGGGAAAATCATGCGACATACTTGCATCAAATATTTTGTTAAGTTAAATAAAAGATCCAAGAAGAAAACTAATCATGTACTTATGACCAAGCTTGTGCATATTATTTGTATTGGAGTATGTGGATGGAAAAGTGGAAAAAATATTTGTTGTGGTGGCTCCTATGTTTGAATGATCCTCCTCCTACTTTATTTAGAGAACATGGCTATGATTCTTTTTTCTTTTTTTTCTTCTCTCTTTTTTCTTTTTTTCATAGTCATTCTGCTTGAGAAGATTTTTCTTCTTCTTTTTCATGAGCATCATGAATCTTTTTATTCTATATTTCTATAGCTCATGTCTCATTTGGCATGGGTAGGAGGATCACTAATTGATTGGAGCCTTTATTTTGGGGATGACTATAGTGGATGCAAATTCCTGGAGTAGAAATCTGCATATATATGGATGTGGACAATGTGGAAATATTTTTGGCTAAACCTCTAATGTAGAGGGAGAGCGATTTTTATGTGGTGGATATGCACAAGACTTTGATCAATGAGAACATGAAAAGATTCTACCAAGGGTCTAAATATTTGACAAACCTCAAAATGATGACAAGTAGCATATGTATAAGGTTTGATCATGTAATTCGACATATAGCCTTGGTAGGAAGAAAACATCATCGAGGAGTTAAAGTATGGTTTTGAGTTTTTATAAAATTAAAATTCCTAGGTATTTTTATGCAGCATGAAACAAAGTTGCTCATTACAGATTATCTCTCATAGATCGATAGCTCGAACAACATGTTATCCCTAAATAATTGATTTCACAGCATATGAGTGCAAGTCATGGAATAAAGCGTATGTAAGCCAACCAACATGTGGCATGTCTCCAAGGTTGATTGTTCTTTTAGGCTCATGCTCATAGTGCTAGAAAAATTTATTAGTATGCAAGGTGCAAAAATAAAAATTGCAAACCTGCGCAACGAGAGAGCATGATGACGAGCGAGACCAAATTTGGTTTGAACCAAATGAGGTCTTGCTTGTGTTTTCTTGCGTCTTCGTCGTACTAAATTATGCAAAAATGTGGCGGTGGTCCGAGGGATTGCGCGTGTTGAACGAGGGACACCCCCATACTTATATTTTTGTACCTACAGCTTTATTGTACACAATACAAGTGGAGATAAGAAATAATTCTACCAGTATGACAAACCGGAGAACTTTATTCAATTAAAATGAAACTTACCTGAAAACTTACCTTAAATCCTCATGGGGACTTTGTGCGTGCAAAATACGTCACCCATGGGCCAACAAACAAAAAGAATAATAGCAAAAGGAATTCTTACCTTTCTTACATGTTTTACTTCTCTCTCTTTTAATTTTTATTTTATTTTATTTTTTTGAAATTTTATTTTTACCAACTTTCATATACTCAACCAAGGCTAGATTAAAATTGATTCAACATAAATACCAAAGGGTTTTGTGCCTCCTTTGAATATTATGCATCTTTGTCATACATCCAATACCTTGGGTTATCTCCAGTTTGAATTAACTTAAAATCCGTATGTATACACCCAAGATCTAAACAAGCATTAACTCTAAGGTTCATTAAGAAAACTCGACACCATGTCTAGTTTGATTAAAGAAGACCTTTTAACCTAAGCACCATGCTTAAATTAAAGAGCCTATGAATGGACTGATCATATTCATTCAAAGTGCAAGAATAGACAAAGGAAGAATATGATCAAGTTATATTCACGTAAAGGTAAGTATGAGTGTATCAATGGTGAACTTCGGGTACCTCGATAGGGCTTTGTTTAATGTCAAAAGCAGGACATTTCAAACCTTTTTTTGAATTTCTTTTAGTAAGGCAAGATAGAACTAACATAATGTCTAAACCATGGTGGAATTCGCATGAATGGGATTTGTTAGGAGATACGTACCAAACTCCCCCACACTTGGATTTTTGTGTCACGGGACATTAAAAATCAAGCGTGTGGTGTCAAGCCTCCTTCAAAACTTGTTCCATCACGAGAAACACCAAGGTGCAAAAGCTAATGTAGCACCATGTTCTCGGGAGTCGCATGACCATCGTTATTTTTAATCCTAACCTGAAATGGTTAGTGACCAAAAATACTCGAGGGTAAACTTATCCTAAAAATATGTTCTTGCTTTTTATTGATGAAGGGAAATGATAATTCAGGCTACCTCCCGGTAGTGCTTTGTTTATGGTCAAAAGCTCGACCATGTGGACTTTTACATAGTAGCCACCATTGGTGATGTAACCCCCAGCTTCACCACCAGTTGTTGATTTATCATTGAAGTTGTAGCTACAAAGTTAGTGCCAAAGGAGCAACCACGAAATTTGCAATGTTTATGATAAACAAATACATCTACAACCAACCTTCTAAACATTTCTTTAGTGAGGATATTAATGTGGTTGTATGCACTCATGGCATAAAATGTGACATGTTCTAAAGATACCTTAAGAGAGCAAGGTTCCTCAAGTTCAACAAAGAAACTTTCATGCTCGTCTTGTAGGCATTCATTGATGGGTAGGTCCTACACGGAATGCACACAAAACACATGGTCGCTATATAATTCTCTACTCCCTTTTTGTCTTTGATTTCAATGTCAAATTCTTGGAGTAAGAGAATCCATCTTATTAGCCTAGGTTTAGTGTCTTTCTTAGTGAGCAGGCATTTTAAGGCGGCATGATCGGTGTAAATTATTACCTTGGCTCCTACTAAGTAAGATCTAAACTTATCAATAGCAAAAACAACAGCAAGAAACTCTTTTTCAATGGAAGCATAATTAAGTTGAGCTCTTGTTAGAGTTTTTCTAGCATAGTGTTGATGACCAAGTTTGGTAAGCCAATTATCGAATTTGGAATTAAGGCCGAAGCCGATTTGGAGGGAATCAGGTTTTTTGAAAACAGAGTGCGTGCCAACTACAGATCAAATCGGCTAAGGAGTTCATCGGCTGATGACTGAATTAGCTAAGGTATTCGTCGGTCGATACCGAATTGGACAAGATAAGCCGATGTAGCCAATTCTGGTAAGACAACATTGGAATCATCTTCGGATTCGTTTGAAGTGCTTCATGAGGATTGTCATACATGGATAGAGTCCAAGAAAGGCAATTGTATCTATTAATTAGGTTATTTTAAATAGTTTCCCTTATAGATAATATCGATAATAGTCCGCCTAAGGGACTTATCTGTAATTTGAATTGTAATAAAGATGGGAATCGTGTCCGACAACGACATATCTTGTATCTGGATATAAATACGACCCAAGACCATGTAATTTATCAACAATCAATTCAATACAATCTCGACGCATCGTCACCTTTTTCCTTTCAATAATTTCGATGACTTCTTGGTTCGAGTTGGGCTGCATCGGGATTGATCTCCAGCGAAAGGTAAAACTGGTTATGGCGGCTTGCGTTCTCGGGATTAGTGCTTGCATCATTATGATACTCTAATCATGTTTATGTAAATCGTGGAGTTATCATATATGTTATATAATCTAGATCTATATTGCGATCTAACCCTAATTTACTAGTCTGTTATTAGATAACGATCGATAGCGTTAGATATCATTGTTGACTTAGATTATATAGTGTATTCACCATCTCGAAAGATTTTCATCGACTAGTTTTGATCTTATGCTTCTCTTTATGCTTAATGTTGCATCGGTTGAGTCGGCCTATTAAGTAATAATTAGAATTATAATATCTATCTTGTCTTATGATTACTATTAGAGATAATATCGGGGTTTCAACCGATCTTACCTATCTTAGCTATCTTGTTTATTATATGTTTACTTAATATGTTAAAACTGCTCTTTATATTAAGATCTCACTTTGTAAGTAAATATGTTAAGCCTTGTTATTGATCGGTTAAGTTATCTTAACACTTGTTCGGTTCTGTTTAACGTATTTAATCCATAGAGGTATCTTAGTATAATGTGGTATCGGAGTACTAGCCGATACGTATAATACCTATGACATTGGCTATGCTATAAATATGTATTATCTTTATCTTTAAGTACTTTTATACATAAGTGATTTATATTGTCTCGTAGCGCTACCGATCTATCCCAATCACTTGGTCTAAATGTATTTCGAGATTTAGATTATATATTATGAATATCTACTGCCGATCGATTAGATTTAATTTCCCTTGGCCGATTCGGTGCATATTGCATCGGCTCAATTTTGAACGATTCGTCATAGGCCACTAGCCGATCGGCTATCATTTACGGACTAACACTGTTTTTTTTCTTTGTTTCTTGATGGTTGAGGATCAAACCAACTGGCACGCCCTACGAACCTAAATACAAGATTTGGACCTGCACTAGAGTAAAGCAAATCTCTCAAGCCAGTGCATGACATTTTATAGTCAACAAATAGGCTATGGCACTATGTTTCTTGTCCATGGTTTGACCAAGGATTGCTCCTGCTGCAAAGAAGCTAGCATCGCACATTATCTCAAATGGCGGACCGGTTGGAAGGTTGAATTATAGGAGCGAGAGATGAGTGCCTCTTTAAGGATATTAAAGGAGCGCGAGATACTCATCATCAAAGTCAAAGGGAACATCTTTACCTAAGAGGTTTGTGAGGGGTCTAGCAATATGAGAGAAATCTTTAATGAACTATCAGTAGAACCCCGCATGACCTAGGAAGCTACGGATTCCCTTGACATTAATAGGAGGTGGAAATTTTTTATGACATCAATTTTGGCTTTGTCCACCTCTATCCCTCTTTCGGACACAAGGTGCCCAAGGACTATGCCTTCAGGGACCATGAAATGACACTTCTCCCAATTAAGTATCAGGTCCTCCTCCCTACACCTTTGTAAGACCTTATCTAATTTCTCGAGACAATGATCAAAAGTTTTTCCATAGACGGAGAAATCATCCATGAATACTTCCATGATTTGCTCGATCATGTCTGAGAAGATAGACATCATACACCTTTGGAACAATGCGGGGGCGTTACACAACCGAAAGACATCCTGCAATAGGCATACGTTCCATAGGGGCATGTGAATGTGGTCTTACTTTGGTCGTCAGGATGGATGGGAATTTGTTGATAGCTGGAATACCCATCAAGGAAACAAAAGAAAGAGTGATTCGCTAACCGTTCCGACATCTCATCGATGAAAGGAAGCGGAAAGTGATCTTTCCTTGTGGCCTTGTTAAGATTCCGATAATCTATGCACATTCTCCATCCGGTGATAGTACGTTGCGAATTAATTCATTTTGAGAATTGGCAACGACCGTCATGCCTCCCTTCTTTGGCGCTACATGAACTGGGCTAACCCACTCACTATAGGGAACAGGATAAATTATCGACGACATGAAGGAGTTTCAAGACCTCTTTTTCACTACTTCTCTCATCGCATTATTTAACCTCCATTGAGGCTCCCTAGAAGGAGTGAGAGTTGGGTCTATAGGGAATAATCAAGGAACGATTGTGGTTCTTTTGCATAAAGCTAGTTTTGCAATTGTTTTCACAAGCCTAAGACCTAAGGCTGGTCAAGTTTTATTTTCATAGTTTATTTAATCAGCGACGGTTCCGTCCACCATGCATTGTGATCCCAAGGATAGCTTCCTGCCACTGGATCATCATGATTTTTCTAGCGTCTACCCATTTTCGCTTCCCGAGAAGTTGAGCCACCAGCACATAAAATCATTATGCATGCCCATCCCATCATTTCAAAATTTAGAGTCTAGCCAAGTGAAAAACTTGTCCTCATGCTTCGTATCCGTGAGCATGGCTATTCGAATAGATTGCTTTACTCACCTTGCGGTGGATGTACACTTTACCGTACTCCATGACTTGCCCAACGCATGAGCCGAAGTACCAACAAATGAGACGCGTCACTGCAAAGTCTTTCAATAACCTTACTTTGGCAGTACTCGCTCCATGAACTTGAGCCCACCTACACTCTAGCCGTACACGGTTTCTAGCAGTGGGAGGAGTTCTGACGCTCCCGAGAAGGGAAAGCTCACTTATTCTTTAAGTTGCAATTAAGTCCAATTTCAGTCCGGTTACCCACCGATGGTTACCCCACCTGTAGGCTTCCCGCCTATTACACACCTAAGTGAACCACTATGCAGGGTACCGTCTTCGTTTGGCTATTTACTCCGCTAGGTCTATACCCATCGAGAGGTATGGCTATACTAGCTCGTTTCATGTTTATCTCATGGCTCGGTCCTTAATTGACCAATGACGGCACTAGCCTTAACTGGATTCCACCCAAATCATCCAGCCGCCCCAGTCCAAAACATTTGTTTGGTGTCTAGTTTTCATCCAAAAACCTTTTCATCATTGTCATGGCAATGTGACGCTCATGTCTCCACATGTCGTATGTCAACAACCTTCCCCAAGGTACTTGCCTAAGCATATAGCATTTGATAAATATGAATGTGCATGAATGTAATTTAGCATGGGCTAAGCATTGTCAAAGATTGACTACAGATGCACGATACTATAGGGTACAAAGAATATACAAGTATTCAACATCATGGCATGGCATATAACAAATATGGGAGTTCTCATGTATATAGCATGCATATTTGATTTAAGAACAACATAAATTCGATTGCCTTGCTCAAAGGTAGTGATGACTTGCCTTGCTCGCAACCCAGTTGTTCTAGATCTTCGGCACAATTAATGGCTCCCTCGGACTCTATAAATACATGCGAGAGATCCGATTGAATTCGACTAGAATTCAAATAAAATAACCAAGATGCCAAATAAATCGCAAAAGCAACTTCTAAAACTAGACTACGATTTTAGGTGAATTTAGATTCGAGTTTCGCTAAAATCCGAGTTAAAATGAGCGAGTTACATTAATTTGAAGTTTCGGTTTAAACCGACTTAATTAACTACGAGGTGGTATATTTCAAATTTATTTCAATTTAAAATATCGTGATTGATAATTCAAAAATATTATACCGAGAATAAATGTTAACTAAAATTTTATTCCTACTTTTATCAGGCCGACAAGCTCTTGGTTTAAAATTAATTAAACCCTAAATAATTCACCCTAAAACTTAACATTATATTTAATAATTTAAAAACTTAAATTATAATAAAATTAATTAATTTACTAACAAAATTAGGATCTACTAACAAGTTAGGTTATAATTAAATTTCTAATTTCGTAAGTAATATTTGTCCTATACTTATTTCTTAGCAATTCTATTCTAGGAATTTAGAATATAATATTTTCCTAACTTTTCCTAAATATTTTTCTCCTTTTCTCTCTTTTTCTTCTTCTTTTCCTTTTTCTTTCTTTTCTTTTCTTCTTTTCTTTTTTCTTTTCTTTTTTCTTTCCCTCCCTCTTCCTTCTTTTTTCTTCTTCGGCTCTGATTCTTCCCTTCCTGTTTCCTTCTCTCTTCGGCTCGGCCAAGCGGGCGCGGGGGCATGGGCGCACGCGGTGTGGTGGCATGGGGCAAAGGGGAAGGGGGACTCACCGGTCGGCATGATGCGACGGTGAGGGCGACGACAGCGGCGGAGCTTCGGCACGGTGGCACGGCGACACGGGGAAGAAGGGAGGAGAGGAGGAATGGGGAAATGGCGAGTGTGGGGAGAAAGAGGGGACGGGGTACTTATAGGCGCACCGGGGGGGAGAGAATGGCTCCGGCGGCCGGCACGGATGCGACGTACGCGCGGTGCGGATGGCGACGGCGATGCGACGGGCGGCGCAGCAGAGCGACGGCAATGGGTGCAGGGCGCGGGGCACGAGGCGTGGCGCGGGATGGGAAAGCGCCCGGCGCGTGGGGCTCGGGGACCGGACAATGAACAGTGCGATTATTTTAGGTTTCCTTTTTATATTTTTATTTTTTTATTTTTCTTGCATATCACATAGATAATCAAACTAAATTTTATCAATTATAAATTTTATTAAATTTTAAGTTTTGGCCAACTTTTATTTTTTATAATTTCCTTTTTGATATATATTTAGCAATTTTTATATTTTACCCATGAATTTAAATATCATTGTGTCCTAAAGTATTTTTTATTAAATCTTAGCTTTCCCCAAATTTATATTTTTATAATTTTATTCTTAGCATATATTTTGCAATTTTTCCTTTCTTTTAATGTTTTTTAAACCCCATTGACTTTTCCCCTTTTACATCAGTAATATTTTATTTATAACTTGGCAACAAAAGGGCTCGCAAATAAGAGGCAAATAAATACGATGCAAAATTCAAAAGATTTTTGTAAGCTCGAATTTTAAATTTGAATTTTAAGCCTTCAAATTTTAGGGTGTTACAAACCTACCCCCTTAATTAAATGTCGTCCCGAGATTTCTTACCGGTTGTCGAGCGGGTGTGGGCACTCGGTCCTTAGAAAATCTTCGTTTTCCCAAGTGGCCTCTTCTTCGGTGTGATTGCTCCATTTCACTTTGTACATGCGCCATGACTTGGTTCGGGGTTTCTTCTCTACCTCGTCCAATACCTTTACCGGATGTTCAGGATATGTGAGATCACTGTTGATATGGATATCTTCCAAGGGAGCTTGCTCTTTCGGCACTCGAGACACTTCTTTAATTGTGACACATGGAACACTTTGGGTGCACATCCGAGATATTTTCGGTAGTTCTAGCGATAGGCCACTTCGCCTCTCGGCTTTTATGGAATGGTCCCACGTATCTAGGCGCAAGCTTTCCTTTGACCTGGAACCTATGGGTTCCTCGTAGCGAGAGACCTTCGAGATACACATAGTCGCCTACATTAAACTCCCAAATCCCTTCATCGAGTATCGTGTAGCTCTTCTCGGGATTGGGCTACCTTTAGTCGATCTCGGATCGGACGGACCTTTTCCTCGGCTTCTTTGATTATGTCGGTCCAAACACGGCTCATTCACGGTTTCGACCACATTAATGGGTTCGCATCGCCGTCAAACGTGCTTCATTCGGCGACATCTTGGACTTGCTTGATAACTGTTGTTGTAGGAAAATTCAGCGTAAGGTAGGCATTTTCCCAATCCTTGGTAAAGTCAACGCACAAGCTCTCGCATGTCCTCAAGAACTTGATTTGTCCTTTCGTCTACCCGTCGGTTTGCGGATGGTATGCGGTACTAAAGGCAAGGTGACTCCAAGCGCCTCATGAACTTTGCTCCGAAATGGGACGTAAATTGAGTATCGCGATCCGCTATAATCCTTTTTGGTACTCCATGAAGGCACATGATTCGGACATGTATAATTCCGCCAACTTAGCACTATTATAATTGGTCTTGATGGGGATAAACCGGCGTCGGTGAGTCGATCTACGATCACCCAAATAGAGTCATATCCCCGCGAGTCTTAGGTAATCCAACAATGAAATCCATGCCTATCTCCCCATTTCCATTTAGGAATCTTGAGCGGTTGCAACAAGCCGCGGTCGTTGGTGCTTAGCTTTTACCCTTTGACATCGTCGCATATGACCACGTATGCGCTACGTCTCTCTTCATGTTGGGCCACCGTATTCCTCCTTCAAATCCGGGTACATCTTTGTGCTGCCGGGTGTAGCGAATATGCCGATTCATGGGCTTCTTTCAGAATCAACCCTCTCAAACCACCTTGCTCAGGTACGTAGATCCTTTTCTTATACCACAGGATTCCTTTGTCATCTGTTGAGAATTCCTTCGCATGCCCGGTGGCCATGTGCTTCGATCATTTGGATCTCTCCATTATCCTTTTGAGCTTCTTCTATTTGGGTCCTCGAAGAGGTTGGATTTCTAGCGAGTTTAATTTTCCACAAGGAATCAGGTGCAAGTTAAGTCGAGCCATTTCTTCTTGGAGCTCAATGGCCATGCCTTCCAGTCTCATATGGTTGCATTGGGCTTTGCAACTCAATGCGTCGACCACTACATTCGCCTTGCCGGGGTGGTAATGGATTCCTAGATCATAATCCTTGATCAATTCCAGCCACCTTCTCTGTCGTAGGTTGAGATCAGTCTGAGTAAAGATATATTTCAGGCTCTTATGGTCAGTGTATGTATCGCAATGATTCCCGATCAGATAGTGTCTCTAGATTTTTAACGCATGAACAACTGCTGCCAATTCTAAATCATGTGTGGGGTAGTTTTCCTCGTGGGGCCGCAATTGTCTCGAGGCATATGCCACGAACTTTCCATCTTGCATCAATACCCCTCCCAGGCCTTGTCGAGATGCATCACAGTATATCACAAAGTCCTTACGGTTGTCAGGTAGGACTAGAATTGGGTGGTGGTTAACTTTTCTTTCAGCTAATCAAAAGTTCACTGACACTGCTCGATCCAGGCGAATTTCTTCTCCTTCTTCAAGAGTTGAGTCATGGGTCTGACTATTGTGGAAAATCCTTCAATAAATCTCTAGTAATATCCGGCCAATTCCAAGAAACTCTGGACCTCTGTTACCGACTTAGGTGCTTTCCATGCCATAACAGCCTCGACCGTGGCAGAATCTACTGCTACTCCTCCGGCTGAGATTACATGACCAAGGAAAGCTACTTCCTTAAGCCAGAACTCACATTTACTAAATTTTGCATACAACTGATGCTCTCGTAGCTTCTCCAGCACTAGACGTAGGTGCTCTGCATGTTCCTCATCGTCCTTGGAATAGATGAGTATGTCATCAATAAACACTACCATGAATTTCATAAGGTTCATAAAATATGCTGGGGCATTGGTCAATAAAGACATTACTGTGAACTCATATAGTCCATAGCGCATAGAGAACGCTGTCTTGGGAATATCTCCGGCTCTAATCTTCAACTGGTGGTATCCTGACCGAAGATTAATCTTTGAGAACACTTTGGCACCCTTGAGTTGATCAAATAGGTCATCAATTCGGGGTAATGGGTACTTGTTCTTAATTGTCACTTCGTTCAACGATCGGTAATCCGTGCACATTCTCATACTTCCATCCTTCTTCTTGACAAACAATACCGGGGCTTCCCAAGGAGAAGAATTAGGGCGTACGGATCCCTTTTCTTGTAGTTCTCTAATATGCTTCTTGAGTTCCTCTAGCTCATTAGCCCGCATCCGGTAGGGCCTCTTGGATATGGGGGCAGTACCAGGCATTAAGTCAATAATAAATTCTATGTCACAGTAAGGGGGCATTCCTTGCAAATCCTCCGGAAATACGCCCGGGTAATCCTGCACCACTGGCATCTCGCTCACGGGTAGCATGGTAAATACTCCCGTACCTCGCTCACATAACTTCGGGTCTCGATCCATGGCTATGTTCATCGGTGATCCCCATGGGGTGGACACAGTGACCTCCCTTCGGCCACAGTCTATGACTCCCTTGTTCTTAGTTAACTAGTCCATTCCTAGTATGATATCGAGAGTTTGTGGAAGTAGTACCATAAGGTTCGAGAGAAATACCACGTCTCTAATTCGAACGGGCACATTGAGGCAAGCATGGGGTACGGTTATATCTCCCCCAGGTGAATGCACTAACATGGGTCTCTTAAGTTCCACCCGGTGTAGGTTGTGTTGTTCGCTTATTTTTGATGATATGAACGAATGCGATGCTCTAGAATCAAATAAGACTTTAACTGGGGCAGAGTTGATAGAAAACATACCCATCAGTAGGTTCTGATCTTCCTGTGCCTCTTTGTCATGCATATGGTTCACCTGTCCACGACGCAATCCAGTAGCAGACTCATTGGGTTGCGGCGTCCTGAACAGACCGTGTCTAGCAGTAGGGGTAGCAGTACCACGCATTGCCGTTGCATGGCACCGGTACAAATAGGGGTGCTACGTGGCTTGGGGCAGTTGTTGGCGTAGTGCCCAAATTCTCCACAGTTGAAGCAGTTCACATTCTTCTTTCCCGGAGCAGCCAGGGTCGGTGTCGGAGTACGGAACTGAGTCGCAGTCAGCCTGGTGACATTGCTAGGTGCAGTAGGACAGTTGGTTGCTATGACAGTTGGCTTCCATCCAGATGGAGTGGCTACCTTAGGACGCTGAGGTGCTCCTTGAAGTGGGCGGGCCATAGCGAGTCTCCTCTTGCGATTGTTCTCAATCGTTTTCTGATCATGCTCCAGCCTCACAACTTTGTTGATTAAACTCTGGAAGTTGGTATGATCTTGTCCAATCATAGGCCCCCACAATTCATCATTCAGCCCTTTGATGAACTTGTCGATCTTCTAATCCTCATCTACCAAATCGCCAGTTGCATAGCGGGCAAGCCAGGTGAACCGGTTTAGGTACTCTTGCACAGATAGTGTTTCCTTGTCGTAGCCTCCTGAACTCATTCTTCTTCATACGCATTATTGCTGTAGTCATGAAGTTCTCGTGAAAAGTGGCGGTAAATTCTTCCCATGTGGGTTCTGTAACATCCTCCACTCGACTTTCCTTATAGGTATCCCACCAGTCACTAGCAGGTCCTTCCAGTTGGTTCGCGACAAAGATCACTTTGTCGGCCTCGCGGACATGCACAAGAGTTAGCTTTTTCTCTATAACGCGCAGCCAATCCTCCGCATCCATAGGCTCCTCTGCCGTAGCGAAGGTGGGTGGCTTGGCTCTCACAAACTCGCCAAGGCTTGAGCCTCCATGGCCTCCTTGATTGTTGGCAATGGCCTGCAACAGCTAGGTTTGTGCAGCCATGACCTCAGCCAAAGTGGTGGGATTGGGCTCTGGTGGGTTCTCATTGGCGGCCGTTGCCCGACGTCGGTAAACTATCTATAGAGCATAGATAAGTAAGAGTCTTGACCTACTAAGGTCTACTCTTTTTATTTTGGGTTGGTTAAGGTGATCTTTTATGGGGCAAGCATGGTGGAATAAACTCATTCCTAACATAATCATAGAACATTACATAGATCCTTAGTCAATACATCAGCAGTTGATACAACATACTGCATATACGCAGTCCAACAGAATACAACACAAGCTAATGTCGAACTACTGCCATGCAACCATCAACTACTAAAAGGGGGGTGTGGTTCTCGCTGTCCCAAATGCCATCCAAAACAAGACCAAAGCAAGTGCAGACCCCTCGTCTAGTCGTCCAGCCAACCACAGGAACTGGGTGCAGGAAGTGGGTGGTCTACATGGGTAGCCTGCACGGTGCAGACGGAGTTGCCATCCTCCCGATACGGGTGATGTGCAAACTCAGTTCTTGTCAGCTCAGCTCTGTGGACGGTGTTAAGACTGAGAAATACCTCTCAAGTAGCGCCCTGAACTGCAGCCTCTGCCGAGTCACGTCGGTAGCGTGTCCTAAAGTGGAACTCCAGTCCACAAGCAATGCGGGGCTCGATCATCGCGGTAGCCTCCCACTCGGGACGGTCTCCATTATCGGACCTCTTCCTGTAGGTGGGTAACTCAAGGTATCTCAGGCACCACATCAGTTGTATCCATCCTCTCGTGGAACCTCAACCTCTCAGACTCCGTTATGACCTTATCCTGCCATCTATTTTTAAGAAAACCAGAGTCACGGAGAAGTGGAAGTATAACAGATTTTACAAAGAGACAGGGGACAAGAGTATAGTGGAAAACACATTTTGTTTTATAGACATAATGTTTTTATTTTCAAAATAATCCTAGATGGGGATTTCTCCCTTTAGCCAACTATAAATGGGGTGGGGAGCCATTGGTCTTATCCTACAATCGCACTCTCTGATACCAGCTCTGTAGACCCCCGTTTTTGTAATAGGAATCATTCATGTTCATAGTATCATTTCCCTGGATCGAGTAGTCTGGTACTCACGATTACATTATTGAATCATCAAGCACGCAAAAATACATCAATCGTCTTATGCGAAATATTACAATATAACGCCCGAAGGCATTGTCTAGAACATAGGACCAAACAGTCAGGAATACAAGCAAAAATAGAGATAAGGCAGAGGCATGCCATTGCCACAGGCAATGACCGAGTCTAAGACCAACTGAGCGCCATCGTCTTCCATACCCTCTTGGTAGAACTCATACGGGTCTTCAGGGTCTTCATCACCCATCTCTGAATGTTTTCGTAAAGCAAGGGTGAGTACCAACCGTACTCAACAAGCCACCATAGCAACGATGCATATGATAGGGGATAATCAAGGAACGATTGTGGTTCTTTTGCATAAAGCTAGTTTTGCAATTGTTTTCACAAGCCTAAGACCTAAGGCTGGTCAAGTTTTATTTTCATAGTTTATTTAATCAGCGACGGTTCCGTCCACCATCCATTGTGATCCCAAGGATAGCTTCCTGCCACTGGATCATCATGATTTTTCTGGCGTCTACCCGTTCTCGCTTCCTGAGAAGTTGAGCCACCAGCACATAAAATCATTATGCATGTCCATCCCATCATTTCAAAATTTAGAGTCTAGGCAAGTGAAAAACTTGTCCCGATGCTCCATATCCGCGAGCACGGCTATTCGAATAGATTGCTTTACTCACACTGCAGTGGATGTAGACTTTACCCATACTCCGTGACTTGCCCAACACATGATCCGAAGTCCCAACAATTGAGACGCGTCACTGCAAAGCCTTTCAATAACCTTACTTTGGCAGTACTCGCTCCATGAATTTGAGCCCTCCTGCACTCTAGCTGTACACGGTTTCTAGCAGTGTGAGTTGTTCTGACGCTACCGAGAAGGGAAAACTCACTCATTCTTTAAGTTAAGTCCAGTTTCAGTTCGGCTACCCACCGATGGTTACCCCACCTATAGGCTTCCCGCCATTCACACACCTAGGTGAACCACTATGCAGGGGTACCGCCTCTGTTCGGCTATTTACTCCTCTAGGTATATACCCATCGAGAAGTACGGCTGTACTAGCTCGTTTCATGTTTATCTCATGGCTCGGTCCTTAATTGACTATGGACGGCACTAGCCTTAACCGGATTCCACCCAAATCATCCAGCTGCCCCAGTCCAAAACATTTGTTTGGTATTTAGTTTTCATCTAAAAACCATTTCATCATTGTCATGGCAATGCGGCGCTCATGTCTCCACATGCCATATGTCAACCACCTTCCCCAAGGTAGTTGTCTAAGCATATAGCATTTGATAAATATGAATGTGCATGAATCTAATTTAGCATGGGCTAAGCATTGTTAAAAGATTGACTACGGACGCACGATACTATAGGGTAGAAAGAATATACAAGTATTCAACATCATGGCATGGCATATAACAAATATGGTAGTTCTCATGTATATAGCATGCATATTTGATTCAAAAACAATATAAGTTCGCAAAAGGTTACAACATGCTCAAAGGTAGTGATGACTTGTCTTGCTCGCAACCCTGTTGTCTTAGATCTCCGGAACACTCAATGGCTCCCTCGGACTCCATAAATACGTGCGAGAGATCCGATTGAATTTGATTAGAATTAAAATAAAATCACCAAGATGCCAAATAAATCGCAAAAGCAACTTCTAAAACTAGACTACGATTTTACGTGAATTTAGGTTCGAGTTTCGCTAAAATCCAAGTTAAAATGAGTGAGTTACATTAATTTAAAATTTCACATTTAAACCGACTTAATTAACTATGAGGTGGTATATTTCAAATTTATTTCAATTTAAAATATTGTGATTGATAATTCAAAAATATTATATCGAGAATAAATGTTAACTCAAATTTTATTCCTACTTGTATCGGGCCAACAAGCCCTAGGGTTAAAATTAATTAAACCCTAAATAATTCACTCTAAAACTTAATATTATATTTAATAATTTAAAAACTTAAATTCAAATAAAATTAATTAATTTACTAACAAAATTAGGATATACTAACAAGTTAGGTTATAATTAAATTCCTAATTTTGTAATTAATATTTGTCCTATACTTATTTCTTAGCAATTCTATTCTAGGAATTTAGAATATAATATTTTCCTAATTTTTTCCTAAATATTTTCCCCTTTTCTCACTTTTTCTTCTTCTTTTCCTTTTTCTTTCTTTTCTTTTCTTCTTTCCTTTTCTTTCTTTTCTTTTTTTCTTTCCCTCCCTCTTCCTTCTTCTTCCTTCTTCGGCTCTCTTTCTTTCCTTCCTCTTTCCTTCTCTCTTTGGCTCGGCCGAGCCAAGGTGGGGGCATGGGCGCACGCGGCGCAGCGGCATGGGACAAAGGGGAAGGGGACTCACCGGTCGGTGCGAAGCGACGGCGAGGACGGCGACAGCGACAGAACTTCAGCGCGGTGGCGCGGTGGCACGAGGAAGAAGGGAGGAGAGGAGGAATGGGGAAATGGCGAGTGTGGGGAGGAAGAGGGGAGGGGGTACTTATAGGCGCACGACGGGGAGAGAACGGCTCCTGCGGCCGACGCAGATGTGACACACGCGCAGAGCGGATGGCGGACGGCGATGCGACGGCCGGCACGCGGCGTGAGGGCAACGGCACGGCGCGGCCGGTCGCGCAGCGGGGTGCGACGGCGGACGTCGCACGACGCGCGGGGCTTGGGGACCGGGCCGAACACTTCGGGGACGATGAACAGCGCGATTTTTCATTTTTCCTTTTTATATTTTTTATATTTTTATTTTTCTTGCATATCACATAGATAATCAAACTAAATTTTATGAAGTATAAATTTTATTAAATTTTATGTTTTACCCAACTTTTATTTTTATAATTTCCTTTTTGATATATATTTAGCAATTTTTGTATTTTACCCATGAATTTAAATATCATTTTGTCCAAAATTAAATTTTTATTAAATCTTAGCTTTCCCTCAATTTATATTTTTATAATTTTATTCTTAGCATATATTTTGTAATTTTTCCATTCTTTTAGGGTTTTTAAACCCCTATTCACTTTTCCCCTTTTACATCAGTAATATTTTATTTATAACTTGGCAACAAAAGGGCTTGCAAATAAGAGGCAAATAAACACAATGCAAAATTCAAAAGATTTTTGTAAGCTCTGAATTTTAAATTTGAATTTAAGCCTTCGATTTTTTGGGTGTTACAGATTCCCTTAAGTTCTTGGAGTGAGTAGCCTAGAACAGATCGATGCTTTTCTAAGATGGAGATGAGTTTGTAAGTTTCATCCTCGAAAAGCTTGTCACTGATGATGACAGCCAATTCCGTATCTTCGAGTAGAAAAGCATATCGAAGGCCAGAAGGTAGAGGTTTGAGCTCTATCGGAGGTCATGATGGTGGTTCTGTCGTGGGAAGCTCGATTGTCTCTCCAGAGTCGTATGTTTCTTCAGTAAAGAAGGGGGCTTCTTCCTCAAGGACAGACTCTAGGGATTCAAAAGGAGAAACCTCCAAAACTTCCTCAATAGGCTTATACTCGGGAGAGGGCTCAACTATGGAGTTCATAGCTCTAGAGATAGGAATTGAGAACGAATCCCTCCTGAGTTTGATACTGAGGACTCCTAGTATCGGTGCATCTAAGAAAAGCTTTTCAAGCTAATGCCCGATCAAAATGTCAAAGTCTAAGACTTCGAACACAAGAAAGTCTAGGATTGCCAAAAGATTTTTGTGACTCACGATCACGTTCTGCAAAATCCCATAACTTTCTAGGATATCTCCATGGAGAGTCTTGAAAGTTTTATGGGTCGGGGTCAAAGGTTCGTCACTGAGAAGTGCAAACGCTATGGAATCAGAAATGGTATTTGCCCCGATGGTGGGATTATAAAGGACCTGAATCGAAGTTCCCCTTATGTTGCAATGAATGGTTGACGAAGTTGAACTAATCCTAATTGCTTCGGACGACAATTCACACTCTTTCAACCACTCATGGCTCATAATGGACGTTAGCCCCTTCACGGTCTCTCTAAGGAATTTATCCTCGAGAGACACAGGAGGAGAAATTGGAACTGGTGGTCTCTTTATGCAGAAGAATTTCGAGGTATTTCCATAATCTTCGAAAATATCATCCTCGAAATTGGAGGGAGACTTCGAAGACTGAATTGCTTCATCCTTCGGTGTTCCCGGTTCAGGTGAGGTTTCCACAGCCGTATCTTGAGATATGAAAGTTAAAGCCTAGGACTCGGTTGGAGAGTTATCCTCATCGCTTTCCTTGAACGCCAGTAGTGATTCACGATAATCTTTGACGAAGGAGGTGTTCTCTAAGATACGACATAGGATTTTCCTTCCTTCCGTCGGAGTCTTATGTGAAACCGAACCACCGGATGCGATATCAAGGTATAGTGCAGACTCTTTGCCAAGACCTAACCAGAAATGTTGTAACAGCACATGGTCGGGAAGAGACAGGTCGGCGCCGGATTGGATAAGAGTTAAGAACATTGCCCAGGCTGCACCTATAGTCTCCTTCTCAATATGACGAAAGCTGAGAAATTTTACTCGTAGAGATGTGACACGGGTTAGCGGGAAGAAAGCAAGACAGAAACTGTCTCTGAGTTTTTCCCACTCACCATTTGCTTTCTCTACGGTAAGAGTCTACCATTGCTTCGCCCTTTTGGTAAGCGAAAAGGGAAACAACTTTCACTTCAAAGTTCTTTATGTCATGCCTGGAATCATTAGGCATGAACACAATAGTTCAAACTCTCGCAGATGATGATATGAATTTTTATTATCGCACCCAGAGAAGGATTGCTCCCGAACCATGGCTATAAAGCCAGGGCAGAGTTCAAAGCCAGATGAAAGAATTGGCTCAGAAGAAGATTGTGACTCAAAGAACTCGCCCTTCGGAGCGGATAGGCTTTGGATAGATTGCTCCATAATCTAAGGAAAAAAATAAAAAGATATGAGGATGACCTAAGCTCTACGATAAATCAACAACCGTTCCCCGACAATGGCGCCAGAAATGCTTGTTGGTATTTCTTATGACCACATATAAAATCCGCAAGCGCACGGAATACCGTTGTAGCACTTCACCCAGGGAGTATTCCAAGGGATATCGAATCCAAGGAACGGTAGGGATTATCAAAGAGTTACGATCATCCAAGGACATCCAAGATTAGGTAGGCTAAGGTATAGAGAGGATTTCTATGGTTGCGGCTCTAAGAAGCTGGTAAATTACTTTACTTTCTTTACTTACTTCGGGCGCCGGCTTACACTCGGTCTGCCTAGTGAATCCGGCCTAAACCTCTACGCCGTACCCAAACATGGAGGAATACAAAGGAAGAACAGGGTTGTCACCACCTGCCGCCTACCTCTCACCCGAAGAGTACGAGGCAAACAAAGGTAAACTCTAGCCTAGACACCACATCTATGCTATCGAATACTACTCTAGCCTCGCGCAAGAACACCCATCTTCATCAGGGGTCTTAGTACTAAAGCACCAAAATTAATGGACGATGATCCTGTATGTAAATATGGTAAAGTAAATTATTCAAAGTAAAAGTATAACAACCAAAGTAAATCACGAACACTTACTTTATTGAAGAAAGTATCTGTCGAGGTACAAGGTCGAAGGTCGGTATCGGGACTCCCGGCACTCCTCTAAACTATCCCTCGGAGAAAACTCTGACATTTGGGGCACTCCTTTCGGAGCTTCCTCTCACTCTCTAACCTATTCACTAAACCTTTGGAGTGAAGATTTAATCTTCTTGGAGGTGTGTTGAAATGAAGTGAGTGCCCTCCTTAAATAGCCCTCCAAGTCGGTTGTATGGCGGTTAGTAACCGCCATACCCACCTAACCGTCATTGAGGACGAATAGGGAGCTGCCACGTGAAAGGTAGGGATGAATAGTCGCCAAACTGGTTCGGCCAAACCAGGGTTCGGCCGAAACCTGGTCAGCACCATTCTCCCCATTTTTCTCCAGGCACTGACATGTGGGCCCCTAAGTTCCCAGGTGTTTGGTCCCACTTTAAGGCGGTTTCACCCGACTTGTGGGCCCTTCGATTCGCGGGAAGCTGACGTGGCGATCGCCGATTGGTTGGAGTTGTGTTTCTTCGCCACGAAAGCGCACTTTCACTTCATTTTAATACATAAGTCACCTGGATACATTAGATCACCAACAATCATGGAAAGGTTAGTTAATAACCCCTACCTCTACGTTGGTGTGCCAAGTTTGTTCCACTTATGCAGGAGTTGACGGTCAGATTTTGGGTGATAGTGACCGTCAACATCCACTTCGGCCACACTCCACCATCGCCCCAAGCCTCACCGTCGTGCGCGGAGCCCACCGCTGTCTTCCCTGCATCACCCCGCACCTCGGTCGTAACTCCCCACACCTCCATCGGTGCTGAACCGCCCCACTACCATGCTTCCCAAGCCGTCACCATCCCGCTCACCTCCGGCCGCTATTTCCCGCCGCATCACTTCCCGAGCATCGTCAGTGCCACGTCGTGCACCCACCCGTGGACCGTCGTGGATCCAGTCCACGGTGGACCGGCCCGTGGACCACGCCGTCGCCGTGCTGACATCAGCCCTTGCAGCTATTGACGTCATCCCGCGCCTGTGTCGGCTGACGTCATCCCACGCCAGTGTCGGCAGACATCATCTCGAGCATTTTTCCTTTGAAAAATAATTGAAACTTGTGCAGTAAATTATTTTAATTTCCAGAATTTATTTAAATGGTCCAAAACATCTAAAATTCATATCTAATCCATACGAACTCCAAATTGGGCCATTCAAATTGCAAAATTTATCTAAAATTTTTTACTTTTTCATGGTTTTTCACTTTTTCAAGTGTTGTTATTTGGTTTTTATTAGGGTTTTTCCTCGTTTTGCATGCCAACGTGTAGATTCCGCTGTTTTCGGAGTTCGCACTCGCGAGGAAAAGAGTCCAGAAGTTTGTTTGAGTAAGCAACACAAGTCACACTTCCCTTGAACCATATTGATCCTATTATTATAAATGTTTTACTATTTGCAAATAAAATTTCATTACTTTTCTAATTACATGAAATGATGGATTACCTATCTGCTTCTTTGAGCCTTATTTACTTGTTATCCGTCCATTGTTAACATTGGGTGTTATTTTGACTAGCTTTAGTCACCTGATGTTGATTTTAGCTAGAATTATATGATTAGCCATGCTTAATTGCCACTAGCTCACTAAATGGGCTAATACACTATTTACTTTAGTCTTTGATGAGGTGCAAGCTCGAAACACCTGGCCATGTCTTATTGTCACAATTATCTCAACTAAAATAAGACTTAATGGTGGGCTCTGGGTGCATGGTTTTGGATAGTAATACCCATGGAAATTAAGGACCGGTTCATGGAAAACCCTGAAAGACATACAACGCTTACCACAAGCAAGAATGGGCAACTGCTTGACTCGTAGTATAGCTTTCCTCTGGCCGACGTACCCTAGTGAGGGTGGGCGTGATGGAGTTGGGTCGGCCCCGGTTAAAAGGGTTGATCGGCTTCGGATTCACCGCGGCACATGGGGGGCTGCCCATTGCCCTTAGTGGAGTTGGGGCGCAACCTTGGTGTGGTACGATTGGTTAGGGGGAGTTATGCGAAAGGTCTTGTTACAATTTTCCCCTTTGCAGTATCATGGTTGTACTTCAGGGCATGGTAACATGTGTCGAATCATGTCTTGTGGGTAAAGTTGCGCACCTCTGATCAGCGTAAAACTATTTGAATAGTCGTGCCCGCGGTTATGGGCGATCAACCGGATTCACTATGATTAGTCCCACACTACTTGATATTTGGAATTAATGGAACTGGTTAGTTCAGTTGGAATGGTTGGGCCTGTTCAACATGGAAAAACGTTGTTCAGTGGAGGATAAAACATGACTCAACTTAATCAACTGTTTTACTATTTTTAAATTATGAAATGTTTAAGGGCATGTATGCAAAATGGCCCAAGCCACTCTTGTCTTCCCTTGCACGTCTGCATTTCTCGGTGTGGCTTCTTGAGTATTGTGGTTGTACTCAGCCTTGCGATCTTTTCCCTCTTTCAGAAGTGTAGTGCTTCTGAGTTGAAGATGGTGTTAGAAGACCTAGGCTTAGATTCCAGTTGAGTTTGCCTGTGGAGTGAAGCTGAAGTCGTTAGGATCGTCTTTTCCGCTGTTGTTTTTGGGTGTGAGGACTAAGTGCCTGTTTAGTAAGTGTTTTTATTTTATGCTTTATTTTGTGTTTGGATCTGTATATTAATTTGTTATTTTGTGTACCCTAGTTGATTCCTAGACAGAGATTTAATACGCAAAATAGTCTGAAAATTTGGGATGAATTTTTGGGCGTGACATTGTGCCACGCTTGCAAATTAATCCCTGTCAGAGATCTCCTGAAAGCTACATTTAATGGTGCCATAGACAGTACTGTCCTAATAGATGCATTTTTATTTCTCACAATGTTCTATAGTGCCAGGAAGAGCATTCTAAAAAGCTGTGGTGTTATCCACGAATCCTCCAAAAAACGCACGTGGGATCCGTCACCTAGATCAAACCTACCCATCGACAGGAACTCAGCCTTGACCTTCATAAGGCCAGCCCAAAACTGGGAGTCACCGGGCATGTATTGAACCTGAGTCAAAGTTTTTATCTCTTAAATACTTATTTTTAAGCAATTGTTGCCAAACCCACTCCTCATTTAATTATTTGAAAAGACATTTACTTAAGAGGCACTTATTCTGGACACCTAGATTTAGAACACCTAATCCTCCTTAATCTTTTGGTGTACATACTACTTTCCATTTTGTCAGTCTATATTTCCTCTTTTGTTCATCGCTTTGCCAAAAGAAGCAAGATCTAAAATAATCTAGTTTCTTCAAAACCCCTTTAGGTATTTCAAAGAAAGATAACATAAACATAGAATGAGAACAAGCTTTCCACCCACCGAAAGCATCTTGCTCCTCCAACCATTCGATCTCCTTTGAAAACATTCTTTCACATGTTTCCATTCTTTATTCTTTA
Source organism: Oryza australiensis (assembly GCA_019925245.2). Lineage (NCBI taxonomy): Eukaryota > Viridiplantae > Streptophyta > Magnoliopsida > Poales > Poaceae > Oryza > Oryza australiensis. The sequence continues at coordinate 1,056,509 of JAIFGZ020000311.1, forward strand.
GTTTTTGATGATGCATAGGAATTCCTAGATATCTTAAAGGGAAAGCCCCTACATTACAATCGAAAAGTTGTGTATATTCAAATTGATTAATATTGGCTGCACCATGACAAAATAATTCACTCTTATGAAAATTGATTTTGAGTCCCGATAATTGCTCAAAAGCACAAAGCAAGAGCTTCATGTTCTTGGCCCTCTCTAAATCATTGTCCATAAAGATGACCGTATCATCCGCATATTGAAGGACTGAGATTCCCTCATCAACCAAGTGCGGAACCACTCCATGAATTTGTTCATCCTCTTTTGCTTGTGAAATAAGTATAGCCAACATGTCCACCACTATATTAAACAAAACTGGAGATAACATATCTCCTTGCCGCACTCCTTTTCCTGTTTGAAAATAATGGCCTACATTATCATTGACCTTTATAGCAACACTCCCTCTAGACATGACATTTGAAATCCATTCGCACCAAAGTGGTGAGAATGACTTGTTGTATAAAAAGCCACTTAAGATTATCGTATGCTTTTTCAAAATCCAGCTTTAGGATCACTCCATCCTCCTTTTTCCTATGCATCTCATGTATTGTTTCATGAAGTATTACAACACCTTCCATTATATACCTCCCCGGAATAAAGGTCGTCTGATACGGACCTATCAATTTATCTGCCACTTTCAGAATTCTATTATTTAACACTTTAGTAAACATCTTAATAATACTTCTGTAAAAATCTTAAACGACACATTTAAGAGACAGATAGTCCTATATTGTTGTATTCTTGTTGCATCTGTCATCTTGGGTAGTAGTGTAATTATCCAAAAATTAAACTATGAATAGGTAATCTCCCCATATAGGATTTGTAAAAGGGACTCATAAGGTCTTGCTTGACTACATCCCAAAAGAATTGATAGAATTCTACAGGGAAGCCATCCGGACTTGGTGCCTTATTATGCTCCATATCAAAGATTGTCATCCTAACCTCCTCCTCAGTAAATGGAGCCATCAATACTTCATTCTCCTCCTCTGACAAGTTTGTTATATAGTTTTCCAAGTTTGTGTCCTCAATAATAATTTCTTCTTCATGTTCAAGTTGTGTAATTCTTGTTTTCCTATGTCTTCCATTTGCCACCATATGAAAGTACCTAGTATTATCATCTCCCTGCAATAACTTTGTTGCTTTTGATCGTTGAAGCCAATAAATCTCATCCTCTCTTAGCAACTTAGTTAATTGCCCCTTAAGATGATATCTAGCCTTTACCTCCTGAAATGATAACGAAGATGTTTCTGCCTTTCTATCTAGGATATCTATTTTACTCATCAGGTCATGTTTAAGTTTCTTGTCTTGCGAGACCAAATTTCGAGCCCAACCTCTAAGAAAATGATGCAGCCTTCTAATCATAGACTGTGATCGTTCCATAGGTGTTGAACCCCTATTCTCACACTCTCACACCTCTTTTACCAGATCAAAAAAATCATTCCTTGTCAGCCAACCTAGCTCAAATTTAAAATGGTGTATGATCTGAGATTTAGTTAGAGTCTAGACAGACATCAACGGAAATTCTTGTTCTTACTCAGTTGTTACAAAAATATGGTCTAATTTCTAAAAAGTTGGAATTTCAGCATAATTGGCCCAAGTGAACTTTCTACCCGTCATCTATAATTCCCTCAGATTCAGAGTTCATTAAAGAGCAGAGGCAATTTATTATTATATTGTGAACGACCAAATTTGGTAGCCAAATCCCCGAGTTTGAAGCATGTTTGAAGCAGAGATTGGAGCGGAATCGGGAGAAACACGCAATCTACAGAAACAGAGGCCGCATCGGCTAAGTCCGGATCGGCTGTGGAGCCAGTCGGCTGAGTCCGAGTCGGACCAGGATAGCCGATGGGCGATTCCAATTGAAGACGGAGGTGGAGCCAATCCCGAAAGGAAAGCTTAAAGATAAATTATTGGATTCGGTTTCCAGAGTGCGTTAAAGATGTTGCCATCTACGGATAAGGTCCTATAACAGCAATTATATCTTCAAGTTAGGATATTTTGTATAGTTTCCTTTATGGATAATGTCGGTTTGTTTAGAGATTTAATCTGTAATAGGAATCATGTCCGTTACGGACTCATTGTATATTCGGGAATAAATATGACCCGAGACCTTGTAAAAAATAACAACACACCTCAATACAACTTCGGCGCATCGCCAACCCTTTTGTTTTACGTTTTCTCGACGAGTTCTTGCTTTGCTCTCGGGCTGCATCGGTTTCGATCTCCGAACAAGGTAATTTCTTGTTACAAGTGGCTTGTATCGTCAGGGTTAGTGCTTCCATCATCATGACACTCTAATTTTGATGTTATAAACTGCTTAATTTATCATATGCGACATATAATCTAGATCAATGTCTAGATCGATCTCGTGAACGGCTAATATCTCTTGGAGGATAGTAGCCGACAGAGCTAGATCCAGAGATTGATTTAGGTTATATGGCATATCTACCATCTCAAGGAGTTCTCATTAGCCTAAATAGATCTCGTACCTCTTTTTGTACTTAATGTCGCATCAAGGTAATCTATTAAGTCGCTCTTAGAGCTATACAGATCTATTCGGTTTAATGTTTACTATTAGAGATAGTACCGGGGTTTCAGCCGGTCTTACCTGTTTTAATTATTTTTTTTGTATTACTACTACTAGATGTATTAGAACTGCCTTTTATATTAAGATCTTAATCTACTTAAATGTGTTAAGCTCTGTATCAATCTATTAGGGTACACTAATAGCCGATTGATCTTAGTTTAGCGCATTTAATTTAGATTAATATCTTTTATAAAACATATCAAAGTACTAGCCGATTTACATTAGATCTACGACATCGGTTAGGCTATATATATATATAATTACTGTCCTAATGTACCTTTGGATGTAAGTGATTTATACTATCTCGGTATGCTACCGATCTATCCCAATCACTTAATCTAAATGTGCTTTGGGATAGCAATTGTATGTTTATTGATATCCATAGCCGATCGAGTAACATCTAACCCTAACCAAACGCCTATATTTTGTTTCTTGTTTGTTGCAGGATCAAACCAACTGGCACGCCCGCTCAATTATCAAAGGCGACCAATCTTGGACCTGCATTGGAGCTAAGCAGATCTCTTAGGCCAATGCGTGTAAAAAATTCAAACCAACACGATTTTGGCACGCCTGGTAGGACCCCAACTTCCGGATCCAGCACAATGGTGAACGTCTCATCAGCTGATCTAGAACAAGACAACATCATCTTAGTGACTATGGACAAATTGTCGGCTGAACACCAGGCCAACTACCTCCTGGTGGTGGAGCGGTTGCAAGCACATTATTTGCAATCCTTCGCCCAGACCAGATCTGGGTCAATCATCCAGAAATACAAGTTTATGATCCCCGAAAACTTCGACACCTCCTCCAACGAGCACAAGAAAGGGAAGAAGAAGATGAAGGACGTCAAGCAGGAGCACGACGATTCGGGGCTCTAGACACTTCAAGACCGAATCAACTCGGCCATCCACCACGCGCTTGTCAACCAATCGGGTATACTGGTCAACACTTTGAACAATATGATTAGCACCATGGTTGATTCAAAGATAGTCGAGCAGTTGCCGAGGGGGCCGACTTATTTCCCTGACGGCCAGTTTCCGCCTTACAGGACGCTGTCAACCCACGGTTTGCCAGTCCCTCCACTCGGGTAGCCAACTCCTCTAGGGGGAGCCCCGATCCAGCCAAATGCACAATCATCGGCTACGCGGCCACATCCCAAGGTTCTGGTTCGGTAGCAGTCTCAACACCAGGGCCTCGGCGTCCCATTGACAACTCAGGAGCAGGCGGAAGACGTGTTCAATATCAATCGGCGATCCGTCATACTTAACATGCCAATTGGTAACTACCTGCCGGACCCACCTCATTACTCCGGCTGCAATCGGCCCCTCCCCGAGCAAGCACCACCATTTGCCTCTTGGCCGCCACCTGTCACGAACCAGTTTTAGCATCAATTCCCAGGAGGCAACTACGAGCAGCACTATCAGCCCCACACACCACCAAGGCAGTGTCGACAAGGACCCGTCCACCATGAGCAATATGAACCAATACCACAGCTGCAAGAAAACAAGCCTTGGGCCGATTTGATCGCAGACGTTATGCTTGATCAGTTCGGCCTCAAGCCGAAGGACTCTGGCAACATGTACTGGTACCCATACCCAGAATATTTCGAGGGGGTGCCCCTTCCGAACCGGTACAAGGTGCCGGATTTTTAAATGTTCTCTGGGCAGGACAACATCTCTACATACGAACATGTCAACCGATTCTTAGCCCAGTGTGGGGAAGCATCGGTCACCGACGCACTCAGGGTATGCTTGTTCCACTGTCTCTCTCAGGATCGGCCTTCATGTGGTTCTCATCCCTGCCTTACAACTCGGTCCAGAGTTGGGCCGATCTCGAGAAATAATTCCACAGCTATTTCTACTCCGGCACATATGAGATGAAGCTGTCGGACTTGACTAGCATCAGGCAGAAGCAAGAGGAATCGATTCAGGACTACATTCAGTGTTTCAGGGACATGAGGAACCGATGTTATAGCCTGGTGCTATCAGACTCGCAACTAGCCGATTTAGTCATCCATGGTCTCTTAGCCCCCATCAGGGAAAGGTTTTTAGCTCAAGACTTCGAAAGCTTGGCCCACTTGGCCCAGAAGGTGACGGCTCATGAGTAACATTTTCAAGAATCCAAAAAAGGCCTTCAAGAAAGTCACCCACATCGCCTACGCAACAGACTCAGATTCAAGCGACAGCGACGCGGAGGTGGCAGCAGCCGAATGGACCAGGAACAAAAAGGAAATAACCTGCCAATGGCTGAAAAATCGGCTAAGGAAGAAAAGTTTGACTTTGACATAACTAAAGCCGATAGGATCTTTGATTTGCTGCTGCGGGAGAAACAAATACAGCTTTCGGCCAACCACGTCATCCCATCGGCTGAGGAGCTCAAAAAGAAAAAGTATTGCAAGTGGAACAACACCACCTCCCACAGCAGCAACGATTCCAAGGTCTTCCGCCAGTAGATTCAGTCGGCCATCGAAGCAGGGAAGATCAAGTTCGATGAATCGGCTAAGCCGATGAAGGTTGATGGCAATCCCTTCCCTGTCAACATGGTCCAAGCCGGCCAGAGGCGAGCTGATCGACAGTACAACATGGCGCACAGCTTAGCCAAAGCTCAACAAACAATCTTGGCCGACTCGGACCAACACGAGCCATCCAACGAGCCGACTGCAATCTACGCCGTGCCAATCAACATGGTCTACACCAGTGGCCGATCGGCCGATCGTCGGCCCAGACAGGCGGACAGCCGACTTCGGTTCCAGCTGAGGGTTCAGGAGAAGGAAGAGGCCCGACGTGGCAAACCATACCAGAGGACACATGATCGGCTAGGCGCGACATATTTTGCCCGCCATGATGGCTGTGATCCACATTGGCGCTATGAGTTCTTTCAATTTTGCTGGGAATCGGGAATAAGGCTACCCACCCTCAAGAACTGCCCGGCCTGCAGCGAGTATAGGGAGGGCGAATACAGAGACCCACCAATGGAGAGCTCTAGCCGATTCGTCCCCCAAGCCGTTCAACTCAACCAGCGCAAGCTTTCCGTCCACGATCGACTCGACCCAATTCATTAGGATTTCTTCCGGGGCGAGGATGAAGAACAAGACAAAGAAGAGCAAATCGCCAACCCTTAGTGGTGCCCTTCTAACGTTTTCACAAAAACACAAAAGCGAAAGGTGCAATGGCTGAGGAGCAAGGGTCGGCTAAAGGAAGTCCAGGCCGAGAACGACTATCAACTAAAGAGGAAGAAAGAACACAACCGCCCGAAGAGACAATGGCGCGCGAAGAAAGATGACGTCCCAACCGATGAAAGTCCAGCCGATCAGGCCAAAAGGGCGGCTAAAGGAAAAGGAGTAGCCTCTGCATCGGTCAACATGGTGTTCATACTACCAGCCGAATTCGAGGCTGTCGAGGCTGATGCAGACACTGTTGAAGATACCTTGGCCAAGCTAGTAATGTCCCCAGAACAGGCCATGGTTGAAAAACCCGAGGGGACAGAAAATCGGCACTTGAAGCCCCTGTACATCAAAGGATTCGTGAATGGGAAGCCGATGTCAAAAATGCTAGTCGATGGAGGAGCTACTGTCAACCTCATGCCTTACGCAACCTTTAGGAAGCTAGGCAAGGGAGCGATGACTTGATAAAAACCATGTGCTCAATGATTTTGGCGGCAACCCATCGGAGGCCAAGGAAGTTTTGAATATTGAGCTGATCGTCGGCTGCAAAATCATGCCCACAATGTTTTTCGTCATCGACGGGAAGGGATCACATAGCCTGCTACTCAAAAAGGATTGGATCCACGCCAGCTATTGCATCCCTTCCACAATGCATCAAAGCTTAATTCAATGGCAAGGCGATAAGATAGAGATCGTGCCAGCCAACAGGTCCGTCAACGTCGCTAACGCTGACTTAACTTTATGGGAAGTCGACGGCATTGATTGCCTGTCCAGCAAAGTTTGGCAGGCCAATTTTTTGAAGGTGTCCGATTCTGACATGTAGCCCATTGGAGACGAAGAGCCTCAATTTTTACTTTCAGGGCGTCGTGGAGGGCTCGAGCGTCTAGACCAAGGACACCGTGGACGACATCGATGGCAAACTAGGGCAAGGTTTTATGTCGGCCGATGAGCTAGAAGAAGTTGATATAGGTCCAGGGGATAGGCCTAGACCGACATACATTAGCAAGAATTTATCTTCTCATTTTAGAACCAAGCTTATTGATTTATTAAAGGAATACAAAGATTGCTTTGCTTGGGAATATTTTGAGATGCCTGGTCTTAGCAGATGCCATCGAGATAATGGGTGATTCACTGTTGGTCATCAGCCAATTATCAGGAGAAGATGAATGCAAGAATGATCGGCTGATGACCTACTACCAAAAATGTCGAGATTTGATGGACAGCTTTCGACTAGTAACCTTGAAACACATGCCTAGAGAGCAGAACTCAGAAGCAAATGATTTGGCTCAAGGGGCATCAGGCTACAAGCCGATGACAAAAGAGATTGAAATAGAAATAGCAACCATCGCAGCCGCCGACTAGAGGTTTGATGTCTATAATTATCTGCGGAACCCTTTCCAGTCGGCTTCAAGGAAATTGCGCTACAAGGCTCTACGATATGTCTTGCTCGATGAAGACCTATATTATCAGACAATTGATGGCGTGCTAATTAAGTGCTTAAGTGCTGACCAAGCCAAAGTTGCTATAGGAGAGATGCATGAAGGAATTTGCGGCATGCATCAATTGGCTCATAAGATGAAGTGGTTACTTCGGAGAGCTGGTTATTTCTGGCCGACTATGCTGAAAGATTGCTTCAAGTACTTCAAGGGCTGCCAAGATTGCAAGAAGTTCGAAGCTATCCAGAGGGCACCAGCATCGGCTATGAACCCTATTATCAAGCCTTAGCCGTTCAGAGGCTGGAGAATCGACATGATGGGCTAGATCAATCCACCCTCGAGCAAGGGACACAGGTTTATCTTGGTAGCCACTGACTATTTTACCAAGTGGGTGGAAGCAATTCCCTTGAAAAAAGTTGACTCCGAGGATGCAATTGAATTTGCTAAGGAGCATATCATATACAGATTCAGCGTCCCTCAGACTATCACTATGGATCAGGGATCTATCTTTGTCTCCAACGAGTTTGTGCAATTTGCCGACAGCATGGGGATCAAGTTGTTGAATTCTTCACCATATTATGCTCAGGCTAACGGACAAGCTGAGGCTTCAAATAAGAGTTTAATCAAGTTAATAAAGAGGAAGATCGCTGAGTACCCGAAGCAATGGCATAGCCGATTAGCCAAGTCAATGTGAGCTTATCGGATGGCTTGTCATGGATCAATCCAGGTGCCTCCATACAAATTGGTCTACGGACATGAAGCAGTCTTGCCATGGGAAAACATCATCGGCTCAAGAAGGATTCAATTGCAGGACGAGTGACAGCCGATGATTATTATAATCTAATGGTGGATGAATCTGAAGACCTAGTTTTGTCTAGAATATGTGCTTTGGAAAGGTGACTAGAGATAAATAACGAGTGGCTCGTCACTACAACAAGAAGGTTGTGCCTAAATCTTTTGAAGAAGGCCAGCTTGTTTGAAAGCTGATATTGCCGATCGGCTCAAGAGATAGCAAATTTGGTAAGTGATCACCTAATTGAGAAGGGCCTTTCAAGATCCACAAATGCGTCTCCAAGGGAGCCTATATGTTAGAAGGATTAGACGGAGAAGTGTTTGGAAGGGCTCTTGATGGCAAGTACTTGAAGAAATATTATCCAAGCGTTTGGATCAATTCATGATTCGGCTAGGTCTTGCCGATCCATGCTAGCCGATGTGTTACACACATCGTCTTTAGGACATTTTTACTCTAAGTTCTTCCTCCTAAGTTTTCAAATCGGCTGAATCTAGCTGACAGGTGATGCACAGTTTTGTCTTATAATTTTATTAATGCCGAGGACAACATTGAGAAAATTAGGGGGGCATATATTATACAAAGTCAGAGATCAGAATTAGGGAGCTTCAAAATTTTTGGGGCGAGGGACCGCTTTGGCCATGTCCTCTTCATCGGAGCGAGGGACCGCTTTGGCCGTTTTGTTCAACTCCCCCAGGTGCTTGATGGTGGAAGTCACCTTACCCCTTTGGTCTTCAGTGGCTTTGGGGAGATCGGCCAACACCTGCCTTTTGGCGACAATCTTTGCTCTGCACTGCTCCAATTGTGCCAGTAGGCTGGCTTCTTCAACTTCAAGCTCATTGATTTCGGCCTGTGTAGCCGACGGCCCAGCCACCAGCTCGTCCAATTTGGCCTTCTCGCCCATTATTTTCTTCACGGTGGCGTCGATCCTGGCTGCCAAGTCAGCTTGAGCTTGTCAATCAACCATTCGTTGTACGGCCCGCTCCAACATGAACCGGTGCTGATCAATGTAGACGGCCCACAAGATCTTTTTGGCCAAGTCGTCGGGAAGCTCGCCTTCCACTTCGTTGAAGCGTGCTTGGACTGATCCGCACTCTATGACCAACCGGTCCACATCAATGTTTAGCCGACGGTGGATGTCTTGAAGCCTTTCTTTGACTTCGTCGGCTATGGCGGCTTGGTCTTGGCTGGTGGCTTCTACTTCTTCTTTGCTGACAAACTCTTTTATGTCAAAGCGAAGGAGATCGGCTAGAGTCTGCAAGAGAGATCAGAGTAGTTAAGAGGGGATAGATAGGCCGATTCTTACACTCCTCAGAAAAAGGAGGGGAGTAAGACTTACTCGTACAGCGGGAGCCAGAGCAACTACCTCTTCGGTATGATGGCTGCCCATAGCCGATGGAGTTTGCTCGCTCGATACATGGGGGGCAGCCGACGGAGACTAAGGAGGCTACAAAAAGGCATAAGTATTGGTGCGAGTCAGCCAACGCAAGCATAAGTAAAAAGATAAAGGAAGAGATAAGTTTAGAAACTACTGGTGAAGCTGGACGAGGAGGTCCGCTGGCTAAACTCTTATACTACAAGGAGAATTCAGTTAAGATTTGAATGATTACGGTTTAAAGACCAGATTTGAGAAGACAAGGTGCTTACCGGTCACTTCGGAGTAGGAGGGCTTGGTGGAGTCGGATCGTCGGCTGGTGGGCTGACCGAATTGTGACTTGAGCTGCTCAATTTGGCTGCCTCCCTAACGGGTTGTGAGATTTCTTCATCAATGACTTCCTTGTTGAGGACCTCATCAACATTGGGATCGAGTGAGGGCAGGCTGTCAGCTGGTGCAGTCAGTTTTGGTTTCTTTTGCTTCTTTGTAGGAGCAGCCGACGGTCTTGTAGACGATGGAGCAGCCCTTTTCTTCCTCATCACAGCTTGACGAGTCTGGCCGTGCATCAAGGTCTTCAGCTTTGGTGCATCCCAGCCGATGGCCGACGAAGCATACCCACATCCATTCGGAAGAATGCCCAAGCGATACTCGATGGCAATGCCAGAGTTAACTCGATGGCAATGCCAGAGTTACTCACTTTGGGGAGATCTGAGTCTGTCATCTGCAAAAGAAAAAAGGTTTAAAGTGTTAACAAGGGACGACAACCGATCATTCAAAGGAAAAGTACTTAAGGGTGAGAAGGCCTACTTAAGGGATCTCATCAGGCAGCAGGGTGGTGATGTACATTGGAGACCGCTGATGGAAGATATGTTTTTTGATCTCCACCCACCACCTGTCATAGGCCATGCTCCTCTTGTGGGCCAACTCCATAACTCCAAAGCTGCCGAGGGGTGGGCCCTCTATCTCCATTAATTTGTTCATTATCAGCTTGGAGTCCACCACCCCTCGAGTTTCAATCTTATCACCATAGTAGAAGCCGATGGGCAGTTGCCCAAGTCCGAATTGCCTGCCAGCCGATACTGGGTAATAAAACTCATAAGTCTTCATGACATTACGGCCTTGGTGTATCCCAGTCGGCAGTATACATGGGGTCAGTGTTGTGGTAAATATTTCTCTGCACTTGGGATAGCGGTCCGAGTTGATCTCATCTAGATTTAGCTTGATCGGCAGTTCAAATGATGCCTTGTCCTCATAGAAGAACCAGACCCGATTGTCCCTTGCAAAGCCATCGTAGAGGGAGAGAAACCACTCGGCTAGCAGCTCGGCTGATTGCTTTGATCCTGCATGTGTGGCTGCGGCTTCCCCAAAGGACTGACACCTTCTAGTTGTCTCTTCGTTCCCCTCATCATCCTTAGTCAACTCCAGGAGGGGGAAGCATGCTTCAGTTAGCTTTGGCCGACCAGAGATTTTTTGAGTCAGCAGCACGAGCCAGAGTTGAAGAAACCACCAGGGGCCTCCAATGCTGATGTTTGCGTCGGCTGCAATCTTGGATACGGCTTGGTTCGAAGTTTGATAGAGGTAGCCGAGGAGAAATTTACCTAAGGGAAGCTTTTTCTTGTCTACTGTGGCTTCGGCTACCACCGCCGGTTCTTTGTTGGGCCATAGCTTGATCCACGAATAGGAACTTTTCGAGCCACATTATGAGGTATGCGGCATGTTCCCTGGCATCGATGGGCCCAGTTCCCATGTTCATGGCCACGTATCCATTCTAGCCCCCTATTGCCTTGGTTTTGAAGGAGAATTGACCCTTGGTTTCCAATTGGTTTGGATTAGCCGATGATAGGATGTCTAGACCAGTAATCATAAAGACATCAACTAAAGTTGGGGTCATGGGGCCTTGCTGAAAGAGGAAGGCATTCAGAGTGTTGTTCCAGAAGTATGTGGCAGCCAACACTAATGGTTCATCCTTAAGCATGTCGGCTACAGATAATACCAAGCATTGGGCTATTCCAACTTCTTCCCAGTGGCTTTGCTTGGCAGGTTGCATTCTCTTATACCATGCTGGCCAAGATTTTTCCATTGAGGGCCAAGATTTAAGGGTACCGATCCAATGGTTCAGGTTCGGGTTTCTCATCCTATATGGTACCCTGTCAGTTTTGGCTATTATGAATTCGGTTGGGTCCTTGTTGCCGATTAGCCCTAGGTAATATCTCTCATCATTGATCAAGCTTGGGATTACTACTTGGTGCGCAAGATGCTACAATCGAAAGAAGAAGTGGATTTTAGATTCGGAAACCCTGAAATTCGGATCTACGGCTAAGAGCAGAAAAAAGAGGGTTTTGGCCGATTGGAGCGTACCTCGGGGAACTCAGCAGGGGCAGTGGATGACAGAGCAGCAGGGGCCGCCATTGGTGAGCTTGAGGTAGCCGGAAGGGGGAAATTGTCGCCGCGGATTCGAGGAAGCCGAGGATGCTGCCGGAGAGCTCAAGGACGTTTTTTGCTGTTGTGGATTGCGTTTGACGGCGTGAGTTGCTCGGCGCGGAGGAAGCGTTATTTAAAAAGTTTTATAATGGTCGAAACAGACTCGAACTAGGGTTGCGCCAGGGATAAGATTGCACAAAATCCGCAATATTATCATATCGTGGCCTTGGGGGCATGTGTTAACGACCAAATTTGGTAGCCAAGTCCCCGAGTTTGAAGCATGTTTGAAGCAGAGATTGGAGCGGAATTGGGGGAAACGTGCAATCTACAGAAACAGAGGCCGCATCGGCTAAGTTCGAATCGACTGCGGAGCCAGTCGGCTGAGTCCGAGTCGGACCAGGATAGTCGATGGGAGATTCCAACTGAAGATGGAGGTGGAGCCAATCCCGAGAGGAAAGCTTAAACATAAATTATTGGATTCGGTTTCCAGAGTGTGTTAACGATATTGCCATCTACGGATAAGGTCCTACAACGGCAATTGTATCTTCAAGTTAGGATATTTTATATAGTTTCCTTTAGATAATGTCGGTTTGTTTAGAGATTTAGTCTGTAATAGGAATCGTGTCCGTTACAGACTCATTGTATATCCGGGTATAAATATGACCCGAGACCTTGTAAAAAATAACAACACACCTCAATACAACTTCGGCACATCGCCAACCCTTTTGTTTTATGTTTTCTCGACGAGTTCTTGCTTTGCTCTCGGGCTGCATCAGCTTCGATCTCCGAACAAGGTAATTTCTTGTTATAAGTGGCTTGTATCGTCGGGGTTAGTGTTTCCATCATCATGACACTCTAATTCTGATGTTATAAACTTCTTAATTTATCATATGTGGCATATAATCTAGATCAATGTCTACATCTATCTCACGATCGGCTAATATCTCTTGGAGGATAGCCGACAGAGCTAGATCCAGAGGTTGATTTAGGTTATATGGTGAATCTACCATCTTAAAGAGTTCTCATTAGCCTAAATAGATCTCATTTCTCTTTTTGTACTTAATGCTGCATCAAGTTGATCTATTAAGTTGCTCTTAGAACTATACAGATCTATGCGATTTAATGTTTACTATTAGAGATAGTACCGGGGTTTCAGCCGGTCTTACCTGTTTTAATCATCTTTTATGTATTACTACTGCTAGATGTATTAGAACTATCTTTTATATTAAGATCTTAATCTACTTAAATGTGTTAAGCTCTGTATCAATCTATTAGGGTACACTAACAGTCGATTGATCTTTATTTAGCGCATTTAATTCAGATTAATATATTTTTATAAAACATATCGGAGTACTAGCCAATTTACATTAGATCTACGACATCGGCTAGGTTATAAATATATATAATTATTTTCCTAATGTACCTTTGGATCTAAGTGATTTATACTTGTCTCGTATGCTACGATCTATCCCAATCGTTAATCTAAATGTGTTTTGGGATAGCAATTGTATATTTATTGATATCCATAGCCGATCGAGTAACATCTAACCCTAACCAAACGCCTAATTTTGTTTCTTGTTGGTTGTAGGATCAAATCAATTGGCACGCCCGCTCAATCACCAAAGGCGACCAATCTTGGGCCTGCACTGGAGCTAAACAGATCTACCAGGCCAGTGCGTGTAAAAAATTCACACCAACATATATCTTGAGTTATGTTTCTTTGATGGATTCCTAATTATATTGAAGCCCCGCCTACTATAAAGGTAGATCCCCACAGCTAGTGCATGCACGTACAAACTCTGATAAAAAGTTATCTTTGTGCTCTTCCTGTGATGCACCCCACCATAAACAGACAAAAGAGCCCATCGAAAATCGTCGACCTTATTTCGTAAGACAAACTTTATATGGTAATCCCCATTAGTATTATTTTCTAGTTCAAAACTTACTTGATTTACCCCTATTAGCATCCCCCCAGACATACCCCGCGAACATCGCCAATGCCAAACAAAATCAGCCCCCGCAGAGAAATTATCTAGACAATGAGTCGAGAAGCTACTTCTGTTGGTTTCTGATAAAGCTATAATATCAAGTCTCTTATCATTGGCCATATCATGTATGGCCATATCATTTTAAAAATTAGCATGGTCGCGCAGACCTCTACAGTTCCATAAAATCCCTTTCATTTGAACAATTTTTTCTTTGCATGTACCTTCCTATTGAGGGATTTATTTAATTTCATATTTTTTGCCACCTTGATGGGTATGTCAACCAGTACTCCATCAAGGCCCACACTAGTATCATCCATTATTTCCTCTGTCAAGCCGCCACAGGGTCGACTGATAGTGGAAGTGTCAGGATCGATCTCATCCTCCTCTGGTTCAACCTCTTTATCAAGTGAATTATCAATACAAGCAGGTTTCACTCTCTTTTTCTACATCTTTGATTAAATCTATAGAACTTGCAGCTAAATTCTCCTTACTACCCAAACTAATCCCCAGAGCTTCTAAGTTCTGCTTAATAACACAACTAGAAAGAGAACAAATTGAAATAAAAGCTGCATTTTCATTACCTGGGATTATTGATGGCGATTCTTTTCTTTTGCCTTCTCAAGCGAGTGTACATCCTCCGCATCCGTATTCCGCTTGCTGCGCCTCACAGGAGTAAGCTCTCCATCTGACAAAACCGCCATTGTGATAATACTTCCTAGCACCTTCTTTGACCCACCATCAGCAAGCACTCCGACATCTACCATGGCGTCAAGAAGTGTCCCAAGATGCTTATCCTAAGGCACAAACAATCCATGCTCTGTCTCATCAGCCTATATCGCCTCAAATGGTTCTTCATCAAACATAGATGACGGTTGATTCTAGGTATTTTGTGAATCAAAACCTGCTGTCCCAAAAACTACTCCCTTTTGTATCCCTACCTCATCTGTGGGCTGCTTCTGCTACTGTGATTGTTCTGTACTACCCCTTTTTAGTCTTGTCTCCTTCCTCGTCAAATCCTCTACCACAGCCACCTTGCCACCCAAGCGTACTAAAGCTGATGATCCTAAAGGAACCAGCACAGGTACAGCTCTCACCTCCACCCAATGACCCTTCTTGACATCCACAAAATCATGTATTGCATCCCTCATATTGTTCTCTTCCCCTAATAAATCATCTTCATCAAAATCCATGTTCATCTGTGCATCTGATTTATTAACTTCTTTTCCCATATTGTTGTTGTTTGCTATATTTGCTCCACTTGTACTATTGTTGCCATGATTTTGTGCTTCCCTCATCACACTATCCTTAGATGACCCATTCCCATGATCAATATTCCCATTATCTTCAATGTTCCAAATGTTTCATAGCTCGATGTTTGGAAGATAAGGTTCAACTGCAAAATTCAATTGAAAGTATCGGTTACCAATGATGACATATAGCTTTGTCGGAATTGCCTCTCGTTCTAGGACTGACACTGCAAATCGTCCAAAGCTATCTAGTAGTCACCATGTCAACCTCTTGAGTTACCCCAAAAAGAGTACCCAATGCCCACAAAACCATATACTCTTTTAAAATATTCCGAAGGTTTAAAACTCTCATCCATATTATTGGTAGAGCATGGCCAAAATATTCCTCATCTTCGAATTCTTGAAACTTAATAGTCACACCTTGCATTTCAGCATTGAACCTTGTCATCTTTGTAAGATCACCCTTTGTAGGAAAAAGCACCTTGAAGTACTACTGTACCGCTTCTCTTCCCAAGCAAAAGATTCAGAAACCAAAATACATAGAAAAGCGGCAACATCCTCTTCTGACAGATCTTAACCAGAAGTCGAGATCAAAGCCATTCTTGAATCTCTCTTAGCCAGCTGAATTGGTGGATGTGGAATATGAAAACCAGCTAATCCATCTGTTGCTTGACCAACCAACTGTGCTACTGGTTTTGGCTGTATGGGAATCGGACAACAACTCATGGCATGGTCAATGCTTCTGCATATATCACAAGAAACTACTGTCGTGCACTCGACCATAAGATGACCCTTCACCCCACAGCGTCTGCACATTTTAGTAGTAACTGGCTTCTAAATCACCCCCATAGCCCCATTACCAGGTGTTCCAATCACCACATTTTCTATCTACATATCACCTGCTCCAGCAGACCAAGATGAGCCTTGCAAAATTTGGGATTCTTGCGTCGTGTTTACCTTAACAACACCCTGCTCATTCCCTGCTGCTCCCTTCAATGCAGATTGCTGCTGCTCCCCATTGATGCTTTGATGTTGGTCAGAACCTGTTGTCGGCCCTTGCTTCAACACTTGCTTCTCCGGCCTAATTTGTTGTGCCCCCTTGCTGTTGAATAGACTGACATAGTGCCTGTTGTGGATGTGGCAGTGAGGAACCATGAGGAGATATCCTCTGCCACTGAAAACCACGACCCTGCCGGTACCCGATGTTCCATCCACGAGCACCATTGTCTCCGTATCTTCCTCTCCAACCCTGTTCATACGCCCATCCAGGGCCAAAACTTGGTGGATGGACTCCGAGGTTGGGATTGAAACGAGAGCCATTATACTGAGCACCGTCGTTGTGGTGGCCAGACCTGAAGCTGTAACCACGGCATCCACCTTGCACTTCGTCACCTCCACCAGTGCGTCCTCCACCACGTCCAACACCGAATCCCCTTCCTTCACCGCCATCAGCAATGCTGCCGCCATTCCCCCCGTAACTTGCGCCCGCTGCCGACATACCTGCGCACATGACTTGGGAAAATGACGGCGACACCGAAAAAGGTGTGGCGGCTAGGGTTCTTCTGTTGATTACGTCGAGATTGCAATTGCCGAGCAAAAAACGTTCTACCAGCTTTCCACCTCGGCACTTCCTGCGTTCGACCTTGGCACAACCCAATCCAACCTTTACACAAGGCCCACGTCAATCCTCCCCCAGAGGCCCATCAGCCCTTGTGCCTGATTCTGATCGATATTGTTGCTTAGAGTCCAAAACACCTGGATTACGAATTTGAATTTGAATCTGATGCAGTTTATCCTGGGTTTGCTCTAGCGCCAGTGCTGGTGAGGACTGCATGGCCTCGGCTAGAGTAGTATTTGTCCTCTGCCGTCTACCACATTTGGTTTTCACCATGCAGTCCCCAAGGGTCACCGCCGGTGAGACCCTCGGTCGCGGCAGCTTGCTCGACCATGGCTTCACGGTTGCCCGACGAACGTCTGTCAATACTTTCAAGATATTACGTACCAACTTCACTTTCATGTCTATCGACGCCGGAGTTTTTGGTTGTTGTGTTGGATTGATCTCCCGTGCAACAGTCCAACGACCGTTGGCACGCTTGATCCGCGACCTGATCAGGGGCACACAACCAACTCATGGTTGGTGGGCCCCCGTCGCGCAACGCCAGATAAAAGGAAGGAGGAAGTTGGGGCACGGACGCCGAGAGAAAAGTTTGCGCACGCATTCAATCCTAACAAACCCAAAACCCTACACCGATCGAAAGGGGGCGCTGTGAGCGGCGGAAAGTCCACTAAAACCATGCCACCGACGCCGACGACATCACCGACGACCCCATGGCG
This sequence comes from Oryza australiensis, assembly GCA_019925245.2. NCBI lineage: Eukaryota > Viridiplantae > Streptophyta > Magnoliopsida > Poales > Poaceae > Oryza > Oryza australiensis. The sequence continues at coordinate 1,073,886 of JAIFGZ020000311.1, forward strand.
AGCTCATCCATGAAGTCCGACTGTGAGTCTTGCATCTACCTACTGGATTAATGCCTAGAGAGAAATCCTAGCATCTAACAATGGTATCAGAGCCACTCTAGGCATCGTCCTAGTTAGGGTTAAGCACAGAGGATTGAAATATCCCAAACCCAAAGGGGTCGAGTGTCGGATTGAACCCAAAAGGGGCAAGAAAACCAAGAACAAGATGAACCCAAAAGAGGCTAAGAAACATTAAACAAAAAACAAAAGGGGATCTGGGGGAAGAACTCACTTTTGGCTCCTCGGATCCACGCTTTTGTGCCAGCGACCGCCGCAAACCCATCAAGTTCACGTCGTCGTTCCACCCACCATCGTCGTCGTGCGTGTGGCCAAGAAAGGGGCCCCCTCCTGTAGATCCACTCGACGGCGCCGCGCTCATGCTCGGGTGGACGCGACACCGACGAGGAGGCCTGCGGGAGAGCGGGAGGAGAAAGGGGAAGACGGCAGCGAGGGAGAGCAAGGCGACGGCGGTGCAGCTGAGACAAGCGAGAGCGAAGGGGGGAGACGTGCGGAGTGCGGGTGAAACCCTAGGGTTTCCACCGCGCGCGGTTTTGTTCCCCCCGCAAATGGCGCACGGCCGTCGATCTCGATCCAACGGTCAATATTGACTGGGCCAGATTCAGCCCAAGCGGGGTAGCAAATTTTTGGCCCAGGCCCAGGTTGCGCCAGGGGCTTCACAAATGAATAGTGCTGGCCGTGCTGCATGAACAGTGCACAGTAATGTACCTTTTCCATTTTTTGTGCTACATGAACAGTGCCATAGCACTGTACCTTTTCCTTTTTTTAACACAGATATTTATAATTTCTATTTATTTAAGTTTTAAGGTATTGATTATTATTTTCATTATCTTGTGAGATAAAATTCCTAAATTCAAGTTTTTAGGCCAAGTAAAGTTTTATGCATTAAGTTTGATTTTTTTAAAGATGAATTTTAGCCAAGTTTTTACTTTTTCTAATTAATTTAGAACCAACGGGACATTTTAATTAGAATAAGTAAATTACTGTTTTTATGTAGTATGATAATTTTGTCTACTGACCAAAGTTGTTGATAAAATTATTATGCTAATGAGTTTATTGACATGATGATTGATTCTATTTCTGCCCAACGGTGATATAGAATTAAATGTAAGGAGCAATTTGTTTTAATTTGACCAACGTCGAATTAATTCAAATTTTGTTTTCTAAATTTTGTTTCAGGTAATCCTCTGAGTTACATATCGTCCATTGAGCCTCTAAACAGAGGAAATTATAACTCATGGCGAGAAAATATTGAGATAGCGCTCGCGTTATCAGATATTGATCTAGCATTGACAACTGAGTGTCCCATATCCCCTGCTGACCCCGTAAGGGGTGAAGAGGAGAGCCAAACTGATTTTGACAAGCGAGTGCGTGATCATGCACCGCAAAGGATGAAATACGATGTTGATCATGCCAAGTGGGACCATTCAAATCGCAAGTGTTTGATGGTGATCAAGAGCTCCATTATTGAGGCTATAAGGGGTGCAATCCCTGAATGTGTCACTGCTACAGAGTACCTTAAATGAGTGGAGAGTCAGTTTACCGACTGTTCGAAAGCTTATTCAAGAACTCTAATTAAGAGGCTTGTAACAGAGAGGTACACTGGTGGTGGTGTCAGGGAGCACATCCTGAGAATGAGCAACATGGCATCAAAGCTAAAACCCATGGAAATGGGGCTAAGCGAAGAGTTTTTAGTTCATCTGATTTTTGCCTCCCTACCCAAGGAATTTGAGGCTTTTGTTGTTAATTACAACTCACAGCCAAAAAATTGGGGAGTTGAAAAGTTAATTGCCATGTGTGTTCAAGAGGAGGAAAGGATCAAGGGTTCACGTGGTGATTCCATTAACTATGTGAACCACAAGAGGAAGAATTATTATAATTCTTTGAAGAATTATAATAATTCTTCCCCATCTAAGCCACAAGGAAAACCTCAGTGGAACAAAGCCTCCTCCTCTAGGCCACATGGAAAAGCTCCAATGCCTGAATAGAATCAAAGATCTGAGCCTGATTACCATAAAAGGCCTCAATCCATTCAGCTTGAAAGGGACCAGTGCTTATGGTGCAAAAAGAAGGGACACTATAAGAAAGATTGTGTGGATTTCCTTAAGCACTTATGCAAGAGAGGTGAGGATATTATCACTTTTCTAGATGAGTCCCTGTATGTAAGTTATGAAAAATCTACCTGATGGATTGACTCAGGTGCAACTGTCCATGTTGCTAATTCTCTACAGGGATTCAATACGACGAGGAAGCTGCAAAGAGGAGACAGAATCATTAAAGTTGCAAACAGCGTCGCTGTAGAAGCCAAAGCCATTGGAGAACTCCCGCTAGTATTAAGAGATGGTTTTGTACTTCATTTACACGATGTCCTCTATGTACCCTCTTTGCGAAGAAATTTGATTAGTGTCCCACGATTAGATCGTGATGGATTTCAATGTGTTTTTGGAGATGGAGAATGTAAGGTTCAGTTTAATAATAAGTGTTTGAGCATTGCTTTCAAACAAGATGAGCTTTATTTGTTATCACTTGGTGATACCGTGAATGTTTTGAGTAATGAGAATACCTCCCCGTCTATGAACGTGAGTAATAAAAGGAAGAGAACTGATGATGTGTCTTCAAAATTATGGCACTGCCGTTTAGGCCATATTTCAAGGCAAGTATGTTAAGAAAATAAAGAAAGATGCCAAACGTAGCACAGAAATTTTAGAAATAATTCATACGGACATTTGTGGTCTATTTCCTGTGACATCTGTGGATGGCTATGATTCTTTTATAACATTCATAGATGACCACTCTCGTTATGGCTACATTTATCCTATTAAAGAACGGTCAGAAGCATTAGATAAGTTCAAAATATTCAAGGCTAAAGTTGAAAATCAACATTATTTAAAGATCAAGATAGTAAGATCCAACCGTTGGGGGGAGTACTACGGTCGTCATACCCCATATGGCCAAGTTCTTGGACCTTTTGCAAGGTTTTTACAGGAAAATGGTATAGTTTCCTAATACTCAACACCGGGCGAGCCTCAGCAGAATGGAGTAGCTGAAAGACGCAACCGTACCCTAATGGATATGGTGAGAAGTATGATAAGTTACTCTACTCTACCGATTAATTTGTGGATGGAGGCGTTAAAAACCGCCATTCACATACTTAATCGGGTTCCTAGTAAGTCCGTGTCTAAAACTCCATATGAGTTATGGACAGGGAGAAAAACCACATTAAACTATATGCATGTGTGGGGTTGTCCAGCTAAGGCAAAAGTGTTTAACCTGAATATTGAGAAATTAGATCCCAAGATAGTCAGTTGTCATTTCATTGGTCATCCAAAGAAATCAAAAGGGTTTCGTTTCTACTGTCCTGACAGACACACCAAGTTCGTGGAAATGAGGCACGCCATTTTTCTAGAGGAAGAGATGATGAGGGGGAGCATGGTAGCCCGAGAGATTAGCCTTGAAGAGAAGCGGGTATTCGTACCTACTCCGATGACTCAAGAACCTTTTTTCTCGATACCTGTTGTTGTTGCACCGACAGTACGTGACACTGTGGTGACAACACCTGTTGTTAGTTCTCCCGTGGCAACAAGTGAAAATCAGGAACCTGTCCTCCAGGATTCGATAGAACCTGTTGTCACACATGAGGAAGAGCTACAACAGCCCAACTCAGAGGGTGCGCTAGATGTTGAGGCCCCCAGGAGGTCTCAAAGAGTTAGAAAACCGGCTGTCCCAAATGACTATCAAGTGTATCTTAGTGAAGAAATTCAAATGGAAGGAGATCCCACCTCATTTGAAGAAGCCATGAGAAGCGCTCACTTGTCCAAATGGCAAGAAGCCATGGAAGACGAAATGAAATCTATTAGTTGTAACAAAGTCTGGGATTTAGATGTAATTCCCAAAGGAGCCAAGATAGTAGGCTGCAAAATGGGTCTATAAAACTAAGTGTGATTCCAAAGGGAATGTCAAGAAATATAAGGCGCGACTTGTGGCAAAAGGCTTCACGCAAAGAGCAGGAATATATTATAATGAGACATTTTCTCCAGTCTCATGCAAGGATTCTTTTAGGATCATAATGGCTTAGTGGCGCACTATGATTTAGAATTATATCAAATGGGTGTAAAGACGGCATTTCTCAATGGAGATCTCCATGAGGATGTCTACATGTCACAACCGAAAGGTTTTGTCATGAAAGAAAAAGAAAATATGGGATGCCACCTTAAGAAATCCATTTATGGATTAAAACAAGCCTCTAGACAGTGATATTTAAAGTTTGATGAGACAATAAGAGCCATTTATGGATTAAAACAAGCCTCTAGACAGTGATATTTAAAGTTTGATGAGACAATAAGAAAGTTCGGGTTTGATGAGAATAAGGAGGACAATTGTGTTTATGATAAATTCAAGAATGGGAGATTCATCTTCCTCATCCTTTATGTAGATGACATCTTACTGGCTAGTAGTGATGTCCGTCTGCTATTGGAGACTAAGAAATTTTTGTCCTCAAACTTTTAGATGAAAGATCTTGGTGAAACATCATACATTTTAGGAATTGAGATTCACCGAGATAGAAGAAAAGGGGTATTAGGATTATCGCAAAAGACATACTTAGAAAAGATTTTGAAGAAATATAGTATGCATGCGAGCAAACATATGCGTGCTCCCATAGTCAAGGGCGATAGATTTGGGAACTTTTTGTGTCCCAAGAACCGGTATGAGATCGATCAGATGAGAGCGTTTCCATATGCTTCAGCTATCGAAAGCCTAATGTATGCGCAAGTATGTACACGCCCTGACTTAGCTTATGTAACCGGGATACTTGGCAGATATCAAAGTAATCCAGGCATAGATCACTAGAGAATGGTTAAGAAAGCTTTGCGTTACACGCAAGGCACGAAAGGCCTTATGCTAACGTATAGAAGAACTAAATCCCTTGAAATAGAAGTGTACTCAGATTTAGATTTTGCGAGAGACATAGATGACAGAAAATTCACGTCAGGTTATGTGTTCACTCTTGCGGGTGGGGCTTGTTAACGACTAAATTTGGTAACCAAATCCCTAAGTTCCTGCCGAGATAGGGACAGAATCGGATTGGAAGAATAGAGGTCATGTCAGCTGCGAAAAGATCGGCTACGAGGTCAATCGGCTGAGGTTGGGTCGGACAAGGATAGCCGATAGCCAATGCTGAGTCAGAGGAGGGGATAAAACCGTTTCCAATGAAAGTGCTTAAAGATAAATAGAAGATTCGATTAGCAAATTACGCGTTAAAAGATGTTGCCATCTACGGATAGAGTCCTGTAACGGCAATTGTATTTATAAATTAGGAATTTATTTAGACTGTCTATTGTAATGCGGCATGGGTCCTTATCCCGAGATATTGGCGTATCTTAATAGTAGATTAGATAGAGACCAGGGTCTGTACAGATAATGTTATTCTTGGGTATAAATAGGAGCCGAGATCCCTTTAATTAAAACATTCACACAATCAATACAACCTTCTGCGCATCGCCTCCTTTTTCTTCAGACGAACAACTGATCCGGCTTCAGGCTGCATCGATTCGATCCCCGAATTAAGGTAAATGTTTGTCGTTAGTGGTGTATCTCGTCGAATTTAGTGCTTCCATCGCTATGACACTCTAAATTCGATGATTTATGCTACGCTAGTTATCATATATCACATATAATCTAGAACAATGTTTAGATCTGTCTTGACATCGGCTTGTTTCTGTCAAGAATCAGTAGCCGATAGAGCTAGATCTAAAGGTTGTCCTAGATTATATGCGATATCCACCGTCTCAAGGTATTTACATCAGCTACAGTAGATCTGGTTGTTCTTTTTATACTTAATGCTACATCAATATTGATCTATTAAGTCGTTTTTAGAGCTTTTTATGATCTATTCGGCTAGATGTATATATTTAGAGACAGTGTCGGGGTTTCAGCCGGTCTTATCTGTTTTAATATTCTTTTGATATATTAGCTATCAGGTTTATTAAAACCACCTCTTATATTAAGATCTTGCTCTAGTTAAATGCCCTAAGCTAGAATCAGTTTGTTAGCCACGGCCGACAGCCGACTGATCTAGGTTTAGTGCATTTAGCTTAGATCAATTTCTTTTCATAAGATGAATCGGGTACTAGCCGATTCACGTTGGACTTACGATATCGGCTAGGCTATTAAAGCATATATTTATTATCTTATTGTATATTTGGATTAAGTGGTTAATACTCACTCGGCGCAGCCGATCTATTCTAGTCACTTAGTTTATATACACTTCGGGATAACATATATATAAATTGACTCTTGCAGCCGATCCAGTAGGATCTAACTTAACACTTAACACATATATCTTTATTTTTCTTGTTGGTTAACATATCAAACCAACTGGCACGCCTTGTACAGCATAAGTAACCGAGAAGGACCTGCACTGGAGTTAAGCAGATCTTCCAGGCCAGCGCGTGAGAGAAATTTCTCATCAACAAGGCTATACCGTGGAAAAGCTCCAAGCAAGTTGTGACAGCGTCGTCTACGATGTTCACTGAGTTCGTAGCATGCTATGAACCACGGGATAGGTGAAATGGTTAAAGAAATTTATACCCAGTTTGAGAGTTATAGACAGCATTGAAAGACCGCTCGGAATGTACTGCAACAATGAGCTAGCAGTGTTTTATGCTCACAACAACAAGTCAAGTGGTGCTGCCAAACACATTGACATCAAGTATTATGTTGTGAGAGAGAATATCCAGGATCATACTATTAGTCTTGAGCATATAAGTATGAAGAAAATGCTTGCGGATCCGCTAACGAAAGGCTTTCCGCCCAATGTGTTTAGAGAACACTTAGCAGGCATGGGATTATGGGAAAGCCTATGATTTCTGGATAGTGAGGGGCCCAAAGCAAGTCAAAGAATCCATTTCAAAGTAGAAAAGTGTATCGTAGTTGTTGAATCCAATAGTACATAACTGACTATTGTGATGATACATACTCTATATACTTATCTATAATGAAATGGGTACCAAGTTAAGTATAGTAAATTTAGATAAGGTGATATCAAGGGGAAGAATGTTGGATTGATCTCCTGTGCAATGGTCCCACGACCGTTGGCACGCTTGATCCGTGTCCTGATCGGGGGCGCACAACCAACTCATGGTTGGTGGGCCCCCGTCGCGCAGCGCCAGATAAAATGAAGGAGGAAGTCGGGGCACGAACGCCGAGAGAAAAGTTCACGCACACATTCAATCCTAACAAACCCTAAACTCTAGACCGATCGAGAGGGGGCGCTGTGAGCGGCGAGAAGTCCACTAAAACCATGCTGCCGACACCGACGACATCATCGACGACCCCATGGCAAGCTCATCCATGAAGTCTGACGGTGAGTCTTGCATCTACCTGCTGGATTAATGCTTAGAGAGAAATCCTAGCATCTAACATGTTGTGCCCGCCGGCGGACCAACGAGTCTTGCAATGCTAGCTCCGCCTCATATAAATGTTCTTTTGTGTAACCATGGTTGGAAGCATGTTGTACTAAGTCCGACGAACACGGTGACTGAGAGCCGATTTCATCATCAGAATCGTCATCATCCAAAAGTGCCCAGAATTTTGATTTAACTCCAATCGGACGGAGGTCCGCCACAGGATAAGGCATAAGCCGAACATCACAGTCACCGACGAATTTCCATCCGTCGTCCTCCTCCTCCGTCCTTTCATCTATTGAATGATTCGAAATTCTTACCTTAGCCTTGCTAACTTTCTCTACCGATCGCCAGCAAGGATCCGACATCGCTGGAATGCATGGTTGTCGATGGGGAGACCTCCGTTGCCCTCTGTCACCTAGCGTCGCCGCTTCTCCTGCCTCGCCACCGAAAACTGTCCTCCCGGCAACGTAACCGGTCACCGAAGGTATGCGTCGCTGAGGATATCCCGCAGCCGTCCCCGGGCGGCGAGGTTGCAGAGGAGGCGCTCCGGTTGAAACAGATCACATGCCGTGAAGCCGTCATGCCCCAAATCAGAGAAATGACAAACCTGATTTTTGCCGGAAATGAAACAGTGCGCCCGTTGCCGCACGACCGGCAACAGCAGTCAGCTGCCGAGAAGCTTCCCCGGCGCACGCACTTACCGTCGATGTGTTCCTTCAAATTTACCCACCGAAAGGCGCGGATCCCGGCAATCTAATGAGAAACCTGAAAATTGCCGGAATTGGGCGCCGGCGTCGACGCTGCTGTTCGCCGTCCCTAGAGGGAGGCAAACCCACCCAACCCCGTCGCTCGCAGGATGAAGATGGCCGCCGCCGCTCTCAGAGACCGCCGCAAACATGAGTAACTGGTAGATGCAGATTGGTAACGCGGTGGAGGACTTGGCGGCAAAGGGGCCTGGAGCGGCGTCCTCGTAGTTGGTGGTCCAGCGTTGGTGGACTGGTGGCCTTATTTTGGTACTAATTTATCAGTTAGTACTGAATTTATCCTTTTTATAAGTGTAGTAAATTATAGTACGTGTTTAAACATCGCCAAAATTGGATGGCGAAGCAGACGCATATACTGTTTGTGTTGAATGCTAGATTTTCATATAATTCCGACTAATCACCTGTATTCCGATTAAACAATGAGCGCACACAAAGGTTGTTGATTTTTGTAAAAAAATTTACCCGTAAGGTCTAACACTTGGTCACTATTTATCATATATCATAACTTTTTAAAAATAAGTCTTGTATAAAACAAAAACAGAAAATAGAAAAATGTTAACAGGGAGCAAGGTAAATAATTTTGGGAAAACCTTATAAATTCTTACAATTTTTTTAGTTCTTACTTTTCATTTAAATTGGAACGGTCATTGCTATAACCAGTGCATCATTTTAACTCTTAGATACTAATGTACTTCCATCTATCCTATGCCGTGTCATTATGAGTTTCTGCATATATTGTTGCTCATACAAGACACACTAAGATTTAATTATATAATTGGTTCAAAAGTTATATTTTTTAAATTTTAAATTTTAATACTCATCTTGTCTGTCTTAATTTATTAGCAATGGTACTTTTAATTTTAATTTATACTCAGACACGTTTCCTAACCAAACTAAGTATGCCGATGATAAAAAGATTATAGATAATTTCTTATAGATATTAATTAAAGATTGCACAACATAACGCTAACAAATGGCTTGAAAAATTATCAAAGCATGCTGACAAAGAAAATTTATCGAGAATTTGTGCTTTTGAAGCATGGTAGATGTCATCCAGTTAATATTTCGCTTTTATAACTTCCTCATATTTGCTATTTTTAAGAGTCGGTAAATTAAAGTCCGGCATAAATAAAAAAGAATACTCACAATGTATACCGGGTAGTAATGCATTCGAATGAAAAAGACGCAATATTGTGATGGCAGACTCGGTCCTTACATAGAATATAATTTTTATTTAAATATTGTAATAGCTAAATATGGGATTGATAGTTATGATAACTAATGTTGAAAAGCATCAATTTCAAAAATACTAAACATGCATATTAAAATAATAAAATATTATTGTATAATTTTATACAACATTAATGACAATGTCCGCGTATGTGCGTGTGAGCTATCTATGTAGTTAGGCCAGTCTCAATGGGATTTACGGTTTCATACGCATTAAATATAGTGCCACCTCATCTTTTTTCATGAAACTGGAAGGAGAGAGAAGGAAAACGTTTCATCTCGATGAAGCGAGATAGCGGTGTTTCCTATGACTAGGAAACGGCATGAAACGCACGTTAAGGGGAAAAGTTTCTTTCATCTCGATCCCGTGCGCACGATTGCATCCAATCTATCCCGTTTTCAACGCCTATCTCCCGTGCCAAACCCACGTCGAACTCCAATCATCCCGCACCGCCGCCCGTATTCTCCCGTCCCCTTCTTCGGCCATCCCTCTCCATCCGCCAGCCACCCCATCAGCCATCTGTTAACACCAGAATTTGGTAAGCCCCGGAGTCTTCATCGGCCCAAGGTTCATATCGGCTCAAAGCTAGTATCGGCTTAGAGTTCTGCATCGGTTGATGGGGGTTTTCTTTTATCAACATCTTTAGCAGTCGGATTCTTGTTAGATTCGGTTTGGGAAAGTCTTATCCAGAAGAAACCGAGTTTAGGGAGGATGCGGCTTGTCTATATTAATTAGGAAGAGATTGTTAGCTTTCTATTTTATCTTTAGAAAAGTGTGTTAGTGTCCAATAAGGACTCGGTTTGTTTCCTTTTATCTTTAGAAAAGTTTGGATTGTAATATGTTAGGATCTTTGTTAGCCTATGGATATAAATATGTAAGTCCGAGGTTCATGTAATTTATATCTCACGATCAATACAATTCGGCGCATCGTCACCTTTTACATTTTCTACTTTATTTATCATCCAGTGGAACTTGGCACCTGAAGCGGGGCTGCATTGGCTTCGATCTTCGTCGAAGGGGTAAGTCTAATGTTCCGTCGGCCCAGGCAATTGTATTGGCTATGTCGGCATCATCCAAGGCTGCATCAGTATACTTGATCTCTTCGATTGCTTCGGTTTGGTTAACAAATTTGCCTGTTTATTTATCATATATCTCTATTGATCTAGTCCTAGTATCTCAATTTAGCTCTATCAATTGTCTCTCGCTTCAGAGTTTCTATCGGTACCGACTAAATTATTTACTAGATTAGATTAGCTTAGGCATCTACCTCCCTGAAAATCAGTCAAGGGCTTGATTGTCTAGATATTGTGTTTCTTTTCATACTTAGTGCTGCATCAGTTCAGTTTGACCTACTAAGTCTGATTAGAACCGTAATCTCTAGCCTGCCTGTTGGCTACGTGTCACATACCATAATTTTGGAATGAATGGAAGATATTAGAAATAATGGACAATGTAGTGTACACCAAAATTTTGCTTGAAATTATTAGGAATGATTTGGTGGTACATTTTAAAATTTTGTGTATATGCATATTAGAAGCATAAACATATAAAAACTCAACTAATGGACTTAAGAAAAATGGTTGTAACAACTCAACAACCTGAACAAATTGGTGCAAATCTTTTGCAAAACCTGGAAGACAAATGTGGAATTTAAATTTATTTATCAAACCAAAATCTAGACCAAAACACTCTCTAAAAACTCTTAAGTTCTGAAATTTTGATAGAACACTGTAGCCTTTTTCAACCCAATGCCAAAATTCGACCAGGGACCTCCAGTCTGTGAAATTTGACTAGAAGTTCAAACGTTTCCTTACAACTTTGCTATTGAACATAACCCAAAATCTGTCTAGAAATAATTTTAAATGGAGCCCAAAGTGGTAAAGTCACCACTGAGATCCAGGTAGAGAATTTTCTAGTTTGCACTTCTCTCACTTCTTCCACTGCCATGTGGGCCATACCGCATGGAGGGACCTAGGTGCCAGTCTCACAACGTTCCTCTTTCAGTCCCACATGCCAAAATGCATGCGCCACGCGCGAGAGCACGCGTCGGCCGCAGCCGTGCCAACCGACTCATCCTCTCTCCCTCCGCCGGCGCTGCCATATAAGCCGACAAGCCGGCACGCTCTCTCTCTCCTTTACACCCTTGTCCTGTTCCATGGAAGAAACTAGGCAGCCAACCTTGAAATCGCCAGGAACACGCTCGTGAACTTTTCCGTCGACAAGAGAAACCCCTGCCATCATCGATAACCGATGAGCCCCATCTCTGTTTGATCTGTGTTCTTCAGTCTTCTCTCAGCACCCTCTCTAATGTTGTCGGAGGCATCTCTTTTGATGTAGCCGAACTCCTGGAACGCAACCAAGCCGACTCATGAACTCCGACGCGCTTTGCACGGGCCGCCGCATCACCCCGCTCGTCGACAGGACTCCACGGTGCGTCATTGATTAGACCTTTTCGCCAACATGTTCACCAGTACCTAACAATGGTTAATCCGAAAGGAATCGATGCGAGGTGCATTGTAGAAGAAACCCCCTTCTCCTTCCCCAACTCCGGCCGCCGACTCCATTTCTCTCTTCCTCCCTCTCTGGTGAGTTTCGGCGCGATTCTTTCCGTTGAGAGCTACCATGTGCTTGACTAAACCAAGGCCCGTGCCGCCTTTGAACAGCTGAAGGCCGAGGAGCCCCAACGACGTTTAAACGTGGAGGGAGCGCCACCGCTTCGAAGCTCCGCATGACGCCAACGATGACCAGACCTCGCCAACGCCAACCCATCGCTCGGTAAGCTTCCTAATAGTCCCTAGAGCCTTTACCATACGCATGCATGCACGAATATAGCCACTAAGGTGACATGCACCAACAACCCGATGCTTAGCATCGCCCGCAACGTCGTCGATGATGATTCTGGTGACTGCAACGAGCAAGAGAGCCACCATTAGCTTCACCTTAAGCCTCTCTAGCTTCCCCTTTTGGCTGCAACCCGAGATCGGCAGCCATTCACCGCCAGCGCCAGCAAGAAGTTCACCGGGACGCCGCTGCCCTGTTCTAACCGGCCGTGTCCCGCTGACAGGTAGACCCCACTCCATTAGGCGCTAAGGATCTGAGTTAGAAATGGTTCAAAACTTGTAAGGACTGATTAGTAAAAATACTAAATATGACATGTGGACCCAAGACCTAATTATAAATAGAAGAAACTATACGGACTCCTAATGAAGATGTTTAATACACGTGCTAAAGGACCCCGGGTTGATCCCTGGAAAACCTAGGGGCCTTTTTGCATATTAGCCTATGACTGACAGTGGACCCCATGATTTTCTATTTTGTAAATATAAAAGAAAATAGTTGTAGGAATATCTTTCCAAAATAAAAACCTTCTCAAAACTTGTGAAATTCATACAAACTCAAATATAGCTCATATGAAGATGAAACTAATTTCTATAGGTTCATAAAGTTGTGAACTTTAATGTTGTAGAATAAAAACATGTACTTGCAGGAAGAAATTTATTTCTAGGATTTTATATGAAGATTAGTTAACATAAACTATGATCTAACTTGTAAATTTATAGAAAATTCATTTCTTCTCCAAATGGAGTGAACTAAATTTCTGTAGAATCAGCAAAGTATGAACTTTAATTTAGTAATATCAAATTTGACACTTTCTGTCATATCCTAGAAATCTTGTACTTGAATGAAAGGAGAAAATGTATACTGTAAATTTGAACCCAAAAAATTTCTTTTGAACAAAGAGTGAGTATTCGGTTTTCCATGTACAATAGGGTGCATATGCATGGTGAGGAGAAATTCCTTCTTGGAATTTAATTGAAAATAGCCCAAGAAAAAATTGAGTAAAAGAACTAAAGACGGTAAATGTCCTCAGCAAACAAACCACAAGGTTTAGGGGCACATCATTAAGATTTATGAAGAGAATTAGTGTAAAGACTAGAGTTAATCCTAGGAGGTTTCCTAAGTGCTAGAGCTGGCCGACACAGAACCCTGGGACAAACTTTGAACTGTTGCCAAAATTAATCCAGCAAGCCCCAGGCGGTGAAACTTGGCAGTATTATAGTTTGAGTCGAGCTTTACAACTTTTCCATGGGACACCATCCCTGAATCTGCCTGGAAATAGGTTTAAATGAAGCCCAAAGTTGGAAAGCTAGCACTGAAACTAGACATGGAAAATTTTAGCCTCTTCCATCTCTCCTTCCTTTGCACACTGACAGGTGGGCCAAACCAACCTGTGGGACCACATTGCCAGCGTCACACTGTGTTTCAGCTCGTCTCACTTGCGCAGATGCCCTTGCCATGCACACTCGCACGTGTTGCTCGCGAGGAACGCGCCGTGCACACGTCGCCCCGAGCCCGACACCTCTCTGCGTCGTCGGCATGCAAACAAAACCCGACCGCCTGACCAACGCTGCACCCCTCCTCAGTCGATTCACATTCCATGAGAAGACAAGAGATGACCGTCCTCAAAGCACCGAGAAATCACCAGTGAATTCCCTCCATCGTCGAACAAGATCCGAACGCATTTGCACTCCGGTGAGCGACTCCTTCAGCCAATGCCCGTTCTAAATCCTATGACCAATGTTCTCTCTAATCCCCAAGTCTCACTCGAAATGGTGCAGCCGGTGATCGGGAACACCGCTGAGCCGAAGCCGTGAACCGTGAGCTCTGCATCACCCGTCGCCGAACCACCCGCTCGTCGCCGGCTGTCTACGATGAGCCCCTGTCCGAACCTTTTCGCCACCATGTTCGTGATACCTAACGATGGTTGAAACCAAAGGAATTGACCAGAGAAGCACCGAGGAAGGAAAACCCCTTTTCGTCCCCAACACCGACCGTCGCCGTCGATCCTTCTCATTTCTCTCTCCGGTGAGTTTCGTACTGATTCCTATCAGTTCAAGCACCCCCATTGGTCCCTTGTCAACATCTCGCATATGCTTCGCAGCCGACCACCGGAACTCGCCGACACCGTTCACCCGAAGCAAGGAAACGCCGCCGAGAAGCCCGCACGGCGCCACGGCCTACTTGGACCTCGCCAGCCCCACTTTGTTGCTCGATAAGTACCCTCAGCTCCCCTAGATGCTATTTCCATTGCATGCAAAGCCCGACAAACACTAGAATTGCACATGCACGTCGAACCCGAGACATGGCACCGTCATCGCCACCGGCCACTATCCCAACCACGGTAGCTAACAAGATGACCCCATTAGGTTCGCCATGGAATCTGTTATCTTTTCTCTGTTGACCACGACCTCTCACCAGCCATCGTTCACCGCCGGCGCCGGCGAGAACCTCGCCGCACGCCGCTGCCCTGCTTTCCTCTCACCGAGCCACTGACGACCGGGACCCATATGTCAGGCGCCAATCCCTTGTTTAAACGTTAAGCAGTCGTCGACAGTTGGGACCCACTGAGCCAAGCGCGCCATTAGGCTCTTTAAAGCGCCTGCTACCGCTGACATGTAGGCCCCACGCTAAATAAAAGATTAAATCTGAATAGAGGTGTTTCAAACAGAAAAGTAGCTGCGCTTTGAAAATCTGTAGAAAATTGAAAACACATCTTTTGACTTGGAATAAATTTTGTTAGATCCGTAAGATTATGTACTTTAATGTTGGCGAATAAAAATGACTACTCCCAGTAGCAGATTTAGCCAGAAAAATTCATTTCATAAACACTATGAAAAAGGGCAGGTTAAACTTGTAGAAATCATAGGAAAATCACCTTTGCTCCAAAAAATGTGAAACAAAACTCTGTAGAAACTGTAAAAGATACACTTTAGGACAAAAATAGGAAACCATATGCCTTCTGTGGTAGAAAACCCACTTATAGATTTATCTAGCAAAGAGTTATTTTAGAACACTTAGATTTCCAAAAATCATAGTGGGATTTACGGTGATTTTGTTCTGCCTGGTTATTTTGCAAAAAACCCCTTGAGTTTTTTCCAAAATTAACCCGCAGTCCCAATGCTGAAAAGAAAAGGAGGGCTTGGATGAAAAGAAAGGGAGAGATGCCACGTCATAGGTTCTCAACCGAATCCGAAATTAACACGAATTCTTTCGCGCTTTTTATCCCGCAGCAGTCGAACACATGTGCGGCAGTTTTTTTTGTGCGGAAATGTTCTATCCCAACGCAGTAATTTTTTTGGCACATCATCCGGCGGCACGCCATTGTCAGGCATCCGGCGGCAAAGCAAATCATCCGACAGCAAAGCAAACCAAATCAGTACTGTTCCGGCGGCAAAGCATCTGACGGCAAAGCACCGTTCTTGCTGCTAGGTGTTGTTTGCACGTCGCGGGAAGGATCAACAAAATCTGGAAAAGATTTATTCTTCGGATGGTATGTACAATAGAAGCTATTTTTCTTTGATGATCAGGATAAGTTCAATTAATCTTTGGTCCCCATCCCTGCGTCCCTCTCTCTTGTCCTCATCCGCGTTGCACCCCGCGCCGCGCCTGCGCTCCTCCCTCCCATCGCTGCTCGGAGCTCCCGCGCCGCGCCTGCGCCCCTTCTTCCCGTTCCCATCCACGTCGCGTCTCGACTTCACCCGTTGCAACGCATGGGCACAATTGCTAGTCAACTAAAAATAGCACACCTACCAGAGAGCCCATAGTTTAGTCCTGAACAAATTAGAAAGATACGATGCTATAATCCTTACACTACAAAATGGACTATAAATAAGCCTCTCACTTTAAAAGGGTAAAATCTTAATAAAAACCTCACTTAATATGTCAATCTGAAACTAAAACACCTGCATCTCATATGCATTCATCTTAGTACGTTAAGGTTGTAACGAATGTTTAAGATCTAAGTTCTTGTACATTTACATTTGACGAACCGTCGGCATCCTTCGAGGAACTCGCATACTCGTACGATCCAAAGAAGAAGAACCAGGCAAGTCCTCACCTCCCCCTTTGAACACATTGATCCTAGTTTTATGGAGGTTATTTTAAATGGTTGGGAACTTGCATGATGTTTGATGTATAAAACTAAAATCTTGATACAAATGTGTTGATACTACACTGATGTTGCATGCCTCTGAAAACTCCACTTACCACCTTAGCCGATTCCAAACCTTAGAAATAATCAGAAGCTAAAATATAGTGAACCAATCTGAAGTCTCATGACTTATTTATCCCCATGCTTAGTTTGCTAGTACTATATATTTTCCCATGAATATTGGGCTATGTAACGATGTTTGATTTGAAAAGTTTCTATTTCCAAAAGCTATGTGACACAAGTATGCTTTATATTAAGAACAAAACACGGTACAACTGGTTTTCAAGTTTAGGCCGCAAGTGGTATACATATGGTGTTTAGTTGTATACCGATAGGGGGAGTGTGTGCCCAGACTACCCTAAGGACTTCACTCCACGATTATTCATCTCGAATATAGTACAACCACTTGTGCTAGTATGGGATAGCCCTAGCTTAGTTTATTATTTGTGGTTTAGCCTTACATTTTGGTAGGCCGAAGTGTATGAGTTCGTATAACTCAGAGGAGCTTCCTAATGCCCCGACGAGGCAGTTAGGTGACTAAGCTTGTCCAATACAACAATAATGTGCCACGTGGGTGGGTTCCCGTCGTGTCTGCCCCCACGACATTAAGTTTAAGGCGTGGGCCCGTCACTTAACGGTCCTATACCGTATATCCAAAATGGTATAGGATGGAGGGAACACATATCGTGCTGGTGTAAGGCTAAATCACAGATAGTTGAAGGGCTTTGTTGTGTATAATAAATTGGATACTTATGTATCGCGTACCATGCTTTGCATGATTATTATGTCACATCACGTGGGTAAAGTGTACACACTCTGCAGAGTTTAAAACTAATCGGTTAGCTGTGCTTACAGTTACGAGCGTCGTGTGAATGTGTCGTGGGTATAGTTTTCATGTGTTTGAGAATATTTGTACAACTCTTTACCAAAAGTATTCAAAATTTCATACTCTAATTTATTTCTTTGCTGCCCTGACAAGGCAAAGGATGGATGGTTTATGAACAATATACTCCTTTGCTGCCCCGTAATGCAAAGTGAAAAACTTTTATGAGTTATACTATGTATTAATGCCCAATATAGAAAACTACTTATTTGCTAGAATTTATTTCTCAAACTTGGGTATTTCCAATTGGGCTTTGCTAAAAGAAAGATAGCTTTGTGCTAAAATGAAACCCCACATGAGCTTCTTCTTGATATTGCCTTACATGTAGTCTTAGGCTTGCCGGGTGCTTGCCAGTACAATTTATTGTACTGATTCTTGCTATGTGTGTCTATACATGTTTGTGCATAGACATGGTTTCGGGGAAACTCCTCCCGAGGAGGAAGAATTTGTCAAGGAAGTATCATTCTACCCGGACGGTTCATACTAGGGCACTCTCTAGTCGGTTGGAGAAAGATCCTCGGGAATGTTGTTTGCTTCCGTTTGCTATGACTATCTATATAGCTATTTGGCCTGATGGCCATATGTATCTCTAAGACTTATTATGTTGTAATATCTTATGACTCATAATGGGTCATTGAACCAGTTATCAATACCATATGCTTGGATAAAAGTGGTTAGCCCGTTCTTTTTGTTAGGAACGTATTAACCACGAGTATGAGTTAAAGATAATTGAGACAACATAGATCTTTGGCCATTTGATGTCAAGTCTCCTGATTGTGTAACACATCTGGTCGCCTCCATCGAGTGGTTCGACGGGAACAATCCAGGCTAAAGTTGACTGGCAGGCTAAAGGCCCAGCGATGTCTCGGTTATCTCTCTCTCTCGGAGCGTCGAATGTCTTGCTATACTTTGGAGAGGAATGGTTGAGTTTCATTCAGCTCCCAAGTATATCGAGAGGTCCGGAAGCGTCCCGACACTTTCTGCAACTTAATCAACATTAATAAATTGTATATTAAAAATAACCACCATATGTACACTCTAATTTCTAAACATTATAGAAAATTCATCCTAACTCCAAAATTTACAAACTAAAACTTGTTGGAATCCTATTTATTTGCTCTACATGATGATAAAATTTTTTAACATGACAGAACATAAAGGTTTAAACCTCAAAATTCAGAGATGCATATAGTTCCATATTTAACATATGAACACTTTGGAAATTTGAAAAAATATTAAATAAAAATTGTTAAAGATGTAAACTCCTTCACAGGAAATAGCCAATATAAAACAAAACACATCTAATCCATGAAAAGCATTCATTTTTGAGCATATTGGATTTCTATGCATGTTTGTAATTTAAGCTTTTGCATATGTATATTAGACGATTCGCAGTCGAATCATGAGGAGGTTTACTATATAGCTGAACAAGGAGAGGAAGAGCAAGGCAGGTTTTACACCTTCCTCTTTGATCACATTGAACCTATGTTTTGGAGGTTATTTTGAGAAGGGTTGCAAAATATGCATGTTGATTGTACAATACAACACTAAAATTTTGTAAAACATATTAGCTCAACTCCTTATCATGCATTCTCACTTAAACTCCACAAAATACCTTAGCCATCATTCCTAACCCTAGAAACAATTCAGTTTGTCATCTATAAGCATGATGCTTGAGATCACAATTATTTGAGAATGCTTAGTCTTGCTTAGTGGTATGTTTTCCTTATCATTTGGGCAAATTATATGTAAAATGATTTGATTTGTAATCTGAAACTATGATGATTAAATGTGATATTTGCCAAATAAAATGTTGGAAAAATGTGGATTTTAGGTCTGGGCCTCATGTGGTACGCATATGGTGATTAGTTGTGTACCGATAGGGGGAGTGTGTGCCCAGACAGACTTGAGGACTTCACTCATTGCATGTTCATTTCAAATACAATACAACCACATGTGCTAGTATGGGATAGCCCAAGCTTAGTAAATCATTTATGGTTTAGCCTTACATTTTGGTAGGCCGAAGTGTATGAGTTCGGATAACTCAAAGGAACTTCCTATTTGCCCTGACGTGGTAGTTTAGGTGACTAAGTCTATCCAATACAATGGTATTGTGCCACGTGGGTGGATTCCTATCGCGTCCACCACCACGTTGTTAAGTTTAAGACGTGGCTCGCCACTTAACGGTTCTATGTCATATTCCAGTATGACTAGGATGGAGAAAACACATATCGTGCTGGTGTAAGGCTAAATCATGAATCTTGGAAGAGCTTTGTTGTGTGTAATGAATTGGATACTTACGTATCGTGTGCCATGTTTTGCATGATTATTATTTCACATCATGTGGGTAAAGTGTACGTACTCTGCAGAGTTAAAACTAATCGATTAACCGTGCTCACGGTTAAGAGCGGCGTGTGAATATGTCATGAGTATAGACTTGTGTTTTAATCTTCTAAATGCTGAACTTAAAAAAACTTCAAAATGTGATGAAACTTGTGACTTATGTCCCTGCTGCCATGGAAGGCAGCAAGGTGCTATATTATATATGTTTATTCTCTATTTCGTTTCCCATTTGGCTAAGAGTATGCTTGCTGAAATTTACTTTATGATCAATCTGAATTTTGGAAGCGAAGTTTGTCAAACAAAATCAGCTTTATGCTAAAAGAGCCCTGTGAGAGCCTCACTTTGAATATACCTTGCATGTAGAGTGTTAGGTTTGTCTGTTGCTTGCTAGTATAATCTATTGTACTGACACTTGCTTCGTATACATTGTTTTGTTGTATGCATAGACTTGTCTGCAGAACAGATTCTTCCTGAGGAGGATGAATTCGTTGGGGATATTTCTTTCTTCCAGGAT
Source organism: Oryza australiensis (assembly GCA_019925245.2). NCBI lineage: Eukaryota > Viridiplantae > Streptophyta > Magnoliopsida > Poales > Poaceae > Oryza > Oryza australiensis. Next base: position 1,094,075 of record JAIFGZ020000311.1, read on the forward strand.
GGTTCTTACTAGGATCTACCCTAGTTGGTTGCATGAAAGATCTTTTGGGTAGAAGATGCTTCCGCGAACTCAAATATTTGGCTGGTCAGTCATATTTATCTAAGCACTTGATGTATGCACTATCTAATACTTAGAACATAGCACTTATTAAGTTAGAGATATCAGATGCTTGGATGGAAGTGCTTAGTGTGTTCCTTTTGTTAGGAACATCCTAATCATGAGTATAAATTAAAGATAATTGAGACAATGTAGATCTTTAGCCATTTTGTGTCAAGTCTCCTGAATGTGTAACACATCTGGTCGCCGCCTTCGTGTGGTTTGACAGGCACATATCAGGCTGAAGTTGACTGGCAGGCTAAAGGCCCAGCAAGGTCTCAGTTATTTTTCTCTCAGAGCGTCGAATGTCTTATTATGTTTGTTGGAAGAATTGGTGCATTCCATTCATCCTTCAAATATAATAAGGGGTTTAGAGGGCGTCCCGACACTACCATTAAGGGTTTCATTGGGGTTTCAGCCGATAAGTTATCTGGACGTTGCATCAGCTTACAAGGATTGCATATGAGTTGGTTTTTAGCCAATGACAACAAATATTCATCGTTCATTGCTTATCTTTTTGATTTTATGCCATCGGACCTCCAGCCAATGTGTGCTTTAATCTTCATATCAATATCTATTTTATCATGTGATTGGTTTATACTATATTACATTACTATATCATTGTGTTATCGTCGGCTGATCACCTTTACATAGATGTTTTCTTAGCACACGGCCGATGGATTAAAACCCTAATTGCATTGGCCGACATCAGCATCGGCTGGAATCGCGCCATCGGCCTATCGACCGATCGACTGTTTTGGTTATTGGTCTATCGGCCAATATGCTTTATGTTTTGCTGCTTTGTATATCTTGTCAGTGGCAGGATCAAACTGACTGGCACGCTCATGCTTTGTCGATTTTAGGACCTGCACTGGAGCTAAGCAGATCTCCCAGGCCGCATGTGTGGCACGCGAGATCCATGTCGACGGTACGGATTTGGCATCAACACATTTTTGGCACGCCTAATGGGACAGTGTTTTTACAACAGTTTTTTTACACGGCTCATGGGACCCGTAATTGCAACAAGATGTATGGTAAAGAAGTCAAGGCCAAGGAAGAATGATCTTTCAAGCCGATGAATGATGAGACGCTTCAGGACAGAGTTGATAAAATCGTTCATCGTGCAGTGTTCGATCAATCTAGAGTTTTGACAAGTACATCACATGGTTTGATCGAGGAGATAGTTCCTAGGGTAATTGCCTTAGGAAATCAGCATGGGGAGCAAATTGGTGAACGATCTCCACATCATCGGCAACAGCAATATTGGCTCAGGGGGCAAATTGATGAGTATAAGCATGGAGGGTCACAACAACAGTATCGGCTAGTAGAAATTCAAAGGTATCAGTCTGAAGAAGATATGGCCGATATGATTACAAAAGTAATTGAGGAGCAGTTTGAAATTAAACCCAAAGATCAAACTTTTGTGTATTGGCTGCCATATCCTGAGTGGTTTGATAGGGTTCCACTTTCAAGGCGGTACAAGGTTCCAGATTTCTCCATGTTTTCAGGGCAGGATGGTGTATCTACAATGGAACATATCAGCCGATTCTTAGCTCAATGTGGGCAGGCATCGGCTGAAGAAGCTCTGAAAGTTAGACTTTTTCCATTGTCTTTGAATGGATCGGCCTTCATATGGTTTTCATCATTGCCACCAAACTCTATCAGAGGTTGAGCTGATCTTGAGAAGCAATTTCACGTGTACTTCTTTGCTGGGGTTGATGAGTTGAAGCTTGTAGACTTGATATCAATTAAACAACAAGAAGGGGAATCGGCTAAAGAATATATTCAAAGGTTTCGTAATGTTTGCAGCTGATATTATAACTTGAATTTAAGTGATGAGCAGCTAGCAAAGCTCATATTCCAAAGGTTTTCAATACCAATCAAAGATAAATTTTTATTCCATGAGTTTGACAGCCTGGCTCATCTAATACAGAAGATACCGGCTTACGAGAGCCGATGTCAAGAAGAAGAGAAGAATCAGTTTTGGGGCGATTGTCACACCCTGAGTTTGCCCTAAATTATTTAAATAATTTACCCCAAAAAATCGGAATTTCGGAATTAACCTGGAGCCAACCAGTAATTTTAAAAATGCAATTAATAAATGGAAACGATATGGTAGGATTTTTCTTGAATTCTCGCATGTCAAAATGCACTAACAGCTTTTTCTTGGAATTTTTAGAGCACTCTAAGTATTTTAATCAATTAAATAAGAAATCAGGAATTAATTAAGCCCCCAAAATCCTTTTTCCTTCTTTTTCTTTTTCTTTTCCGTACGGCGGCACAGTGTTCCCGCCCTTTCCCTCTTGGGCCGTCAGCCCGGTTCCCCTCCTCGGCCCGAGCCGCTCTCGCGCGCGCCCCCTTCGGTCATGGGCCGAAGCCCGCGACGCCAGCCGCGCCGCGCAAGTCCGCGAACCATCCCTCGCTCCGTGAGTCACCGACAGGTGGGCCCCGCCCGTCAGGTCTCCGTCCCCGCGCCCGGTCGGCCCAGCCCGCCGCCCCGCCATGCGCGCCGCCGCTCCGCTCCGTTCCGCTTGAACCAGTGCCACGTCGGACCCATGCCGGGCCCGATCCCGCAACGCCGTATCCATCTCCGCGTCCCTCGCGTTCGATGGAAACCTTATCCGCGAGGAATTCGCCGCCGCCGTTTCCTCTCTCTCTCCGAATCCGTAACCAACGGCGACGAATCCGCGCCTATCCCGTGCCCTTTCCGATCTCGTTGTGCCTCTATAAAGTTCCCTCTTCGCCGCCGCGCGTTTCCCCTTTGTTTCCCTCTCGATTTAGCCCAAAAAACCGCCGCCGCCATCGTCGTCTTCTCCAACGCCGGTGAGTGCGCCGCCGCTTCCTTTTCTCTCCGGTTTTCCATGTTGTCCCTCGAGTCGCTTCCCCGCGCATCGCTTTCTCTCTCCGCCGTCGTCTCCCGTGCCCGCAGCGCCCTCTGTCGCCGTTGCTGGTGCCGCCGGAGATCGGTCGGCCGCCAAGCCATGGCCGGCGGGCGAGCTCGAGCCGCCGCCGCCTAAAACCCTAACCCTAGAGCCGCTCTTCCAGGGCCGTCCGATCGGTCGGATCAGGAGGATCCGAACCGTCCGATCCCGCCCAATCCGTCGCCGTTCGATCCGATCGCCACGCGCTGGATGGCCGCCGCGTGTTCGCCCTCGGCCACCGCCCGAACCCTAACCCTACCCACGATCCGCACCGTCCGATCCTTCGGATCGGGCGGATCTGGACCGTTCGCTCCCGCGCAAGCGTCGCCGTCCGACCGCCGCCGCTCCTCGCGGATGCGTGCCGCGTGTCCGCCCGCACTCGCCGCCGCCGTGGACTCGGTCCACCGTGGACCGCGCCCGCGCCGCTTGCGCGCCCGCTTGCGCCGCCGACGTCAGCCGTCACCTACGCTGCGCCATGCTTGCATCACCCGGGGCTTAATTGCGCAATAAATGTTTTAATCTTTTCTGTTTAGTTTAAAAATCACAATTAAACTTATAAAATCCATATCTTTTGAACCCGAGCTCCGTTTTAGCCCATTCAAATTTCATTAAATCCAGAAAAATGTCAAGAATCCATTAAAAATACTTTTTAGGGTGTTTGTTGAGTGCTTTGTTTGTCATGTAGATCCCGAGTTTTTCGGCGAGCCCGTTCTCTTGAAGTAGTCGCCGAGGTTCCTCGCCTCCGAGCAAGGCAAGTCATACCTTACATTGACCATATTGTACCTATTTTATGTAAATACCTCTTTTCTTTCAAATACTGCATATGTTTTAGAATGTCATCTCATGGGATGATTATACCTATTGTACTCAACCATAGGATTGCTTACCTTATACCATTGATAACTTGGGGTTCAATGTGACTAGATGATAGCTTAAGGTTTGCTTAGTTATGCTTAGCGCAACTAGCTCACTTAAGGGAATCACACTAATCAAGTATATTACTAGAAGTTAACTCTCAGATGATGTTAAGTTGTGACTCTATTTCTAATAATATTTAATTATGAAAAGGGTGGGTCGTGAGCACATGGTTGGACTTTGGCTAGCGTGCTCATGACAATTAAGGACCGGTTCTCGGGAAACCCCGGAAGAAATGCCGTGCATACCACAAGCCGCATGGGTAATGGCCGGGTCTCGTAGCGTAGCCGTCTCTAGTCAACGTATCCCGGAGAGGGTGGGCGTGATGGAGTTGGGTCGGCCCCGGTTTTAAGGGTTGATCAGCTTCCGGATTCACCGCGGCACTAGAGGGGGCTGCCCATTGCCCGATGGGAATGGGGGCGAAACTTGGTGTGGTACGATTGGTTAGAGGGGGTTATGTGAAGGGTCCCGTCACGTTCCTTCCCGGGTACCATGTGGTGCACCGGCGCAGTAACGTGTTGTGGGATTGTGTCTTGTGGGTACAGCTTGTACACCTCTCGATCATAGTAAAAACTATTCGAATAGCCGTGCCCACCGTTACGGGCGATCGACCTGATTCACCTTGATTAGTCTCACTTATTTATTTGAATAAAATGTTGAAATATGACTAGTACAGGTGGATGGATGGGCCTGTTGCAACGTGGTTTGAGCGTTGGACGGTGTTTATTTAATACCGCTTAATTATTACTCTTGTTTTTTGTCTTCAAATATTGTTATTATATTCGCAAATGTTGTTTATGCAAATTGAGCCTCTTATCCTTTTTCTTGTTATTTATCTTGCATCATGTCCCCTTTTCCAGTGTGACTTGTTGAGTACGGTGGTTGTACTCGCCTTGCTTCTTTTCCCCCTTCGTGCCGAGGTTGAGATCGAGGTCTCCGAGGAGGTGTAGGCTTGTTCTCGTCAAGGGTTAGCTGTGGTGTTGGCGTCCTGCTTCGCTCGTGTCAAGTTTAGCTTAAGTCAGTTTTATTTTCCTTTCCGCTGCATTTGTGTAACTCTTTTATATTGTTTCTAAGACGAGGATTCTGTATTATCAATAACGTCGATTTGTATACCTCGGCTGATGCCTGGACGAGAGTGTAATGCACAAATTAGCTGCAGAAATTCTGGTGTGAATTTCTGGGCGTGACAGGAATCCCGTCAGTCTGTACATGATAAAGATGATTGGCTGCACTGAGGATTCGGGAACGTCGAGGAGAAGTGGCCTATCAGCTTGAGCTTCCCTCCAGCATGACTGGTATTCACGACGTGTTTCATGTGTCCCAGTTAAAGAAGTGTTTAAGGGTACCAGAAGAGCAGGCGAGTCCAGACCAGATCGAAATCCAAGAGGACTTAACCTACGTAGAGAGACCAGCACGTATTCTCGAGATCAGCGAGAGAAGGACTCGGAACAAGGTTATCAGGTTTTGCAAGGTTCAATGGACTCATCACTCCGAGGAAGAAGCTACTTGGGAAAGAGAAGATGAGCTAAAGGCCGCGCACCCGCACCTTTTCACGCACCTCCGAATCTCGGGTCGAGATTCCGTTTAAGGGTAGATTGTCACACCCCGAGTTTTGCCCTAAATTATTTAAATGATTTACCCCGAAAAATTGGAATTTCGGAATTAACCGGAGCCAACCAGTAATTTTAAAAATGCAATTAATAAATGGAAACGACATGGTAGGATTTTTCTTGAATTCTCGCATGTCAAAATGCACTAACAGGATTTTTTGGAATTTTTAGAGCACTCTAAGTATTTTTAATCAATTAAATAAGAAATCAGAATTAATTAAGCCCCAAAATCCTTTTTTCTTCTTTTTCTTTTTTTTTCCGTACGGCGGCACAGTGTTCCCGCCCCTTTCCCTTTTGGGCCGTCGGCCCGGTTCCTCCCGCCCGAGCCGCTCCCGCGCCCCCCCGGTCGTGGGCCGAAGCCCGCGACGCTTGCTGCGCCACGCAAGTCCGCGAACCATCCTCGCTCCGTGAGTCACCGGCGGTGGGCCCCGCCCGCCGTCAGTCTCCGTCCCCGCGCCCGGCCGGCCCAGCCGCCGCCCGCCATGCGCGCGCCGCGCTCCGTTCCGCTTGAACCCGTGCCACGCCGGACCCATGCCGGCCCGATCCCGCAACGCCGCATCCATCTCCGCGCCCTCGCGTTCGATGGAAACCTTATCCGCGAGGAATTCGCGCCGCCGTTTCCTCTCTCTCTCCGAATCCGTAACCAACGGCGACGAATCCGCGCCTATCCCGTGCCCTTTCCGATCTCGTTGTGCCTCTATAAAGTTCCCTCTTCACCGCCGTGCGTTTCCCCTTTGTTTCCCTCTCGTGTTAGCCCTAAAAACCGCCGCCGCCATCGTCATCTTCTCCAACGCCGGTGAGTGCGCCGCCGCTTTCTTTTCTCTCCGGTTTTCCGTGTTGTCCCTCGAGTCGCTTCCCCGCGCATCGCTTTCGCTCTCCGCCGTCGTCTCCCACACCCGCAGCGCCCTCCGTCGCCGTTGCCGGTGCCGCCAGAGATCGGTCGGCCGCCGTGTAGCCATGGCCGGCGGGCGAGCTCGAGCCGCCGCCGCCCAAAACCCTAACCCTAGCGCCGCTCTTCCAGGGCCGTCCGATTGGTCGGATCAGGAGGATCCGAACCGTCCGATCCCGCCCAATCCGTCGTCGTTCGATCCGATCGCCGCGCGCTGGATGGCCGCCGCGTGTCCCCTCGGCCGCCGCCCGAACCCTAACCCTACCCGCGATCCGCACCGTCCGATCCTTCGGATCGGGCGGATCTGGGACCGTTCGCTCCCCGCGCAAGCCGTCGCCCCGATCGCGCGCTCGCGGATGCGTGCCGCGTGTCCCGCACCCGCCGCCGCCGTGGACTCGGTCCACCGTGGACCGCGCCGCGCCGCTTGCGTCGCCGCTTGCGCCAGCTGACGTCAGCCCTACCGCCTGCGCCATGCTTGCATCACCCGGGGGCTTAATTGCGCAATAAATGTTTTAATCTTTTCTGTTTAGTTTAAAAATCACAATTAAACTTATAAAATCCATATCTTTTGAACCCGAGCTCCGTTTTAGCCCATTCAAATTTCATTAAATCCAGAAAAATGTCAAGAATCCATTAAAAATACTTTTCAGTGTTGTTTCAGTAGACTTTTTAGGGTGTTTGTTGAGTGCTTTGTTTGTCGTGTAGATCCCGAGTTTTTCGGCGAGCCCGTTCTCTTCGAAGTAGTCGCCGAGGTTCCTCAGTCTCCAGAGCAAGGCAAGTCATACCTTACATTGACCATATTGTACCTATTTTATGTAAATACCTCTTTTCTTTCAAATACTGCATATGTTTTAGAATGTCATCTCATGGGATGATTATACCTATTGTACTCAACCATAGGATTGCTTACCTTATACCATTGATAACTTGGGGTTCAATGTGACTAGATGATAGCTTAAGGTTTGCTTAGTTATGCTTAGCGCAACTAGCTCACTTAAGGGAATCACACTAATCAAGTATATTACTAGAAGTTAACTCTCGATGATGTTAAGTTGTGACTCTATTTCTAATAATATTTAATTATGAAAAGGGTGGGTCGTGAGCACATGTTTGGACTTTGGCTAGCGTGCTCATGACAATTAAGGACCGGTTCTCGGGAAACCCCGGAAGAAATGCCGTGCATACCACAAGCCGCATGGGTAATGGCGGGTCTCGTAGCGTAGCCGTCTCTAGTCAATGTATCCCAGAGAGGGTGGGCGTGATGGAGTTGGGTCGGCCCGGTTTAAGGGTTGATCAGCTTCCGGATTCACCGCGGCACTAGAGGGGGCTGCCCATTGCCCGATGGGAATGGGAGCGAAACCTTGGTGTGGTACGATTGGTTAGAGGGGGTTATGTGAAGGGTCCTGTCACAGTTCCTTTCCGGGGTACCATGTGGTGCACCGGCGCACGGTAACGTGTTGTGGGATTGTGTCTTGTGGGTACAGTTGTACACCTCTGATCATAGTAAAAACTATTCGAATAGCCGTGCCCACCGTTACGGGCGATCGACCAGATTCACCTTGATTAGTCTCACTTATTTATTTGAATAAAATGTTGAAATATGACTAGTACAGGTGGATGGATGGGCCTGTTGCAACGTGGTTTGAGCGTTGGACAGTGTTTATTTAATACTGCTTAATTATTACTACTGTTTTACTGTCTTCAAATATTGTTATTATATTCTGCAAATGCTGTTTATGCAAATTGAGCCTCTTATCCTTTTCCTTGTTATTTATCTTGCATCATGTCCCCTTTTCCGGTGTGACTTGTTGAGTACGGTGGTTGTACTCAGTCTTGCTTCTTTTTCCCCCTTCAGTGCCAGAGGTTGAGATCGAGGTCTCCGAGGAGGTGTAGGCTTGTTCTCGTCAAGGGTTAGCTGTGGTGTTGGCGTTCCGCTTCGCTCGTGTCAAGTTTAGCTTAAGTCAGTTTTATTTTCCTTTCCGCTGCATTTGTGTAACTCTTTTATATTGTTTCTAAGACGAGGATTCTGTATTATCAATAACGTCGATTTGTGTACCTCGGCTGATGCCTGGACGAGGGTGTAATCCACAAATTAGCTGCAGAAATTCTGGTGTGAATTTCTGGGCGTGACAGCGATCAAGGCAAGGATAAGTTTGAAGCATAACTTCTCATACTCCAAAACTGGGGGCATGTGTTAACACCAGAATTTGGTCAGCCCCGGAGTCCCCATCGGCCCAAGGTTCATATCGGCTTAGAGTTCTGCATCGGTCGATGGGGGTTTTCTTTTATCAACATCTCCAGTATAAAGATTTTTGTTAGATTCGGTTTGGGAAGGTCTTATCCAGAAGAAACCAAGTTCAGGGAGGATGCGGCTTGTATGTATTAATTAGGAAGACTTTGTTAGCTTTCTATTCTATCTTTAGGAAAGTGTGTTAGTGTCCAATAAGGACTCGGTTTGTTTCCTTTTATCTTTAGGAAAGTTTGGATTATAATCTGTTAGGATCTTTGTTAGCCTACGGGTATAAATATCTAAGCCCGAGGTTCATGTAATTTTTATCTCACGATCAATACAATTTGGCGCATCGCAACATTTTACCTTTTGTACTTTATTTATCATCCGGTGGAACTTGCCACCTAACGCGGGGCTGCATCGGCTTCGATCTCCAGCGAAGGGGTGAGTCCAATGTTCTGCCGGCCCAGGCAATTGTGTTGGCTATGTCGGCATCGTCCAAGGTTTCATCAGTACACTCGATCTCTTGGATTGCTCCGGTTTGGTTAACAAATTTGCCTGCTTATTTATCATATGTCTCTATTGATCTAGTCCTAGTATCTCAATTTAGCTCTATCGATTATCTCTCGCTTTAGGGTTTCTGTTGGTACCGGCTAAATGTTTACTAGATTACATTTGCTTAGGCATCTACCACCTTGAAAATCAGTCAAGGGCTTGATTGTCTAGATATTGTGTTTCTTTTCCTACTTAGTGTTGCATCAGTTCAGTTTGACCTACTAAGTCGTGATTAGAACAGTAATCTCTGGCCTACCTGTTGGCTACCATTAAGTGTGTCATTGGGGTTTCAGCCGATGAGTTATCTAGACGTTGCAGCGGCTTGTAAGGATTGTATATGAGTTGGTTTTTAGCCGATGACAACAGAGTATTCATCGTTCATTGCTTATCGTTTGGATTTTATGCCATCGGACCTCCAGCCGATGTGTGCTTTAATCTTCAGATCAATGTCTATTTTATCATATGATTGGTTTATGCTATATTACATTGCTATATCATCGTGTTATCATCGGTCGATCGCCTTTATATATATGTTTGCTTAGCACACGGCCGATGGATTAAAACCCTAATTGCATCGGCCAACATCAGCATTGGCTGGAATCGCGCCATCAGCCTATCAGCTGATTGGCTGTTTTGGTTATTGGTCTATCGGCCGATATGTTTTATGTTTTGCTGTTTTGTATATCTTGTTAGTGGCAGGATCAAACTGACTGGCACGCTCACGCTTCATCAATTTTAGGACCTGCACTGGAGCTAAGCAGATCTCCCAAGCCGCGTGTGTGGCACGCGAGATCCACGTCGGCGGTACGAATTTGGCATCAACACATTTTTGGCACGCCCAATGGGACCGTGTTTTTTACAACAGTTTTTTTACACGGCCCGTGGGACTCATAATTGCAACAAGATGTCTGGTAAAGAAGTCAAGGCCAAGGAAGAACGATCTTTCAAGCCGATGAATGATGAGACGCTTCAAGACAGAGTTGATAAAATCATTCATTGTGTTGTGTTCGATCAATCTGGAGTTTTTACAAGTACATGACATGGTTTGATCGAGGAGATAGTTCCTAGGGTAATTGCCTTAAGAAATCAGCATGGGGAGCAAATTGGTGAGCGATCTCAACATCATCGGCAATAGCAATATTGGCTCGGGAGGCAAATTGATGAGTACAAGCATGGAGGGTCACAACAACAGTATCGGCTAGAGGAAATTCAAAGGTATCAGTCTGAAGAAGATTAGGCCGATATGATTACAAAAGTAATGGAGGAGCAGTTTGGAATTTCAAACTTCTGTGTATTGGCTGCCATGTCCTGAGTGGTTTGATAGGGTTACACTTCCAAGGCGGTACAAGGTTCCAGATTTCTTCATGTTTTCAGGGCAGGATGGTGTATGTACAATGGAACATATCAGCCGATTCTTAGCTCAATGTGGGGAGGCATCGGCTAAAGAATCTCTAAAAGTTAGACTTTTTCCATTGTCTTTGAATGGATCGGCCTTCGTATGGTTTTCATCATTGCCACCAAACTTTATCAGAGGTTGGGCTGATCTTGAGAATCAATTTCACGTGTATTTCTTTGCTGGGGTTGATGAGTTGAAGCTTGCAGACTTGATATCAGTTAAACAGCAAGAAGGGAATCGGCTAAAGAATATATTCAAAGGTTTCGTAATGTCTGTAGCCGATGTTATAACATGAACTTAAGTGATGAGCAGCTAGCAAAGCTCATATTCCAAAGGTTGTCAATACCAATCAAAGATAAATTTTTCTTCCATGAGTTTGACAGCCTGGCTCATCTAATACAGAAGGTATCGGCTTACGAGAGCCGATGTCAAGAAGCAGAGAAGAATCAGTTTTTGGGCAATCAAGGCAAGGATAATTTTGAAGCATGACTTCTCATACTCCAAAACTGGGGGCATATGTTAACACCACAATTGGTAAGCCCTGGAGTCCCCATCGGCCCATGGTTCATATCGGCTCAAAGCTAGTATCGGCTTAGAGTTCTGCATCGGTCGATGGGGGTTTTCTTTTATTAACATCTCCAGTAGTAAGATCCATGTCGGCAGTACGGATTTGGCGTCAACACCATCCCACCTCGTACGCCATCCCTTTGTCGGCCACTCCGTTCGCCATCCAGTCGCCGGCCATCCCACCCCGTTCGTCGGCCCCAGCGCTGAGGACGACGCGGCGCGAGGTCCAACCGCAGCGCTATCTCCGCATGCACAAGGGAAGCCAAAGCCAACCCGTAACACAACGCGGTCGAGGCCAAGCCGTCCAAGCAACCACCACCGCCCTCACGCTCAGCTCTCCGCCGATGGATCACGGCTGCCTCGTCATGCTCTCCGCGCACCTTGGCAGCGGAGGCGGTACGAGATCAAGGTGTCCAAGGAGGGGACCGTGCACGCCACTGACTTCAAGAAGGTAGTACTTTACTTACTGCGAGCTTGGGCGGTGCCGTGCCGTGCATGATCCATGGCTGCTTATGGGGGTTGCGGGATTTCGTGACGGGGGTTTGGTGGTTGAATCAAGCTGATTTCTTGTGGATTCAGCTTGGACTAGGAATTAGTAGTAGGAATTTGATTGTTCTCGCCTGCTCGCCATAGGATGGAGCGAGAAATTTTTTTGGCTAGGGCGGCAAAAAGGCGTCGTCCTGATTATATTAAGCAGTATTGGAGAGAAATACAAAAGAATCAACTCCAAACAAGTTGATCGGAAAACAAAGTGAGACCAGCGCTGCTTGAGCTCCAGCAGAGACTCTGCCTCACTCTGAAACAGTGCGGCTCAAGCAGAAGGAATAGAACTGTACAAGAACCGACAACCGTTGCTAGCTTCTCACAGAAAATAAACTTCATGCTACTTAGCGGCCTGGCCAACTTCAGTTACAGCGGATCTAGGTAGATACCGCTGTCCTCCACACTGTGACCTCTCCGGTAGTTTCATCCACTAACTGTCAAACAGTTTTAGATTCATTTTGGAAGGCCCTTGTGTTTCTTTCTTTCCATACTTTCCAAGTGATCTGCAAGAATAGGTTATCAAAAATTGAAACGTCCGCTTTGTGTAATCTTGCTCTAACCATTAGCCACCAATCAACGAGCTTGAGGTCACATTCTACCGGGATTGTAAAAACAAGCTTGCACCAAGTTCTCATCTGCCTCTAGACGTCAGCCGCAAAAGGACAGCTCGAGAACAAATGGTGACAAGTCTCCTCTGCATTATGGCATAACCTGCAAAGCGGCTCATGTGGCCAGTGCCGTTTCGCCAGGTTATCGGCTGTCAGGCATTTTCCTCGCAATGCCAACAACATGAAAACACGAATCCGGGAAGGAGTCCTACATTTCAAAAGAAACTCCTCAGTTCAGTAAATTTTCATCTAGTAGTTCGAAGCTTGCGAATTACGATTGGGTGAAAACTTGTAATTTCTCCCCTTTGGACAAATCGTCCTTGGATATGACGAAACCATCATGTTTATTGAGTTTAGTTCCTTAAATTAGATATAGTGCCTGTATGGATTATGTGTGTTAGTACTTTCTAATTGTTAGTCTGGTTGACTTTAGATTGAGATCAGTATATGCTTACAGTTTGTTGTATTGGTTATCCTTAATCTTACACTACTTTCTAATCGTTACTCTGCGTAGGCAAAATTATTCTGTTTGATCAAGAGGCATTGCTCGCTAGCGACCTAGAATGCAACTACTGAATTCGTAAGTACTCTCTAAATGCACTAATTGGGCTAGTTGTTTCTTCACATGATTTTACTTAACATGATAGAATCAGCCAAAAAATATGATTTTTATAGGAAAAAGTCCATAATTGGCCATCGAACTATCGTGAAAGTTTGTATTTGACCATCCAACTAGAAAACCGGGTATTCTACACCCTCAACTATCAAAATCATACATCTTCGGCCATCCGACCCGGTTTTGCAAAAATCACATGCCACGTGACGCGCCAAGAGATTTCCAAAACTTCCAGGGACTTTTTTGCACAAAAGAATGGATCCATCTCTCTCTTCTTCCAGGGACTAATTAACCTCACCCCATTGCCAGCACAGAGCAAGCTTCCTCACATTGCCATCGCCATGGGGTGCACCACCTCCAGGCAAGCTCGGCACGACCTTCGCCACTGCCCGTCGCTGCTCGCGCTGCCGCGTTGCCGATCGTTCCCCACCCAGTGCGCTAGTGACGTCGACGTCCACGTTGTGCGGCTCACGTAGACCACGCTTGGCTCCCTCGAGGTCGAAAAGGGCGGGCCATGGGTGACAGAGGCCGCGGTGCCACGCGCGGCGCCGATGAGCCCGAGACCATCGACGCGTGGGCGCTCATGGCCGGCCTTGAGGAGCACTCGCCGCTGCTAGTCTCGCCGTTCGCGCGCCACTCCTTCTCGTTCCCGATCACGGCGATGTTAGTGATATGCCCTAGAGGCAACATGGAGATGTTGGATATCACGTCAATGTTTATGTATAAATGAATAAAGTGTTATTCGGTTCCATGAAATAGACATCTTGTATTGATCAATAAATACGTGACTTATTTATGAGACTCTTTATGTATGAATCTATTTCTAAACGATCCTCGATCATATATCATATTGTTGGAACAAATATGATTCTAAGATCGGCATGTTTATTGATTGATGATCATGTCTCATAGATCATGGGTATGGAGATACCAAATCAATAAACATGGACACATGTGTTGGAGAACACATTGTTGGATAGACCCACCATGAGACACTACAGAATTAATGTGCCATTAGTTGGTCTCGTGTAGTGTTGGTACAAAGTCCTTAGACCCGAGATCACCATGGATTCCAACATGTGTAGTAGCCTACTTTGGGACTACCAAACGCTATTCCGTAACCGGGTAGTTATAAAGGTAGTTTTCGGGTTTGCTATGAAACATGGAGTGGGATGTGAGTGATCAAGATGGAATTTGCCCCTCCTTTGGAGAGATATCTCGGCCCCTCAAGGTAATGGATTATGGAAATGCATGGCCATGCTAAGTTGATTGAGAAGTCAATCAACACGGATAATCCAATACGGTTCGAGTGAATGGTTAAGCTATTGAAGGGATGGCACACATCTTGCCTATAGCTTAACCGGTATCGTGAGGCAAAGGGATTTGTGTACACATTACAGTTCGAGCCGATATTATTCTTGTATACTATGGTGTCAATATGTGCGCTAGGCGCCATGTTGATGTGTCGGCTGAGTTAGACTCGGGCCGACGATCGGCTAAGTTAGACTATAGCCGAAACCGAGTATACCTGAACCTACTGTGGTCGCACGCTTAAGGGGATAAGAACAGGCATTCGAGTTGGACTCGGATACGGCTCGATCGGATAGGGATCCGATCGGATAGAGTCCTATAGGCTTACGACGTATGGGCGGCAAACTCTATGAGATACGGATGAGATCCAGTTCAAAAATAGAGTCCGATCGGCCACTAGTCCTAGTCGGCCAACTCTATATAAAGGAGGGAGGGGTGGAGAGCTGCGAGACGTCAATTGCATCGCGTGCAATGTAAGTCGCCGAGATCAATCTCCACGGAAACCCTCCCCACTTTCGAGCCAAACCCTAGCCTTGCATCGCGTGCTAGCACACGGGTGTACGGCGTTCGTCCCCGGACGTGTGGATACCGGTAGAGGCGCCGCTACGTTGTGCGCTCTTGATCGGCGGCCGGATCGGGCGACGCAATCGGAGCGATCGGCGCATCGCATGTGGTGGAATCGGCCGCGGCCGGACGCACGGAGCGAGGCGTGAGAACGCGGCCGGACGACTCGAATCGGCCGATTGGCGAATCGTCTCCGGGAATCGGCTACACTGTTCCGGATCGGATTGCCCCGATTGGCTATTCCGCGCACTCTACTCCAATCGGTAACGATCTATCGACCCTTACTTGCAAGTGTTCCTGGTTTGCGCGGTTAAAAGTCTTTGTTTTCGGCTAGCGTAGCCTCGCGTAATCCTTCAAGTGGTATCGAGCTAATCTTGCTTAGTTCGGGTTTTAGATTGGATCCGGAACAAGTTTTGCGCACGGGTTGATTAGATCAATCGGTTTAACGGATTCGTTGAGGAGAGTTAATGGTAATTGCGTTCCTTGATAGTGTATCGGAACGGCGTAATGTGATTACGTCGAAGCAATTTCCATATAACTCGGTTTGAGTTGGGTTCGAGATAACATTCCTTGATAGTGTATCGGAACGGTATAATGTGATTATGCCGAAGCTATCTCGTAGTCCGATCTTGTTAGCTGCTCGCGCCTACGCAAACCATCTCCCTTGATAGTGTATCGGGACGGCATAATATGATTATGCCGACATGGTTTCCGTAAGCGAATTCATAGATTGGATCTATGAATTTCGTGTGGTGTCCGTACCCCCTTATAGGTCGTCTCGATGTCATTTCTCGCGATAGGTAGAAAACGTTTCTACGCCTAACTTGTTTTTGCAGAGAATGCTTTGAGATGGTATGGCCCTATTGTATGTATGAGATGTATGAGATGCATGTGATGCATGTAATATTCTTTCATATGTGCAATCCCTGTAATATTCTTTCATACGTGCAATGCTTGTAATATTCTTTCACGACCTGCGAGTCGATGTAATCTTCAATTAGAGCTTCTATAGTAGTAGCTTAGTTTGAAGAAATCAAGCATTCAGCACTCGAAAGAACGGTGATGAAGATGGAGATCCCGTACACCGGCATGGAGATGGAGATCACCATGTGAAGGGGGCCATACTATTTCACTATATGCTATTCTTCTTGCTTTCATATGTGATATGTTTGTTTGATAGGATAGCATCCCTCGCAAAATTAAGTAGTAATGATGCCCTTCCGGATGTTGCACCCGTCACCGTTATGCTCGTCAATGGTGGGTCTCGCCAAAGCAGAGTGTCATTCTCTATCATAACACGAGGGGGTATATGTCGACATATACATGCAGGAGCATTTGGTTTACTTAACAAGGCTATCAAAACAGTTTTGGGCCTTGGGGCATAGGTTGGCGCCGGGCATGGAGATGCCACACCAACAACAAGAGTCACATAGAGATGTGATTAGCAAGGTGTTGCTTACCGATGTTACTAATTTTTCTAAAGTGATGCCAAAGCTCACTAGAAAATTAATTAACATGTGGATCTTGACCCAATACGTAACCTAGAGGGAAGGTGGAAAATACGTAATGGGAGTCTTATGTTAAATTGTTTAACAAAAGACATAGCATAAACATTGTGCTAAACTTTGCTTTTTCGTTGTAGAATAAATGGCGGCTAATACTACACCCAAGTCCTTTAATTTGCGATCTATTCTCGAAAAGGAAAAATTAAATGGAACAAACTTTATGGATTGGTATCGCAACTTGAGAATTGTTCTCAAGCAAGAGCGTAAGGAGTACGTTCTTGAAGTACCTTATCCGGAGGATTTGCCTAATAACGCCACCGCAACCGCACGGAGGGCTTATGAGAAGCACACTAATGATGCCCTAGATATAAGCGTCTCATGCTTGCTACAATGTCCCCCGAGCTTCGAAGCAATATGAGAGCAGCGATGCTCACACTATTATTCGGGACTGCGTGGCATGTTTGAGAACCAAGCTCGGGCCGAGAGGTTCAACACCTCAAAGTCCTTGTTTGTCGTGCAAGCTTGTTGAGGGAATCCCGTCGGTCCGCATGTGATAAAGATGATTGGCTATATCGAGAGTCCGGAAAACTAGGTTTCCCCTTAGCCAAGAGTTGGCTACGATGTGATTCTCCAGTCGCTCCCTCCGAGCTTCGAGCCATTCATATTGAATTATCACATGAACAATATGGATAGAACCTTGGCTGAATTGCATGGGATGCTAAAGACAGTGAGAGGAGAGTATCCAGAAAACGGTCATCATGTGATGATGATACGAAGGCAAAGCGCAAACCACTGTCAAGAAACTTTGCACCAAGAGGAAGTTAACTCCCGATGAGATCGCGAGTGCCTCCAATGCAAAGAAGGGCAAGAAGGGGTCGGCGGCATCGATGCCGTTTGCTTCTATTGCAAGGAGACAAGCCATTGGAAGAGGAACCTGCAAGAAGTACATGGAGGATCTCAAAAAGAAGCAAAGTACGACTTCGCTTCGGTATTAATGTTATAGACATTAATCTTGCTACTTCACCTACCGACTCTTGGGTATTTGATACCGGATCGTAGCTCATATTTGCAAATCGTTGCGGGAATGAGAAGAAGTAGAGGATTGAGAAGGGGCGAGGTGAACTCGCGCGTCGGCAATGGAGCAAGCGTTGCTACGCTTGCTTTCGGCACGCACCACTTCATCTACCTTCAGGATTAGTTTTGGAATTAAATAATTGTTATTGTGTTCCAACACTATGTCAAAACGTTATTTCCGCTTCATGTTTGCAAGCGGAAGGATATGATTTTAGATCAATGGACAATGGTTGTTCAATATATCTTAGAGATATGTTTTATTTTCATGCTCCATTGGTGAATGGATTGTACGTTTTGAATCTTGAAGCGTCTCCCATCTATAACATTAATACGAAAGGCAACTCTCTAATGATATAAACCCCACGTTTATCCGGCATTGTCGCTTAGGCCATGTAAATAAGAAACGCATGGAGAAGCTCCATAAGGATGGATTGCTTCACTCTTTTGATTTTGAATCATTTGAGACATGTGAGTCTTGTTTACTCGGTAAGATGACAAAGGCACCTTTCACGGGACACAGTGAAAGAGCAAGTGACTTGTTGGCACTCATACACACCGATGTATGTGGACCAATGAGCTCAACGGTCGAGGTGGTTATCGCACTTCATTACCTTTACCGATGACTTTAGTAGATATGGTTATATCTACTTAATGAGGCATAAGTCCGAATCCTTTGAAAAGTTCAAAGAATTCCGAATGAAGTACAAAATCATTTAGGGAAAACAATCAAGTTTCTACGATCGGATCGTGGAGGGAATACTTGAGCCAAGAGTTTGGTAATCATCGAAAAATTGTGGAATTGTTCCACGTTGACTCCGCCGGAACTCCACAATGGAATGGGGTGTCCGAACGGAGAAATCGCACCTTGTTGGACATGGTGCGGTCGATGATGAGCCAAAGTGATCTTCCGTTATCCTTCTCGGGGATATGCTCTTGAAACATGCGCTCACACTAAATAGAGTTCCATCTAAGTCGGTTGAAAAGACACCATATGAGATATGGACAGGGCAACCCCCGGTTTGTCTTTTCTCAAAATTTGGGGATGTGAGGCTTATGTAAAACGTTTACAATCCGACAAGCTCACACCCAAATCGACAAGTGCTTCTTTGTGGGATATCCTAAGGAAACTAAGGGATATTACTTTTATAATCGGGAACAAGGCAAAGTGTTTGTCGCCCGACATGGTGTCTTCTTGGAGAAAGAGTTTCTTTCAAGAAGGGTTAGTGGGAGCAAGGTGCATCTTGAAGAAGTTCAAGAAACACCGAAAACGTTTCAGGACCACGTAACCACAACAGAGGAACAAAGTGTTGCGCCACCGCTTGTAGATACACCGCCCACGGAGGTCGAAAGATCACGTCGTGCGCCCGATGTACACAGTGCGGAACAACGTGATATATTGTTGTTGGACAACGATGAACCTAAGACCTATGAGGAAGCGATGGTGGGACCCGATTCCAACAAGTGGCTTGGAGCCATGAAATCCGAAATAGAATCCATGTACGACAATCAAGTTTGGAACTTGGTTGATCCACCGATGGTGTCAAAACCATTGAGTGTAAATGGGTTTTTAAGAAAAGGCCGATATGGATGGAAATGTTCACATCTATAAGGCGCGATTGGTGGCGAAAGGTTTTAAACAGATTCAAGGAGTTGATTATGATGAAACCTTCTCGCCCGTCGCAATGCTTAAATCTATTCGGATTATCCTAGCGATTGCTGCATATTTCGATTATGAGATATGGCAAATGGATGTCAAAACGGCTTTCCTGAATGGAAACCTAAGCGAGGATGTATACATGATACAACCTCAGGGTTTTGTCGATCCAGAATCGCTCGAAAGATATGCAAGCTACGAAATCCATTTATGGATTGAAGCAAGCATCTCGGAGTTGGAATATTCGTTTTGATGAAGTAATCAAAGGGTTTGGTTTCATCAAAAACGAAGAAGAGGCTTGTGTTTACAAAAGGGTCGAGTGGGAGCGCAATTGTATTTCTAATCTTATATGTGGATGACATATTACGATTGGAAATGATATCCCTATGCTAGAATCCGTCAAGTCTTCATTGAAAAATAGTTTTTCCATGAAAGACTTAGGGAGGCAAAGCATACATATTGGGCATTCGGATCTATAGAGATAGATCCAAGAGGCTAATTGGATTAAGCCAAAGTACATACATTGACAAGGTGTTGAAAAGGTTCAACATGCATGATTCCAAGAAAGGTTTCTTGCCCATGTCACATGGCATTAATCTTAGCAAGAATCGTGTCCTCGACACATGATGAGCGGAATAAGATGGGTATGGTTCCATATGCTTCGGCAATTGGATCCATCATGTATGCCATGCTTTGTACACGCCCGCATGTCTCATACGCTTTGAGTGCTACGAGCAGATACTCGCCGATCCAGTGAAGGTCACTGGATCTGCCAGTAAAGAATATCCTTAAGTACTTGAGAAGAACTAAGGATATGTTCCTAGTCTATGGAGGTGAAGAAGAGCTCGTTGTAAGTGGTTACACCGATGCTAGCTTCCAAACAGACAAGGATGATTATAGATCGCAACTGGGTTCGTGTTCCGCCCGAACGGAGGCGCAGCACTGGAAGAGTTCCAAGGGATACCGTTGCCGATTCTACAACGGAGGCCGAGTACATTGCCGCTTCGAAGCCGCAAAGGAGGCTGTTTGGATCAAGAAATTCGTTTCGAGCTTGGTGTGATGACTAGTACGACTGGTCCAATGTCTCTCTATTGTGATAATAGTGGAGCCATTGCGCAAGCCAAGGAGCCGAGGTCACATCGAAGTCCAAACACATACTTCGGCGATATCATCTCATCCGCGAGATAGTGGACAGAGGTGATGTCAAGATATGCAAAGTGCACACGGATCTCAACATAGCCGATCCGCCGACAAAACCTCTCCCTCACCGAAGCATGAGGCACACACAAGAGCAATGGGTATTAGATACTTACATGATTGACTCCAGGCAAGTGGGAGATTGTTAGTGATATGCCCTAGAGGCAACATGGAGATGTTGGATATCACGTCAATGTTTATGTATAAATGAATAAAGTGTTATTCGGCCCATGAAATAGACATCTTGTATTGATCAATAAATACGTGACTTATTTATGAGACTCTTTATGTATGAATCTATTTCTAAACGATCTCGATCATATATCATATTGTTGGAACAAATATGATTCTAAGATCGGCATGTTTATTGATTGATGATCATGTCTCATAGATCATGGGTATGGAGATACCAAATCAATAAACATGGACACATGTGTTGGAGAACACATTGTTGGATAGACCCACCATGAGACACTACAGGAATTAATGTGCCATTAGTTGGTCTCGGTAGTGTTGGTACAAAGTCCTTAGACCCGAGATCACCATGGATTCCAACATGTGTAGTAGCCTACTTTGGGACTACCAAACGCTATTCCGTAACCGGGTAGTTATAAAGGTAGTTTTCGGGTTTGCTATGAAACATGGAGTGGGATGTGAGTGATCAAGATGGAATTTGCCCCTCCTTTGGAGAGATATCTCTCGGCCCCTCAAGGTAATGGATTATGGAAATGCATGGCCATGCTAAGTTGATTGAGGAGTCAATCAACAAACAAATAATCCAATACGGTTCGAGTGAATGGTTAAGCTATTGAAGGGATGGCACACATCTTGCCTATAGCTTAACCGGTATCGTGAGGCAAAGGGATTTGTGTACACATTACAGTTCGTGAGCCGATATTATTCTTGTATACTATGGTGTCAATATGTGCCGCTAGGCGCCGTTGACAGTCGGCTGAGTTAGACTCGGGCCGACGATCGGCTAAGTTAGACTATAGCCGAAACCGAGTATACCCGAACCTATGTGGTCGCACGCTTAAGGGGATAAGAACGGCATTCGAGTTGGACTCGGATACGGCTCGATCGGATAGGGATCCGATCGGATAGAGTCCTATAGGCTTACGACGTATGGGCGGCCAACTCTATGAGATACGGATGAGATCCAGCTCAAAAATAGAGTCCCGATCGGCCACTAGTCCTAGTCGGCCAACTCTATATAAAGGAGGGAGGGGTGGAGAGCTGCGAGACGTCAATTGCATCGCGTGCAACGAAGTCGCCGAGATCAATCTCCACGGAAACCCTCCCCACTTTCGAGCCAAACCCTAGCCTTGCATCGCGTGCTAGCACACGGGTGTACGGCGTTCGTCCCCGACGTGTGGATACCGGTAGAGGCGCCGCTACGTTGCGCGCTCTTGATCGGCTTCGGATCGGCCGCAATCGGAGCGATCGGGCTGTGGTGGAATCGGCCGCGGTCGGACGCATCGGAGCGAGCCGTGAGAACGCGGCCGGACAACTCGAATCGGCTGATTGGCGAATCGGCTGTCTCCGGGAATCGGCTACACTGTTCGGATCGGATTGCCCCGATTGGCTATTCCGCCGCACTCTACTCCAATCGGTAACGATCTATCGACCCTTACTTGCAAGTGTTCCTGGTTTGCGCGGTTAAAAGTTTTTGTTTTCGGCTAGCGTAGCCTCCGCGTAATCCTTCAGCGATGTCTTGAGCTCGCCACCGCGTCGTGCAAGGTCACGCCGTTGCCACCTGGGATGTCGGTGCCCCACGCCGTGGCGTCGAAGGGCGGGGAGGAGGAGGAGAAGAAGGCGGCGCCGGCTTGTTGGCGCAAGGCCGTGCTCTACTTCACGTCGCACCGTGGCGTGCGCGCCACGCACGAGGACTGTTGCCTCGCGCGCGCCATCCTCGGGGCTACGGCGTGCGTGTCGACGAGCGCAACGTGTCCATGCACTGCGGCTTCCGCGACGAGCTCCACGGCCTGCTCGGCCTCGGCCGGGGCGCTAGCGTCGAGGCTGGCTGGGTGCGAGAGCGCGGCGCCCGGCGAGGCCGTCGGCACATGCGAGGCCTGCGTGGACGTCCGGTTTGTGCTCTGCGAGGTGTGCTCGGGTAGCTGCAAGGTGTACGTAGACGACAACGATCACCAGTAGGACGACCACGAGAACACATTGGACGGTGGCGGGGGATCACCAGGAGAGGAGCAAGCTTGGCAGCACGGCAGCGAGGAGCACCGCCACTACCACAACCAAGAAACCGGCGCCGGCGACGACGCAGAAGCAGCAGCAGAATGGCGTTCTGGAAGGGCGGCGGCGGAGCGTGGAGATTTTACAAAAAAGTCCATGGAAGTTTTTAAAAATCTCTTGGTGCACCACGTGGCATGTGATTTTTTGCAAAACTAGGTCGGATGACCGAAGACGCATGGTTTTGATAATTGGGGGTGTCGGATACCCGATTTTCTAGTTAGATGGTCAAATACAATCTTTCACGATAGTTCATGGCCAATTATGGACTTCTTCCTTTTTAATATCTGAATTATGTATGCACCATCTGTTATGTGTAATAGTTTGCTGTTGTTAATGACATATATTATACTCTTGTAGGGTCAGGATCTCTACAAGTCGAAGCAGGTTAGGGATAAGCAGATTGTGCGAGTACTTGGGAAGGTATGACTAAGAAATCTGATTATTCTTGAACTAGTGAAGTTAATCGAGGATAATTGCTCAGCTAAATGATATGCTCTGTTTCTGGAATTAATGAACTGTTTGTTGCATAAAATAGCCAGAGATACTCTATGGAAGGTCATGATTCAGATCACAATGATGTTTCTCTTTTTCACTTTATATATGTGTTTTTTTTCGAAAACAAACACTGCCAGGCAATGTCCAGCAGCGGCAGAGATTGTCTGACTTAAGTCAGGTGACTTTGGGTCACTGACATGTGGGCTTATCTCATGTGAGGTGCACATGTCAATGACCCAAAGTCACTCTGATATAAGTTAGACAATCCACGCCTGCCCAGCAGTTAGCTTTATATATGCTTGGCTTACATATATTAATAGTTGATGCAGTATTAACTTGATTTTCTGTATCTTTTATTCTGTATAGGCATCGACAATTGCAGCTGCAGCATACTTGAGATTAGCTGGAAGACCTCCTATCCTTCCTACAAATAATCTCTCTTATTCAGAGAACTTCTTGTATATGCTAGATTCTTTGTAAGTCACTTTGGAATTATTTGTTTTCTTCTCTCATGTGCTCTTTATTTTCCTTTTGTTAGAAATCAGTGAGCAATTCAATTTCGTGTCTGACTAATGCTGATTCATGTTCCTTTTTGACTGTGATACAGGGGTGACAAAGAATACAAGCCAAATCCTAGACTTGCTAGGGTTCTAGATATCCTTTGGGTAGAGGAGACTGACTTCCTTGAGGGGTTGGGGTGAATATGCAGTGAAAACCACTTACTACGTGGACATAGTAGAAATCACTCATTCAAAATTCCCAATAAATTCTCATATTGAATTTGCATAATTTTTTTGATTTTGTTGATTGGCAAACAACAATAAAAAGACAAAAGCCGGATGTGCAGCTTTCTTTTCCTCAATTCTATGTCTTATTAACATTTGAGTTTGATCTTTAATTCTTACATAGATGTATAGTAAAAATATCATGTATTCCATTCGAGATTTTATATACAAGTGGCTACAAAGTCATCTAGCATATTTGATCATAATAAAAACTAAAAATTAAATGCTACAACAATAAATCTATAAAACAGTGTAATGAAACTATCCATTAAGACAGTTTGCTTCATTTACTGTTACTAACGCTCACACGTCTTGAAAACGATGAGATAAAATTTCTCATTGCTTTATTTACTATTACTAACGCTCACACTAGTGAGATAAAATTTTTCATTGAGACTGGCCTTAATACAAGTAAGGACATATTAATAATCTAGTTAGTTGAAACCGTCAGTCACAGAATCACAGATCGTCACCACTCACGATAGCAGAACTTATTGGTACGTACATGGTGTGGGGGTGAGTTAGAGTTGGTCAGCAATGGGCTCACCACGGCACCCCACTCTGCCGATCCATTGGCCGGCACCCGCCCGCCCGGGACGCACGCGCTTTGTCTTATAAAAAAACGCCCGGGCGCGCGGCTGCAGCCTGTTAAAAATATAAGTGTCAAGGGCAGCAGCAGAGTTACCGCTCACCAGTCACCTCTCCCCACCGCCGGCGTCCGCCCGTCCGGCACGTTGGGCCGATCGATCGGCGCGTTAGGCACCAGTTGGGAGAGGAGAGGAGAGGAGGATCATTCATGGCAGGTGGGAGGTCGGGATCATCGCGGGAGTTGCCGGAGACGACGACGTGGGCGGTGGCCGTGGTCTGCGCCGTCCTCGTGCTCGTCTCCGTCGTCATGGAGCACGGCCTCCATAAGCTCGGCCACGTACGTGTGT
Organism: Oryza australiensis; assembly: GCA_019925245.2. Taxonomy (NCBI): domain Eukaryota; kingdom Viridiplantae; phylum Streptophyta; class Magnoliopsida; order Poales; family Poaceae; genus Oryza; species Oryza australiensis. The sequence continues at coordinate 1,118,788 of JAIFGZ020000311.1, forward strand.
ATCTCGCGACTCGAGCCGATCGATCGATCGAGTTTGGTTTGCTGTCCTTGTGACATCAATTAACATCCTAGTCGATCATATCGATCGGCCGGCCTGTTGCTGGTGCTTGCAGTGGTTCCGTAGGCGGCAGAAGAAGGCCATGGGTGACGCGCTCGAGAAGATCAAAGCAGGTCAATTCGTTGTCATTTTATATAATATCTATTTTACACAAGACTGGGTCCTTCAAATCAAGCTTGTTAAAACAAGCCATTTGCCTTTTTTTTTTCCTTTTGAAAGTGGAAATGTAAAACACTTGTATTTAATCATACTAAATAAATAAACAGGAAAGCCAGACCAGTTCATCACGCTGGACCGAGTTAAATTCACTACTTGCAGTGAAAACCACTGCAGAAGTAATAGTTTTCTTTTCCTATTTGCACTTGCAGAGCTGATGCTGCTGGGCTTCATATCCCTGCTCCTCACCGTGGCACAGACGCCCATCTCCAAGATTTGCATCCCTAAATCTGCTGCCAACATCTTGCTGCCGTGCAAGGCTGGCCAAGATGCCATCGCCAAAGAGGCGAGTGGTCGCCGGTCATTGGCCGGCGCCGGCGGCGGGGACTACTGCTCGAAATTCGATGTGAGAGCAACGCTAGCTGCCTGCAACAAGCACTAACCTCGATTAGCTTGATGAGAGCAATAAGTAAGTTAATTCCTTGCTAAATTTATTGGTTCTTTGCAGGGCAAGGTGGCGCTGATGTCGGCAAACAGCATGCACCAGCTGCACATTTTCATCTTTGTGCTCGCGGTGTTCCATGTTACATACTGCATCATCACAATGGGTTTAGGGCATCTCAAAGTGAGTGTGTCACTGTATCAACCACATGACTTCAATTTCAGGAAAATTTCGGAACAGAAGAAAGAAATTTAAGCAAAACTTTACCGAATTAGAATAAATTTTGCTATATTAAAAAAATCGGATGGAATAGTTTCATTGTGGGGGGTGGGGGTGTGGAGTTCCGGATTTCAAACCGAAATTCCAAACCCTGATTCTAGCAAAACTGTCAGTCCCCTTCACTTGGATTGCAATTTATGAGAAACCTAATTTATTGATTTATCCCTAAATATGTTAGTTCTTCCTTCTTGGTGTAGATGAAGAAATGGAAGAAATGGGAATCAGAGACCAACTCGTTGGAGTATCAGTTCGCAAACGGTAATGAACTAAGAATCTCCCTAACTATTCATTTCAGAACCTTATGATAATGGCTTGAAAGATGATAGTAAATCAGCTGAAAATTATGATCGATCCATGCAGATCCTTCACGATTCAGGTTCACGCATCAGACGTCGTTTGTGAAGCGGCATCTGGGATCATTCTCAACCACCCCTGGGCTCAGATGGATCGTGAGTTCGCTCTCCTGCACCTGATCGATCTCTGCATACATGCTTTGTTTAATTCTTACAGCTGCCTAGCTGTTCCAATTCAATCCATATTTTTTTTAAAAAAATTCTTGCCGTGTTTGTTGTTAGGTAGCATTCTTCAGGCAGTTCTTTGGGTCAGTCACCAAGGTGGACTATCTGACCATGCGGCAAGGCTTCATCAATGTACTAAAACTGACCCATTCGCCATTGTCGCAACAGAGAACATATGTTTTTTAGTGTGCATCGACTACTAGTTTCTTCTCTTTTGCAGGCACATTTGTCGCAAAATAGCAAGTTCGACTTCCACAAATACATCAAAAGATCTTTGGAGGACGACTTCAAAGTTGTCGTCGGCATCAGGTTAATATATTGCTCTCTTTATTATAGGACTCCTTTTAGATAATGGACATTTCATCAAGTAAATTATAGGACTCCTATACTCTTTATTTTAATTGGTTGTGTACACCCGGTTTGGACCTAGAGGCCGGGTTTTAATCTTTTTTTAAAAAAAGTACTCTTCATTTTAAATAAAACAGATTTATCTTCAATTACATATGTGTGTGTTGTATATGATATTGACACATTTGGCTGGTATTGCATTGCAGCCTCCCATTGTGGTTTGTCGCAATCCTTGTACTCTTCCTCGATATCCGCGGTACTCCTTGTCCTATTTCATTCTGTTTTTTCTAGTCTCAAAACATTGTTCTGAATTGGTCTTGTACAATCACCATCATTTTTTTCTACATTTTCCCGAATGTGTAGGTCTTGGCACACTTATCTGGATCTCTTTTGTTCCTCTCATCGTAAGAGCGAATTTCTCTGTCCAAAGAAGCAGTCAACATAATTTATTATATATGCTTTAATATATCATGCAAATTAGTAATATGATCATGTAATGCACAAGCATTCATGTGTATGCCGTCGTTGTCTCAGATCGTCCTGTTAGTTGGGACCAAGCTAGAGATGGTGATCATGGAGATGGCCCAAGAGATACAGGACAGGGCAACTGTGATCCAGGGAGCACCTGTGGTTGAACCAAGCAACAAGTACTTCTGGTTCAACCGCCCTGACTGGGTCTTGTTCTTGATACACCTGACACTCTTCCATGTACATGTTTAAAAACCTAACCTTTGCTGTTAATCAACTACTACTTTGATTTATGTTTCTCAAAGAACCTAACTTACATAGCATCTATCCATCCATTGTTTACCAGAACGCATTTCAGATGGCGCATTTCGTATGGACTATGGTATGTACGCTGTTTGTTAATTGGCATTATCAATTTTCAAGCAAATTAAGTGTTATGCTTGCACTAACTAATGAGTCATAAAATGACAGAGTTGTTGATCGATCTGGTTGTTTTGTGTGTGACAGGCAACACCTGGCCTGAAGAAATGCTTCCATGAAAAGATTTGGCTGAGCATCGTGGAAGTCATAGTGGGGATCTCTCTTCAGGTGCTATGCAGCTACATCACCTTCCCGCTCTACGCGCTCGTCACCCAGGTGAACAAGCCATTGATAAATTCTTTTTTTTTTGCAATTTTGCAAAATTTGTTCAAACTTAATCAGAATCTTCTCTTCTTTTTTATTTCTGGTTGAAATTTCAGTTTCACTACCAGTCCTCCTAATTGTGTTTTGGATTTCCACAATGTTTTGATCACTTCCAGATGGGATCAAACATGAAGAAGACAATCTTCGAGGAGCAGACGATGAAGGCGCTGATGAACTGGAGGAAGAAGGCTATGGAGAAGAAGAAGTTACGGGACGCCAACGCGTTCCTGGCGCAGATGAGCATCGACACGACGCCGGCGCCGAGCCGGGCGGCGTCGCCGGTGCACCTGCTGCACGGTCACAGGGCGAGGTCGGACGACCCGACGAGCCTGATCAGCGCCCGGGCGACGGCCTCACCGGAGGAAGACATGTACCCGGTGCCGCATGCGTATCGGCTAGACCCGCCAGACAGGAGGTGGATGGCATCCTCGTCGGCCGACATCACCGATTCTGATTTTTCCTTCAGTGCAGAACGGTGACGGGAAGATGGGTTAATATAAGAGCATCACCAACCAACAGTGCCCCTAAATTCTGAATCAAAATTCTATTTAGGAATCTCTAATGGGGATTTAGAATTTTTTTTAAAAAGCTCCAACAGATTGTATAGAATTAACTCAAAAAAATAGGCCCACCTCGAACTCTCGTACTATCGCCCCCCTTCCCCTGCGGGATCGGTGATGAGCTTCTGCTCTGCGCGATCCATATATTGGGAGTCCCTGATATGAGATTTTCAAATTTTAGACAGTTGATTAGGGACTGATGGAGCACGATTCATCTAAAAATCCTATAATTTTAGAATTGAGATATGTTTAAGGGAGCAGTTGGTGATGATCTAATTGTAATCGTCGATGATGTTAAACATAGGAGTTTCATATATTATTGTTATTATGCGCTAGGCATTAGATAGGTATCATTCCCGAATTTTTTGCTTTTTGACCCTAATTTGCAAAGATTCTCACGAATAGGCATCTGACGATTTGAATTGCAGTAATGGACCTCAAGCTCGGCGCCAATAGTGATGGCGCCAACATTACACAACTCGACGCCAATTGTATTGGCGCCGAGATCTCCGCGCCACTTCGGCGTCGAGGCTGACGTGGCAGCGTCGGCGCCAGCGGTAGTGGCGTCGAGCTCGGCGCCGTAGATCTTGGACCGACCTCGGCGCCACCGATATTGGCGCCGACCTCGGCGCCGTGAACCTTGGCGCCGAGCTTGCGCCATAACTATTGGCGCCAAGCCCTACTTCCCACCAGCCTTCACCGAACATCCAGTATTGCAGATGACAAATGACTGGAGCCTACTGGTACACCCTCCAAGCCAAGATGTGGACTTTAATGATAAATTATAGGGTTTATCAATCATGCAATACCGTCTATCTGAATCTTCTCCCATTTCTCTTCAACTCTCTCCAGTGTTTTCTTTCCCCTTCGCCCTTCCTCACGAATCGACATATTGGACCGTGGAAAATTAAGTTTGAGCAGTGGATCTGTTAGTGCAAGGTATTCTCTCGTCCCTCCTAGTTGTGTGCTCATCAGTTCGGTTTGTGTAAGTCATATTTTTGACTTACATGTGTTCATAATCGCAACTTAGCTCAGCACTCAGAGTTGAACTGTTATTTAGTTTGTCATATCATAGTTGAAATGTTATTTAGTTTGTCGTATCGTAGTTGAAATGTTATCGTGATGTGTAATGAATCCTATTATTGGAGCAATCATACTTCTGTTATCTATATTTCATGTGCTAATAATCTGAACTTATAAAAGAATGAGTTAGACAGTAGGATGCTCCGCAGTTGACACACTGAACAACTTTTGTAGTAATAGAAGCATAACTCAGCTTATATTAATGATGTTAGTGATATGCCCTAGAGGCAACATGGAGATGTTGGATCTCATGGTCAATGTTTATGTATTTATGAATAAAGTGTTATTCAGTTCCATGAAATAGACATCTTGTATTGATCGATAAGTACGTGACTTATTTATGAGACTCTATATGTATGAATCTATTTCTAAATGATCCCTGATCATATATCATATTATTGGAACTAATATGATTCTAAGATCGGCATGTTTATTGATTGATGATCATGTCTCATAGATCATGGGTATGGAGATACCAAATCAATAAATATGGACATATGTGTTAGAGAACACATTGTTGGATAGACCCACCATGAGACACTACAGGAATTAATGTGCCATTAGTTGGTCTCAGGTAGTGTTGGTACAAAGTCCTTAGACCTGAGATCACCATGGATTCCAACATGTGTAGTAGCCTACTTTGGGACTACCAAACGCTATTCCATAATAGTTTTCGGGTTTGGTATGAAACATGGAGTGGGATGTGAGTGATCAAGATGGAATCTGCCCCTGCTTTGGAGAGATATCTCTGGGCCCCTCGAGGTAATGGATTCTGGAAATGCATGGCCATACTAAGTTGATTGAGGAGTCAATCAACAAACAAATAATCCAATACGGTTTGAGTGAATGGTTAAGCTATTGAAGGGATGGCACACATCTTGCCTATAGCTTAATTGGTATCGTGACGCAAAGGGATTTGTGTACACATTGAGTTCGAACCGATATTATATTCTTGTATACTATGGTGTCAATATGTGCTGCTAGGCGCCGTTGTGATGATCGGCCGAGTTGGACTCAAGCCGACGGTCGGCTAAGTTAGACTATAGCCGAAACCAAGTATACCGAACCTACTGTGGTCGCACGCTTAAGGGGATAAGAACAGCATTCGAGTTGGACTCGGATATCGCTCGAGCGGATAGGGATCCGATCGGATAGAGTCCTATGGGCTTACGAAGTCCGGCCGGTCAACTCTATGAGATTCGGATAGGATCCGATTCAAAATAGAGTCCCGATGGGCCTCTAGGCCCAATCAGCCAACTCTATATAAAGGGGCGAGGGGTGGAGAGTTGCGGCATTGAATTTGAACCGAATCAATCTGATTTGGCGCAATGGAAGTCGGCGAGATCAATCTCCACGGAAGCCCTCCCCACTTTCGAGCAAAACCCTAGCCTTGCATTGTGTGCTAGCACACGGGTGTTCGCGTTCGTCCCGGACGTGTGGATACCGGTAGAGGCGCCGCTACGTTGCGCGCTCTTGATTTGCTATGAATCGGCTGCTATCGGAGCAAGGCGACTACGACGATCGACGACTCGGATCGGCTGCGGCATCGGCAAATCGGCTGATTGGTGAATCGGCTGCCCGGAATCGGTCGCGGCAAATCGGTCACATCGGTCATCGCAAGCACGCTCCAGATCGGATAGTCCCGATTGGCTAGTCCTTGCACTCTACTCCAATCGGTAACGATCTATCGGCCCTTACTTGCAAGTGTTCCTGGTTTGCGCGGTAGAAAAGTTTTTGTTTTCGGCTAGCGTAGCATCCGCGTAACCCTTCAGTGGTATCGAGCTAATCTTGCTTAGTTTGGGTTTTAGATTGGATCTGGAACAAGTTTTGCACATAGGTTGATTAGATCAATTGGTTTTACGGGATCTGCTGAGAAGAGTTGATGGTAATTGTGTTCCTTGATAGTGTATCGGAACGACGTAATGTGATTACGTCGAAGCAATATCCATAGAACTCGGTTTGAGTTGGGTTCGAGATAGCGTTCCTTGATAGTGTATCAGAATGGTATAATGTGATTATACCCTAGCTATCTCGTAGTCCGACCTTGTTATGCGCCTCGCGCCTACGCAAACCATCTTCCTTGATAGTGTATCGGGATGGCATAATGTGATTACGCCGATATGGTTTTCGTAAGCGATTTCATAGATTGGATCTATGGATTTCTCTGCGATGTGATTACGCCATGTGCGCCCCCCTTATAGGTCGTCTCGATGCTGTTTCTCTGCGATAGGTAGAAAACGTTCTACGCCTAACTTGTTTTTGCAGAGAATGCTTTGAGATGGTGTGGCCCTATTGTATGTATGAGATGCATGTGATGCGTGTAATATTCTTTTATATGTGCAATCCCTGTAATATTCTTTCATACGTGCAATGCTTGTAATATTCTTTCACGACCTACGAGTCAATGTAATCTTCAATGAGAGCTTCTATAGTAGTAGCTTAGTTTAAAGAAATCAAGCATTCGGCACTCGAAAGAACGGTGATGAAGATGAAGATCCTCTCACACCGACATGGAGATGGAGATCACCATGTGAAGGGGGCCATACTATTTCACTATATGCTATTCTTCTTGCTTTCATATGTGATATGTTTGTTTGATAGGATAGCATCCCTCGCAAAATTAAGTAGTAATGATGCCCTTCCGGATGTTGCACCCGTCACCGTTATGCTCGTCAATGGTGGGTGCACAAAGCAGAGTGTCATTCTCTATCATAACACGAGGGGTATATGTCGACATATACATCCGGGAGGATTTGGTTTACTTAACAAGGCTATCAAAACAGTTTTGGGCTATAGCTATTGAAGGGATGGCACACATCTTGCCTATAGCTTAACCGGTATCGTGAGGCAAAGGGATTTGTGTACACATTACAGTTCGGAGCCGATATTATTCTTGTATACTATGGTGTCAATATGTGCGCTAGGCGCCGCGTTGATGTCGGCTGAGTTAGACTCGGGCCGACGATCGGCTAAGTTAGACTATAGCCGAAACCGAGTATACCGAACCTACATGGTCGCACGCTTAAGGGGATAAGAACAGGGCATTCGAGTTGGACTCGGATACGGCTCGATCGGATAGGGATCCGATCGGATAGAGTCCTATAGGCTTACGACGTATGGGCGACAAACTCTATGAGATACGGATGAGATCCGGTTCAAAAATAGAGTCCCTGATCGGCCACTAGTCCTAGTCGGCCAACTCTATATAAAGGAGGGAGGGGTGGAGAGCTGCGAGACGTCAATTGCATCGCGTGCAACAGAAGTCGCCGAGATCAATCTCCACGGAAACCCTCCCCACTTTCGAGCCAAACCCTAGCCTTGCATCGCGTGCTAGCACACGGGTGTACGGCGTTCGTCCCCGGACGTGTGGATACCGGTAGAGGCGCTGCTACGTTGCGCGCTCTTGATCGGCTTCGGATCGGCTGCAATCGGAGCGATCGGCCGCAATCGGAGCGATCGGGCCGTGGTGGAATCGGGCGCGGTCGGACGCATCGGAGCGAGGCGTGAGAACGCGGCCGGACGACTCGAATCGGCTGATTGGCGAATCGGTCATGTCTCCGGGAATCGGCTACACTGTTCCCGGATCGGATTGCCCCGATTGGCTATTCCGCGCACTCTACTCCAATCGGTAACGATCTATCGACCCTTACTTGCAAGTGTTCCTGGTTTGCGCGGTTAAAAGTCTTTGTTTTCGGCTAGCGTAGCCTCCGCGTAATCCTTCAGTGGTATCGAGCTAATCTTGCTTAGTTCGGGTTTTAGATTGGATCCGGAACAAGTTTTGCGCACGAGTTGATTAGATCAATCGGTTTAACGGGATCTCGTTGAGGAGAGTTAATGGTAATTGCGTTCCTTGATAGTGTATCGGAACGGCGTAATGTGATTACGTCGAAGCAATTTCCATATAACTCGGTTTGAGTTGGGTTCGAGATAACGTTCCTTGATAGTGTATCGGAACGGTATAATGTGATTATGCCGAAGCTATCTTGTAGTCCGATCTTGTTAGCTGCCTCGCGCCTACGCAAACCATCTCCCTTGATAGTGTATCGGGACGGCATAATATGATTATGCCGACATGGTTTCGTAAGCGAATTCATAGATTGGATCTATGAATTTCGTGTGGTGTCCGTACCCTCTTATAGGTCGTCTCGATGTCATTTTTCTGCGATAGGTAGAAAACGTTTCTACGCCTAACTTGTTTTTGCAGAGAATGCTTTGAGATGGTATGGCCCTATTGTATGTATGAGATGTATGAGATGCATGTGATGCATGTAATATTCTTTCATATGTGCAATCCTGTAATATTCTTTCATACGTGCAATGCTTGTAATATTCTTTCACGACTGCGAGTCGATGTAATCTTCAATTAGAGCTTCTATAGTAGTAGCTTAGTTTGAAGAAATCAAGCATTCGGCACTCGAAAGAACGGTGATGAAGATGGAGATCCTGTACACCGGCATGGAGATGGAGATCACCATGTGAAGGGGGCCATACTATTTCACTATATGCTATTCTTCTTGCTTTCATATGTGATATGTTTGTTTGATAGGATAGCATCCCTCGCAAAATTTAGTAGTAATGATGCCCTTCCAAATGTTGCACCCGTCACCGTTATGCTCGTCAATGGTGGGTGCCAAAGTAGAGTATCATTCTCTATCATAACACGAGGGGTATATGTCGGACATATACGGGAACATTTGGTTGACTTAACAAGGCTATCAAACAGTTTTGGGCCTTGGGGCATAGGTTGGGGCCGGGGCATGGAGATGCCACACCAACAACAAGAGTCACATAGAGATGTGATTAGCAAGGAGTTGCTTACCGATGTTATTAATCTTCTAGCAGTGATGCCAAAGCTCACTAGAAATTAACTAACATGTGGATCTTGACCCAATACGTAACCTAGAGGAAGGTGTAAAATACGTAATGGGAGTTTAATGTTAAATTGTTTAACAATAGACATAGCATAAACATTGTGCTAAACTTTGCTTTTTCGTTGTAGAATAAATGGCGGCTAATACTACACCCAAGTGCTTTTAATTTGCGATCTATTCTCGAGAAAGAAAAATTAAACGGAATAAACTTTATGGATTGGTATCACAACTTGAGAATTGTTCTCAAGCAAGAGCGTAAGGAGTACGTTCTTGAAGTACCTTATCCGGAGGATTTGCCTAACAATGCTACCGCAATCGCACGGAGGGCTTACGAGAAGCACAATAATGATGTCCTAGATATAAGTTGTCTCATGCTTGCTACAATGTCCCCCGAGCTTCGAAGCAATATGAGAGCAGCGATGCTCACACTATTATTCGGGACTGCGTGGCATGTTTGAGAACCAAGTTCGGGCCGAGAGGTTCAACACCTCAAAGTCCTTGTTTGCGTGCAAGCTTGTTGAGGGAAATCCCGTCGAGTCCGCATGTGATAAAGATGATTGGCTATATCGAGAGTCTTGAGAAACTAGGTTTCCCTCTTAGCCAAGAGTTGGCTACGACGTGATTCTCCGGTCGCTCCCTCCGAGCTTCGAGCCATTCATATTAAATTATCACATGAATAATATGGATAGAACCTTGGCCGAATTGCATGGGATGCTAAAGATAGTGAGGAGAGTATCCGAAGAACGGTCATCATGTGATGATGATGGCTAAGCGCAAACCACTGTCAAAAACTTTGCACCAAGAGGAAGCTAACTCCCGATGAGATCGCAAGTGCCTCCAATGCAAAGAAGGGCAAGAAGGGGTCGGCGGCATCAGTTGCCGTTTGCTTCTACTGCAAGGAGACAGCCACGGAAAAGGAACCGCAAGAAGTACATGGAGGATCTCAAAAAGAAGCAAAGTACAACCGCCGGTATTAATGTTATAGACATTAATCTTGCTACTTCACCTCGACTCTTGGGTATTTGATACCGGATCGTAGCTTATATTTGCAAATCGTTGCAGGGAATGAGAAGAAGTAGAATCTTAAGAAGGGACGAGGTGAACTGCGCGTCGGCAATGGAGCAAGCGTTGCTACGCTTGTCGTCGCACGATACTTCATCTACCTTCGGGATTAGTTTTGGAATTAAATAATTGTTATTGTGTTCCAACACTATGTCAAAACGTTATTTCCGCTTCATGTTTGCAAGCGGAAGGATATGATTTTAGATCAATGGACAATGGTTGTTCAATATATCTCAGAGATATGTTCTATTTTCATGCTCCATTGGTGAATGGATTATACGTTTTGAATCTTGAAGTCTCCCATCTATAACATTAATACAGAAAGGCAACTCTCTAATGATACAAACCCCACGTTTATCTGACATTGTCGCTTAGGCCATATAAATCAGAAACACATGGAGAAGCTCCATAAGGATGGATTGCTTCACTCTTTTGATTTTGAATCATTTGAGACATGTGAGTCTTGTTTACTTGGTAAGATGACAAAGGCACCTTTCACGGGACACAGTGAGAGAGCAAGTGACTTGTTGGCACTCGTACATACTGATGTATGTGGACCAATGAGCTCAACGGCCAGAGGTGGTTATCAGTACTTCATTACCTTTACCGATGACTTTAGTAGATATGGTTATATCTACTTAATGAGGCATAAGTCTGAATCCTTTGAAAAGTTCAAAAAATTCCAGAATGAAGTACATAATAATTTGGGGAAAACAATCAAGTTTCTACGATCGGATCGTGGAGCGGAATACTTGAGCCAAGAGTTTGGTAATCATCGAAAGATTGTGGAATTGTTCCACGTTGACTCCGCCAGAACTCCACAATGGAACGGAGTGTCCGAACGGAGAAATCGCACCTTGTTGGACATGGTGCGGTCGATGATGAGCCAAAGTGTTTTTCCGTTATCCTTATGGGGATATGCTCTTGAAACTGCTGTGCTCACACTAAATAGAGTTCCATCTAAGTCAGTTGAAAAGACACCATATGAGATATGGACAGGGCAACCCCCTAGTTTGTCTTTTCTCAAAATTTGGGGATGCGAAGCTTATGTAAAACGTTTACAGTCTAACAAGCTCACACCCAAATCTGACAAGTGCTTATTTGTGGGATATCCTAAGAAAACTAAGGGATATTACTTTTATAATCGGGAACAAGGCAAAGTGTTTGTCACCCGACACGGTGTTTTTTTGGAAAAAGAGCTTCTTTCAAGAAGGGTTATTGGGAGCAGGGTGCATCTTGAAGAAGTTCAAGAAACACCAGAAAATGTTTGAGCGACCACAAAACCACAATAGGAGGAGCAAAGTGTTGCACCACCAGTTGTAGATACACCAGCCCCACGGAGGTCTGAAATATCACGTCATGCGCCTGACAGGTACACAGGTGCGGAACAACGTGATATATTGTTGTTAGACAACGATGAACCTAAGACATATGAGGAAGCGATGGTGGGACCCGATTTCAACAAGTGGCTTGGAGCCATGAAATCCGAAATAGAATCCATGTACGACAATCAAGTTTGAAACTTGGTTGATCCACCTGATGGTGTCAAAACCATTGAGTGTAAATGAGTTTTTAAGAAAAAGGCCGATATGGATGGAAATGTTCACATCTATAAGGCACGATTGATGGCGAAAGGTTTTAAACAGATTCAAAAAGTTAATTATGACGAAACCTTCTCGCCCGTCGCAATGCTTAAATCTATTCGGATTATCCTAGCGATTGCTGCATATTTCTATTATGAGATATGGCAGATGGATGTCAAAACGGCTTTCCTAAATGGAATCCTAAGCGAGGATGTATACATGATACAACCTCAGGGTTTTGTCGATCCACAATCGCCTGAAAAGATATGCAAGCTACAGAAATCCATTTATGGATTGAAGCAAGCATCTCGGAGTTGGAATATTCGTTTTGATGAAGTAATCAAAGGATTTGGTTTCATCAAAAATATAGAGGAGGCATGTGTTTAAGAAAAGGTCAGTGGGAGCGCAATTATATTTCTAATCTTATGTGTGGATGACATATTACTGATTGGAAATGATATCCCTATGCTAAAATCCGTAAAGTCTTCATTGAAAAATATTTTTTCTATGAAAGACTTAGGGGAGGCAGCATACATATTGGGCATTCGGATCTATAGAGATAGATCCAAGAGGCTAATTGGATTAAGCCAAAGTACATACATTGATAAGGTGTTGAAAAAGTTCAACAAGTGGAAGATTGTTAGCGATATGCCCTAGAGGCAACATGGAGATGTTGGATATCATGGTCAATGTTTATGTATTTATGAATAAAGTGTTATTCAGTTCCATGAAATAGACATCTTGTATTGATCGATAAGTACGTGACTTATTTATGAGACTCTATATGTATGAATCTATTTCTAAATGATCCCTGATCATATATCATATTATTGAAACTAATATGATTCTAAGATCGGCATGTTTATTGATTGATGATCATGTCTCATAGATCATGGGTATGGAGATACCAAATCAATAAACATGGACGTATATGTTAGAGAACACATTGTTGGATAGACCCACCATGAGACACTAGAGAAATTAATGTGCCATTAGTTGGTCTCACGTAGTGTTGGTACAAAGTCCTTAGACCTGAGATCACCATGGATTCCAACATGTGTAGTAGCCTACTTTGGAACTACCAAACGCTATTCTGTAATTGGGTAGTTATAAAGGTAGTTTTCGGGTTTGCTATGAAACATGGAGTGGGATGTGAGTGATCAAGATGGAATTTTCCCCTCCTTTGGAGAGATATCTCTGGGCCCCTCGAGGTAATGGATTATGGAAATGCATGGCCATGCTAAGTTGATTGAGGAGTCAATCAACAGACAGATAATCCAATACGGTTCGAGTGAATGGTTAAGCTATTGAAGGGATGGCACACATCTTGCCTACTTAATTGGTATCGTGAGGCAAAGGGATTTGTGTATACATTACAGGTTCAGAGCCGATATTATATTCTTGTATACTATGGCGTCAATATGTGCTGCTAGGCGTCGCTGTTGACAGATCGGCTGAGTTGGACTCAAGCCGACGATCGGCTAAGTTAGACTATAGCCGAAACCAAGTATACCTGAACCTACAGGGTCGCACGCTTAAGGGGATAAGAACAGGCATTCGAGTTGGACTCGGATACGGCTCGATCGGATAGGGATCCGATCGGATAGAATCCTATGGGCTTACGAAGTCCGGCCGGCCAACTTTATGAGATTCGGATAGGATCCGATTCAAAATAGAGTCCCGTGGGCCTCTAGGCCCAACCGGCCAACTCTATATAAAGGGGCGAGGGGTGGAGAGTTGCGGCATTGAATTTGAACCAAATCAATCTGATTTGGCGCAACAGAAGTCGGCGAGATCAATCTCCACGGAAACTCTCTCCACTTTCGAGCGAAACCCTAGCCTTGCATTGCGTGCTAGCACACGGGTGTTCAGCGTTCTGTCCCCGGACGTGTGGGTACCGGTAAGGCGCTGCTACGTTGCGCGCTCTTGATCGGCTACGAATCGGCTGCTATCGAAGCGAGGCGACTACGGCAGATCGACGACTCGGATCGGCTGCGGCATCGGCGAATCGGCTGATCGGTGAATCGGCTGTCCCCGGGAATCGGCTTTCGACAAATCAGCTGTCATCGGCCAGCACAGCTCCAGATCGGATAGTCCTGATTGGCTAGTCCGCTGCACTCTACTCCAATCGGTAACGATCTATCGGCCCTTACTTGCAAGTGTTCCTGGTTTGTGCGGTAGAAAAGTTTTTGTTTTCGGCTAGCGTAGCATCCGCGTAACCCTTCAGATGATACAATACATGACATATGTTTCATAAGAATTGTTGCACGTAATTAAACCGCGGAACGTATGCCATGCATACACGATGCAAACTAATCGGACCTGACAAGTCGAGCCTCAGCTTTCCTATGGACCCCTTCTACGACGTTCAATGTATGTTCCATTTTCCAAGTCTTTCTTGGCCTTGTACTCTGTTTGTGTTTCACATTCAGTTATCTTTAGGCCGTTATATTGGGAAATGACATTGTCAATCCACATAGTGAATCTGCACCTCCTTTGAATGCCCTGATAAAGAAACGTATGTAGGTAGTTAGAGTGGCAAAACTATGTAGATGTTAGTGGAATTGAAAAACCTTAAGACGTACAACGAAGTCGTCGTCTAAGTTGGGGCAAATGAAATATCTCCTGCCATATGTTCGGGGTTCAAAGGAGGTAGCCATCTTGCAATGATCTCTACAACCGCACCTAGGACACTCCGACCATTCAGGGTAACCAGATGGGTTGTTCCTCCAATCTAAGCTTGCAATTTGTTTTCGACGTACGTACTTCATCCATGCCTGGATGAATTGTTCGGTCGGCTCAGGCTGGGTTACCGTCCGACCGATGGAAGCAGGTCTCACCGTATCGATCCACTGTTCGAATGGACACTGTCGTACATCCTCCTGGATGTACATATGTGATAGCATGGGTTAGACAATGAAACAAGTGATTAGTTTCACCGGGAAAAAATGGTACTCACGACAAAATCGTCGTCGACAATCTCAGGACACACGAAGCATCTTTGTCCTCGGGTTGCTTGTATAATGGACCTTATCACCTGGCAACGGAGACCACAATGGCATTCTTGACATTCCCACCATGTGGGTAGTGCGAGCTGATCTAGAGGCCAATCCAAAGCTTCCGCAGCAATTCGACGTTGGTACTCATCCTTCCGCCGAAGATAGTCCAACCTTGTTTCGCTAAGTTGGTAGGAACGTGTTCCGTCGGTTCGTGGGTTCTCCGTATCTATCCACTCAATGAAGTTGCACACCTGATGATATGCCTGCTTAAGATGTTACCATGATGTAGGAACAAGTTAGCGTTTTGTGTATTAAGAATTAGTATTACATACCAGAGCACAAAAGTCATACCTGATCCATGTTGGCGCATTGGAAGAATTGCCTCCCCCGAGTTTCTGAGTTGAGGGACGACGTAATTATACAGCATCCTCATAATGGCACAACGGACGGTCACACCATAGGGGAATCCAACCGCCCAAAGGATCGAGTCGCCAGTTGAGACGCTCAGGAAATGGATGATCCATTCTACCTTGAAGTTTAGGAAACAGATCGAGGATTCAAAGAGTTCGAAATCAGGTGGTATAATATATAGTGGAGAAAGCAGATGCACATCTCCAGCTAACGTCGGCTCACTTCTTCAATGGATGTGATGTTCATGCACCAGCAGTAATTGATGGATTCTGTCGAAGAAAGCATCAGCAAAAGCTGAGTCGGGATCCCCTGAAACGCGCCGAAAGATGATAGTGACATATCGTACACATCTATCACGCACCAAAAGCTGATAGCGACCAATCGTAGCATATCGTACATGTCTACTGGCGAGTTCTGTTACCCCTACCCCTCATAGCCTGTGCCCTATGATTCATTTATTTAGTGGATGTGACAATACGTGCCAAAAGTTGATTGTGACAGAGCATGAGCGAGTACGAAGGACGCAACAAGTGGATAGCAATATGGTTTCATTTTGTCAGTTTTGATTGAGTCAATCGTAATAGAAGTATAAATTTCAATTACATTCCTCAAAGTTCAAAGTAATTCGAGGGACTCACTTCGTATTTTTCTGAATTTTTGTTGTTAGAAATTATCTAACTTGACCATTTGTCTAAATCTATACTCCTATAAACTTAGAGCAGAAAAATTTGGCAGAATTTCTCCTATTTATGTATTCAAAGCTTACACAAATATCAGTGTAGCATATAACATTCACGGAATATGTACCACATTCATCCACATCCCATATACATGACGACACGAAAATACCACGAAGTTCATAACAATCCGTAAAGTCCCGAATAGTTCTGATAGTCCAAAAGAATAGTCCATACAAGACACAATAATATTCCACACAGTCCACAAGCGTTATGCATACATGTAGCACAATATGTACAACCAGGTTCACTGCCTCCTACTCTTGCCCCTACCCTTGTGTCTAAGAGCGTCACTGCCTGGAGTGAAATGGTCTGGTGGGTGCCTTCTCCTGGTCCCAAGCTGCTGCGTAGGTTGAGTCGATGGAGTGTCCTGCAGCTGAGATGACTCAATCTCATCGTGTCCCCGGAGCGCATCCTCCTCATCGTCGGTGTCGTCATCCTCATCGGAGGCAGTGCATCTGGAGGCCGTCCGTGCCTGGCTTGAGGAACCGCCACCTCTTGGGGAAGCAGACGGCACATGCACGTCCTGCCTCGTGATTGTCCTGCAACCACAACATGCAGCCGACGTACTACTCTCTGTTGCACATAACTCAGTACTTATGTCAAATATTGCAATGTATTAGATGTAAAGTTCAAAGAGCTTTCAAAATCTTACATCGAGGTAGAATTCGGGATACATGAAGTAACGGGATAGAATGACTCTTGCAGAAAAGTCAGGATTATATATTGTTCCCTTCAAATCATGATCATCCCTGAATCCTTAATTTTCTAATGATGGGTTCTTCTGTTAATGCTGTCATAACGAAATGCAGGTTTGCTTCATTTTTGAACATGCTGAATAAGGAAAAAAACAAGAGTACTTCCCTCAATTAACTGTCATCAGCATAGTATGTCATCGTTGCCCACATAATTGAGGAATAGTATGTACAGTGCAAATTATGACATATATTCAGACAGCAAGCTATGACATATATTCAGATAGCAAGCTATGAGTTGCTGTGAGCTGTAGGCTTATTGCCAAATTAAAAGAGCAACAGTATATATAGTCAAATGAATCAAGAGAGTTCCAAAATTTGGAACTGCAGTAAGCATGAGGCAGACAAAAAAAAGGAAGCAAAATCATCTACCGCACTATTTCAAAATAATTTCCATTGAACATGACAGCAGTACTCAGAATGACCTGTTTTTCAGATTTCTTGAAAGTACTATAGTAACTCAGCTTGATTACTTCAGGAAACTTGTCCAAACTTTGCACAGAACATCACTTTCTGTTTATTTCAGGCAAAATAGGTTATGTAGGCAGCAGCCAGCAAGCTCTATGTATTTTGGCCCATTTTCCTGTGCTGAAATAATTGAGAAAGAGTACATATAGTCGAAAAAATGGCGATCTCTACAGCAAGTTTTTATGCAGTCACAGCATCTCTTTTATAAGTCGAAAAAATTTGCGTTTGCTAGAGTAGGCTGTATGATAAACAATATTAAATTATCTAGTCACAAAGATAATTTAATAAGAATTTAGTACCTGCCCCTCCGTCACGAGACGTCCTCGGTGGGTTGCGTCGTATGCCGGATCCAGAAGGTGGAATTGCGCCATCCTACAAAATGAAATATGTTAGAGAAATTAAAATTCTGTATGCAATGAACTATAGAGTAAGCAATGTACAAGTATTGAACACTATTATTTGCATTTATAAAATGTAATACAAGAACGAGTACGACCTCACTAATTTGCCAACGGCAAGTCCGTGAATTGTGGCCAAGTCTACCGCACTTTCCACACTCGTACTGCTCGGGGTCGGTAAGAAAAGGGGTCGATCTTGCACGTCTCATTCTTCCAAGTATCTGATCCATGACCATCATGTGCCTAGTCCTCTTTCTACTACCTCGTTTGTTCCAATGATAAGCTGGATTCGCAATGTACTTTGGACCGTCGTATGCAGACCACTCTCCAGAGTCCCGAATAGGCTTGAACCGAGGGCTTCAAGTTTGCACAAGTGTGTCCACACTGAACTCGCGAGGTATCCTGCTCTCAATGTCATAGTTGCGATGCCTAGCAGCTGCAACAAGGTGAGAACATACAAAGTGGTACTGCCTTGGTTTGTCACAGGTGCATGAGAAATCTTGGAGGACTACAACATGAATCCTCGACTCTCGAACCTCGCCATCTGACGTCGTACCCCCACTTTGCTTGACCTCGTAACGCCCCACAGCGTGGTCGAAACATGTAACCTCATGTGTGCCCAGCTCTTTCCTTGGCCTTCTCGAGATGTTCATGTGCTTTAGGAGCCCATATCTGACATCGCTCTGCAACTGTAATGCATGGGAGTGTCTTTCGTTGAACCAGGCAACAAGCTTGTAGAAGGTGAATCGCACGATGGCATTCACGGGCATACCACGTATCCCCAGCAGCACCTTATTGAAGGACTCAGCCATGTTGCTGCACTGGAACTCGTACCTCCATCCACCGACGTCGTGAGCTCTTGTCCACTTGTCCAAATCTCTCATCAACCCTGTAAGCCATTGCTTGCCTTCTGCATTTGATACGGTTCGGACCTGCTCTAGCTTTCTCTAGAAGTACCTGTTCTCAAGTTGTCGAGCTACCTCCTGCAAAAGATCAAAGTTTGTCTTCACACCGTCTTTTCGGAGAAGATTCTCGGCAAGGTGCCGTGTACACCAACGATGGTGCAAAGGTGCATAACCCTCTATCTCCTCTCTCACAGCATTAAGTATGCCCTGGTGCTTATCAGATATGACGCCAACCTCCCTACCAGGCCCGACCACATGTACCCTCACTAGCCTCAAGAACCATCCCCAACTGTCGTTGTTCTCCCTCTCAACCAAAGCAAAGGCCAGAGGAACCAGCTTGTTGTTCGCGTCACAGGCTATGGCTATAAGAAGTGTACCCTGATACTTGCCAATCAGGAACATACCATTGATGGAGAAGACGGGGCGACAGTGCCTGAAAGCCTGCACACATTGAGGGAAGCACCAAAAAGCACGAAAGAATATATGCCTCCCATTCATCCATGCATCTGGTCTAGGGATGTACTCGTAATGCATTCCTGGATTCACCGCTTTGATTGCATTCAAAAGTACTGGAAGCTGCTCGTAATCATCCTCCCAGTCCCCATATATCATCTTCCACGCCCGCTGCTTAGCCCTCCATGCTTTACCGTAAGTTATCACATAACCCTGGTAAATCTCAGTAACTGTCCTGATAATTGTCCTAACCTTCATGTTGGGCTCTCCCTGCAATATTCCCATCAACCTTTTGGCAATGAGGGTAGATGTCAACTGTCGATGCTTCGTGTCGAGTTCAAGTGAGGCACAAGTGTGTGGCCCCACAACTCTTGTTATCTTCCACTTTCCGTTGACCTTTTGCTTCCTCGCACAAAGCTTCCATGGGCAGCATTCTTGTTCACAGACAATCATGTACTGCCGCTCCGCATAGGAGTGCAGGACCTTGTAAGGCCTCTTGCGTATCACTGCAAACGCCTGCAACGAACGCTTCAATGCAGGAAGGTCATTGAAAACCCTGTCCTTGCCAATTTCCATGCTAGGACCCACCTCTGGAGCTTCCAGCAGCTCATCGTCACGTCCCTCGGCAAACGCCTGATCGGAATGAGTAAGATCACTGAACTCGTGAACTCTAGGATCACGACGGCCGGGAAAGATACGCCTAAGCATCTCAATGTCACTCTCCGTCAGTTCTCCAACTGGTCGACCATCATCTGAATCAATAGCTCTTGCGACCTCGTAAGGCTCTAAATCATTCATAACTTCAACACTATTTGAGTCCCGGAATCTGTCAACACAATGCGGTTGAGCATCAATAAGAGGACCACCCACATTGTCAGGAATGTGCCCTGCAACATATGCATAACTAGGACGAAAGCAAGATATTAGCGATTGAAAAGAAGGGTGGATGATGACGAGAAACGGTCCAATATTCAAACTTACTCGGATGATTCTATGTCAAAGGGATCTCCTGAAGAGGACCTGCCATATTTCCATCCATCGGACAAGCATCTCCATCTGTCTCAAAAATTTCGACCTCATCGGGAGCAGATTAAGCATCAGGAACCGTACGTGCAGCCTCCGCAAACCGAAGTGGTTCTGGAACATCTATGGCAAGGTATGCCTGATCAGCCATCGGTGGAGAAAACTCATGACGAATGGGATCAACCACCACCCAACGCACAACCACCTCCAAGCTTGGGAGTTGACTCTTCATAACCGATCTCACATACTTCTCTCACTTATCTGCACAACCTATTAGGGTCAGCCTCCTTAGGATGTTGGAAGGGGATACTACGTGAAGTACACCCTCAACTATGATGGAATCATCTCCAGGGCAATGTAGCTCCTCCCGAGCCCTTTCAAGCAACTCACTAAATTTTGGCTTCTCATTGAATAGAACAGGCTCGCTTTGCATGTCAACAAACTTGATATATCCATAACAATCTCTTGCCACGGTGCCTCCATAATATATGATCACTACGTTGTCCATCTAGTAGTTCGAAAAAATTACAAATATATTTCGTTCAGTTCAAAATAATTGCTATATAGTACTCAATTTGTCCAATCCACTATAGTTTTTAAAACACAAAAACTTTCTACAGGAAACTCTAGCCCGTACAAAATTATCCAATCCTGCAATTTCTTTATGAGATCTACCTTCGCGTAAACTAATCCAATCCCATAAACTAATCAAAATTATTACCATTAATTAAAAGATACCATTTATTCAACAAAAAAAGATGGGAAAATTTATAAATTACGTGTTCAACATTTTACATTTCACCTATTCAAAATGCATGTATATTGTATATTTATATTTTACCCACATTGCATATTGTAAAATTACGTACATTGCACTTCTAATTTTTTTCCTACACTACGTACTCTAAAATCACATGCATTGCATTTCTAAATTTTACCTACTAGATACATTCCATATTTAAACTTTACCCACATTTCATATTCTAACTTTACATACATTGCATTTTCAAATTTTACATACATTGTGTATTCTAAATTCAAATGCATTGAATTTCTAAATTTCACCAACATTGCACATTCTAAAATTTAATTTCAGCTACATTGCATATTCGAAAATACGATGTTCAATAAATTAAAATTTTCAATTTACCTCGCCGAGAAGGGGAGTCGGCGCGGGAGGGGGCGCCGGCCTCGGCGCGTGCGGCCGGCGGCCAGCGGCGGTACCGGCCTGGTGGGCGTCGGCCCGGGCGGTGGAGGCTGCGTGGCCGCCGCAGGGGCGGGGCAGGCATCGCCGGGCCGGGGAGAGGTTCCTCGGTGGCGCCGGCCACCGGGGGTCATCGAGCGGCGGCGCCAAGCCAAGGCAGGCGGGACGGGGTTGTGCGTGGCGGGCGAGCGGCGGCGGGCGCGATTGGAGTAACCAAATGAATGTGCTAGACGAGGAAGACGGGACCCACCTGTAAGCAGAGCTCGGCGCCAGCGGTAGTGGCGCCGCGGTCGACGCCAAGATCTACGACGTCGAGCTCGGCGCCACTACCGCTGGCGCCGACGTTGTCACGTCAGCCTCGACGCCGACGTTGTGCGGAGATCTCGGCGCCAATATAATTGACGCTGAGTTGTGTAAGCTCAACGTCATCACTATTGACGTTGATCTTGGGGTACATTCATGCGATCCAAACCGCCAGGGACCTATTTGTGAGAATGTTTGCAAATTTGAGAAAAAAAACAAAAAATTTGGGTACCATAGTAAAATATACCAGTGGCAGGTCTATGAATTTGGGCCCAGTACACGAAATGTAATATATGGCCTTAAAATTCAAAGTTTTATACTCCTGAAGCCCACTGGCTTCCATTCCATTCGATTTTTTCAGTCTCGGCTTGCGAGTGCCCAGCCACAGCGCATGTCGGTTGTCGTAGCAGGACAAACAGCTTGTCCAAATAGTCCTAGTACTGGTCGCTGAAGTCAACGATGGTCATCAGGTTGTGCCTCGCCACCACACCCTCGGGCGATAGCACCGACGCCAACTTGGCTCGTTGAGGTTGGACACGCCGGTGCTCGTGGCGGCCTCCACGGACGCCCGCGACGCGGCCAGGTGTGCTGTCCAGTGTCAACTCAGCGTCAATGTAGTGGAGGTGGAGCTCGTTGTGAATTAACTGGTGACGCGGCATGACGCAAAAGAGGTGGACGAGCCACTTGGCAGGGGCACCATTGATGATGCGCGCGTGGTCACGACAGACGTCGGGCTGAACGATGGCGAGGTTGACGTGTACGAGTGGTAGAAACTACACTGGGCAACGACGTGGGGGAGGATCCCAAGAGATGGAGGATGCGGTTAGAAACAAAGCCAAGGTTCTAACCCGAAAATAATAAAATAATGATGATGGTGTTCCCTAACAAATTATAAGATGTGTTTCTGGAGTGTTCATGAGCCATATATACCATGTTTTTGGGATATCTAGCAAGAAAAATCATAACCTGTAGCAAATTTTGTCAGATTTAAAACCTCAATGTTTAAATCAGTCTGAGTGTTTTTAACCTTTGTAAGCAGTGATAACACAACTTTAAAATTGTCGAGAAGTAATGTGGACTTTTTGGTTAGTGAAAGATGTAACGTGGATAAGGCGGTAGAATGGATTTCAAGGAGTCACTTGGTGATTGGTGATCCTCACTTTGTATGCTATTTCATGATACTCTCTACTTACACTACTAGATAAATAGTCTAATAGTCTTTGATTCATCTGCCAAAATTTATAATAGTTTCGAAGCCAATAGAAACCGGGACTAAAAGATATTTGTAGTCTCGATTAAAATGTACAACAGCTTTTTTATGATTTTTAGTCCTGATTGGTGTCTATAGTCCCGGTTCACTTTTTGTCGAGGCTGTGTTAGGGAGTCAAGAATCTTTAGTCTCTTAGGGCCTGTTTGGGACTGCTCCGCTCTCTATTTTTTAGCTCTGCTTCATGTTTTTTAGCCAAACGGGTTCAGCTCCACACACGCAGCTTCAGAAAAAAAGGGGGAGTTGTGAGAGCACCTAAAGAGGTACTCCACAAACTCCAGTTTTTTGTGGAGCTGCTCCACGGTGGAGTTTGTGGAGCAGAGTTCGTGGAGCAGTCTCAAACAGGGCTTAACTTTAGTCTCGGTTGATGTTATCAACCAGGACTAAAGATCTAAATGACCTTTAGTCCCTACTGGTAACATCTACTGCGACTAAAGTGAAGATCATTTTTATACTTATTCTTCCTCCTTTAGCCTGAGCGATTGCTACAAAGGTTTGAAGGAGGAATAGAGGTGCTGCCAAATTTTTTTTGAAATTGTTTTGATGATAATATACAAATCTGAGGGATCTAAAAGGTTAGCAACTCCATCCTCTAATTATGTGTGCTTAGCATACTGCATTTGTACTTATATTTTTATACAGTTTTATCTCTAGAAAGGTTCATGAAAAATGATGAGAGAGAAAATTTATACTTTTAAAAATTAGCAACTCCATCCTCTAATGATGTATGCTTAGGATATTACATTTGTAGTTATATTTCTATACATTTTATCTCTAAAAAGGTTAGTGGAAAATAATGAGAGAGAAAATTTGTTTAGAAAAATTATGTTATTTTTTAAAATAATATACATGTGGATAAAAATGTTATAAAATAGATGACAAAGGAAAAATATAGAAAATTTGATAAAAGATTAGAAAACTAAGGTAATTTAAAAATCATTAAAATAGTTAGAAATAAGTACACTACGTATATTAATACAATAATTTTATTAAGTACAATGCATTACATATGTGGGATTATTATATAATTATTGTCGATTATTTATATATAATAATTATAATATTATTTAAATAGTTTGACTTTCGTGGATTTTTTATGATTTTTGTGCATTTCATGTAGATGGATCGACAATGAATGTACATTGTGCACGATGGTCAACAAAGTTTATTCAAGGTGTGAATTATTTTTTGAGTGTGGCTAATGCCAACAAGCATAAGGGGTTTATACGTTGTCCAAAGCAAAAATTACAAAAACCAGAAGGAGTATTCTACATCAAAATTTATTCATGCCCATTTGTTTCAGTCGGGATTCATGCCTCACTATAATTGTTGGACATCGCACGGAGAGACAGGAGTTGCAATGAAAAAAGATGAAGAAGAAAACGACAACATTCCGGACTGTGGACAATACGGTGGATTTGAAGTAAATACAACAGGCAAGACGGACAGGAATGTTGAAGATAAGGATGGTGCCGATGATCTTGGTCAGATGTTACGCAACGTACAGGAGGACTATAAAGGTGAAAAGAAGATACAGAAATTAGAGCGTATGTTGGCGGACCACAAAACATCCTTATACCCAGGTTGCGAACACGGGCACAAAAAGTTGGGTACCATGCTGAAATTCTTACAATGGAAGGCCAAAAATGATGTCAGTGACAAGGCATTTAGCGAGTTATTAAAACTCGTGAAAACATTCTTCCGGAGGGAAACGAATTGCCGGAATCAACGTATGAAGCTAAGAAGTTTGTTTTCCCTCTAGTACTGGAGGTACAGAAGATACACGTATGTCCGAACGATTGTATCCTCTATCGCAGTGAGGAGTACGAGAACCTAGAAACATGTCCGGTTTGTAAAGCACTTTAATACAAGATTAAACGAGATGATCCAAGCGAAGTTGACGAACAGTCTTCAAAGAAGAGAATTCCTGCTAAGGTGATGTGGTATTTTTCTATAATACCACGGCTCAAGCTTTTGTTTAGGAACAAAGAGCATGCAAGAATGATGTGCTGACACGCAGAAGAACACCAACAAGACAGGATGCTGAGACACCCCGCCGACGAGTCGCAGTGAAGAAACATCGACAGAACATTTAAAGACTTCAGAGAGGATGCACGAAACACAAGGTTTGGTTTAAGTATGAATGGCATGAATCCTTTTGGAGAGATGAGCAGCGGCCACAGCACTTGGCATGTTACGATGTATATCTACAACCTCCCTCCTTGGCTATGCATGAAGCGGAAATACATCATAATGCCGATTATTATTCAAGGCCCAAAGCAACCTGGTAACGACATTGATATATACCTGAGACCATTGGTCGAAGATCTGAAACTGTTGTGGAAGAAAAAGGTGTCCCCATGTGGGATTGAGGACAAACAGGAGCAGTTTAACCTACGAGCGTTGCTATTCATAACCATCAGTGATTGGCCTATACGCAACCTATCCATACAGTCCAACAAGGGGTACAAGACTTGCACCCACTGTATGGATGAAACCGAAAGTACGTATCTGAAACATTGTAAGAAGGTTGTGTACATAGGTCATCGTCGCTTTCTTGTTGCAAGCCACCCTGTCTAGAAGAAAGGCAAACATTTTGAACAGAAGGCAGACCGCCATACTAAGCCAAAACATCGTAATGGAAAGGCCATGTTTGCCATGGTGAAAGACCTGAAAGTAGTATTTGGAAAGGGAGCTGGCAGCCAACCTATAGCAAGTGAAGATGGTCACGCGGCAATGTGGAAGAAGTCTATTTTTAGAGTTACCCTATTGGGAAGTCTTGGACGTCTGCCACGCAGTCAACGTGATGCACCTCACTAAGAACCTTTGCATCAACCTGCTGAGCTTCCTAAGTGTATATGTAAAGTCGAAAGATACACTTGAGGCACGTAATGATCTCAAGCATATGGAACAATGCGACAGCTTTCACCCGGAACCAAAGGAGAAAGGAAGTCATTACTTGAGTCCAGCCAGCTACATTCTGAGCAAGGCAGATAAGAAAAGCATATTTGAATGCCTGGAGAGTATCAAGGTATCATCTGGATACTCCTCGAATATAAAGGGAATGATAAGCACGAAGGAGAAGAAGTTCACAAACCTAAAGTCTCATGACTGCCAGGTGCTGATGACACAGCTATTTTCTGTTATAATTCGTGGTATCCTTTCTGATAATGTCCGAGCAACAATAACAAAGCTATCTGCTTTCTTGAACATAATTTCGCAGAAGATCATCGATCCAGACAGACTAGAAGCCTTTCAAAATGATGTGGTGCAATGTCTTGTGAGCTTTGAGATGATCTTTTCACCTTTCTTCTTCAATATCATGATGCATCTTCTATGTCACCTTGTCAAAGAGATCCATATCTTCGGTCCTGTATTCCTACACAACATGTTCCCTTTTGAAGGTACATGGATGTTCTAAAGAAGTACGTCCGTAACCGTTCTCGTTCGAAGGCCAGCATCGCCAAGGGGTATGGAAGAGAGGAGGTCATTGAGTTTTGCATAAACTTTATTGAAGACCTTCGTCCAATCAAGGTGCCCAAATTAAGCCATGAAGGGAGACTACGGGAAAAGAGGACTTGAAAGAAAAGAAATAATGACCATGTACAATGATTTGTTTCACAAAACACATTTCACGGTTTTGCAACAATCTTCGTTGGTGGCTCCTTACATCGAGGAGCACTTGGTGATTGTTCGCTCCAAAAACATCGGTAAGACCGATGTCTGGATTACACATCATCACATTGATATTTTCTCTGCTTAGTTGCAACAACATCTCATGGGCAACCGAATGATTGACCAACAACTAGCCTTCTTAGCGAACTACGGAGGCGAAGCTAGCAGCTTTGGAGCAACAACTCGCAGCCTATGGTCAGAAGATCGAAGAGGTGTCTAGACAGGTGGCCCAACGACTCGCCGAACTACGGAGCCAGCAAAGGCAAGCAGATCCAGAACCACCCGTCATGGTGAGCCCCTCAAGCAAGCGCAGCAGCTGCGCATCTACAGACCAAGTACCTGAAAAGGTTGTTGAAGAGGAAGTCGTACCCTCATGCCTCATTGATTCGATCATGCAGCGGACACCTTGTGAGCTTTATATTCCTTTCAAGAATTTATCTATCAATGTATGCTCGTCATGATATATATATGACTTGTACATTGCGAAAGCTGGTGCATAGGTTGATTACTAATTAATAACCTGTCATCTCGTGAAGGTGGCGTCGGGCATGGCCATATCGATGGACCGATACGGGACTTATCACTGCAAGCCGATTCCACCTAGGTATTCAAAGGTCAAAATTGAGCAAGTGGAACAGAGTTTTGAAGATCTCGATCTGGATATCCCCGGAGGAGACGGGGAGATGAAACTAGGAGACACAGCCCACGCGATCATACTATGGAGCAAGCCCTTCATCGTGTTCCCGGACGAGAAGCGGCTTCTGTTCCTCTGTCTCCGCCACATGGACCGTCTCCTCCGCATGGACCATCTCCTCCACCTCCCCCATCACCTCCGCGAGCACCGACTCTGCAACCTCCTCCACCTCCTATGTCGCCTCCGTGAGCAACCACTCCAAAACGGTCTCTGACTCTCCAGCCTCCTCCGTCGCTTCTGTGAGCAACCACTCCAAAATGGTCTCCGACTCCTCTGCCTCCCAAGCGCACAGCTCGAGCCGCGCCATCAAGGTCAACGAGTTCACAAAGAAAGAAGAAGCCAAGACTTGACGAGCCAAGACTCCTAGCTGTAAAGAAAACGACATACGACATGACTCCCGAGGAGTTGGACGAGGTCGTTAAAGCGAAAGTGAAGGCGCATTCCAAGCATAAGGTCCTGAAAAGCCAATTCCAATCGACCCGGCGGACAAGGCCTTCTATAAGAAGATGTGTGCGCCACCGGCTAAACCGGCCTTACCGTCGAACTACGACAGAATGATCAGGAAGGCTTATAAGGCGAAAGATGTCCCGCAGCTCGGGAAGCAACCTGAAAAAATTCCTTGAGCCCCTGCTGTCACCTGGTGAACCTGACTTAAGAAACTTTATTAACAAGATAGAACTATCGAGGGAGCAACTGTTTGGAGGCGCAAAAATCACAAGGATGAGTTGAAATACAAGTTTACACTTGGACGACCTCTTGTCAGTCCTGATCAGCTCAAAAATCTCTATACACAGATGTATCGATTCCATGAGTGGTACATAGAAGCTTCAAGCCAAGGTAAAGAGATGATCACGGTGCGGATCAGAAACGCGGATTTCTTGGAAGGAGATGATCTCATGTGGATCTGCTTCGAGAACATCTTCGACCTATACTAGCAGGACACCCTCGATGTCTCTCTTATAACCATGCGGGTTTTGTAAGTATTGTTTAGTTAAATTTATTTTATTCCTTAGCTCCTTCCTTGTATGTAGCTGACTAAAATTCTTTTATTCGTTGTAGAATGGCGATCTAGGAGTGCAACAAGCGGGGATGGATGAAAATAGGATTCATGGAACCCCGCAAAATTGACACGGGGATGTTAGAACATTATCCAGAGGAAACAGAGAACAACATCATCCATATGCTGGTGCAGTACCATTACAAGTCTTGGATACTACTGTCGTACAACACAACGTGAGTTTTTATTGCCTTCTGTACCAATTTCCATCTCGTGCATATACAGTTTCATATATATTATCTCACGCAATTTGCAGATTCCACTGGGTGTTGTTCCTTATTGACCTTTCCCATTCGCGAATCCATGTCTACGATTCAATGGGTAAACCACAGTCTACCTTTGCAAAGATTTTTGAAGTGTTAGACAGATAATGTCATCTTAGTTGCTATTTCTACTATGTGGTTCTCAGATAATTACTTACCAGCTTGCAATTGCACATAGGGCATAAGCACGACTCCGTAAGAGGATCTGCGGGATTTGGAAAGAAAAACTTGAAGTGAGAATGAAATTTTCAGTGAGTACATGTTCCAAAATTATATTAAATCATTAATTTGTTCTAAAATAGAAATGTATATTAAATATATCGTCGTTTCTCCTTTAGTGTGCAAAACAGGCGTAGGGAACAAACTTGTGAGGCTACTACGTCTGTGACTATATTCACCGCCTAGTTCACGTACCCACATGTCCCCAGATATGGATATACGTATAACAGTCATTCATACATTATGTCTCGATTTTTTATTGATTTCATATATTTATTTATCATTTTTTTCAAATGACAGATTATTTGCATAGGGGATAAACTCCCCCATAGTGAATTCATAAAGGCTGCTCAAGAAGAAATGATGAGATTTATCAACGAGCAGATTATTGATCCCGTGAAAGAGTTTCAGTAGGATTTGGATGGACATTCTAACTCTGAACCCACATCATAGATTAGATTTTGTAATATACGATATAGAATATTAAAAATTAATTAAGAATGTAATATATGTATATATTTATATGTGTACATATTTTGGTAATACATGTATATATTTACATAAGTGCATATATATAAATGTATAAAATATGTATTGCATATTGCATATATATGTATAAATATATATATTTATATATATATATATACAAAATACATATATATTATGAATATACATATATATATATACATATATATATGCATAATATATAAACAAACAACAAACAACATGAGCAAAATTTAAAAATATTTATATATTATGCATATATATTCACAAAGATATATATATGCATAATATATAAACAAGAAGCAAAGAAGAAGAAATTAAAAAACCTTTCGTCCCGATTGGTAACACCAACCGAGACTAAAGATGACGGAGCCAACCATGTGGCGCTGTCATTCTTAGTCTCGGTTGTTGTTACCGACCGAGACTAAAAATGGATATTTAGTCCCGGCTTATTTCAACCGGGACTAAAGAAAAGCATCTATAGTCCCGCTTTCGTAGTCCCGGTTTGTAACCCGAGACTAAAAGTGGTTGCAAACGGGACTATACATACTTTCCCAGCAGTGTTAGTAGTAAA
This sequence comes from Oryza australiensis, assembly GCA_019925245.2. Lineage (NCBI taxonomy): Eukaryota > Viridiplantae > Streptophyta > Magnoliopsida > Poales > Poaceae > Oryza > Oryza australiensis. The sequence goes on from JAIFGZ020000311.1 coordinate 1,148,808, forward strand.
AATTATCAATACCTAAATTTTTTTCATATATTATCACCTGATACATGTAATATAATTTAGGGTCTATAATTTTTTTACTATTAGGCCTCGATTGAGTTCATCGGATGAAACTTACGTAAGAACACGTAAAAACGAGAAAACCATTAACATATGATTAATTGAGTTTTAATTATTTCAAACTTAAAAATAGATTAATTTTATATTTTAAAGTAACTTTGTTATAGAAAGTTTTTCATAAAAATATATCATTTAGCAATTTAAAAAGAATGCTAACGAAAACCGATATAAAATAATATGAATCAATGGTCTCCATTATTTATACTAATGGCACTAGCACTTTGCTATGGAATATAAGAGGACTATATTTTAAATGTTATAGAAATGATGGATAGATTTAGGTTAAAATATTATGAAAATAATGTGTAGAATGATGATTTGGCACATTTATATGTTGAATTTTAGAATGTATTACGTCCATCCTAAAATATAACAACTTTTGTACGAATCCAAAAAGAACATACCGATATTCATAGCCCAAAAATTATTATATTTTGGAATGTAGTAATAACATATAGATATAAATAGTATGCTTGCATGTTATTTTCTTCGTCCTAAAATATAAAAACCTGAATTGAATGAGACATTTTTTGATACTACGAATCTGGTCCTCGTCAGGATACTAAAAAAAGTTCTCTTATATTTTTTTTGTTCTGGTTAAGATACTAGAAAAATTCTTATATTTTGGAAGAACACGGGTAGTAAAAAAGTTCTTATATTTTGAAACATGAATAGAACAAGAGTAGTAAGCACTTTAGACAAGGGTAGTAAGCTGTAGACGCTTAATAGATTAATGCGACTTACTTCCATGTTAAACTTTAGGAGTAATAATAATTTAAGTAAATTTTACTTTTAGATCACATTTTATTATCTGCTTCGAATGACCCTTTAACCCCTTTAACCAATGTTTATATTTTATCCGAGTAATATTGCCTTTGTTTTCATTTTGACTTTAAACCGCATTGACTCTCTTCGTCTTTGTTTCACTTGAAACCATCCTAATTCTCTTCTTAAACATATAAACGATAACATATAAACAATCTCGAGTATTTCAACTTCTATTAAGCAATAAACGTATAGAAACATTTTTTACATATGACAAATTGATTATAGATATGTAAAAAAGTTAAAAGCGATCCAAAGTATCGTAAAGATAAAAATATCCGACTCAAAATAAAAACATTGATTAAAAAATAATCCAAACAAAACACCAACAATAAAAATGACCAAAAATAAAATTTAGTCAAATAATTACTATTACTACGCTTGTATGTTTAGTTTTACATGTTAAGTGGTTGTAACTTATATAAAGGTATAGATTGATATTACTGGTGTGGTGTGTTTTCCTACTAATGTGTTCTACTACTAGTAGAGTCCTTTGTAAAAGAGTACAAGAGCAATTTCATCCTGGCTCGCTCCATCCGCGGCTAGGTTTACAGTTGTAGTGTTCTTTTAACCATTATATGCACTCTGCTACTGGTTTAGGAGAGATGATTTGGTATTTTCTAGTACCAAGCTTTCAACTGTGGTATAGATTGAAATCTCCTGTACAAATCAAAAGAACTATAATTTCACCTTGCTAAAATAATTACAAATTACAAAGATACACCAGGCCTGACTTCGAACAAAATACAAATAATTTTGCTAACCAAATTCAAAATTGGGGAACTGATTTTACAGCGGGGGTTACAAGTGAATTGTGCATATCATGGTTGTCGAGTATCCTCTCTTCGCAACCTTTCATCTTTTTTGGGCAACGCATTGATATGCTCCTCGAGCTGTAATGTAGAGAATACATCCAATATTTAGACAATATAACACGGTGTTCATGATTACAAATCTAAATTGAAGTTTAAAAATAGATTTACCTGAGTGTTTTTGAGCTTTAATCTCTGAACTTCCTCAGCAAGTTCGGTGACACTGGAAATATTTCATAAACTTCAGTCAAGTGTTCATAAATATGCAAAATGTAGCTCCTACAAGAAATAGTTTATACCTTTGGTGCAAGTTGGCGATGTACGACTGCAGTTCCTTCTCTCTGAAATACACTCCAGATGGCTGCACATATATCAGCACTTATCATATAAACTCTGAACAAACACATAGGAGGAAACCTCATGATTGTGCACCACTAAAATGAATATAAAATTGAAATTACTACCACACGGCATGGTTATCTCTGAGCTGCTTAACTATCTAAAGTTTACACCTGAAGACAAATTGATAGTATAACCCACAGTCCGTGATACACACCTGAGATGAACTAGTTGTACTTGCATCAGCAGAATCTGTCAGAAAACATGTCCCATTAAAACCATAACATCAGTATACTAATCAAATTATCTCTTTAAAGTCTAACAAAAGCAATTACATAATACATACCAGATATTTCCTCAATTGAAGAAATCAGTCTACTTAGCACTTCCTGTCAAAACAAAAAATTGTTAAAATTCTGAATAATTCTTGCCAAGTGAAATAACAAGTGCATGAATACCTTTTGCATAGCATTTTGCTGTATCATGAATTGTAGTGTTGGAAGAATTGTCGATGGATGGAAAGTTGATCGTGTTACTCCGATTGGTAAATTTGAGCACCTACTGCTGCTTGCGGATGAAGCTACCTAAGACATTTGCAATTGTCAAACTAATGTGAAAGAGAAATATTTGCACTTTATTAATTAAGCCTGACAAAAATATTAATATCGGAATCGCAAAAAAGACCTTGGTGATAAATCCTTTTGAGGATTACCATGCGGGGACAGTGAGAAATAAATTTGAAGGAATAGCAATAAATAACATGAATCAGAAAACAGAATCTCATTGCTGCATCTTTTCTTTTGCAGTTTGAGAGCAGGCAAAACATGTTTGTGTCTTTGCAAGTCATCTAGCAAACTGATCAAACAATATTTCAGCAGCCACTGCTATCTAGCAGCTGAAAATCATGAAACAAACAAAAGTTTCAAGAAAATATTTTTGTCCTCTTGCCCTCCACTTCAAAAGTCTTAAACATTGCCAATCACTACAGGTATCAATTAAATGATACTCTGATACTCAAATATGTTCCAACATAATATTAATTGTAGCAGTTAAATCGAGTCATGCTTAGCATAAATATAAATAGAATACTCATATAAATAATTAAAAATCCAAGGCCTGAACTGCAACATACTGTGCTTAATTAATATTGATCAAAATAGTCAATACATTCGATGGTTCCCTCTATGTTAATTTCATGCGACTGCTTAATTAACAAATCAGTACCTTTTGAGCAATACTATCTGATGTAACCTGAAAACGCCCCCTTCGCTGGATAACTTTTCCTTCGGATTGCTCCTCAGATTCAACTGGTCTCAAAAACAGTCATGACAAGCCAAATTACAGCAATGACAAATAAAAGAAACAGGTTTAAAGCTTTTTCTTGCTATTCTAAAACTTAAAAAAGAAAAACTGTATCGTGTTAATTGATAGAGTTCATGATTATCTTACCAGGCAAATGCGTGCGTGAATCTTTCATTTGGCGGAATAAAGGCCCACTGCGGTTCCTGTTGCATGTATTTTTCTGATGGCACTCATTCCTAAATCAGAAAAGAAGCAAAAACAGCTTGTGTTACAGAGACTAGAGTATTACTAGACAATATGGGAGATGTTAGTACGATATGATAACAGGCAAAATGAGAGCGAAATATTAAGACTACATTAAGAGGCCACGAAAAAGAACCGAAGGTTTATTTACAAGTACTACTTTTGTCAAATATGTACATGGAAATCCATGCTTCATTTTTTTTGGTTCTATCATGTTTTATGGGTCTACTATAAATTCCCATAGTAGCTTTTTCAGCCTATTTAGTATGGCACCCTAATACCATAAACATGATTTCACAAGGCAAGGAGTACTTTGCCTATACAAATTGAATCGAGATTGTCACATAGCTATCTAAAATGCATACTACAATATAAATCTTTTCTTACAATAATTAGTGTCTTCACTAACATAAAAATAACTCATGCTAAGATCCCACGTTTTTCCTGCAGGTATTTCAAAATTTGATGCGAACATTATAGTTCTAATATGGGCCAAGTAAAATCCATGTGTATAGAACCCATCCTTTTCGTTTCCGCCTAGCAAGATTACCACCCGCAATCTCGACAAGACCTAGTTTGGCCGTGTAGCATGATGAAGGATGGTAATGCAAACCACGCAGAATGACAGGACAAGGTTGGGCACAAGGTGAGCACAGTAGCGTAGGAGCAAGCTTTTAAAGCCATACTTGACAACTCATTTAACCTTAAATTAAAAGGAACCATAGCCTGGTTCATCTTATTTTCTATGAAGATCGATTTATCACGAAAACAAAGGAAAAAAACACTAGAGTGTCAACTGCAGAACACAGAGAATTAACCCTTGAACTCATGCACCAACCACACACTTGATACACACACACACAGAGCTGGTCCACACAAACTGTGCTAGTTGAACACTGCTGCAGTTCTAGGCGCTAAATAATTTATTATATCGTTTTTTAAATATATTATTGAGCCGAGCAAAGCTTAGTGCAAATAATCACTTGGATAATCAAGTTTATTAACCACCAACAGAACTGTAAGCTGGTCACCTGACCAGTTCACACGACAACCTCATTTGGAAACAGTATGCATGGGATGCAGTGGAACTTGTTCCCCTGTGGTAGCGGATCAAGAGTATTGACAGAGAATGCCATGACTCATGAGCTAGGCAGAGCTCAGCTAGGTGCTGTAGCAGAGCCTGCTGCATGCCACTGCAAATGGTTGCATCGCCCAAGAGTTTGCAACAATGAAATAGAAAGCGGCCTTTGTGCTTGATTGGTAGCTAGCAATGGCTTGATTCAAAAAAATTTGTTCATTTTTAAGGCATGTTTATATGTTAGTTATGAATAGAGTATACATGCTATTTCACCTTTTGTGATGGCATTGATTGAGTGTTCTTGTAGGGGGGGAAATTATGGAACTTAAACTAGAAGCACATATTTCGGACTTGAGATGAAAACAATGCAATCATAAGATAAAGTTTAGTTCAACAATAAATAAAGAAAACAAAGCAAATTAATTCACCTTGCCGGGTCACTGCCAACATTCCTGTAAGGAGAAAGGACATGCTCAGGTATCAGGGAACCACTTAAGAACTTGTGGGACCCACTATTGACCAAATTTGAGGGTACAGAGGCACTTCTTTCCAAACTTTCACCATTACAGTTGGCACTTTTATGATGCTCTATTTGTGGGAACTGCTGCATAGGTGATGTAGATTCCATATTTGGTTGCTCCCTCGAATCAGTAGCAGTAGGGCAGGGATCATCATCCCCACAAACATCAAAGCAAGATCTGTGACTGTAGTCAGTAAAGATTCTTCACAGTTCACAAAACTTTTTATATCAAAGAGAATAAAATATGCAAAATTGATAGCACAGCAATACAGCGAACCAAAACAATTAAGGCGACCGCTCCAATTCCAAATTATACTACTTCAGAATTCACACACTACAGGCACTACTTTATTTGCAACCTACCTCACCACAACATATTCATTATTACAAATGTGGTGCAATTAAGATACTTCACACCAATATATTTAGCAATTAAGATTTTTTTCCTATCAAAACATGGCTCCATTGTTACCATATTCACCTGATGGGATAAAGTTACCAGACTCTCAGATTGACTGCAAAATATTGATAAATCTAATGTAAATGAAGGTTCAAAAAGCAAGGAAATTATTATTCTCGGTTCTGACAATTCAAACATGACAAGTAGATTATTTAAGCTATAAGCTATAAACCATATTGTGCTGAGGGAAATAACAACCACACATCATTCGACATTATCAAAGGTTCTTCAAACATGATGGGAAAATGTTGCAAAAGACATGGATTTACTACTAACTTTAGTGCTTCAAGGGGATGACTGGGGAAAGAAGAGGCAAGAGCACCATCCATGTCTTCGACCTCTTGTATCTCATCCTGTTAAATTTAGAAGAGTAAGGCTATAGTGCAATAGATTCATTGTTTCAGGCTAGCTCATGGGGTCTTAATTGCATAAATAAGACAATGGGACCTCGGTACCTCAGGCCTTGTGGAAGCAACATGGTTAGCCCGTCCCTGGTAAATATTTTCTGGTTCATTAGCTTCTTGTAAACCATCCTTGAATTTGCTGTTAACACCATCTAAATGGCATGTTCCGTTTGTACTGTCTATCTGCGAAAGAACAAAATTTCAGGATTAGAAAAGGTTCACTGCAAACAAAATTTACTGCTTAATTATAGCCTATGACTTAAAAACTAGTAAAGATTTTGCATTCAAATTGAATTCTTACAAGGGCAGCTGCATTTTTCAAGTCCTCCAGATTGAAGTTCCAACCACTGATGCCCCGTATGTACTCTTTCTGAAATGCAAAAGTCAGTAATAATACTTGAATCAATATGCACCATGCAATTCATGAATACAACAAGTCATTTCTATCCAATACAGTAAAATATAAAATGTGAGCTATGAGCTTACTTATGGTCAAAATATGAGTTTGCTGTTAGCTAACTCTCTCTCTCTCTCTCTCTCTCTCTATATATATATATATATATATATATATATAAGCCACAGTAGTAAAAAGGCAGTCACCATTTAGTTAACAAATCCAATAAAACTTAACTCAATCTTGCACATGTAGAAAGAAAATGATGAAAAAACAAGCTAGCAAAATTATTTATTTAATGATATCATTAAATCAAGAAATGTGGATAATCAGATCAGCAACTTGAACATATATATTTATTTCTCTGGTCTTTGCTTCAACAGAGGCAAAACCATAGATATCTCATGACACATTAACTCGAATGACATGACATCTCTATAGAAAATTTCACTGGCTACTCCATGGAATGGCTAGAAATCAAGTCTTTTTAGGACAGAGAGAGTAGTATTCTGACAATATTATTTCATAGAACAAAAAAGCAACACCTAACCTGTGATAGCTGCTCCTTGCTCTCTGAACCAAGCTTATTACTAAGAAGCAAGTCAGCCTCTTTTCCCTGCAATGGAATGTAGTAAAGGTTAGACAAGTCAAATCAAATTCACTGCCACCTCATGAATAGTGATTTACACCTTCAATGCCCTAAACCGTTCACCCAGTGGGGGGAGGCCATCAAGAATACTCCGTGCAAGAAATTCAGCTGTTCGTGCATGCTTAAAAAAAGAATGCTTCAAGAGCTTTTCTGAAGATGGACGCTTGCGCGGATCCTTGACTAAGCATGTTGCAACCAAATCCTTGAAAGACTACAAAAAAGGAGTTGTGATTAATATAGTCTAAATCATCGACAAAAGGAAGATGGTGAATACAACAAACCTTTGAAAATCGCTTGTCCCTCTCATAGTCTAGACCTGGTGGTGCATTTTGCAAGGTCATAAGCAACACCTACAATGTGATACGTTATCATTATCTAACCTCAGGGAAATTTCTTAAGAATAAGAAAACAAATTATACTTCAGTGCTAACCTTCATTGGAGGGTACTTTGAGAATGGAGCATGACCGTGTGCTAGTTCCAATGCCGTTATACCAAAGGACCAAATGTCAGCTCTATGTTTTGAACATGGATGACAAAAAGAGAACTTAATCAGTTGTGGTAGCTTAACAAATCAGATTTAGATTGCCAATTATGAACTTACTTGTAATCATAACCATGCAGTTGTTGCATGACTTCTGGAGCCATCCTGCAAAACACATGGGGTTACACAATCTTAACATAAATATGTTTACATAAAAGATAGTAATGCAACGACTGGCATTCAAACTAAGAACAACGATTATAAATTATAAGACATACATGTACTTCAAGATTCAAACTTTGTATGTTTTTGGTCAACAATTTCGCTAGCATATGTAGGCTAGTGAAATAAAGGTTGTTCCACTAGATTTGTATTTCAATGTGCTCTTAGATGGTCATGACTTTGCATCAATAACTACATACTGGAACAATCATGGTCAAAGTTCAATTAAAAGGACCGCACAAAGTTAATTCATGTTTTGTTAAAGTGAATGGAGGGAGTATCAGCAGAATATTCACCAGCAAGGGGTCCCTACAAAAGTGTTTCGTGCTCTTTGCCTATTCCCAGTATCAAACATGCAGGCTGATACTCCAAAGTCTCCTAGCTTAACAGCTCCATTTGTATCTATTAGGATATTTCCAGCCTGAAATGATTAGTCATGTGAAACAATCAGAAGGTATGCATAGAGATGATAAAAGTAAATAAGCAAGTTTAAACATCTAGGTTATAATAAACTAGTGACATCGAAGTATCCACTAATGACTTTTAGATCACATAGAATCCGTGCCCAATCTCCTGCTAGTACAAATTGTTAAGACATACTACAGATTTTTACGACATATACTACTAAGATGAACAGTATTCTAGCATATTCTAATGTGGGGATTTTGTTTAGAATAATTACTATTAATATTGGACCATTATAGGTTTTTTCGTTCTTTTTTGAGAATAAGCCCATCTAAGATTCAGATGTGGCACTAAACTTCTGGGTGCATAACCATCCCAAGGTGAGGCATATGCAATCAGTGATTGTTCCCTACCATTAATCACACTGGCTGTCAATTAGCTGTACCCTCAATATAACAACACAGGAGCAACAAAAATGTGATGGCTCATGTCTCCCCATTAATCATGTGTCATACCAATGTCTCTGAACTCTAAAACATGGACACGTGAAATGTAATTGAATTTCATATTGAGTCCAGTGCAACGCATTATGCAAATTCTGTGCTGCTACATATTATACTTCCACTCTAATAGAATGGTGGAGATTCAATATTACCTTTACATCTCTGTGAATATGCCCTTGGGAGTGTAGGTAGACAAGAGCTTTAAGAACTTCCCGCAAAAGAGTTGCAATGACTGGCTCCTCAAACCCATCTGGAAAAGAAGTTTTCATAATGTGTAGAGCAGATCCAGCAGCCATGTAAGGCATAACAACCCAAAGCCGATGACCATTTGTAAACGAGCAATATGCTCGAAGAAGATTTGGATGATCAATCAAGCTCATGGTTTGTACTTCTCGTCTTATCCCATCCTAAAGAATGGCAACTCCGTAAGGATAGAAACACAAGCTCACCAAGAAGTAAGCAGCTGATTTGAAGTTAGTATGTTTAGTGTCAGGAAAAGCAATGAACTAAAGGAGATGATAACATGTGACTTGTCAAACACCAAAAGAATCTGTTCGCACAAAAAGATATGCTACTTTCTCTGTTGCTTATAACATTTCCACCTATATTTCAAGGACAATTTTTTTATCTTAACACGGAAAGACATATTCCATGTAAGAAAGTTTACATTTTTACAAAAGTTAGTTCACTAAAAGAAGAAAAGTCAAACTTATTTTAAGATAAGTTATTTGTAAGATGCCATTTGCAGGAGTAACATATCCTGATATCCAGCACTCAAACCATATCAGTGAAGGTAGAAAAATAGTTCTTCTGGAAAGAATGACTAAATTTTAGGAAGCCTAGTTTCAACCAGTGTCGTAAAAATCGGCCAGAATGGCTGCTTACTTAGACGCTTATAAGTTGCAGAGTCCCAGAGGAGAACATCACAAACCAGCGAATTGGAAATGAATTAGCTTGTGCAAATGCCAAAACAACCGCCTCACCTGATTAACCAACCAATTCCATGCAACTGCTTGATTAAACTGGTTAATCCCCAAGTAAGCCCAGAAACCCACTGAGTCGATCCTCAGTCAGCCCATAACTAGCAGCCCAATTAGACGGTAAAACCAGCTACTTTGTTTCCCTTGCATCTCTAGAACAGATAAGAATTTCTATCCCATCCCATTCATTGGATTCTACATCATAATGGGGAGAGTATTACAAGTATGTCTCACAATATGACGATACAACGTGTGCAGATATCTGATATCTCTAACCACATCAACTATCGAATATATACATATATTGGGATGAACACAAAATGAGCTGTATAATTCCAATTATTTGTTCTTATTCTATTCATTTGGCAGTACCATGTCTGTCTGATAACTGCATACCATACTCTATAGCACTTGCTGGTTTCAACAGGACTCTTCATAAATACTCTTCAAGGATTTATTATTAATCTACATTCAGCATAAGGTGCGTACAATGAGAAAGCATGCGCAAGATCTGATAAAAATCACTACCACATTTCACCAATAAAGTAAAGCATGGATATGATGTTATGTTTAACTTGTAAATATTGTGACTAATTTGTAATATATGGGTGCTTCCATTCTACTTGGGAGAGTAGAAACTCACTCAAAAAGTTGACGTTTAAAAGAAAATGTGATGAATATTGGTTCATCAGGGTAAATACCACACAGAGGATAACCAGGCAATGTCAGGTTGCAGGTTGAAAAGACTAAACTAATTCATTTTCATTACTTAATGAATGACAGACAACCTTCACCAGGCAATGTCAGGTGCAGGTTGAAAAGACTAAACTAACTCATTTCCATTAGTTAATCTAAATGACACACAACCTCTTCTTATAAAGAGGGGAGTCCATAATAATGCAACCTAAAAATAAGAAAGAATCTAAACAAACACCAATCCAACTAACTTTTAACTAAAAAAGGTCTATCTCTCATGTGGCAAATGCTACAGTGATCACTTGAATAGTATTCCAATGGCCCTTAACACACACAAGGTATGTTCTGCTCAAATGATCGAATCATACCATAAATACTCTGCACGAACAAACTGAGCCTTCTGTTGAGATAGACATCCTTGGAAATGAGCTGCATCTATTTATTTTTGTTGGCATCAATGTTTTTCTTCTTGTTTCATGCATAACGGAATGTCATGCATATCAAGAATATAAAGTAGTGATAGGACTAGAAAGTGATTAGCAAGAAAGTGAACTCATGTTCATAAAGAGCATCTGAGAATCGACAAAACAAAGAAACATCAAAATTTGTAGTGCTCAAAATTAGAGGGTGGGTATACAATACAAGTAAAAAATGCTTTTGTAAAAAAAAGAAATTATTCAGTTGGAAAAATAGTTCAACAAGGCAATACTATACAAAATGAAATTTGGCACAAAAAAAGGGCAAAGAACAAACGACAAAACACTCACCAGATCATTACTGCACTTCTCAAGGTCAAGAACTTTAATAGCAACTTCAGTATTAAGTGGGATGCAAAGAGCTTTGTACACCGTGGCACTAACACCATCTCCAACTTCCTCACATAATTTATATTCTTTGGGATCTGTTGGAAATCTCCTTGCATGCTCCATGGTTCAAATTCAGAGAGCATCATACACGATAACTGCAGAGTTACAATTACCATAGCACATAGAAGCAGAAGGCAATAGCACGAACACCTTATAGCAGCGACAGAGAATAACCAGCAGCATGATAAGTCTATAGACGAATGTGCAGTCCAAAATAGTCCTTAAATTATCCAGTCTAAATTTCAAGCATCCTTTGGTCCGAGGTGTTGTATTGCCAAACACGATAGTGAAGTAGATACCACAAAAGCTACCAAAATGGCTTGCAGCAAGTGTACTTTGGCAGTCCGGCAGAATATTACATGCTGCAACATTAAAAGGTAGTCTTATTCAGCATCATGTATACACCTAAGAACGAGAAACCAACAGCTGTAACACTAGAGAAACTACAGAACCTCCTTGCCCTGATAGAGAACATAAAAAGGAAATCACGAGAATGCAAACTGACTGGAAGGCAACGCTTAAGCCACCTAGCCATAGACTAAGTCATCAACTCAACGGACGATCACACCGTCCTAGCTTAAAATAGATGTTCAGTTCAGTTCAGTAAACCCAAGCTCAAGGAAACATGAAACATTTAATTAGACGGCGGGCTATACTCCAAAACTCCTCTATCTAAACTCAGCACTCCGATCAAGCAAATTCCACCATCCATGACAAGAATTGCAAACGCCTTTAGTTCACTCTGCCGATACTACTAAGCTGAGCTAGCACAAAGCTCAGGGCTATACACTCGTCGTCCCCTAGCAGCAAGCAAGCCACTAACCTCTAATCTCGAAACCCCAATCAAGCTACAAGGGCTACGCCCTCTTCGGCATCAGGCCGTAAAAATCGAGCTCCCCCCGGAATGGAAGCGCGCGCTATAGCCCGTCGCCGCGAACACACCAAGCGAGCCGATGCCACATCAGCCTCGTTACCTGCAACACGCTTCGGGGCGGCGGGTTCCCCACCGGCGAGGGGGGAGGACCGCAGAGACGGCGGTGGCGGATCTCGGGCGCCGAGCTGGATGAAAGCCAAGGGGCGGATCTGAGCAGAGGAGAAGCTACAGAATCGGGGCGAGCAGATCTGGGAGGAGGAGGTGGAGTCCCCTTCTGCGGCTGCGGCGGCGGCGGTGGCGGGGGGGAGGGGGAGGGGACGACGCCGCGAGAGGGAGGCGAGGAGCAGCAGGAGGCAGCGTAACGGGGGACGAGGTGTCGAGGGAGGAAGAGAAGGTGGAGTGGTGGTCTCCCCCCCGCGAGATTTTCTGTGGCTGCCCTGTGGCCGAGTGGCATCTGGACTGAGACATTTTCAGAGAGGGTTTTTTTTTTGTTCTGTTTTTTTCCCTCCTCTGGTTTGTTGGGGAATATTTCTTGCTGATGGATTCGCTTGGGCCGCATGTGGCATGTGGGAGTCGACCAGGATCTTGATTGATTCTCGCGGTCATGGTCGCCGGCGGCCGCGGCCTACACTGCCACTGAGCTAAACCAAGGGGATTGTGCTCTCCTGTTGTTCTTGGTGTCCCTACAATTAGTTTTTTTCAAAGGAATTATTTGCACTACTCTTGTAAAAGCTCAAAGCTTGACAAGTTCTTTTCAGTTAATTCACGGAATTATTTTTCACAAAAGAATTTCTTCTAATAGATTGTTTAATTAATTATTCTAACCTATTTATTAAGTTTATTTCTTAAAATATTTATATTTAATTTGTTCCTATATTTAAAGTGGATGATTCACAACAATAATCTAATGAGTAATATTTGTTTCAAATGTTATCATAGACTATCTTACGTGTGATGTAAAATCAAACGAACGGCTATATAACCAAACCGAGGGTAATGATTTGTTCTTTTATCTAGTTCCATTATAGAAAAAACATAATATAATGAGTAGGGTAAATTCATGTGTGTGTTCCTTTCATCTCATGTTAGAGATGTTCAGATGACGTGATTATATTACCTATTGTTTATTGTGTGATATCAAAGGTTTGAGGATTAAAACAACCTGCCTTAGGTTTGATGTGAAATCGAACCAACCACTACGTAATTGCAGGTGATGATTTGCTGGTCCAATCCAACATTCTAGTTCCATTAAGAGCGGAGCGAGTTTCACAACCTCGTTTTGAAGCCTGACTATCAATTTGGTCATGTTTTTTAAATTTGCTCATTTGACTCTTTTTTTCAAAAATGAAGATCACTCCTAACCATGTTTCGTGGGCAACCTAATGGTGTTAACTAAGGGAAAAATATTGTTTATGCCTTGCTTATTTGACCTTAACTTCTCAAATTTCGTCTATTCAACACTGTGGAGGATGCCTCCCCGGGGTAGCCCATGCTAAGGAAAGAAGGTCGGGTAGGTTGGATCGAGAGTCCTCGGATCGGGGTCGGGAGCCAGACCTCGGGCAAGGACGGCTAGCCCGACCTCTGCCCTCTAGCCCGACCTTAGCTCCTTAGCCCGATCTCTACGCACGGTTCCGACCCGAAAAAGGCAAGTTTCCCCTCAGGAGGGAGGCTTCCTTGACAAGGGGGAACAAGCCAACAGAGGATGATGTCACTCGGCAAGACTGCGCACAAGATGCCTGCAGCGAGCAGATCCCGAGGCAAGACTGTGCACAAGACGCCCACGGCGAGCGGATCCCAAGACAATTTCGTTTTGCTTTTCAGCTTTAGTCTATATTTGCTTTATGCTTTACGATCAAGCTTTCTTGCGTCCCAAGCTCTCTATAATGTCCTCCTTGAACTATAAAAGGAGAGCAGATCACCCTGGGTCGGGTTCGCATCTAAGAACACTCGCACGCCTCTACTCGAACCCTGATCTTTGATCATCCTAACAAGAACACAGGAGTAGACTTGTTATCCTTTGGAAGGGCCGAATCTGTCTAAAAATATTGGCTCATCTTCTTCCCGAGTCGACCATCAAGCCCTTTGGTAGACGTCCCAACCACTCTTTCACCTCCTAGGGTAGCTCCCTGAGAGGACTGTTGACCGTCGACAGACACGGTTTATTTTTTATTTTATCCCTATAAAATATGCAATAGAATTGACGTAGGTTTGATATATTAGACTTAGGTTTAACAAATTTGACATAAATTTGAGGTCGAGATGGGAAAGGCCAATATTGTGGTCTTGTTTATTTTCCTAGTGGCATTTTGGTCTTGTTCATTCTCTAAATGCATTTTCTAATAACACTCCTAACAATGTGGTTAGAAGGGTCAGACGGCAAGTTCATTTTTCGAAAGCGGGTTAAACGAGCAAAATTGGAAAAGGGAGATGAAGTTGGTAGTTAGTGTTTAGAATAGGGTCAAAAGCATAATTATCCTTAAGTTTAACAGTAGAGCTATAACTCTACCTAAAATAATACTAGAAGAGCTATAACTCCACCTAAAATAATACTAGAGCTAACATGTATAAATCAACTAAAATGTATAATAGATCAGCTAATAGTTCTTCTTTATTTTTCTTCTCTTTCTTTCTCTCACTTATATAATTAATAATTAGTGCATTTATCTTAGAGCATATGTAGAACTAGTTGTTACATAACACGTTGTTACATAACACTTTTTTTTATGTTTCACATAAGTTTATAATTGGTTTATAGACTACTATTAAACTTACTCTGATAAACTTACTTTAATGACACACTATAATAAATCATGTGTGTCGTGGATTTCGTTGTCTATTGTCCCTTCCATCTCATGCCAAAGACACTTTTTATAGGAGTACATAGATTTTACAAACGACATGATTATATTACTATGTATCATTCATCGTGAGATCGTGAGATCAAAAGGTTTGCTATCTAAACAAAGTATTACATAATGGAATGGGTGGTTGTGCAATCTCCTTCGTCTTAAAGGTGTATCCTTTTGCTTACAAGCTTATAGATAAGTGCAGGTAAGCATCACATCGTGTCGCAATTTTGTTAGCACAACCTACAAGCTACCATGCATAAACCAATTTTATCTTGTCCTTGACATAATACTTTTCTATTGCAATTTTAGTTTCTCCTTTGAGCTACTCTAGTTAGTTTCAGCTTTAGAAACAAAAAAGTTTTATGCAAATACATATAGGGCCTGTTTGGGGATCTTTTGTCAGCTACAACTTCTCCTATAATCTCCAGATGCTAGAAGCTCCCTCAAAGAGTCCAGATTTTCACCCATATTCTAAGAATATACCCATATTGTAAGATTATACCTATGTTCTAAGAATATGTAGTTATACAATCCAAAAATGAACTAGAAGCCAGAGTTACGTTTTCCAACTTCTTCAAATTCTCATGAGCTAACTTTTCACACTACTACAAAACTCTCATAAGGACCGGACTGGCTTATAGGTGTCAGTTTATTTAAAACCGATATCTATTAAAATAATAGGTACTGGTTCTAAACAAAAACCGACATCTATACTATTGGTATCGATTTTTTTTAAAAAACCCCATCTATAAAAAACCGACATCTATACTATTGGTATCGATTTTTTAAAAAAACCGGCGTCTATAATATTTTTTAAAAAAACCGGCATCTATAATATATTATAGATGTCGTTTCTAAAGAAAAACTGACACCTATACTATTAGTACGGTTTTTTTTAAAAAAATCGACACCTATAACATATTATAGGTGCCGATTTTTTTTAAAAATAGGCATCGAAAAGACCGAACCGAGCGGCGGCATTTTATATGCTCTCTCGATAGTAACTCCATCCTTATCTCTTTCTTCTCCCTTATCTCTTCTCTCTCCTTATCTCTTTCTTCTCCCTTGTTTCTTCCTTTCTCTTAGTGCGGCGATAGGCATGGGCGGCGGGAGGGCGGGGCTCGCGGTCGCCGGGGTAGGAGCGGCGGCGGGGCAGCGGGAAGGGAGGCGGCGACATGGAGGAGGGGCGGCGGGAGGGCGGCGGCGGCGAGTGGTGATGGGAGGAGGCGCGCGAGGCGGTGAGAGGTGACGGCGTGGCGGGAGGGAGGCGGCGATAGGGCGGCGGGGCTCATGGATCCGGTTCCGACGTGATGGCTCGAAGAAGACGACTACGGCGGCGGCTGTGCGATGACGACGATGGTGGGATAGATTTTTTTTTTGTGATCTGTCGATCTATGGATCTGTGGATTTTTTATTCAAAATTTATGTTGTGGAGGATTGATCTATGGATCTATGGATTGGATACGTGATTGATATGTGGATGAATTGTTCTTGTGTTCTTGTGTTGTTGTTATGGATGAATTAATGGATGTAAGCTGCTCGGCTTAAAGCAAGCCGATACAACCGGATTTTTTTTATTTCTTGAATCTCAAAGGTGTCGGGTGTCGGTTTTTAGACCGACACCTATTGTTTTTCATATAGGTGCCGATATATAAGTGTCAGTTGGGAAAACCGACACCTAAGGAGGTATCCCAACTGGTACCTTTGAGGTGTTCTGCAGTAGTGCCATCAGTTGCTTCTTAGAATCTTAAACTCTCTCAAACAGTCTTATAGTCATATTATCCTTGGTTTAACCCTTTGTCTGGATTTTTATATAGCTAGCTCAAAACACTAATAAATTCGCTCTTTTTTCGAAAAATAAACTTTCATTCTTAGAGGTAAAGCCAAACTAGCTTCTATGCAGAAGCTAACACATATTCAGATGACAATATCTGGATTCTTGCTATAGGTTTCACGCGAACAAAAGGTTAAAATCAGCAGACTGTGACATTTATTATTTGGTTACTTTATCAAACCTTGGAAGTGTTCGGATGGAGAGACTTAATCTATATCCCATCAAATATTGAACTAATTATAAAAATAATTACAAAATTGAAAAATAATTCGCGAGATGAATTTATTAACCCTAATTAATTAATGATTAACAAATGTTTACTATAGCATCACATTATCAAATCATGACGTAATTAGGCTCATTAGATCTGTCTCGCGAATTATTCATCGATTATAAATGAGTTTCATAAATAATCTATATTTAATATTTAAAATAGTATCTAAATATTTGATGATAGAGATTAAATTTTAATTCTCTGTATCTATTGGGGACAAGGTGTCGCTTTGCCACAGCAAGTGTGGCTACTAGCTACTCTCGGTTTCAATTTACTTATATTTTTTATATGTCTCATATACCAATGAGTAATTAATTAGAGCGTTTATTTTTTATTCCTATTAAATACAATTCTGTTGCATTTCTAACTAGTATTCGTATGCAGCTTGTGTGGCTGGCCAACTTGAGGTGGTCGGTTCAACTCCTGGCACCTGATTTTTTTTAAAAAAAATGTGCATGGTCGTTTTGTTCTTTCAATTTTTGCATGGCTCGGCGACCGTTTTGTTCGCGTAAGGGCATATACACCGTGCCTCAGGAGCCCGTCTATACAGTACTATTTTGCAAAAGAACCCCGCACACGTGCACAGACGGCCTCCCCGTCATGCCTCAAGATGGAGCCGACGCGAGGAAGCAGCGTTGTACTGTGCTCGTCGGTTCCCATACGACACGCACGCTTCTGCTACTCTGCTCGCACCATTTTTCTCCCCGCAGGCCCCTTCCTCCCCCACGGAGCTGCAGCGAGAGATGGTACTGGATCGAGACGTACTTGAGATGTTGTTGGTCAGGGTCAAGGAGCTTGCCGCCGTCACGTTTCACCGCCGCCTAGCCTCCACCGTCACTCCACCGTCGCCCCGGCTCGACCGCCGCCCAGCCTCCACTATCGCTCGGCCTCCACCGTCGCACCCCCCTTTCCTCCTCCTGCCGCAGCCCCCTGTCCTCCTCCCGCCGCAGCCACCTTCTTTCCCACGGCCTCTGATCTCGATGCGTTGGGCGCCACGGTAGCGGAGCGATGGGTGTGGGTGGTGGCGGGTGCACCCGGGCTCCACCACCGCCTGGCCTTCACCGTCACCCCGTCGCCGCCCCGGCTCGACCGCCACCTAGCCTCCACCGTCACCCGGCCTCCACTCGTCGTCGCTTGTAGTGTCCGCGTCGCCAGCGACCTCGCCGAGGCCGCGTACAAACTTCGACCCCCAAGCGCTCCCTTCCTGCTACCGAGCACTGGCTGCAGCAAGCCGGCCGTGACCGGCGCAGCAGGAGGAGGTGGAGGCAGAGCACGCCGTGGAGGTCGTGGTCGAGGAGCTCGCGGGCGGAGCGTAGGTGTGGAGGTTCCTTCTCCGGTGACGTGGTGTGCGACTGCTTTGGGGGTGAGGCGGTCGCGACGCCCCCGTTCTTGGAGCTCGCGGGCAGAGGCGACGGGTGAAACCGGTCGGAGGAACCACCGAGGGGGAGGGCGGAGGCGAGGATTTCGCCTCCACTTGGTGGTTGCGATGGTGGTCGGAGGCGACGGCTGTGAGGAGGGAAGAGGGGATGAAGCCAGAAGAAGCCGCTAGAAGACGCTGGAAGAAGCTTCAGGTGGTTGAGCTAGAAGAAGCTTTGAGAAAGAATGAAGATGCTGGAAGACGCTGAAAAAATTATTATAAAAAATTATTTATAGCCCCTTCGTATATGAATTATATGATATATCTTTGTAATTATCTGTATGGTATCTTATAAATGCGAGAGGTCGTTTATGGTTATACATGTTTCGTCGAGACACCGCCAGTTATCTCATCGTGCGGCGTGAGCTGCTTGGTGACGCCTGTCATCTCATCGTCTTCTAGCGGAGATGAAGCGTTTGCATGCATGCAAGAGCATAGCAGTCCAAAGTGATCACTCAAACGCCAAAACGTCAAGAATTCTCATCCAAAGGACCCAAGCCTCAAACGTCAAGAAATTTAGTGTCGGAGGGAGTAGCATTTTGCTAGCCTGTCATTTTTCGCAAAAGCATTTTGCTGGCCATAACTCATCTAAGACTACTAACTTTTGATATATAAGGTCCTACGAGTACCCGTATAAAAAGTGTGGCTAGCCATAATAACTATGATAACGAACCATATAATTACCAAAGTAATAGTGTCAACAATTGAGGTGTGTGGAGATTATGGCAATCGGGTATCTATATGACAAGTTTATCCGACTGGAGGTAGGGATAGATTGCGCCTGCCATATCTGTAAACCAAATATGACTTGGGTGTTACGTTGCCGATTGAGATAAGGCAATGGCCCATAGTCACGATTTGGTAAGATTGAGGAAACCGACTTAGAGTAAGATAGGGTTTCTGATATGTAAGCCCACCTCCCAAGACTATATAAGGGGGGTAAGGGGCGTCCCTTAAGGGATATCGTATGCTTATGAGCCTTTAGCTTTCAACCTTAGATCTTGAGATCAATAAAGACACTCGGCGGATCGAATCCTCCGAAACAGGAGTAGGGTATTACCTCGAGAGGGCCTGAACCTGTCTAAATCCCGTTCTCCAATCTAATCCATTGTGCTTGGCGATCTTGACTGCACCCCCAATTTTCTATTGCCGGAACCAAGTTTCGACAGTTGGCGCGCCAGGTAGGGGCCCGCGCGTCAAGACTTCTTCAACAATCTCGCCAACAAGCGTGATGGAATCTCCTTCAGAATTCGGCGACTTCGCCGCCAACAACTTCGACAAGTTCTCCTACTTCGACTCGGATTCGAACCAGTCGGAAGGAGAGACCCACTCGGCGCCGTTCGGGCTCTCAAACAGCACCGAGATCTACGACGACATCTTCAAGTCCAAGATGCAGTCTACCCTCTCCAACGAAGGACTTCACTCGGCACCGTTCGGATTGCCGAACGCCGCCAAAATCTGCACCGATCTCCTCGTCTCCCCAACAGAGACGATCCACTCTGAAGAAGACCTCTCGGCGCCGTTTAGATTACCAAACGCCGCTGAGATCTACGGCAAACTCCTCTCCCCCGAGTCGAGGTCGACCCACTCGGAGGAGCCCGCGTCCCCAAGCTCTGACTCGGACTGGAACAATCCAAATCCGAGCTACCCAGGGTCGAGGGAGGTCACCGTCATCCTCCAGCCGTTCGGCTCATGCTCATCTTCGGAGCTCAACGAATATCTCAGCTCCGCCGGCTTTGACGACCTCTATGGCATCCCCTCAGACGAAGCCAACGACTCCGACTACAACAAGGACTACGAGCCGAAGTGCTTCGATGTCCTCATGGCTGAGCTGGCCGAGTCCGACTCAGCAATGGCCCGCAGGCTTGCAGAGGAAGACCGAGCCAAGATCGAGCAAGAGCGCAAGCTGGCAGAAGAGGACAAGAAACGCAGGGAAGAGGCCGACAAGAGAAAGCAAGATCTACGGGCAGCCGGACGATCCGCTCAGGAGGCTATCCTTCAAACACGGGTCCGCAACACCAATATCTTTCAGACGCCACAGCAGAACGCTGTTGCCGCACTCACACTCTTGGACACCGTTATGGAGACGGCACCCCCCGATGTGACTCCAATACTTGACAAAATCAAGACCATCGTCGCAGCCACAGCCAACGGTCATCTCTCCACCTCGGCACAAAGGCCGACTGAATCCGTGGCCGAAACGCCCGACAAAAGCCAACTCCTGCCTCTAAGGTCAGGAGACTACAAGAGGCCCGAGCCAAACCGATCGACGACTAGGCCAAGAGGCCCACGCCACGAGTCCACGCAGAAGCATCAGGAGCAAACGGCCGACTCCCGCGACAAACGACATGGATGTCCGCCCGTCCACCACCGCGTCCGCCGCAACAACAGCTCCAGCTACCCAACCAGCCAACCGAGGACCCCGTCGAGTGATCTGCGGGAAGTCCTCGATCGCCGTTACTAGGAGCGAGACCAACGCACTCGGGAAGATCGGAGGGGATCACCCGATAGCAACGACGACGGAGTGCCAGCTTTCACTCGGGAGCTTCGCCGAGTGCACTGGCCGAATGGATTCAAGCCAACAGGAATCGAGAAGTATGACGGCAAGACCGACCCCGAGTCGTGGCTTACCGTGTACACTCTCGCCATCCGCGCAGCAGTCGGCGACAACAAGGCTATGGCCAATTACCTGCCCGTGGCCCTCGCCAACTCAGCCAGGAACTGGCTCACGAGCCTGCCAAGAGGCTCAATCGGCTCGTGGAGCGAGCTGAGGGACCACTTCATCGCCAACTTCTAGGATACCTTCGAGAGGCCTGGCACACACTTCGATCTATACAACGTCATCCAGAAGCCGGACGAGCCTCTGAAAGACTACATCCGCCGTTTCTCCGAGAAGCGCAACAAGATCCCCAACATCACCGATGACATCATCATCGCCGCCTTCCAGAAGGGAGTCCGCGATGAGCTCTTAATTGGGAAATTCGGGCACAAGCCACCGAAGACGGTGAAACAGATGTTCGAGACGGCGAACTACTACGCCAAATCCAATGATGCCATCAAGGCAGCGCGCCAAGACCGGCCCGACAGGAGGGATGATAAGCAGGCGGGAGGAAGTCGGAATCCTAAGAAGGATAACAGCAACAACAACAACCAGGGCCAAAAAGACCGCAAGCGCCGAAGATCTGGTTGCCGCAACCTCCAACTCTCAACGCCGCCCCCGAGTCGCCGCCTACGACGCCATCATGAACGCTCAATGCACTCATCATCCCAATCACAAGCACGCGGCTAAGGATTGCTTCATTTACAAACAGTTCGCCGAGCAGTACGCGGCGCAACTCAACAAGAAGCCGTGATGAGGTGGTCCATCGGTGCCAAGAAAAACAACGCGGCCGAGAATGCTGAACCTTTCCAAGACCCCGTGGGAGAGCTCAATCACATTTTCGGGGGCCGCTAGCCTATGAATCCAAGAGGAAACAGAAGCTAACCGACCGAGAGGTCAAGGCGGCTCAACCCGAAGTCCCTCAGTACCTGCGATGGTCGGAGGTGGCCATCACTTTTGACCGCTCGGATCACCCCGACCGAGTGGTTCACCCGGGCGCTATCCACTCGTCCTGGACCCGGTGGTCCGCAACATCGCTTAAGCACGTCCTCATCGATGGGGCAGCGCCCTCAATATTCTCGTTCGCAAGACCATGGACGAGATGCAGATCCCGAGGGCCGAATTGAAGGCAAGCTCAGCTCCCTTCCACGGAGTCATCCCGGGGCATTCATCTACACCACTCGGGCACATCGCCCTCCCGGTCACCTTCGGAGCTCGAGAGAACTTCCGAACGAAAAATGTCACTTTTGAGGTGGCTGACTTCGAAACGGCCTACCACGCCATCATCGGAAGGCCTGCGCTTGCCAAATTCATGGCGATCCCACATTACACCTACCTCTGCATGAAGATGCCGGGTCCCAATGGCGTCATCACTCTTCGCAGCGACGTGAAGCAAGCCTTCACCTGCGACAAGGAGAGCTGCGACATGGCCCAATCTCGCGAGAGATCACGTGGCCAGCAAGAAATCCGATTGGCTGCATCGACTTCAGAGGGTGAAATCCCCGGGAAGAAGATAGCCAAATCAGGATCCGGCGACGCCAAGACCAATAAGATCTCCCTTGATCCATCGGATCCATCGAAAACTGCTGTAATCGGCGCTGAACTAGACCCCAAATAGGAAAGCGCGCTCGTCACCTTCCTCCAAAATAATAAAGATGTTTTTGCTTGGAAACCATCTGATATGCCTGAAATTCCTAGGGAGGTGATCGAGCACTCTTTGCACGTCAAAGATGACGCCAAACCGATAAAACAACAATTATGCAGATTCGTGCAGGATCGAAAAGACACCATCAAGGAAGAGCTCACAAAGCTCTTGGCTACTGGCTTTATCAAAGAAGTCCTACATCCCGACTGGTTAGCCAACCCAGTCCTGGTCCACAAGAAGACGGGGCAATGGCGCATGTGCGTTGACTATACCGACCTCAACAAAGCCTGTCCCAAAGATCCATTCGAGCTGCCTCGCATAGACCAAGTCGTAGATTCAATGTACATTGCCAACTCCCGAGCTTTACACATTACTCGGGCTACCACGGATCGTTTGAAAGAATCACGTTGAAGACATCGTTTATCATGCCGTTTGGAGCCTACTGCTACATCACCATGCGTTTCGGCCTGAAGACCGGCGCCACATACCAACGCATGATCCGGAGATGTTTCCAGGCGCGAGATCGGCAAGAACGTAGAAGCTTATGTCGACGATGTCGTCATCAAGACCAAGCGAAAGAAGACGATCGGCGACTTAGAAGAAACCTTCGCAAACATCCGGGCCTTGGAATGAAGTTGAACCAGGAGAAGTGCACTTTCGGCGCATCCCATCGGGCAAGCGCTCGGCTTCATGGTGTCACATCGCGGCATTGAAGCCAATCCAGAGAAGATCAACACTATCTTGAGCATGAAGCCCCGAGTAACCGGAAGGACGTCCCGAAGCTCACGGTGCATGGCGGCGCTAAGCCGCTTCATCTCTGACTCGCGAACGAGGCATGCCCTTCTTCGCATTGCTAAAGAAAACGGACGACTTCCGGTGGACCGTGGAAGCCCACAAGGCCTTTGAAGATTTTAAGGAATTCCTCACAACGCCGCTGTCCTAGCCTCGCCTTAGCCCCGGGAGCCCCGCTGGCATGCGTTTCACCACTCACCAAGTGGTTAGTATGGTCCTCGTGGTCGAGCGCGAAGAAGAAGGACGGGCCCAGAAGATTCAGAGGTCGATCTACTTTGTTAGCGAAGTATTGGCAGGAGCCAAAATTCGCTACCCTTAGGTACAAAAATTGCTTTACGGTGTCCTGATAACCGCGAGGAAATTGGCACACTATTTTCAGGGTCACTCGGTCACCGTCGTCACCTCCTTCCACTCGGCGACATCATCCACAACCGGGAGGCAACTGGGCGCATTGCTAAGTGGGCTCTGGAGCTGATGCCACTGGACTTGACTTTTAAGGCGAGGACGTCCATAAAGTCACAAGCCCTGGCAGATTTCCTGGCCGAGTGGACTGAGCAACAAGAAAACATACCTCAGGAAGACCTCCAACACTGGACCATGCACTTCGATGGATCCAAGAGGATCACTGGCTTGGGAGCAGGAGTTGTGCTAATCTCCCCGACTGGAGAAAGGCTAAGATACGTTCTCCACCTCTACTTCTCCGCCTCACATAATGTTGCGGAGTACGAAGCCCTCCTACATGGACTGCGGCTCGCAGTTTCACTCGGGATACGTCGGCTCATCGTGAAAGGGGACTCCCAGCTGGTCGTCAACCAAGTAATGAAGGACTGGTCCTGTGTAAACGACACCATGGAGGCCTACCGACAAGAAGTCCGCAAACTTGAAGACAAGTTTGACGGACTCGAACTATCACATGTCTTGAGACACAACAACGAAGGAGCTGACGAGTTGGTGCAGTTCGGGTCCAGGCGTGAAGCCGCCCCAACAGACGTTTTTGTCGAGCACCTCTATGAGCCAACCATCGCGGCAAAGACAACTTCCAACGAACAAGCTGCAATCGAAGTCGCCATGACTGACGCCGACTGGAGGACACCTCTCATCAAATTTTTAACACAGCAAGAGCTGCCGGAAGACTGGGATGAGGCAGAACGTGTCCGACGTCGTTGTCAAGCTTATGTCATGGTTGACTCCGATTTATACAAGAGAAGCCCCTCCGGAATCCTAATGAGATGCATCACACCCGAGGAAGGGAGACAACTGCTCCAAGACATCCACTCGGGCATATGTGGAAGCCACGCAGCAGCACGCACCTTGGTGAGCAAAGCCTATAGACAGGGTTTTTTCTGGCTTACCGCGGTCTCCGACGCGGACAAAGTGGTGCGAACTTGCGAAGGCTGCCAATTTTTCGCCCGACAGAGCCATGTCCCAGCCCAAGAACTACAAACAATCCCTTTATCCTGGCCGTTTGTGGTATGGGGCTTAGACATGGTCGGCCCTTTCAAGAAGGCTCCAGGAGGATTTACACACCTATTCGTCGCAATCGACAAGTTCTCCAAGTGGATTGAAGCCAAGCCGGTTGCCACAATTACTGCTGACAAAGCACGGGATTTCTTCCTCAACATTGCACCGGTTTGGTGTCCCAAACAGGATCATAACTGACAACGAGACTCAATTCACGGGAGGCATCTTCAAGGAATTCCGCAAAGACTTCGGAATCAAGATCTGTTACGCGTCAGATGCACATCCCAAAAGCAACGGACAAGTCGAACGGGCCAACGGCATGGTCCTTCAAGGCATCAAGGCCCGCGTGTTCGACCGTCTAAGTCCTTACGTAGGCAAGTGGGTTCAAGAGCTCCCCTCGGTTCTATGGTCCCTACGGACCACACCAAGTCGGGCTACCGACCAAACTCCTTTCTTTTTGGTCTACGGCGCAGAAGCCATGTTGCCAAATGAGATGGAGTATGAGTCCCTCCGAGTCCACAGCTTCAATGATGAACGCTATGACCCCGACCGAGTGGACGACCTCACCCGACTGGAAGAGGCCCGAGAGGCAGCCCTCATCCAGTCGACGAAATATCTTCAAGGACTCAGACGATACCACAGTCGCAACGTCCGAGCACAAGCTTTCATCGTTGGCGACTTGGTTCTACACAAGATTCAAACCACCAAGGACCGTCACAAGCTATCCCCTTTATGGGAAGGACCATACATAATCGCCGAGGTGACTCGGCCCGGTGCATATCGGTTAAAGCGTGAAGACGGATCTATGGTGGAGAACTCTTAGAACATCGAGCATCTTCGACGATTCTATGCTTAAACCGACTTAAGTTTCATGTTTTCTTTTTGCCAACCTCAAGCAAGATGACTTCTTGAGCTAGCGATCGGGTCATACATATGTCAATAAAACATAGTTTTCCTCATCAACCTTTGTGCATGATTCGGTTTATCATTGCTTAATGTTCCTCGATTCGAGTTCAGTGTTTAAGGACTGAGAGTTTTCTGATGGCCTAATCGAGCTTAGGCTCGGTGACAGTCGGACGAAAATTACTTAAGAAATTTCACATAAAAACTTGGATCAGGGCATTAACATAAATAAACTGAATATTCACAAAGTCCACATCGGAACGTCACAAGCATCCAATATTTACAAGACAATGTTTTACGGAACAACTAAGGACGGAAATTGTTCACTACATCGACAGCAATCCGTTTAGCCGAATCCTGCGCCTCACTAATCAGGTCCAGGGCTTGCTCATCCAAGGTGCCGTCGGCAAAGCCTTCCCCGACCGAGTTGACATCCACTCGGGGGTAGAGAGATCTGGTCTGCGCAAGAGCCAGACCAGCCCCCATGGTGGCAGCCTCGGTGATATTCGCCAAATATTGGTCGGGGGCCCTCCGCAGCTTGTCGAAGATTTCCAATGGCTCCAGTGAGCTAGCCCTGACTCCCTGGTGAAACAAGGATAGCAGGATTGGTGTTGCTGCATTGGCAACTTCTTCCCGGACCTCTCCGGCTCGTTTGACTCTCTCAAGAAGCACGTCGTATTGAGCTCGGGTCTTGACTTTTAAGCGCCAAAAAAACGATCACGCAAAGTACTCGGAGATAAAGCAGACAAAGAATGTTACTTCGAAGAAGCTTACCTTCGAACTCGGCCTCCAACTCGGTCTTGCCGAGGTTGACTGCCTCTAGCTGGACCTGGAGCGAGTGGACCTCCGACAAATTTTCTACAAACACAGAAGGCTATCAGCAACCGAAGCTGACACAGAAGCCATATAGAGGTTGAGAGGATTGGACTCACTCCCGACTGAACCACGGAGGTCGAGGTTCTCCTCCTAGAGTTCAGCTATCTCCTTCCTCAGGGCTGCCTCCCTCGACGCGGCCTCCTCCCGAGTGGTCTTTAATTTGCTGGATGTCCTCCGGGAGTTCGGATGAGGGACCAACTTCTCCAACACCTCGGACTTGGCCATGGATCGACAGATACTCTTCGCACGCAAGATCCGAAGTTGACCGATTGGAAAGAAATGATAATGCAACAATAAAGAAAGATCAAGGCTTACGTTGAGTAGCCGAGTCGCCTCGTTCAGTGTTGACAAGGGCATCCCTTTCATCGCTTTCGGCTTGCTTGTCCAGACGATGCCCCGCCTTTGGCCTTTCGAGTCTCGCCACTCGATCTTAATCGGGGAACCGTGTTTGAAGACGTAAACAGGGATCTCCTCTACGTGGCGCGGATCGGGAAGAATAGATGAAGACATGAAAGATTTGAACCGAGGACTAAAGATAAGATTTGAATTCAAGACCCGGGGTGAACTCTTGGAGTAGCCGGCTGGACTTTTCCTTCGCTTTTCGCCGACGATCTTTAGTCGGGGCCCTCGAGCCGCGCACGGGCTTCTCCGCAGCCCCTGGTTCCCATGGGACGTCCCGGCGCGATCGGGCTCCTTCCTGGGATGTCGTTCTTTGGAGGCGAGGGCTTCTCGCCGGAGCGCTCTCGCTCGGGAGTGGGCTCCGGGGTCTTGGCTCCGCAGGCTTGGATGCCTCGGAAGCAGTAGCTAGAGTTGGCCCTTCACTCCTCCCGGCAGGATCTATATCCTGGGGCCTCCTGCCAAACCAACGACGCACTTAGTCGGAATGAAGACAAAGAAATTTTCAACAGTGAAGTTCAGGCTTCAGTCATAAGGCGTACCTAGACGACTGACGGATCTTCGGCGCCGCCTTCGGTGATGGCCTTGGAGGAGGTGTCTCGACTGGAGGAGCCGGGACGTCATCGTCTAAGTCGTCGATGACGAGCCTCCTTTTGCTCGCCCGTTTGTTGGTGTCCTCACTCGGGGCCGCCCGTTTCCCAACTGGATCACTTTGGATTTTTACTCCGCCAGTCGGCCTCTTGGCAGGGCGAAGTGGCACGTCATCGTGAGGCACCTTGTACGGTTTTGAAACGATGGAAGCATTTTCCTGCAAGAGAAATTCCCGCGATACTAAGAGGTATGACATCAAGATTGCAAGACAGTACAAAGAAGTCAGTCGGCTTACCGGAGGAGGAGGCCGATGGATACTGAAGGGAAGAACCGGCAGCACGAGGGCGTGTTCGACTGCTATTCCAGTCGAGAAGATCTTATACATCCGGATCTTCAGGACCTCGAAGCTAAGGGGGTCTTGGTCTTCCCGATTAGGGTCCTTCCCGCCTTCGTATTCGAAGGTTGGCTTCGACCGCTCCTTGATTGGTGCCAGTCGGCACGTGATGAAGTGCCGAGTGATCTGCTCGTCGCAAAGACCTTTCTGCTTCATCGCCAGGATCTTCGCCAGCAGTTTGTTGGCCTCATCCCAATCGTGAGCCACTGGTACAGTGCTCCAAGTATGCTTGGGTACAGGGGGAAGGCCGACAAAGGCTGGCAGGCTGGGTTCGAGATTGCTGATATAGAACCAGCCTGCATGCCATCCCTTGTTGGAGGATTTCAAGGGAAGAGAGAAGTACTCCTTGCGGAGAGATCCGCGGAGTTGAAAACCCGCTCCACCAAAAACGCATGGGTGGTCCTTATTCGGATGCGGTTTGAGGTAAAACATGCGGCGAAAGAGTTGGAAGTGGGGGAGGATGCCAAGGAAAGCCTCACATACATGAATAAAAAGAGCGATGTGAAGCATAGAGTTGGGGTTCAGATAATAGAGTTGAAGACCATAATAAGCCAGAAGCCCCCTAAAGAACTCGGAAGTGGGGAGGCTGAATCCGCAGTAAAAGAAAGAAGTGAACACAACAAGCTCACCGGTGTTCGGGGTGGGGAAATTTTCACCCGCCGCCGGGCGCCAACCCACGATCTCCTTGGGGGGAAGCACGCCGTGCTTCACCATCTCCTTGAGGGTGGATTCCCTCACATCTGATGTGGCCCATTGGTCAAAGAGGATTTTCTTTTCATCCGCCATGAGTGTGGTTTGGGTGGGAAGTGGATCTGGTCGGAAAGGATGGGGATTTGAGAAAGGGATCTTGGGAGTTGGGTGCGGAGGCTAGTTTGTGGCAAAGAGCGAGCTCCTAAGTTGATGGATTCGGGCACGCGCGAGTCTAGGGTTTTCCGCAGGGAGCTGGTGAACAGCGCTGCGAAAAGAGGAAATTTTTTGGGAAGACGAAGTGGCGGGGATGACCTCGAGGCTTTGTAGTAAGATTTGAGGGTTGCGCTAGGTTTTCTCGTGATTGGGCCGAGCCCATGAGAGACCTGCGGCCCAGCTAAGGTGTGGCCCGACGCGTGTCCTTAGGGACTTAAGCGGATGAGCTTAAGTAGATTTGCCTTGGCAATATGCATGTGTCCGAATGCCCTATACCGTTGGAAATCCTTTCATGCCGCAGTTTGCTTGACTTCATGAGAAGCTAGCACGATGCAATTTGAAAGGTGACAAACACTAAGCTTTTTATAGCTGCCTTGATGACAGGGGCTGTTTGGTTTTTTAGCATTTGATTAAGTGATTATATCAATGCTATTTTCCACCTTGGTGAAGATCTTTATAGATTGAGACCAGTATTATGGCAAGAGCTATTTAATAACTTGGTCATATTTTTCATACGATTGAAAAACTTGTTTTCCCCTGAGGGACGATTAAAATATTTGTTCCGAGATGACTCGGGCAGATTCACTCGGATAAGCATGAGCTTACCGAGTGCTTTTTCATCCATGAGGATTGATTGAATTATTTGTTCTGAGATGACTCGGGCAAATTCACTCGGATGAGCACGAGCTTGCCGAGTAATAAGATTTTGTATGATTATTTTAGCGTGAGCTAAACATTTACATGAGTATGATTCTTTTTAGTCCTTGACTATACGCTTAAACATATAGTCGGGGGCTACATCTAATTAGGTGCATCAAGAGATGTGCTTAGATATTGTTTTTGAGAATTTTTTAGATGTTTTTCAGCCCTTCACAGTCTTTGGAGCCACTCGGGAATTTCAGACAGAGATGATGGAATCACTCAGCGCCGGAAGCACTCGGTCAAAGAGGTTTTTGGTTGTGTGCTGTTTTGGTTTGAAGCTGAGTTGTCTCGTCGACTGAAAAGGACTCGGGGGCTACTGTGGAGATTATGGCAATCGGGTATCTACATGGCAAGTTTATCCGATTGGAGGTAGGGATAGATTGCGCCTGTCATATCTGTAAACCAAATATGACTTGGGTGTTACGTTGCCGATTGAGATAAGGCAACGGCCCATAGTCACGGTTTGGTAAGATTGAGGAAACCGACTTAGAGTAAGATAGGGTTTTCGATCTGTAAGCCCACCTCCCAAGACTATATAGGGGGTTAAGGGGCGTCCCTTGAATGATATCATATGCTTATGAGCCTTTAGCTTTCAACCTTAGATCTTGAGATCAATAAAGACACTCGGCGGATCGAATCCTCCGAAACAGGAGTAGGGTATTACCTCACGAGAGGGCCTGAACCTGTCTAAATCCCGTTCTCCAATCTAACCCATTGTGCTTGGCGATCTTGACTGCACCCCCAATTTTCTATTGCCGGAACCAAGTTTCGACAAGGTGTCCAACCAAACATAGATAACTAGAATAATAAAAGGAAGTTTGGTTTGTAAGTCAATGTAGATTTCCTATTTCAAGTAAAGTTATAGTTAAGCGGTTAATATTAATTGTAGAAGTATTCAAAAGAATTCTTAAAATAATGAGATATTATCTGTCCTCTTCCAGGGGTGAAAGGAATCGATCAAATGTTTTTAATATTTTCTCAAAGATAGAGAAAAACATTTTCAATAGAAATAGGTTTAAAGTTATTGTACTTTGTACTTATGTATTTTCACTACTAGAGAACTGGTCTTTGGTCGAACGGCTAAAAACACAAATATCTCGGCTATTAAAAGAACTAGTACGATCAAGGATAAATAGTCTGTGATCTTTAGTACCGGTTGGTAACACCGATCGGTACTAAAAATTATTCTTAGTATCGGCTGCAGTCGTCAGGCTTCGTCGGAGAGCGTGCATGATCTTTAGTCTTGGTTGATGTCAACAACCTGTATTAAAGATCCATACATTAGTACCAATTATTATCGCTAATAGATACTAATGTTACCTAACACATTAGCATCGGCTGGAGACAACAACCGGTACCATATGTAATTATTAGTATTGGTTGTAAGTTGTTGTTTATAACCGATAGTAAAGATCCACTTTTAATACCCATCTTCTTTCTCCAGCCCGATCCATTGCTGCAAGGAGGAGGAAGGTGAAGGGAGGTGCTGCCAAAATTTTTTTTTAAAATATTTTGGTGATTTCACACAAATTTAAGGGGTAAGGTTAGAAACTTCATCCTCTATTTTTGTATGGTTAACATATTGCATTTCTAGCTATATTTTTATATCTCATCCTCTAAAAAATATATGTGAAAGGATGAGAGAGAATATTTTTTAGAAAAAGAGTATATCTTATTTTTAAAAATATAGGTAATCTAGCAATAATAACATTACTTCATAGTAGACATAAGATAAAAAGGTTAAAAAATAGAGGAAACAAATGAAAATTATATAAAAATGGTGGGGGAAAATAGAAAATTAGGTTAAATAGAGAAATTTAATGCATGTCTTGGTATGAAAAATACATGGTATTTAGAATTAATAAGAGTATGCTCTAAGAGTAAAAAGAAGGAAAAATATGATAAGTACGATAAAGAAGTAAATTAGAAAAATTATAGAAAAATGGAGGAAAAATTAATGAAGGTGAAAAAAGGAAAAACAAGAAACTATGGTAATATAATAAGTTAAATGAAAGCTAGTAGTAATAATAGTACATTGTATTTGATATTTTTATATAGTGCTATATCGGTTCATGGTGTAGATTGCACCGATTGAAATGCTTTACACAAGGGTTAGCAATGCTCAACTTTTAAGGTTATGACATTTTAAATTATTAAATTTCTTAATGAATTCTTTACTTGTAATGTAGATGAACAGACAATGGATGTATACCGTAG
The DNA here is from genome assembly GCA_019925245.2 of Oryza australiensis. Lineage (NCBI taxonomy): Eukaryota > Viridiplantae > Streptophyta > Magnoliopsida > Poales > Poaceae > Oryza > Oryza australiensis. The sequence continues at coordinate 1,180,832 of JAIFGZ020000311.1, forward strand.
ATCGATGATCGAATGAGTTTATTGATAGCGTGCATTATTTTTTGAGGATGGCCGATGCCTACAAACCTAAGAGTTTTATATATTGTCCGTGCAAAAACTGCAAAACCAGAAGGAGTACTCTTCCTCAAGAATTCTTCATAGCCACTTGTTACAATCGAGATTCATGCCTAGCTATAATTGTTGGACCAAGCACAGAGAGAGAGGTGTTGCAATGGAAGTCGAAGAAGAAGTAGACAACAACATTCTGCACTGGGCTCAGTACAGTGGCTTTACAGATACTACAACATGTGAGGTGGAAGGAAGGGTTGCAAAAGATGATAGTGCAGATGATCTTGGTTAGATATTGTGTGATGCAAAGGAAGACTGCGAGAGTAAAAAAGAGGTCAAGAAATTGGAGCGTATGTTAGTGGACCACAAAACATCCTTATACCCAGATTGCAAATAGGGCACAAAAAATTGGGTACCATGATAGAATTCTTGCAATGGAAGGCAACAAATTGTGTGACTGACAAGGCATTTGGCGAGTTATTGAAACTCGTTAAGAATATTCTTTCGGAGGGTCACGAATTGCCTGCAACAACGTATGAAGCAAAACAGGTAGTTTGCCCTCTAGGACTGGAAGTCCAGAAGATACACGCATGTCCCAACAATTGTATCTTCTATCGCAGTGAGGAGTATAGAACCTGGATGCCTGCCTGGTTCGTAAGGCATTACGATACAAGATCAAACGAGATGACCCCAGCGATGTTGAGGGTCATTCGTCGAAAAAGAGAGTTTCTACTAAGGCCATTTGGTATTTCCCTATAATACCACTATTTACACCCAAAATTGACACCTAGGTATCAGGATAGGAAAATTGCCGATATTTGAAAATCTATCGGTTTCCTTCGGAGAGGCCGATCGGCCCAGCGGTGTATGGGAGTCGGACCGGGCGTGGGGCCGATCGGATCGGTGGCATGTGGCCGGTCTGACCGACAGAGTCCGAAACCTAGCCGAATTCGTGAGTACTCGAGTTTCCTTCCTCCATACGGTATGTCTCGGTTTTCCAAACGTGTCTACCCCGAATTGGACGTGGAGAAGGACCTGTGAAGGGCAAGACCAACCCCTATTTAAGGGCCAAGGCCGGTTCAATTGGCACAACAACAAGAACCAACACATACACAACCAAAACCAATCTTGTTTCTAGTTTTTAGCCAATTGAATCATTCTTTTGCTTTTTTCTACATTAGTTCATCCATCTTTGTCGATGTGCGCCATAAATCGTCCGCCACCGCTGCGAGAGTGCGGCATCTCTTTGTAAATTTGTCTTGAAAACTTTCCGTTCGCCCACGAGACGGGTGTTTATCTATCGTTTTACCTAAATTGGCTCCGTTAGCTGGTTTATAATATAAAACTCATCTTGCTTTAGTTCTTTGCTAGATCAAGGTTATTGGCGACTCCATATCACTGCAAGGCGTTTAGGTGAATCGATCGTGCTCGTGCCTTTGCCAAAAAACAGAAAAGGTGCCAACACGATTTTTGGCGACTCCGCTGGGGACGTCCGCTCGACGCCATCTCAACTTCGACGCCGCCATGACAAAGCAAGTTGCGCAAGAGGTAAGTCCATATAATGTCGTCCACACCTCGGATGATGACCTAGATGGGGAAACACACAAGATTATGGAGGAGCGGATCAAAGCGATCACGCAGGAGGTTTTGGACAAATCGTGTACCAAAACCCGTCAAGGTGTCGTCCTCAAGCCCGGGAACCCGCTCCAGGTCATCCACGATGAGGTAAGCACTGATGACCTAGCTCTTCCTATTCAAAGGCTCATAGCAAGTACGTGGATGAGTCCATCACCGCCGCCGTTAATAATAAGATTGAATCCGCTATGGAGTCTTGCTTCAATAGGATGTTTAATGCGCATATGGGTGCTAAATCCGGCTCTCCCAAGGCCGATTTGCCGTTTGCCTCTGTTGCAAGCACTAGCCAAGCCCCAGTACATCACATATTTAGCAAAACCGACGGGGCAATCGTACAACAACATGAGGAGTGAGTTACGTGCCTTACATCGTCGGCCATGCCCTATGGCGGCCCGACTGCGCATCCTACATCGATCGACCGGTCCACGAGCCGGTCCGGCCTTTCCCCACCTCGGTCAAACCGGCCTACAGGCCAGTCCGACCGCCCCCTTCACCGGTCTGACCGGCGGTTACATGGCCGGTCAGGCTGCACCCTACCCAGCCGGTCAGACCGACACTCTGGTGCTAGTGTGTTGATGAGAAATTTCTCTCACGCGCTGGCCTGGGAGATCTGCTTAGCTCCAGTGCAGGTCCTTCTCGGCTGCCTATGCAGTGCAGGGCGTGCCAGTTGGTTTGATCTGTTAACCAACAAGGAAAAATAAAGACATATGCGTTAAGAGTTAAGTTAGATCCTACTGGATCGGCTGTGAGAGTCAATTTACATATATATGCTATCCCGAAGTGCATTTAAACTAAGTGACTAGAATAGATCGACTACGCCGAGACAGTATTAACCACTTAATCCAAAGATACAATGGGATAATAAATATATGCCTTAACAGCCTAGCCGATACCGTAAGGCTAACTGTGAATCGGCTAGTACTCCGACTCATCTTATGAAAAGATATTGATCTAAGCTAAATGCGCTAAACCTAGATCAGTCGGCTGTCGGCTGTGGCTGACAGGCTGATTCTGGCTTAGGGCATTTAACTAGAGCAAGATCTTAATATAAGAGGCGGCTTTAATAAATCGATAGTAAATATACCAAAAGAATATTAAAGCAGATAAGATTTGAAACCCCGACACGTCTCTAAACATATACATCTAGCCGAATAGATCATAAAAGCTCTAAAAACGACTTAATAAGTCAAATTGATGCAGCATTAAGTATAAAAAGAACAATAAGATCTACCATAGTTGATGTAAAACCCCTCGAGACGGTGGATATCACATATAATCTAGGCCAACCCCTAGATCTAGCTCTATCGACTACTGATTCTTGATAGAAATAGGCCGATGTCAAGACAGATCTAAACATCGTTCTAGATTATATGTGATATATGATAACTAGTGCAACCTAAATCATTGAATCTAGAGTATCATAGCTATGGAAGCACTAAATTCAACGAGATACACCACTAATGACGAACATTTACCTTAATCGGGGATCGAAACGATGCAGCCCGAAGCCAGATCAAGTGCTCGTCTGAAGAAAATAGGAGGCGATGCGCCAACAGTTGTATTGATTGTGTGTGAGCTAGATCTAAGGGTTGGCCTAGATTATATGCGATATCCACCGTCTCGAGGAATTTTACATCAGCTATAGTAGATCTGATTGTTCTTTTTATACTTAATGCTGCATCAATTTGACCTATTAAGTCGTTTTAGAGCTTTTATGATCTATTCGGCTAGATGTATATGTTTAGAGACAGTGCCGGGGTTTCAGCCGGCCTTATCTATTCTAATATTCTTTTGGTATATTTACTATCAGATTTATTAAAGCCGCCTCTTATATTAAGATCTTGCTCTAGTTAAATGCCCTAAGGCAGAATCAGCCTGTCAGCCATAGCCGACAGCCGACTAAACTAGGTTTAGCGCATTAAGCTTATATCAATATCTTTTCATAAGATGAGTTGAAGTACTAGCCGATTCACAGTTAGCCTTACGGTATCGGCTAGTCTGTTAAGGCATATATTTATTATCCCATTGTATATTTGGATTAAGTGGTTAATACTGTCTCGGCGTAGCCGATCTATTCTAGTCACTTAGTTTAAATGCACTTCGGGATAGCATATATATGTAAATTGACTCTCATAGCCGATCCAGTAGGATCTAACTTAACTCTTAACGCATATGTCTTTATTTTTCCTTGTTGGTTAACAGATCAAACCAGCGGCACGCCTTGTACCGCACGGCGGCGAGGAGGACTCGCATCAAGCTAAGCGATCTCCTGAGCCGAGCGCGTGAGAGAAATCTCTCATCAACACGCTTCTTGGCACGCCCGGTGGGATCGGAGATCGAAACGATGCAGCCCAAAGTTGGATCAAGTGCTCGTCTGAAGAAAATAGGAGGCGATGTGCCGAAAGTTGTATTGATTGTGTGTGTGTCATCATGTTTACAGGGGTCTCGGTCCTATTTATACCCAAGAATAACATTATCTGTACGAACCACGGTTTCTATCTAATCTACTATTTAAAATGCGACAATATCTCGGGATATGGTCCCATGCCGCATTACAATAGAAAATCTAAACAAATTCCTAATTTACAGATGCAATCGCCGTTACAGGACCCTATCCATAGCAATACCTTTTAACGCGCAATTTGGGAACCGAATCTTCTATTTATCTTAAGCACCTTCATCAGAAACAGTCTTATCTTCTTCTCTGACTCAGCATCGGCTATCGGCTATCCTTGTCCGACTCAACCTCAGTCGATTTGCCTCGTAGCCGATTATATCGCAGCCGATTTGACCTCTGTTCTTCCGATCCGATTTCATTTCTATCTCGGCAGGGACTTAGGGATTTGGTTACCAAATTAAGCCATTAACACGGTGCAGGAAGTAGATCTGATCACGGGTAACTCAGTTTTGTACCATGTTCCTGCACACAACCCCCTGTAGCTATTGTTCATGCACAAATTCCTCCACATGTTCCCAATCAGTACAATAATCCTAATAGGGGATACCCGCATGACACTGGGTATGGCCAATATGGTAATATTGCGCCGTAACAACCGTTTTTTAGGCCGCCGGTTTTACCCAATCCGCAAAGGCCTGAAAACATGGAGGAACAAATTAGGAATATTATTAGGGAATCATTTGGAATTGAGCCCAGGAATCGTGCTAGGGTTTACCAAAAGCCGTATCCTGATTACTTCGATAATATTCCATATCCTTGTGGCTATAGAGTTCCCGAATTTACTAATTTAGTGGTGAGGATAATAGGACCACATGGGAGCATATAGGCCAATTCTTAGCGTAATGTGGAGAGGCTAGTACTTCTGATGCTTTTAAATTGTGGTTATTTTCTTTATCATTGTTCGGTACTGCTTTTACGTGGTTCACTTCATTACCGGCTAATTGTATTCATACTTGGGCTCAGTTAGAACAAAAATTCCATGATTATATTTATACTGGTAAAACTGAGCTTAGGCTTTGTGATTTAACATCGGTTAGGCAAAAATATAATGAATCTGTTACTGATTACATTAAAAGATTTAGAGATGCTAAAAACCGGTGTTTTAGTCTAAGTATAACTAAAAGAGATTTGGCCGATCTTGCTTATAGTGGCTTACTTGCCCCTATCAAAGAAAGATTAGATGACCAACAATTTCTGGATGTTAGTCAGGTCATGCAAAAGGCTCTGGCTCAGGAAAGCCAGGTCAGAGATAGCAAAAGGTTTGTTAGGCCAAATGATAAAAAACCTCATGTTAGCATGATTGATTGCCCTGATAGTGATTCTGATGTTGATGAGGGCGATCATGATATGTACATTGCGGAGTGGCTTGGACTAACAAAAATAAGCCTTTTGTTTATTCTAGCTTGATGCCGACTCCTCGCAAGGATCGGCAGAGTGAGATTAAATATAGTTTTGATGTGGCCAACTGTGATAAGATTTTTGATTATCTTTTACAAGAAAAGCAAATTAAATTGCCTAAAGGCCATGTCATACCTTCGACAGAAGAATTAAAGCGTCGCTCTTACTGTAAGTGGCATGATTCTTATTCTCATTCTACTAATGAGTGTAATGTTTTTCGTCGACAGGTTCAATCGGCCATAGAAGAAGGATGGTTGAAATTCACTGAGGGCGCCAAGATGAAGCTTGACAGCGACCCGTTCCCTGTTAATGTCATTGATCTCGACGTCAAGAAGGTGTTGATTCGGCCGGAGCAAGCCGAATCTACTAAGGGGAAGGAGGTTGTCGTTGGAGAGCCTAGGCCTAAGATGCTTGTGCCGAAGAGTCTGGAGTGGAAGAGAAACGATGGTAAAGCTTCAACATCAAAGAAACCCCGGAAGCCAAAGGTGACCTTTGACATGCTTCTTAGCAAGTACGAGAAGAGGAGTGCGGAGAAGGGGCATGCTAAGGGCAAGAGGCCAAGATCGCCTCTTACGGAGCGATTTGGTCATTCATCAAGGGCGTTGGAGCCGCCATTCCTGTATTGTCCTCAAATCATGCCGTGGGGACCTTGCCCGATGCCGCCACCAGGTTATCCTTTCCCTTACTTCATGCCTTGGGGGGCACCCCACCCATGTACAACCATGTGCCTACAATGCAGGGTCATCAAGGATGGAGAAGGGGGAAGAGATCGCCGCATGAGCATGTGTCCACTTCAAATGGGAGCCGGTTTTCACCAAAAAACCGGTTTGATGGGGAGAAGAGGGCACACAAGCGTGCTAAGGCTAAGGAGAGGGCTTCGGAGGCGATCACCGTCAAGATAGGGTCTCACGATGTGCCAATACCATCTGGAGAGCAGGCTAGGATGGTATTTGGCAATCGAACCGAAGCCGCGAAGGATACTGCACAGGAGGATAGTCAGACCGGACGTCTTGGCCGGTCTGACTGTAGCTTTGTGGCCGGTCTGACCGAGCTCTCTGGCCGGTCTGGCCGTAGCTCTGTGGCCGGTCTAATCGAGCCCTCTGGACGGTCAGACCGCAGCCCCTGCTCCGGTCTGACCAGGTTTGTCAACCGGTCGACCGTAGGCACAAGGTCGGTCCGACCGGCTACGGGCGGTCGACCGACATTCGTCGGGGAGGTTCTAATGTGGCTTTCTCTTCGTGAAAAAACAACGGGGGACATTACTTGCCTCCCGGAACAGAGCCAAATCCAAGGTGGATGCCTAAGGATTTGACGGCTACACAGAAGAGAAGATTAAAGCGTCTTCGGGCTTCCGAGCTAAAGGAAAAGGAGGCCGAAGAGCGGAGAGATAGGGAGTTTGAGGAGTTGCGATCACCACCAATGAAGGTGTGGAAGTCCAAATCAACAAAGGGTAAAGAGCCGGTGGTTATTCGGGAAGAGGAAGAAGAAAGGGAAGAAGATGAACAATCGCTGAGGAATCATCACCGGGTAAGAGCATGGACATGAGTATGGTGTGCATGTTGCCCTTGGAGTTCTTTTCCATGGAGGAGGCTGAGGTGGATCAACTCTCACTAGGTCCAAAAGACGCGGTTTTTGAGAAACCCGACGAATCTAACCGTCATATGAAGCCTCTTTATCTTAAGGGCCATATTGATTGAAAGCCGGTCTCTAGGATGCTAGTGGATGGAGGCGCTGCTGTGAACCTGATGCCCTATTCACTGTTCAAGAAGTTGGGTCGTGAGGAGGATGAGTGGAAGAAGACCAACATGTCGCTCAACGGCTTCAATGGTGAATCAACTGAGGCTAAGGGGATCCTATCTGTGGAGCTCACGGTGGGTAACAAGATATTGCCTACCGCCTTCTTCATCGTCTATGTGCAAGGAGGTAACTACAGTCTTATCTTGGGGCGTTGTTGTTAGTGATATGCCCTAGAGGCAACATGGAGATGTTGGAGATCATGGTCAATGTTTATGTATTTATGAATAAAGTGTTATTCAGTTCCATGAAATAGACATCTTGTATTGATCAATAAGTACGTGACTTATTTATGAGACTCTATATGTATGAATCTATTTCTAAATGATCCCTGATCATATATCATATTATTGGAACTAATATGATTCTAAGATCGGCATGTTTATTGATTGATGATCATGTCTCATTGATCATGGGTATGGAGATACCAAATCAATAAACATGGACATATGTGTTAGAGAACACATTGTTGGATAGACCCACCATGAGACACTACAGGAATTAATGTGCCATTAGTTGGTCTCAGGTAGTGTTGGTACAAAGTCCTTAGACCTGAGATCACCATGGATTCCAACATGTGTAGTAGCCTACTTTGGGACTACCAAACGCTATTCCGTAACTGGGTAGTTATAAAGGTAGTTTTCGGGTTTGCTATGAAACATGGAGTGGGATTTGAGTGATCAAGATGGAATTTGCCCCTCCTTTCGAGAGATATCTCTGGGCCCCTCGAGGTAATGGATCATGGAAATGCATGGCCATGCTAAGTTGATTGAGGAGTCAATCAACAGACATATAATCCAATACGGTTCGAGTGAAAGGTTAAGCTATTGAAGGGATGGCACACATCTTGTGTGGACCCCCGTTTTTGAGACGGGAATCTTTCGTGTTCATAGTACCATTTCCCTGGATCGAGTAGTTGGTACCCACGAATACATGATCTTGGATAATCAGTGCACATGCACGAATAGTCTTACATCAACATTATTACATCAATAGGCCCGAAGGCAATGTTCAACCCACAAGACCTTATGGTCCGAATACAACACAAAAACAGAATTTAGATACGGCGGCGGAATAGAGGCGGCGGCTTGACATTCGCCACGCAACGAGGAGCTAAGATCTAGTATGCGCCGTCAGTTCCTTCACCCTCCTGGTAATACGCGTATGGGTCCTCCGGCTCTTCATTTCCATCAGCTGAAGGTTTGTGCGTATAGCAAGGGTGAGTACCAACCGTACTCAGCAAGCCAACACGGAATTGATGCATATGATAGGGTTATTCAAAGAATGGCTGGGGTTCTTTTGCATAAAGCCAATTTTCACAATTCTTTTCACAAGCCTATCAAATAGCCAAATCAAGTTTTAATTTCACAGTTCATTAATCCGGTGACGGTTCGTCTACCATCCATCGTGATTCCAAGGATGGCTTCCCGCCTCCGATTCGTCATGATTTTCTGGGGAATCTACCCCTTCTCGCATCTCGAGAAGTTGATCCACCAGCGAATGAAATCATCATGCAACCCATCCCAGCAGTATTAAGTTTAAAAATCTAGCCAAGCGAAAGTCTTGTCACGATGCTCAATATCCGCGAGCATGGCTATTCGAATAGATTGATTCACTCACACTGCGGTGGATGTACACTTTACCGTACTCCGCGACAGCCCAACAAATGAGCCTACGCCTCAACACATGAGACGGTCACGGCAAAGCCTTTCGATAACCTCGCTTTGGCGCATCCGCTCCATGAACTTAAGCCCTCATGCACTCTAGCCGTCCTTTTCTAGCGGTGAGAGGAGTTCTGGCGCACCCGGGGTAAGGGAAAACTTCCTCAATCTTTAAGTTTAGTTAATATCGATTTAATCCCACCATTCACAACAAAGGCCGCAGCCTCATTCCCATCACATAACCACATCATAGAGAACCATCTATGCAAGGATACGCCTCCGCTCGGCTATCTAGTCGGCTAGGTCTATACCCATTCGAGAAGTACGGTTATGCGGCTCGTTTCCGGCTATCTCATGGCTCGGTCCTTAATTGACCAGGGTCGGCACTTGCCTTTTGGGAATCCACCCAAATCATCCAGCCGCAGTCTAAAACATTTGTATAGCATTTTCAATTTTCATCAAGCCTAGTTCAACATTCTCATGGCCATGTGGCGCTCATGTCTCCACAGCCGTATTTCAACTACCTCCCTAAGGTAGTTGCCCGAGCACAAAGCTTTCTTACGGAATCATGAGTATGCGGGGATCTAGTGTAAGCAGGGCTAAGCATTTGTACCGAAGTTATCCTCCGGTCATATCACGTCGAAGGTTACAAAGAATAAATTCTAATGGTGATCAATATCAAAGCAGGGTATATCAAGCATAGGTACTATTTGTATAAAGCGTGCAATTTGTAATTGAAATCAACATCATTTCACAAAGTAGGATCAATATGTTCAAAGAGTGTGATGACTTGCCTTGCTCGCATGCTTGAGGGGTGGTATCTTCAACGGGGTCGATGCCGGTTTCTTCAGGTGCTACCCGTACGTGAGAAAGGTCAATTGAATTCAATTAGAATTCAATAAAATACCGAGAGATCGAAAAAGAACCATAAAGGCCATGAAAACGACTCCAAATGTTTTGCCTAAAATTCTACTTGAGTCAGGACAAAGGTCGCTTTAGGAAAAATCCGAGTTTTGAAATCGAGTCGATTTCCTAGGGTTTTCGCAAAGACGGCGATCGTAATAATTTGGGAATTTAGGTTGGAAAATATCAGCGGAGGAAATTCGTACTCGAGGTTTGAGGGTTTGAGCACAAAAGAGAAGTCTATTTAAATGGCGAGAAAGAATTAAACGGAGTCCGGATTTAAAAACGACGCGAAACGAAATTCCGAAAAACGTCCGATTTCGATTTTTCAAACTTTGCACTGAGAAAACATGCGAGAAAATAATTTATTTTTGCCCAAAATTTTACTCAAGTCATCCCAAAATATTTTCCAAATTTTCCAAAATTTTTCCAAATTTTTCCCTATTTTTCTTTTTCTTTTTTTTTTTTTTAGGCGACGCTTGCTCATTTGCCGCCAACTTCGACCGTGACCGGCCAAACGAGGGCGCGGCGCGACAAAAGGGCGGCGCAAGGGGCTTACCGGCGACGACGGGCTCGAGGAGGAGCAGTGGGGCACGGAGGGAGTTTGCGCACGGCGGCGACGGCTCCGGTGGTTAGGGCGGCGGCGGCGGCGCTCGGGAACGGCGAGAAGGAGCGGCGGCGGTGCGGCAAAAATGGGCGGGTGCCGCCTTTTATAGGCGCGCCGAGGGGAATCGGCGCGGGCGTGGGGTGGAAAGAGGAGGGCCGGCTCGGCGTGGGCGCGGGGTGGAAACACGCGGCGGCGCACGGGGGAGGGCCGGGTACGGCGGGCGCAACACGGCGACGTGCGGGGTCGGCCGGTACGGCGGGCGCAACGCGGCGGCCGGCGGGCGGGCGGGGTCCGCGCACACGGCGCGCACGGCGTGGGGGTCCGGCGCGGCACGGCGCGTGGCGCGGCGCGCGCGTGCGCGGGTGCGGGCCGTACGGGCGGGCGTGCGCGGCGGCGCGCGGGCGGCGCGGGGGTCCGGCGCGGTCGGGCGCACGCGCGCGCGCGTGGGCGCGCGGCGCGGGCGGGCGTACGACATGTACGACGTCGAACACTTGGCGCGCAATGAACAGTGCCATTTCCAATTTTCCCGATTTTCCCATTTTAATTTTCCATTTCTATTTTTCTTTCTTCTAAAATTCCAAAATAAATTCCCCTCATTCAAAAAATAATTTTTAACACAATATTTTCAACTTTTCTCCACTTTTATTTTCCCACAATATTTTTCATATTTATTTATTTTAAATTCTTTTTTCAAATTTCAATATCCTCTCCTATATTTTTCCAAAACTTTCCCGGATTTTGAGTACGACTCCCGAGAATTTTATTATTTATTTTGTGTCTTAATTTATCTTCTCCCAACCAAAAATTTTGTTTTATATTCCCCAAAACGCGTTTTCATAAATCCGTGCATTCCCGATTTCCTTTTTTTAAAAAACACCGATTCGGCTTTCGCACCTCCATTTTGACAACTCTAAATTATCCAAGAACACCGAAAGGGAAATTGATCACGTCAAAATTTATGCAACCTAGGCTGGCAAATAAGAAGCAACAACCCGAGAAGAAGCATCAAGCGAAGGTTTTGAAAATTCCGATTTTTACGTTCCGATTTCGGTTCTTCGATTTTCGGATGTTACAAACCTACCCCTAACAATAAATCTCGTCCCGAGATTTCTTACCATCTTGAGTAGGTGTGGGTATCCGTCCTCGAACTCTTCGCTCTCCTAGGTAGCCTCTTCTTTTGTGTGATTGCTCCATTGTACTTTGTACATGCGCCATGACTTGGTCCGTGTCTTCTTTTCTGCCTCGTCTAGTATCTTGATTGGATGCTCCGGGTAGGTAAGATCACTGTGGACATGGATGGTTTCTAACGGGGCTTGCTCTTGGTACCCGCAAACATTTCTTCAGCTGCGATACGTGGAATCGGGTGGACATCGGAGAGGTTCTCGGGCGTTCCAAGCGGTAGGCCACTTCACCTCTCCTAGCGTTTATCGGGAATGGGCCCACGTATCTTGGTGCGAGTTTCCCTTTGACCTTGAACCTCGAGTTCCCCGTAGTGGTGAGACCTTCAAATATACGTAGTCACCTTCTTTAAACTCTAATTCTCTTCGGCGGGTGTCCGCGTAGCTCTTTTGTCGTGATTGAGCGGTTTGTAATCGGTCCGGATTAGGCGAACTTTTTCCTCGGCCTCTTGGATTATGTCAGGCCCGAATACGGTTCGTTCACCGGTTTCTGACCACATTAATGGGGTTCGGCATCGGCGACCAAATAGAGCTTCATTTGGCGACATCTTGGACGCTTGATAGCTATTGTTGTAGGAGAACTCGGCGTACGGCAAACATTTCTCCCAATCCTTGGTGAAATCCAACGCACGAGCTCTCGGCATATCTTCTAGTACTTGATTCGTCCTTTGTCGTCCGTCGATGCGTGGGTGGTAAGCGGTGCGAAGGCGAGGTGACCGCCGAGTGCCTCGTGGACTTTGTTCCAAAAATGAGACGTGAATTGGGTACCACGATCCGATATAATCCTCTTTGGTACACCGTGGAGACATACAATCCTACTCATATATAGTTCCGCTAGCTTGGCACTTGTTGTAGTTAGTTTTTACGGGAATAAATCGCGAGTCTTAGTGAGCCGATCTACTATTACCCAAATGGAATCGTAACCAGTCGTGGTTTTGGGTAGTCCTACTATGAAATCCATGCCTATCTCGTCCCATTTCCATTCGGGAATCTTGAGCGGCTGCAGCAAGCCTGCTGGTCGTTGATGCTCGGCTTTCACCGTTTGGCACACATCGCACACGGCTAAGTATTCGGCTACATCTCTCTTCATATTGGGCCACCGGTATTCTCCCTTCAAATCCAGTACATTTTCGTGCTTAGGGATGTAACGAATATGCCGATTCGTGGGCTTCTTTTAAGATCAATCCTCTCAAACCACCTTGTTCGAGCACGCGATTCTTTTCTTGTACCACGGGATTCCCTTGTCGTCTACGAAAACTCCTTAGCGCGTCCGGCGGCCATGCGTTCCTTGATTTCCGGGTTTCCTCATTCCCTTTTGGGCTTCTTCTATTTGAGTCCTCGAAGGGGTTGGATTTCCAGTGAGTTCACTTCTCCGTGAGGAATTAGGTGCGATTAAGTCGAGCCATTTCTTCTTGGAGCTCATTGGCCATACCTCCCAATCCTATGTGGTTGCATTGGGCTTTGCGGCTCAGCGCATCGGCCACTACATTTGCCTTCTAGGGATGGTAATGGATTCCTAGATCGTAATCCTTGATTAACTCCAACCATCGCCTCGTCGTAGGTTGAGATCAGTGAGTAAAGAAATATTTTAGGCTCTTGTGATCGGTATACACATCACGGTGGTTTTCGATCGAGATAGTGTCTCCGGATCTTCAATGCGTGAACAACCGCGGCTAATTCCAGTCGTGTGTGGGATAATTCTCCTCGTGGGGTCGTAGCGTCGCGAGGCATACGCTACGACCTTCCCATCCTGCATTAACACGCCTCCTAGTCCTTGTCGAGATGCATCACGGTACATCACGAAATCCTTCCGGTTGTCGAGGTAAGGTTAAGATTGGGGCGGTGGTTAACTTTTCTTTTAGTTGGTCGAAAGCTTTTTGACACTTCTCGTTCCACTCAAACTTCTTTTCCTTCTTGGAAGTTGAGTCATAGGTCGGGCTATGGTGGAAAACCCTTCGATGAACCGTCGATAATACCCGGCCAAGCCCAAGAAACTCCGAACCTCCGTCACTGACTTGGGTGCCTTCCATTCCATGACGGCTTCGACCTTGGCGGGGTCTACTGCTACTCCTGCTGAAACTACGTGGCCAAGAAAAGCGACTTCCTTGAGCGAACTCGCATTTCTTGAACTTTGCATACATGGTGCTCTCGTAATTTTTCCAGTACAGTAGTAGATGCTCGCGTGTTCCTCATCGTTCTTGGAGTAGATAAGTATATCGTCGATGAATACCACTACGAATTTGTCCGGTACTCCATGAATACCTTGTTCATCGGGTTCATAAAATATGCCGGGGCATTGGTCAATCCAAAGGACATTACTGTGAACTCGTATAAGCCGTAACGTGTAGAGAACACCGTCTTAGGAATATCTCCAGCTCTAATCTTCAAGCGATGATATCCGACCGAAGATCAATCTTTGAGAACACTTGCGCACCCTTAAGTTGATCGAATAGGTCATCGATTCGAGGTAGTGGGTACTTGTTTTTGATAGTCACTTCATTCAACGATCGGTAGTCCACACACATCCTCATACTCCCATCCTTCTTCTTGACGAAGAGTACTAGGGCTCCGGGGAGAAGAAGCTGGGCGTACAAATCCCTTCTCTTGTAGTTCTCGTATTTGCTTCTTGAGTTCCTCTAACTCGTTGGCCGGCATTCGATAAGGCCTCTTGGATATGGGGGCGTACCGGGCATTAGGTCTATGATAAACTCTATGTCGCGATCCGGGGCATTCCGAGCAACTCCTCGGGAAATACGTCCGGGTATTCTTGTACTACGGCATCCCGCCTAGAGGTAGCATGGTGAACACTCCGCGCTTGTTCGCATAGCTTCGGGTTTTGATCCATAGTTATGCTCATCGGTGATCCCCATGGGGTGGATACCGTGACTTCCCTTATTGTAGTCTATAATTCCATTATTCTTGGTCAACCAATCCATCCAGTATGACATCAATGGTTTGGGGTGATAGCACCATAAGGTTTGAAAGAAACACCACGTCCCTAATCCGTATGGGCACATTGATGCAAGCATGGGGTACGGTTATGTCTCCCCGGTGAGTATACCAACATAGGCCTCTTAAGTGCTACTTGGTGTAGGTGGTGTTGTTTGCTTACTTGGGAAGATATGAATGAATGCGAGGCTCCCAAATCGAATAAAACTTTAATTGGTGTAGAGTTGATAGAGAACATACCCATCAATACGCTCTGGTCCTCCCGAGCTTCTTCACCCGCACATGATTCACACGGCCACGTCGAAACCCGGTGGCGGCCTCGTTGGGTAGCGGGGTCTGAGCAGGACCTCGTCTGCAGCGGGGTGGGGTTCCTCGGACGGGCGTTGCATTGGCGCCGGTGCGCACGGAGTGTTGCGTGGTTTTGGGCGTTATTGGAGTAGTGCCCGAATTCTCCACAATTGAAGCGCTCACATTCCTTCTTCCTGGGAGCGGCTAGGGTTGGTGTGGGTGTACGAAGGCGAGGTGTGGCGGCGCTGCGACATGGTCGGGAGCGGGGGAACGACCATTGCCGAACGTTTGGCTTCCATCCAGGACGGGATGGCTCCCTTGGGGCGTTGTGGCGCTCCCTAAAATAGGCGAGCCATAGCGAACCTCCTTTTGCGGTTATTTTCTACCATCTTTTGGTCGTGTTCAAACCGAACGACCTTGTTGATGAGGCTTTGGAACTGGTGTGGTCTGGCCGATCATCGATCCTCTCGGCTCGTCATTTAGTCCCTCGATGAATTTATCCATCTTCTCTTCCTCGTCGTCGGAGTCACTTGTGGCGTAACGTGCAAGTGGGTAAACTTGTTCGGTACTCTTTGCGAGGTGTTTCCTTGACGCAACTGCGGAACTCATTTTCTTCATCCTCATAAGCTGCAGTGGCACAAAATTCTCACGGAACGCAGCCGTGAATTCTTCCCATGTCGGTTCTCTCCGGCATCTTCAGCTCGCGTTTCCTTGTAGGTGTCCCACCAGTCACTTGCGGGACCCTCTAGCTTGTTAGTGGCGAAGACAACTCTATCAGCTTCTCGAACTCGGACGAGAGTTAGCTTTTTCTCGATCACTCTCAACCCGTCCTCGGCATCCATGGGTTCTTCGGCCGTGGAGAAGGTTGGTGGCTTAGCTCGCATGAACTCTCCTAGACTTGATCCTCCTCGACTTCCCTGGTTGTTAGCAATTGCTTGGAGTAGTGGGTGCAAAGCCATAACCTCCACCGAGTGGAGGGTTGGGTTCGGCGGGTTCTCGTTGGTTCTTGCGGCTCTGCGGCGATGCGCCATCTGAAGAAGATAGATGAATTAAGAGATCGGACCAGTTTAGGTCATGGTTCCTAGGGGATTTTTCTTCAAGTTGTTTTTAAATGATCTTCAATCAACAAGCATGGTAAAATAATAGTAAGCTCACGAATTAAGATACCGCAAAGCGATGCTTAGGTCCATCATATTACATAAAAGGGGTACACGGACTGTATATGCACAGTCCTTCATGCCATGATAACAACAACTACATCGTCTAACTGCATTAACTAGTTAAGGGCGAATAGAGTGTAGTCCTTGCTGCCGAGCCGTCCAGAGCGAGGTCAAGCTGGGGTGGTCCTCCCGCCTAGTCGTCCAACCATCCGCAAGAGCCAGGTGCGGGAAGTGGGTGGTCCGCTGCTGAAGCAAATCGGAGTCCCCATGGCTCGGAGGTGGTGGCCTCGGAGTCATGTCGAATCTTCCTGCTCGGTGGCCGCGTACTCTTGCGAGCGGTCTGGCGGGTGAGGGGACCTCCAGTGTGAGTCAGGCGACGAGTGGGAGCTTCCTCCTCCATTGGGTCGGTGTCGCTGGACTCCCATTTGACCTCCATAGGTTCCGCCTCCGACTCCGAGTCGGTGTGGATCTGGATGGGGTTCTCCTCTCCCGATCCAGGCTCGGATGGCACTGCTACGGAGCTCGAGGTGGGTCCCATGGACGTGGCAGCAATGGGGTCTATCAGGTACGGCACAGGCTCTGTGCTCAACATAAAAACTTGCTCCATCATGGCTTGAAAGGTATCCAAGCATGCTGGAGTCATAAGGTAATAGTGGTCGGGCACAGGGGCGGGAGGTGTTGGTACAATCTCGGTGGAAGTACCTGCAGCGTGGACATGACGAGTGCGCAGCTGCTCCTCCAGCTGGTTGACTTGCTGCTTGCTCTTCCTGAGCTGCTCCTCCAGCTCTACCAGGGCTTCCCCACGGGCCATGTAGCGGTCCGAGAGTTGCTCATATTGGGCACCATTGGCTTGCAGCTGAGTTTGCAGCATGTTTATCTGATCCCCACAGCCTTGGTGGCTCTCGACCAGATCATTGAGGCGTGACTGCTGGTCGTTGATCTCAAGCAAGGCCTCCTCGTAGCAGTCATCTGCCGTCTCCGCCCAACGTGATAGACGTGTGACCATCGGGTTGTAGCAGCAGGGGGTGGCCTCCACGGTGCAAACTGGGTTGCCTTCTTCGCGATAGGGATGATGCACGAACTCTGTCACCGTGAGTTCGGCACGATGTATCGCATTAAGGCGAAGAAATGCTTCGCGGGCCGCATCTTGGATGGCTGCTTCTGCTAAGTCCCGGTGGTAGCGGGTGTGGAAGCAGAAGGATGTTTCACTTCCCATGCGGGCTTCCACGGAAACGGCCGCCTCCCATGCTGGATATCCTTCGGAACCATGCCGTTTGGTTTGGTAGGTGGGTGGTTCTGGGTATCTTAAACACCACGGCGGGGCGAAGGCGTGCCACAAACCCTCTTCTCGTGGGATGGTGATCTCCCGGGCTCGTCATGGTTCGACATCGCTTTTGAAGGCAACTTAGGGTTAGAGGGAGAGAGCTATTATAATCATTTGGTAAATAAAAGGTAATACAGATGTTGAAAAGGTATATTTGTATTTTCGAAAATAATAGTTTAAAAATGATTCTATGTAGGGATATTTCCCTTTAGCCAACTAGTCAGGGGTAGGGCGCCATTTGGTCTTAGCCTACGGTCGCATGGCTCGATACCAGCTCTGTGGACCCCGTTTTGAGACGGGAATCTTTCATGTTCATAGTACCATTTCCCTGGATCGAGTAGTTGGTACCCACGAATACAGATCTTGGATAATCGGTGCACATGCACGAATAGTCTTACATCAACATTATTACATCAATAGGCCCGAAGGCAATGTTCAACCCACAGGACCTTATGGTCCGAATACAACACAAAACAGGAATTTAGATACGGCGGCGGAATAGAGGCGGCGGCTTGCCATTCGCCACGAGCAACGACCGGAGCTAAGATCTAGTATGCGCCGTCGTTCCTTCACCCTCACAGTAATACGCGTATGGGTCCTCCGGCTCTTCATTTCCATCGGTGAAGGTTTGTGCGTATAGCAAGGGTGAGTACCAACCGTACTCGGCAAGCCAACACGGAATTGATGCATATGATAGGATTATTCAAAGAATGGTGGGGTTCTTTTGCATAAAGCCAATTTTCACAATTCTTTTCACAAGCCTATCAACTAGCCAAATCAAGTTTTAATTTCACGTTTATTAATCCGGTGACGGTTCGTCTACCATCCATCGTGATTCCAAGGATGGCTTCCCGCCTCCGATTCGTCATGATTTTCGGGAATCTACCCCTTCTCGCATCTCGAGAAGTTGATCCACCGCGAATGAAATCATCATGCAACCCATCCCAGCAGTATTAAGTTTAAAAATCTAGCCAAGCGAAAGTCTTGTCACGATGCTCAATATCCGCGAGCACGGCTATTCGAATAGATTGATTCACTCACACTGCGGTGGATGTACACTTTACCCGTACTCCGCGACGGCCCAACAAATGAGCCTACGCCTCAACACATGAGACGGTCACGGCAAAGCCTTTCGATAACCTCGCTTTGGCGGCACCCGCTCCATGAACTTAAGCCCTCATGCACTCTAGCCGTCCTTTTCTAGCGGTGAGAGGAGTTCGCGCACCGGGGTAAGGGAAAACTTCCTCAATCTTTAAGTTTAGTTAATATCGATTTAATCCCACCATTCACAACAAAGGCCGCAGCCTCATTCCCATCACATAACCACATCATAGAGAACCATCTATGCAAGGATACGCCTCCGCTCGGCTATCTAGTCGCTAGGTCTATACCCATTCGAGAAGTACGGTTATCGGCTCGTTTCCGGCTATCTCATGGCTTGGTCCTTAATTGACCGGGTCGGCACTTGCCTTTTCCGGAATCCACCCAAATCATCCAGCGCCCAGTCTAAAACATTTGTATAGCATTTTCAATTTTCATCAAGCCTAGTTCAACATTCTCATGGCCATGTGGCGCTCATGTCTCCACAGCCGTATTTCAACTACCTCCCTAAGGTAGTTGCCCGAGCCAAAGCTTTCTTGCGGAATCATGAGTATGCGGGGATCTAGTGTAAAGGGCTAAGCATTTGTACCGAAGTTATCCTCCGGTCATATCACATCGAAGGTTACAAAGAATAAATTCTAATGGTGATCAATATCAAAGCGGGT